>CP099848.1:587500-1787500 GCA_030062745.1 Capitulum mitella
CACGCATGCAAATACCTTGGAACAGTGCTTTCTTCTTGTCTTTCAAGTTTCAGGGCGACATCAGGTCAGGTCACGGAGCTACAACTTAAAATGCCCGCGCTCGACTCTATTTAACGGCTGTTATAACGACTATTATATACAGGATATTTTAGAAGAAGAAGGATGTTGAAGAAGACGACTATCATAAACAGGATAATGAAGAAGCTAACCAATTGAAATGTATGAAATTGTTTGAAAACACTTATGAAATAAGCCCCAGGCTATTTTCTGTAACGCTCAGGTCATCCAAGTCCATATGAGGTCAAAGGTCGTACGTTGGTAGCATGAAGGGGAAACGGGCCAAGGGCAAAGTATTCACGAAAACCGGCCCATAAACAGCAGAGTTAGAACAAATCAAATTGCCCCCTTTCTCACCTTTTTGCTATCTGCATGTAAACAGTTTTTTCAAAATCTAAGTTTATGAAAATCTAGTTTTCGTCATGGCGAATCATTGTCATTTTTTTGCGACTAAATCGGACGCCGTGTAGTTCCGAGATTTCTGGAAGGAGAGGGGGAGGGGGCAAATAAGGCCTCCCCTCCATACGGGGATGCGTGCATGCTTTATGATTGCAGGAATAGGGTTAAAGTGGACGAATCGAACTCTTGCTAGTGCCATCAATGTCTCATTGCAAATAACGGGCAAAATTTAGGCAATATCATGATCATTTTGATGCCTGAATAGAGCCAGTCCCACGCCTAATCATGTCCTGCAGGTAGCTTATTCATAACTTAAGCGGTTTTTGAAATACTGAAAGGAAGCGCCGAAATGGCATCACGTTTCGGGAAAAATGGCGGCGTTCATCGTATTTCGAGTAGTGAGCACTCTTGTTCTATTGCAGATGGCTGCCCGGATTTTCACTCAGCAGAATGTTTTTGCAGCCAAGGCACGGAAAAATAGTGGGGATATCTCGTAGTAGTGGATAGGTGTTTGGTACATGCCCTTTACTTTGAGCTGGCGATGTAAAAATTTGAGAACAATACCGAAAACTTTTGGCTGAGCTTCCGTCAGACAGCCGCGGCAGGCGACTCTAGGACTGCAAATAGTGTGCCACAAAGTCATAACCTTCCAGATTTCTGAGCCTAGTTCTGCCTTTGATCCTTATGTTCCCACTACGATCCGTATCCCCGTATCAATCTCATGGTATCTGAAAACGTTTATTCCTCAAGTCGTATCTTTCCAGCCCCATTTACGCATGGCGTTGTATAACCCATTACTATGTTCCCTGCATCCGTCCTTGGCAATTTCCAAATATTTTTTTGATGCTGTCTGGATGGCCCATTATTATAAATGCCCCTCATTGAAATCATGGCATGGTTAAATATTGGCTAACGATACCAATATCCAAACTAGCAAGTGCATGCCTGAAACAAAAAAAAAACCAGTCCGAAATACCTCCCGGAAACGCCTTCTGGAGACGCTGTCATTCCATATGGAACGTTTCGATTTTCAGGTAATGTGTAGAAGAAATACGTCATCGTCTTCAAATTCCAGTGCAATAGTGCAGACGGTTCGACTTTGGCGCTGGGAAGACCTCTGAGAAGGCAAGAGCGGCCCCCATGAGAATTAAACATTTTTTTAGCATATTTTACGAAATCAAATGAACAAGACGCATTGCAGACGTCCATTTGTCCATTTGCTGTTGTCCAAACAGCAAATGGACGAACAAGGCAAATCAAGTTATGTTACAAGCCAAAGGTTGACGAAGAAACGGCGGAATGGAGCATTTCGAGCGCTGCGACCATTTAGTTCCGATTAATTTCGAATCATTATTTCCTATCATCTGCCTTGTCATCAGTACACAAAGTACCATTCTCCATCCATACCCACATAATCTGCTCCATACTATCCATTGGTCCTTTTAGTTTTCATGCTCATTGCAAGAGGTACATTAACAAACGATGCGTCCCGAAAATGTGCTTGTAACTAAAATGATAATATGCTTCGAACGGGTCACAAAAACAGCTAAATGACTCAGCACATGTAGTTAATATTTCGGGCCCTGTTGGTTTTCAGCGTTGCATTCAGGTCCTGCCACTGGTTGGTTTCTGCACGGGCAGAATCGAGTCCGCGCTGAAAGGGACCTGATTGACCGTTTGTTCCGAAACCGTACATCGGGCGCGCTGGGGAGAAGTTCTGCTTCCAACGCAGAACATGGACTGTATGTTAACATTGCTGAAATATCAGCTAACAGTATTGAAGGAAAAGCAGTCTATTCCTGCCTTAGCAATAATTACATTATTCAAGATGTATCAATATCAATTAACGCCTGAAATGGTGTATGCACTGCAATTAACCACATTCCGTGCTCCTGCCCGCTAAATACGATTCCGTGCTGTGTGTGTGGGGGGGGGGGGCAGAATCTGCCCTCCATCCTCCCTCCTATGGTCTCGAAAACTACTGCCCCGATATCCTAGCGGAAAACGGCGTTCGACAGCCTGTCGTGACATCTACTTGTTTGAGTCAATTAATATGCACCAAATTTTTCACATTTCTAAAATGAAATGTGAAAAATTTTGAACTTATGGGATAGTGGAAGATCAAAATTAGGAAAAAATAGGGGTTTACTTATACGAGCTTCTTCACCACATTTTATGATCGATTTTGTTCTTTTTCATGTCATTCTATCAGCAACTGATAGATTTATTACATGTACTGGAAAAAAAAGATTTTGAAAATTCGAAGGCATATCCAGGGCGAACAAAAAGGGTTGTACTTTTTCGGGAACGTTAATTCATTCTACAACAGAAATTGTTAGTCCGGCGAGCTTATTTGCGTCAGGAAAACATGTCCACGGGTGTATATATCATATTAGATACATGTCACGTATGCCCATAAACAGATCCAATTACCAAGAAAGAGGTGGTTTCTATATGGTGAACGATTGGTAATGGCTATCAGATTCAAACATATTGTGGGGGCCTTTTTGCATTGTGTTGTAAGTTAGCGTTTTAAAATTGTAATTTCATCGCATTTTGAAATAAACGAATCATAGGCGTAATCGGAGCACACAAATGGGGCAATTTTTTGAAAAATGTGGAGTTTTTGTCGATTTTTTTTAAATCTGATGCGCTTTCTTGTGCCAAGAGAACATTTCCATATGCTTCACTTGCCATATTATGCACACATTGTTAGTGTTCACAGGCGGATCCAGGTACCAAAAAAGAGGAGTGAAGAACTACATGATAATAGCTGTGTTATGAAGTAAATCGAGTAATAATTTCTCAGGAATAAGAAGAAATAAAATGCCGCGTTTTACACTACAATGGAGCCGCCTCTGACTTTATCTTCATCGAAATATATGCCATTTGGCCGTAATATATGTGGAACAAACAAAACCAGCCACACAGATCCAGGTGTCCGTTAGGCCAACTGAACAACCTGAAATATACGCCTGAACTGAAATATACGGTCGAAAACCGATGCCTGGAAACGCCCCTGGGACTGCAGATGTAAGCAGATTATATGCGTAAATTAGGATAAGCATGTCTTTTCTGTGTCAGCTTTGTTTTATTAGTATAATGAGTCGTGCATTTTTTTATGAACGAGGAAATGGAGCCCCATTTTACCCTTTTTTACATCCACCTGGGTCTGGCATTGACCACCCTTTTTCTTACATGTGCTTGAGAGTGTGCAGGTTACAAGCATTTCGATCATCTGAACTGTCTGTGACATTATAAAGGAAATAAAACTGATACATGACGACGTCGAAGTGCGCGATCTCCGGAAAACACGATGCTCTTCAAACATGCCTGCTAAAAAGGCGTCCTGGAACCGCCTTCGAGCGAGATAAATTCCCAAAATCGTGTCGCAACATGTGAAGAACATATTTAGGAAAAGCCACTAAATTTCCTGACGCGGATCCCAAAAGCCGGAAATGGCCAACAAAAAGCCTGACGGGGTGGTCGGTGAGCGGAATCCGCCCCCTTTCTTCCCAACACGGAATAGGATTAACAAAAAATTCATTGCAAATGACCTTAGGCACCGTAAACGAGCCATCAGTGGCTTAGAAGCAATGGATATTTGCAGTAAGACATAACTATTGCAGTGCAGTTTGGGTTGGGCGTAAGGGTTAAGCGCACAGCCACTGGGATTCAGGCGTTCGGTGTCCAATCCACACCATACGTGCCACTGATCGAGGGCTAACGGTGACGGAATTCGAACCCACAACCATGCGATTATGAGTCCGAGCCTGTACCCACCGAGCCAACGATCAGTACCAGTATCATTGGACTGCGAGATGCTTTGTCGTAGCAAAAATAGGCATGCGTGATACTTAGACTCGTATTCTATACATTCTATAGTCCACACAGGAGCCTCATCGCAGTCGCCATGAAAGCAATTTGCATTGCATGCGAGCAGGAGCTCTAAATAATTCTGGTCATTTCCATCAGGATATGAAATGCTCTCCAATGAATGGGATGCGAATTAATTATGTCTTGTTTGCTGCCGAGGCGGGGAAAGGAATCAAATATGCAAATGAACTAGGCTGTATGTATTTGGATGAATTGAGTCAGATGACATGTGGAGAATAAGGGAAATGTGGCCTCGTTGTAATAGGATATGGCTGTTGCAACTGTCAAACGACCGAACGGGTTTTCCCCATAAAAAGGTTATTATTATTTTTTTGTTCCTTTGTATTATTTATTATTTATTATTTGCTGTTATTATTTGTTATAATAGTATTATAGTCGTTTGTTATTGTTATTATTTGTGCTATTATTGTTGTTATTGTTCCATTTTCCCGTCTTCTCAAGAATTCTCGGGTTAGTATTTTGACGCAAGCCGTCGTATCTGTCAAATCACTGAGTTAACCTTGATTCTCGAGATAGCACATTTAGCTCAGTATCCCGATACACATAAAATACAGCCAAAGGTCTCATCTAACGCAATGCTAAAACTCAGTATGCAAATTAAATGCCACACACAGACATTGCTACAGAGCGTCATTTCAATTCAGCAGTTAAATTTATCTCCCTGGCCGAGCCTTTGAGAATCGAAAGGCCAATGGTATGCCCGTCAGATGAGATATGAAGGCCGCTGAAGTTTGTTTGCGACATTGATTGGCGTATCCTTATTGATATATCGGCATTGATATAATTCTTCTTGGGGTAGATGGAGCATCTAGACCTCTTCTGATCTGTGTAAGCGATGAACGCTTAGGTGCAGCATGCTCTAAAAGCGGAGTAACGTCCTTATTGAAGATGGGGGATGCAGCCATTTGTAATTATTCCCTTTTGGTATGCAACACACGGAGAGCATTCAGTTTTTGTGCTCAAGAAGAGAGGAGTGGCGCCGCACCCCATCCAGCTCCTCAATGGTTGCGTCGCCCCTAGCGTGTCGTGTTGAAAGGTGAAGGTTACAAAGATATTCAGTATGTTCTGTTAATTTGTAACAGCCACGGAGAAGTACAGACTCTTAGACTCCTGACTAGAACACTGATGAACATGTTATCCCAGCATTGACTGGGACATTTTGCCACCTTCCATTGACTGGGAGGGATTGTTTTACATGCCCCCGTCTGTCTCGAGAGTCAGTCATATTCTGAGCGATGCGTGACCCAACATCATCAAAGGTCAAGGTCACAGTCTGGGCCAAATTTGACGTCCGTCATGACTAAAAATGACACTGAGAGGGAGCTTTGGGCACTAGAAAAACCTTTAAATGGTCCCAGTTACCGTTCACATGCAGTATTGCAAGATTTGTAGCTTTGAGCTCAAAGTGGCATGGGCACACTAGTCCATCTGACACCTCTGGATGAATCTACATGCCAGTTTTGTCCCATGTTGTACGTTGTCACGGAATGTTGCACAACATTGTAAAGGCCGATATCTCCACACCGGTTACTTAGAACGTGGCACATACACCACCAGTTTACTTGCTAAGCCGAAATCTGCATGAAATCACCAAATGTCAAACTGTAAAAACTGTTGCGCTGTAGCAGGAACTGTTGTATATGTTGTACTTGCAGTATGTTACAACAGAATTCCATTATTTATCTAGCCGTATTCAAAAATCAGTTTTATTTAGTTCCGCTTCCAAAATGTATTAACACTGGACGAGGAAAGCGCAAAATACATATATGGTCTAGGATGACCTAGCATGAGGTCAGACATCCTCCATATTCCATGCTCAGGCCACGCATATATGTAATGTAAACCATAGCCACCATGCCTTTTAAAAACATGGACAATATAACGGCGAAATAAAATTGGACGTTGCATCGCCCTAAGCAGCAGACATTGCCGGATACACCGCATGCACGTGTAAACACCGTAAAGGAGGGAATGTTTGTCAGAATGCCGCTATGGAAGGACACATTTTGGGGACAATATGCGTATGCTGACATATTCAATGACTTTTTGTATTCATTATGTGCAAGCTATTTCATATGCAGCCTCATTGTAGGTTCTTGTCAGGTGGCATTGACCCATGTTATGTGCGAATCGATAACCTGCGTTTTATATCATTTTTTTTACTAGATATTTATTATCCAGGATTTTGCGTATGTTCTGAGCACTCTAATGTAACGATTTCATCTGTAATTATCTGTAATATTGTAATTTATCTGTCATTGTAAACTAAACTTAACTAAACCAAATCGCGAAACAAGGTTGTATTTATGACGTTATTAGGGCCTGACCCAAATGACTTTGCTTCAAAATTTTTGTCAGCGTGTTTACAATTCATGTAAAAAAGATAATGCAAGTTTCATGGTGCTACGTTTATTCGTTTTGGAGATATGTGAGAAATGCGCCGGAGGGGGGGGGGGTTAGGATTGTTAAACGCCCCATTCCCCAGTCATTGGCGGGTTAACGTGTATTGAGCTAGAGTATAATTTGTGTGGCTCCCAGACTTCAGGATAATACCGTAACAAACATTCGCGTCAGTAATGCCACAAACAAATGCAGCAAGAACAATTCTAAGCAAACATGTGTCGGGATTCCGATGGAACACAGGCTGCGTCGGATTCTAAGCTGACCAGGATAAGTGTTGCGTCGCCTGAGCATCGCCTTGCTCCGGAGGGACATGACCTTTCCGAGATGACGCATTGAACCGCTCAGGTCAGCGAGGAGTTGAACGGAGTGCGGGGATAACTTGCATTCCATCGGGATCCTGGCACATGTCTGATTACAAGGTAGCTGATTACGCTGGTCGTGTCCGGATTTTTGGAGCCCAGTTGATTCCTTTTATTTTCTTTTGTTTACAGAATGCAGACAGTGTCACTGAAATTTGTATCAGTTCCTCTACATGACACCAACTTATAAAATGACACAAAACATGACATGACACCGCGCCTAGCACTTCCCTTTGCAGTTCTTCAGTACACAGTTGATAGACTGTAAATGCATTTTTTATTACGTACATACATCATGGCCCCCTTGTTTTCATTCCCATCCCCCCATAAGGCACGATGCAAGCATGGCCAATGATTTTGGTGTTCTGTCATAGTTTCCAAAAGCGTCGCCCGAAGCTTCCTGGTAGATAGCACGGGCCGTTTTGGAGAACTAGTGATGTGAGAGAGGGAGTGCAGTGGCCCCTTACAAAGCTTATCTGAAAACGGGGACGCCGGAACGAAACCAGGTTTATCACATTCATTCGAATAAAAAACTGTTGAGAATACGACTGTACAGGGCAGCAAAAGCTGCACATATCTTCTGTAGTAGGCGACGCTTCTTGATCAAGTTCTAAAGGCAGTAATACTTTGAAAAAGACACCACCAAACAGGCACCATACACTTTAAAGAATAACATCGCATTTACAACCGTGATGAGGAAAAAATGTCGGCCCGATGCTAACGAATTATTGATGCGTTTTTTTCGAAGATTTCCATGAGAAGCACTATGGTCATAATATGATAACGAGATTCACCCCTCCATCAGACTCCATTCCTATGAGTGATGCTGTCGCGCCATAATGGTTCCTTTCATCACGAGGCTCGCTGGTCTATCTCGTCCCATTGCCCAGTATGAGATGCATAATAGCAATGATTACGCTCCTCCTAGTGCCTGTAATAACTTTCGGCTTGTTTAGTTCAGTTCAGTTCAGTTTATTTACGAATCATTCCAACGCGTGGATTACGGTCTGATTCGAGTCACTTCAGAGCAGCACATGCGCGATAGTCGTATAGATAAGACTAAGTGGCACCTAGCGAATAATTCATACGACAGAACAAACAAAGAAAAGTTTCCATGACTTCTCTTTAGTCTGAGAGAAAATGGTTGCATACGTCTCTTCTAAAAGTGGCGCGCTATGCGTTATTTTAACGTTCAATGTGGCTTGGTCATTGTCATGGTCTTTGATCTCTTTGAGCGCACTTCATACACCAAACAGTGTGAGCCACATTACCCCTCTAAATGTCATGGTACTTCATGTAGAAGACCATTTCAGACGCCAACATTGAAATTACGGGGAGGAAGTGGTTGATGCGCTTACGACAGGAACGTCTCGGGCTAGTCCTCAACAGCTGCATCCTTCCCATCGGCTCGAGTGCAGCAGACGGCCGGACAAGGGGCCACATAGTTCAGAACGTCTGTAAATCAGCCACAAAACGCAACAGAGTGTCTCGCTAATCCGTCTTGGGCGATGGACTGTGATGTCGCGAGAGCAGTGAAGTTCGACATGTCACATTGGTTTAGAGCTCCGCCTAGTGTGGAATATCAAAGCAGGGGAGATAGTTTGAAATCGGCCTTGGGACAACCCAGGAAAATGGCGAATCAAAACCGTTCTGCAGACCCTGGCAAAACGAAACGAACGGATTTTTGCTCACCTGCAGCATTGTTGGAGCTTACGCATAGTGCACTAAGTCCGGTAGGGCACACACTTTCACGTTGATAAATATACGGCCTCTGCGTCAACATCATTTTAAGGCATTGTAGGAATACGGTACACATGATGTCGACCGCGCCACGCGATATGCAGATCATGTGAATCTGTCACAGTTACCTAAATTGATGTGCCATGGAAAACTGCAGCTGCATGATGCATTGCCGTTAGTTCCGAGATCTCTTGCCGTCCCAGGCTGGGTTTGATTAAAACAAAGGCCGCAGTATGTGGTACGTTTAGCAAATATTAGATAACTGCAAGGAGCATGAGCGATTTAAGTTATTTTACAGATTAGCTCTGGTGACTGCATTGTCCTTAGCATGTGCTTTAAACTTATATCAGTCATATCTCACATGATTTTTCCTGGGATCGAACTTTACTAAAAGACGCGTTTCCTGTTTTCAAAACATCGTTTGACGCGTTATAATATTATAAGTAGCTATTCGGTTCTTCAGCCGATTTCAGCCCTGGGTTCAGACCAGCATGCACCTAGGATCATGCGTTCTGTCCCCGTTTAAGCATGTCTGCATTGGCAACGACACCAGCCCCTTGGCCCCAGTCCGTCTCTCCTGCAGGCGTTCCGTGCATGTCGAGATAAGCCTCAGAAGGCGTCAAGCTCAAGCCCAACATTTGCTGACGCCTGAGACGTTAGGCTGTGCCGCATTTGCAGAAGCTCAGCGGTACAGCCGTCTTCAGGTAACGCCGTATACTGGCATACGGGCGAACGGCAACTGGCAAAGGTATCGGTTCTGGGATTTACCTCGGTCCGAGCGGGTTTTGCCTGCCGACGCAGCGCCACGAATAAGGGTCAGATGTAAGCTGTAAGGAGCGCTACTGTATGTGGTATCATTAACTGTATCATTAATCCTAGGGCGTGCTCCTGCCCGATACATACGATACCGTGCCTGGAGGGGGGGGGGGACAGATTTTGCCCCCGCGATCTCGAAAACTGTCTGTCTAATTTCTTAGTGGAAAACAGCGTTCGATAGCCTGTAGCGAGATCCACATTTCTAAGAAATGCTCTTTCAAAAGAAATCTTCTTTTGAAATGAAATACATTTCAAAAGAAATGCTGAAAAGTTTGAAGGGAAGGGGTCAAAATGAGGCGATAATTAGGGATGTACTAACGAGTTTTCTAACCACATTGTGTGACCAGTTTTGTTCTACCTTATTTGTTTCTTCCAACAATTGATATTCCTGCCACATATTTTAGCCAGAAGTCGATTTTTGGAATTCATTTTAGCCAGAAGTTCATTTTCAAAACTCTTAGGCGTGCCAAGGGCACATGGAAAGGGGTAGATGTTTTTGTGAAAAGTCGATTCATTCCACAAAACATCTTGAGTCTGGGAAGCCGATCTGTGTTCGGAAAACATTTCCATTTGTGTCGCATATCATATTATATACATATGACAAATACCCGTTGGCAGATCAAGTTGCCAGGAAAGGTGGGGTAACTTTCTACACGATGAGCTTTTGGTAACTGGCTATCATACTGAACATATTGTTTTCTGAGCAGTACATATTTTGTACTGTGCTTAAATATCGCATTTTGGGATGATAAGTGTATCCTATTTTGAAATAATAGAATCAAAGGCGCAACCAGTGCACATAAAAAGAGGCGTATTTTGGAAAAAGTGAAGTTTTGTGGTATATATTCTGAATGTGCCGAGATTATATGTGTCAAGAAAACGTTTTTTTCTGTTTCACATGCCATATTATGTACACATTGCACATGCTGATAGGCGGATCCAGTTACCAGAGAAATAGGGGTCAATAACTAGATAGTAATAGCTATGTTTTATCTCGTAAGTTCATTCCGTTTTATTCCGTAAATTCCGTAGCGTCATTATTCCTCAAAAATAAAAATGAATGAAATACCTCTTTTACATTACACTGGAGCCGCCTTTAATTTTTGCTTCCATTGAAATATAAGTCTGAAATATGTTTCATTGAAATATATGTCGTTTTATCGTAATGTGTCTGGAACCAACAAAACCAACCACACAGATACAGATGTCCATAAAGTCCACTGCACATGTTCTTGCATGGCACAGGCACCCGAAAACCGATGCCTGGATACGCCCTTGGCAGTATATGTAGGTGAATTACGGCCGTAAATTAGGAAAGATATGTTTATATCACACGTCAGCTTTATTTTATTACCATTCATAGATTCTTACGAATACGAAAACATAAATACCCACTTTCTGCATCTCCGTAGGTTCGCCACTGACCATCGTTTTCTTAGAAGTTCTTAAAAATGTGCGGCTTGCTTACAAACATGTCGATAATTCGAATTGCCCATGACTTATAAAGGGCATCAAAAAAGTGCGTGACCACGTCGAATATCTTCACTTCACTTTGAACATCTTCAGAAAGCCCAATATTCCTCAAACACGCCTCCCAAAAACGTTCTCTGAAACCAACTCTGAAAGCGACGAATTTTTAAACTCTCCCCAAAACTCGTAAAAAACATATTAAGGAAAAGCCGCCAAGTTTCGTAAAACAACTTTCCAAATATCGGGGATGGCAAGCGAAAAAGCGGAGGGGAGGCAGAATCCCCCCGGCATGGAATGGGGTTAAGTGGTGTGACATCATAACATATACTCAACATCCATTCTTGAACTCGTTTGGGCTGGTCGTATAGATCTTTAGATCTGCTATAGCTATTTTTAGATATAGATCTATATTTAGATACAGATCTGGTCGTATAGCCTTTGTCACTGAGAAGACCTGCTTCATAAGGCCAGCCACCTTCCTTGTCTGAAAGCCATTGAAAATTATCCTGCCACGTGCACTGTCAAAGGGCGCAAGGGTGCAGAAAACCCATGTGGTAGAACTCAGGAGGTATGCAAAACTGAAGGCTGCTTCCGTGATCTCCAAGAAAAGCTCGTGTTTGTTTTCATTGTACCAATCCCAAGCGTCCAACGTCCATAGTCGTATATACGGGCATAAATAAATTTTCATTACACCGATCTCAAAAGTCCAACGTCCATAGCTCCTATATAACGACACAAATCATCAAATCCACCATAAACACCGCTGGCGAGCTTTCCCGCTCGGTTCGCAAGCGTCTGGTTACGCATGCATCCTCATCTACCGACGACCTCCACCTCTCAGTTTTAGCGCTCGGAAACGAGACACTACGCCGCCTGGTAACGGCCGAGCCGCTGAGCTGTCGGCAATGCGGCACAACATATCGCGCTCAGGCCTGAGCAGGGCGTGCAGCTCCATTTGGACGCCTACATTACTCTCTCTTCTCTCTCTCTCTCTCTCTCTCTCTCTCTCTCTCTCTCCATGATGCGCCTGATGCGTGTGCTCTGTCCCATATTGGGCGTGGTCTTGCTCTGTTTCCTATAGCATACGTGCTATGGGAAATAGTTGAATAGTTAAACATACATCCTATACTTGTTGAGGTGCAGCAAGGCACGTGCTGCACAAGACATGTCCACAATTACAGGTGCTCGATCCATTGTTGCACGTGGTCTTTCCGCTGTTGCAGGTGTCCTGTCCCTGTTGCAGGTATGCCACCTTATGTAGCGCCGCAGTACACACTAGCACCGCACTCGTTCAGATGGAGGTTTAAGAATTAATGGGGAATAAATTAATTAGGAGCATTAAGTCTTTTACAGTCAGAATGGAATTAACTTGGATTAAGGAATTAATAACGTCTGCTCAATATGGATGGCAGTCGTAGAAAACGAAATCCCTCCAGCTGAGCTATTGCTGGCATACGGCAAAAAATAGATTATCGACTGTAAAAGATGCGTTGAAAAGCCCTTCTGGAAAGACGTCATAAGTGCACCTGTTAAAATTTTGTAGTACATACCGACCAACTACTGAAGAAATTGCCCAGGAAAAAATTGGTACTCAGACCATACAACATATAGGGACAGGAAGATTAGGGATTTAGAACAAAAACTGGCTGAAAGCCATGGGTGATTTAACGGATCCCACCACACGAACATTTTCTACAAAAAAAAAAAAAAAATAGCACTGAACACCAGTGCAGCATAACAGGACGTTTTTATGTCATGCGTCCTTTAGCAAGGAGCATCAGGTAAATCAGTAAAAACTACTAGATTTTCGAAACTTCAAAATCCTTCTATGCCTTTCAAAATCGTGTTGGCCGTGAGAAGGTGCAAATTTGGTCGCGTAATGTATAAGAGCTTAATTAATGCTCAGCAACACAAATTAGAGTTAAACCACTGAACGCTTAATCGGCTGAAGTCAAAATGGGAAAACGATATTTGCTATTTCGATGAAAACGCTATATGCAGTATAAAAGCTGGAACCAGATCAACCTTCCCATACTTTATTTAATTATAAACGTCCTTCAGTATACCGGAAGCAATGTACTGCTATATAAAACAGTTACGAATCAAAAGCATGTTCCGATCAGATCAGATCAGATATGTGTTCGGATTAAGTATATTCGGAAGGTGGCATCAGAGATCGATACAATCTTCTGGATGCCAGATTTCGGAGAGCAAACACGCTCGTAGATGAGCACATGATTGACAAACATCCTGACATGGAACACCATGTCAGGATGTCATGGTGTCAGGATGTCAGTGACATTAACACCAGCCTCGCAGTCGAAAAGCTGGCAACAGCGAGATATAACACCGACCTGAAACTTCTGGAATCTCTACACATCAGAAATCTCCGGATGCAACTGAGCACACGGACAATGATATGAGTAGCTTCGCTTGTATTGCTTAGAATTGGGTTATTCTTTAGTTTGGAGAACCACAAATATATATATGGTTCGTCCTACCCTTTTAGGTTTTCATCGTTTGTTGTTGGCGTTCTTTTTTATTTTATTTTATTTTTGGGGATCCAGTCGTAGTTGGTTTATTTATCAGCTGCATGGGTAATTCGTGAATCACACACACACACACACATATATATATATATATACACACACACATATATATATATATATATATATATATATATATATATATGCGTATATATTTCTTCGTGTCTCTCATGGAATTCCGGTTTTGGGGGACCCGCCACTGCCTCGGACATGAAAAAGTTGAGCCCTTTTTATTGCTCGCAATGCCTTGCTGTGTAATATTGTATTCGTTGTTTTTGAGCGTCTGCAGTGATGACTGATTTGTAGCTGTGCTATATAACATTACAGTATCTCCTGGTATATTTAAATTCGTTTATTAACTGAATATATACGTATACAATGGCTAAAACCAGGAGTATTTAAGGAACATTCGTCAAGATGTTAAACTTCCTAGACTGCTTTTTTCATTTTTTCGTTTTTACATTCGTAAAATCCATCACAGTATTTTTAATCGTGTAATGTCAACCAACATTTTTTTACAATAAGCATCATAGGAACAGCCACAGTTCGTTCCGTAAAGAAGAAATTGAAACAACTTTTCACCTTTTCTGGTCATGTGCTGCTACTCAACAGTTTTTTTTCAGGCAGGCAGAGGAGACTCTGAAGATGTCACGATGTACGCAAAATGTTGGTTCTTTGCGTCCAATTTAGCTCCGGTGGAAGTTTTGATTCTAACACTAGGGAAATTATTCATCCAATAATGTCGGGTGTCGAAGGAGAGTCTCCCAATTTACTACACCTCCAGAACTGTTGTAGCTGAAACTGGAAAAGAGCTCAAGGTAGCTAGGCTGGCCAATAAGATGGAAAAAACCTGGTAAAGAATGGGGCAGGGTAGAAACATTGCTGGCAACCAGCAATCCGGTTGCCATATCTGGCTGATGTTGAACCGTTTCATCTTGGGATCGATAGCACCATTACCTACCGGAACCACGGCTAATCCTATTTCACTACATTAGAGCACAAACACCACGCACACCCACACATGCCAACACACACAAACACACATTCCCAAACGCGCACCGCCTCGCACACACACATTATACGCTAACCCACCCACAACACATGCCACAGCTCGTCACACTTTGTTATCTCTTTATCATTTCATCATCATATTTTTATTTAGGTTTGCTGTTATTGCCGCTGCTATTTTTATTGCTCATTACTGCAGTAAACATACCGTGAAAAAATACAACACACACACTCTGACCGGTGGAGCCTCCGCTTCCCACTTTCCAAGCGTGGGGCCACTGCTGCCTAGCGCCAGCTTTTTTGCCGTGCCGTCGCTTGATGGAACAGCCTCGACTTAGCCTCAGACAGTGCCCATCCAGCCGCGCTTTCGCACGCACTTTGCGTGGCTCGCTGCACTAACGCTCCCTTTATTAGCCATGCGGTACAATTTTTCTCTCGCCTTCACCATTCACTTTAATTTCCTACCCATGTTTTAAATGTCTGCTCTTTTTTACCGTGTTCGTGTGTAGACTAGAAAGTTAAAACCCATCCTTTGGATGGCCTTTAACATAGAAAGCCTTTGTTGCAGGTGTACTGGGTCGGTCCGACGTTCGGCGGCATCCTGGGCGGCTTCACGTACGAGTTCGTGCACGAGTCGTCGGCGCACGGCCGCTGCGTGCGGCGCTCGTTCCGGCGCCGGCCGGGCGCGCCGAGCCGGGCCCGCGCCGACCACCAGGCGGCCGGCCCGCTGGGTCGCGAGGTCAGCGGCTTCAGCAGCGCCACCACCGAGTGTCTGCAGCTCTCGACCGCCGACGAGGTGGCCACCGTGAGCCGGCACTAGTGCCGCGACGGGGCCGACGCTGCGTCGGCCGCGGCCGCCGCAACGGGCCGTCGGTGCCGCCGACGTCGCCGGTCAGACGGCGCGGGCGAGGCTGCCGGCCAGACGTCTCGGCGTCAGCTGGCGCTGGCGGCTGCAATAGAACTGGCAATGGACCGACCAGCTCCATAATCAGCCATCGAGTGAAATGAAGCTGGCGAGAGGGCGGGTCGGCGGACTCCGTGTCGAGCCGAAGAGGCGGCCAGCGTTCGTTAGCTGGGACTGATGTACGTCCGTACAGGCGGTGCTGTCCTCCGTCGGTGCGGTGTCATTTACTTCTATCTGAACAACATCGGCCGATGGCGGGGTAGCGAACGCTGGCATTGTAAACACCCACGGAATCTACATGGGTCAGTGACTGCTGATCCCAGCGACTCTAAACCTTCACAGTAATCGATATAGTCTGCGTGGGACGAAAAAACTGGTGCTCCAACGGCCCCGAGCGCTGTTGAAAACTAAATAAGGGCATATGTGGTTGTACATACGTGTATTGCATCCAACTGGACATAAAGATAATGTTAAAGTTAAAAGTTATTTTCACAAAGGCAGTCTGGTCTGGTCTGCGCAGACCGTCTGACAGGGATCAGAACAAAGCTATCGTTTCTATGCAGGTAAAAAATCAAGTAACTCACAACACTATTATCTGGGACAGAAATGTCGGTGCCTGTCATTCAATAATGGTTGCTTCGACCTCGACGTTTTTGATGCCCTGTCTTCTTTCTTTTGGCTATGGGTCTGGTCATTACGAGAATTCCCTTTTCCATTGCATCTATTCGTGACCCTCCATTTCGTTTTGCATTCCATTGTATTTCATGTAGTGCCGTGATGTAATCCATTACAGACGTGGAACTATAACCTAACTTTTGTCGTCAAAATTACTATTTCTGAAAACCCCCTGCAAAAAATACCTGTATCAACAATGTTTGGAAATCCTCCAGTCATCATGTTTCCTCGTTTTATTTTCACACTTTACGTTGATTCGACGTTCTTTGGAAAGACAACTTCTTGTCGAAACGATTCCTTCATCCATGTTTCCGTTGTCATTACTTTCTTACGTTACTCGGGGAACAGCGAATACTACAGCCTACAGAGTTTTAGTTACATGCATTTCATTTACTGCATTCGTTTTCCAGGAGATTTACACAAAGACGCAAGGGAAGGGAAAGCTACCCTGTCTCCTCTGTCTTGACAGCAGTCTTCACTTTCATAGGTGCTGTGCATTGGTTCGTGGACCGTACACAGCAGCAAATCCACCCTCTGCCTATAGCAGCTTTTAGCAGCCAATGGGTTCGCTTTGGTTTTAAAAGCAACATAATTCACATGAGCCATTGGAATTCTCATTTCTTACGTCCGTTTACGGCAGAACGATTTCCCGTAATTGAAGAAGGGGCGAAAGCCATTTTTAAGTCGTCTCGTTCCACGCAACATCGGGGAAAAAAGTTTCCTTAACAATGACGGGCAGCCACTCTGTCAAGGCCTTCCATTTTCTCCATCACCGCATTCATGATGTTTCGGAACTATAAGCGGCATGAAGTGTTTTAGACCTCATTAGTATCTTCAACGCACTTGGCATTTGAAGTACCATATACTCCGTATGCCGAGTAACATACAGACACGCATGCTCCACACGACCTAATTTTCCTTTTCCCACCGGCTTTAAACCTAAAGCTTTCGTTATTCATGTATAAATCATCAGCAGTACCGAAAATCAGTCATCACGTAGAGGAAAATCACATTACTCATGTTTCGTGGACATTTCCTATGTAACCAAAAGACTTGTGCGCGGGAAATACTGCGGCATTGTTCCGGCATGGGAAAACGATCAAGTTTCAAGACTGCGAACACCGCCTGGGGGCAGCAGCGGGGCCGCCGATCAATCGCGGCTCCCGGAGACCATTAGAAAAATGGCCCTGCCTGTCATGGATCAGGCACTGGCTGGCATCGACAGCCTTGGCCGGCCACTTCAGAATATCTCGCTCCGAGAGGATGTGGAGCTGTCTTGAGAATGGTAATGAAACCGACCAGTGGCGTACTGATCGCTGGAACTGCTGAAAATGCTGAACGCGGAAGAGATGGGAATCCGGGTTCGAAGATATGCCTATAGTTATACAAACGTCTTCAGCCATTAAGGTGGCCCAAAATTTTAACCTGAATATTCGATGGGAATGTAATTCATGGAAATAACAGTTATCTTGAACTCCTGGTCATGGGGTATATATATATAGAGAGAGAGAGAGAGAGAGAGAGAGAGAGAGAGAGAGAGAGAGAGAGAGAGAGAGAGAGAGAGAGAGAGAGAGAGAGAGAGAGAGAGAGAGAGAGAGAGAGAGAGAGAGAGAGAGAGAGAGAGATTGTAACGGTATTAGTATATGCGTGTAATGGAGTATAGTAATGGTGTGGTAATGGCCCCTTCATCTAATTATTCCGTTTTACTGTGTTGTTTTCCTTGCGTCCGTAGCAGGTGGCCCAGCGTCAGTGTGCGCCACCGAGGCAGTCAGTCGCATCCCCGAGTTTCTTCCAGTTTCCTGACAGTGAGCGACACGCCCGCCACGGCTCGGCCGTTGTGTTTACGCTCCGCCAGCAGCGCGCGCGGCCGAGGGGTCGGCGGACCGCCCTCGGCGGCCAATACTGGCGGCGATCGGCCCGGGGGCGGCCAGAGGACGATAGGACGATAACAGACGCCCCCAGCGAGACGACGCATCTCGCATCGCGACTGTCCCGACGGGCATCTGGCAGCAGTCAAATTACGGGCAGAAACAAAAAAAGAGGCTGTCTTCTGTTTTTGTGCCGCCTCACCGAAAGTAAGAGAGAGCACGATCTACGAAGGACTCGGGCGATGAAGAAAACGGCGTAAAGGACCGTGTTTTGCTTACGTCAAGAAAATTATAACGTGATGTAGCTTTGCTTTAAAAGCCAAACATGGTCATAAATGTTGTGGCTTTTCGGGTTATTATGAAGATACGGTAGGAGACTAATTACACTGAGATAACTTATCTGACCATTCAATTTCATCTCAAAGCCAAAACCGTTTCCGGTTAAATCCATCTATTCAAACAACGCAGACATCCAGTCGACGGGGAGACTACGAACTCCACCCAAGTCCCAACTCAGCAGCGCCAGATCGGCACACGCGAGCCCTACCGCAAGGAGAGCATTGCCGTAAGTACAAAACACTTCGTTCGTGGACCAGGCTTTCAGCCCCGACCACCAGGACTTCAGCCCCGACCAGCCGGCTGTCAGCACCGACTTCCAAACCGAAGAGCGGGCGGACAACTTCTGACGCATCCTCCTGTTCGCGCGCTCCCTGAAGGCAGCCACGAAGTCCTCGCTGTTACTCCGGGAGCGCTCGTGGCGTCAGGTGGCGGGCCAGTGCGTCAGCGGCCTCTGTTTCCGCTCGTGCTCCCACTTTCGCTCCCACTGGTCCGCCCACGAGTCCATGTCGTAGTCGAGGAGGGAGGCGCTGTTGCGTGACCTGGACCAGCTCCGGGGCCGGAAGCGGCCTGGCGGCGCCGGCTCCTCGCGCGGCGAGCGAGACACGAGGACGAGAGGGGTCTTCCTCCGGCCGTCGCCCGTCCATCGCTGGTGGGCAGACGAGCGTTCTCGAGACGCCACCTCCTTCCGGTGCTTCTTGTGGTCCTTGGCTATCCTCATGTGGGTTTTCACGTCCGAGGACAAGTTCCTGTGCACGCTGCAGTCGCGCTTCGGGACGGGGAGCTCTCTGTCCAGGGACAGCGACACTCTCTGATGGTGCCCGCCGCGCTCCAGGGGCGTCGGGTACACGGGCAGGTCGGCGAGCGGGTCCATCGGGTGCCTGTCGCTGGCGCCGACGTGGCCCACCGCCTTCCTCCTAATGATCTCCCTCACGTTCTCCCGGTTCGGGTCCTGAGCGTACGACTGGTCCCTCGACGAGTCGCGCGTGGAGTGGTGGTGGCTCCTGCTGCGTCGCGAGCCGCGGTCTCCGTGGCGCCGCCGCTCGTCGACGACCAGGTCGCTGGTGCTGGACACGTTCATCAGCCGGTTGATGTGCTCCAGCACCTCGGCCTGCTTTTTGGAGCGGCGCAGCCGGCGACGCGCCTCCGAGCTCTCCCGCTCGGGTGTTGCGTAGAAGCGCTCCAGGGCCAGCTCGTCGTCCGCCTGTCCCGTGGCCAGATAGCGGTTGTACTTGTCTCGGTTGATGCGCCGCGGCGGCGCCCAGCTGTAGCTCGGAGACCACTGAGACTCCTCCGAGTCGTCGTTGGGCTCGTCCGGCGTGTAGAAGATGTCGTTGCTATTGGACATGGTTCTGGCGTGCGACGTGTCGTGCTCGTGCAGGTAGACGTCCTGCCACGGTTGGCCCTGTTTGATGTACTTGTGCCAGTCCATGTTGGACGTCACGCTCCTGCGACGTCTGTCCTGCTGTGACATGAAGTCTCGCGAGTTCCGCGAGGAGACATCTCCGGGGAACGTGGCCTGGGGAGAGACCGGGGACGGCGACAGCGTTCTCCTGGTGACCTCTGTTTTGGTGACCTTGTCCTCGGTCTGCTGCTGACTGCGAAGGGTGAACAGCTTTCTCTCCCGTGGAGAGACTGAGTGTCGCTCCCGAGCGGCTGGCTTGCGCGCAGCGGCTGCCAACTGTTTTCGCTGCGCGCTCAGTCTGTTGTCTCGAGGCCGCGTCAACAAGGAGCTCTTCAGCGCGAACTTAGAATCATCCGAGGACTCCTTACCGTCGATTTTATCAGCCTTATCAAAGGTTGGCATTTTCTTCGGGGAAGGCGACAATGTTTTGCATCGGCTGACGACGCCCTTGGATGGGCTGATTGTTCGCTCGACAAACGGAGACTTTTCGGTGGCGTCCTGCCGCGATCGAGATCGGGAAGCCTCGGGCTGGGACGAAGCGCCACCTGCAACTTCCTCGCCACGCTTCTCCGGGCGCACGGGAGAAGGTGATTGTGCAGTCGCGGATCTGCTCGGTGACGGGCTCTGTGCCCTCTGAAGGGGTGGCTTGGACGTGATCTTTAGTCCCGCGGCGTTACTGCGATTGGACGGCATCGGTTTCATGGAGAATGGATTGGAGAACACGCCTCCACTTTCGGCAGCTCTCGCCGTCAACGTTTTGCGAACTTCCTTTATGAATAGTTGATTGGATTCACTACTAGTTCTAGAATTGGTCGCCGTTACATCCAATTGCTTGGTGCCAGTGTTGCGCTCAATGCTCGTCCGTTTTGTCAAGCTGGATTTGCTGAGATGCTTTTTTGCTTGAAAACTTGCCGTCGAACCAGCCTCCGCAACGTTACTCACCAATCTCTGAATCGACGTTTCGCTAGATGACCGAGTAAAAGTTCGAGGACCAGGTGCTTCTGCGGGCTTTTTCGTGCGCCCAGCACCCATACCCAGTCTCTTATAGGCCTCCATGGCCCGTCTTAGACGTTTGCACTGGCACACCTCATTAGCTTCCTCGGCAAGGAAAGCGTTCGATAGCGGCAGGAACCAGGGCTCTGCAGAAAAGCTGCTGGCACTGCCCGTCGCCTTGTCGACGAGTCTCTTGGCTCGCGGCGACTGGCTGATCGCCTGCATCACCGAGCTCGCCACGTCCTGTACGGATTCTCTGGTTTGCGGCTCTGCCTCGTCCGTGTTGGTGCCGGTGCTTGTGGTGACGGATGGAGGTGTGGGAGGAGGGGCCATCGGCGGCGCACCGTCCACTGTCCAGGACCCGCTGTCACCCCAGACTGTTAGGTCGGAAATCGTGGCCAGCTGTTTCCCAGGTGTTGTGGATGACTTCTGAAGGAGATCATCCGACCTTGCCCTGAGAACTTCATCTCCAAAACGAGTATAAGACAGTTTCCGTTGTTTGGGAGGAGCAGGGATGGCGCCCTTATCCTCTTGTTGAGGTTCATTTGGCGGAGACAAATCGAAAGTTTGTGAAGTGGTCGAGTGGTCACTTTTCTTTTCCGTCAGCATCGCATTCGTCTCGTTGATGTGGGAGGCTAGCCTCCGTCTTGGAGGCACCGGTGGCGCGTTCTTCGACTGCATGTTGCGGTTGGCTGCGACGGGTCGCGGCGAGTCTGGAATGCTCCGGAAAGTGACACATGATCCATCCTTGGCTGTGGGTTCCCCGTCTCTCGTCTGATCCTTGCAGCTTTGTCTGCATGGTCGTGGAGAAATAATGTCATCAAGGTCGAGGTCCATGCACTTTAAAATTTTTCTTGCTATCTCTAATGTATTTTGCTCTTGCGTTTCCGCACGGCCACCCTTCATAGCATTTCCTTCACGAATCAGCAGTTTGACAACGCGCAAAATAGTGCCTACTTGAGTTTCTCTCTGTTCCAGCCGACTACGCTTGTCCGCAATCTCTTCGCGACAGTCTGCAAGACATTTCTGAAGTCGACTCATTTCTTGAGGGTATTCTCCAGTAAGTCTTTCAAGTTCCTTGCAATGCTCCATTTCTAATCGTGAAATAACTTCCTTTTGTTGCAGCGAAGCTGTTGTCAGTTTTTCTCTGAATTTTTGTTGCATAGATTTCGTGTATGTGTTTATCTGGTCGCGCACTATCTTTTCCAGCTGACTAACTTTGCCTTGGAATTCAGTTACCTTTTCCTGTACAATTGTTTCTACTTGCTGTTGGTAGTATTCTCTGAGTTTGATCTTTTCCATCTCGATATTTTCATTCAGTTCATGATCTCCTTGAAGTGCCACGGCTAACTGCTCAGCAGACTGGTGTTGGTATAACTGGACATCTCGCTGCATTTCATGAATTTTGTCGATTAGACCTTTCAGCTCCTGTTCGAGTCGTTCTTTCTTAGAAGCTGTTTCCTTGAGCTTCCTGTCCACTAAATCAAGTTGACTTTTTAGGTCCGTTCTCTCGAGTGAGATACTGTTTAACTTGCTTGCACACAACTCATGGTTTTGCCTCTCCTCTTCATATTTTTCCTTCCAAAAAAATGTTCCATCTAATGTGTCGCATTGACAGGAACAGTCTCGTTTCCCAGTGGCTGAGGAGCAAACATAATCCGATCCAGAGGCCGACTCGATGTCAAAGTTGTCCCCACTTTGCAGGGACTCCTTTGACTGGGACTTCTTTGGTTCATTGACAGCCGAACTATTACCTTGACCGTCGGAATGAAAGCTCTGGTAGCTCTTCTTCTGGGACGACCCATTTTCACCTGTGGCGGCAGTTACTTCAACGTCCGGATTTCTTTCAGTGCATTTTGATTCCAACACATCTGGTTGGACTGCTGGTTCTGACAGCTGCTCCTTCCACTTTCTAGCTGCGTCCACAATGCGCTGTTTCCGTGATATTTCCTCGGCAAGCTTCGTTTCAGCGTCCTCGCGGCGCCGCCTTTCTTCACGCAGAGCTGCTTCAGTCTCAGCCAATAATAGCCTCACCGAGCCAGGTTCTGTAAAAAGCGAAGATGCTGGACAGTCTTGTCGAGGCTGGTCAGGTGGCGGACATAAATTGGGAGGAGACATTAGATTGCCACTTGTCGTGGACGCTTGTCGAAAGCATTCTTCCATCGCTTTGTTTCTGTGAGACTCTTCTCGCAACGACTCTTTTAACAAGAAGATTATTGAGTCTTGCTCAGCTATTCGCTGCTTTGCACTAAACATCTCCATTCTTTTCTGTTCGCTGTTTTTCGTGGACTTTTGTAAATCTCTCCGAACTCGCTGAAGCATGAGTTTTGCTGTTTTTAGATCACACCTTCGTGACTTTTCCTGATCTAGTTTTACTGATATTTCCCTTGTGTTTGTCGCCAAAGACTGATTTTGTCGTTCCAGAACGCTGATTGTTTCCTCCATCAGGCGCAGAGTGTTTTCTGTTCCTATGAGTTCCCTCTCTAGATCTGGAGTTTCGCCATCGTCGAGGTAGTCAGGTCTCTGAACGCCCTCCTGGTCTCTGCCTTCCTCCTTATTTTGTTCAGGATTCGGAGATGTTTGGGGTGCATCACTTGCAATGTCAGCCAGCCACAAAAAGCCCAACCCCGAATTATTGTTCGCTGGAGCCGTTGACCTCATTGGCGATCGCGATCTGTCCCTCCTTGGAGAGTTAACCGAACAAAATGACGTTCTGCTGCTAATCATAAGGTCCTCATGCAGCGAGTGGGGCGTGATTGACCTAGTCGGTGGTGCTGTCGCCTTTTGACGCTTCTGCGGTACAGGCGGTGCATGTTGCTCATTCTGAAAACTAACGGAAACACCAGGATAAGAACGCTTAGCTGGCGTCGGAGCCGGTGAGCCGCCGGCATGTGGAACGTCGGGGAGGTCAGTACATTCGACTGAGTAGTTCTGTTCTTTCATATCCTGGTTATCTTCTGTCGGGGACCCGACTGCTGCACCTGAAATGGATTCGTCACAAATGTTCTTGAAATCCCGAGAATTTACGGGGATTGCGCGAGCAGTTTCATTGCCACTGCCCTCTTCTGGAGGATGGTACTCCAATTCCATTGTAACTTCGTTTAAAGAATCCGTTATTGGCTGTATTACGTAACGATGTATTGCAGTGCGTCCGCATACATGTTCACAAGATTTCTGTCTCAACTCGCTGGCCCTGTTACTTCGTGGTGATGCTGAGCGGGAGCGACATCCTATAAATCCCTTGACATTTGTTGGAGAAGTCCTTGCAACAGGACTAGAAATCTTCAACGCCCTTTGTTCATGAGAGTTCACTAATCTTGTCACACTGCTTAACGATGAACTGCCAACAGAACACAGACTGCTGGGTGAAGCTGACCTCTGTTGTTCTGGGGTGGTTTGCGCGGTGTGGTAAAACGAGGTTCGTTCTGGAGTCGGAGACCGCGACCCATAGAGGTTGCTTGTGACACTTTCCGAGGACAGCCGTCTCTTGGCGACCGGGATACGCGACCGAGGGGACAGTCTGCTGCGTCTCTCCGCAGAAGGAGACAGCGATTTGAGACGCTGAGGGGAAATCGATGTGGAGCTCCGCACATGCTGCGCAGACAGAGCGCTGTCTGGGCATTTCTCGGAACGATCTTCCGATGTTTTGTTGTAAAACGCGTTTGATGCAGCTGCAGAATGATTTTTACCTGCACTATCATCACCGAATGTCCTCCCTTCTTCCAGCCGATAGGCTGTAAAAGAATTGGCTGTTGCTCCTTCACAGCTGGTTGTTGGGATTGGGCGCTGGCTCACTGCAGGGTGATTCGAATGTGACGAGACGTTCAGCCTGCCTGGGCATCCGGAATACGCTGGATGTTTTGCCGCATTTGTCTGAACATCGGATGATGACATGCTTCCCGTGCTCGTCAAAAGCAAGCTTTCTTCCGTCTGAAATCGCTGAGCGCGCGTATCTGGTTTGCTCAAATGTTGCCGATGTCTCGTCTCGCCCGCATTGCTGTTCTGCGGCTCAGAGGGTACCTCGCCGTTCGACGGCCGAATCGGATTCCCCGACGGCGCCCTGTCACTGTAGGACGGTGGAGACCGAAGTGACGCCTCAGGGAGACAGCTACCCCGCGGCGAGACGTCGCCCACCGGCGTGGTCGTCGGACCTTGTCCGGAGGTGCCGCTTGGTATTGCTCCTGACCCCTCCAGGAGGTCTCTGATGAATTCCTCCACCCCGGAGAACAAATCAACGCTGCGGCTGTTTCTTTCCGGAGAAAGGTCGCAAAAGTTGTGGACAGAGCCATCTTCTGCCCTCACGCTGACGTCCACTTTCAGGGACATCACAGATGGGTGGATTTTTATGGAATCGCTTGTCACCGGGGCTGTTTCTACTTCTGCATCGCAAGTTCTGTTGGTGCCCGCTATTGCCGAATCAGCTGAGTCGGTAGAATTACCCGTGGCTTGGGAACGGGGAACACTACTCTTTGGCTGTACTGATGATTGCACTTTGAACGCAGGCTCACCGGTTGAAAGGCTGGTTTTGTTTGATTTGTTAGTAGAGGCTTTCGTGGGACTACCAGGACGCATCTTTTTCGAGGCTTTGGGATCGTGATTTACTGAATGTTTTGGAGCGGAATTTGACCTATATGCGTGGCTTGCTGGTGCATCCCTGTTTTCATGTCCTTCAGGTGCAGCGTCAGGTTCGTTGAAATTTTGTGAATGGTTGAATTCACTCCCAGTCTGAGGGTAATGCGGAAGATTTCTTGCACCATTTCCATCATACATCTCGTGCCCTTTGGGGTGTCGACTCAGGTGCAGAGTGTTCTGGCTTTGAGGTCACCCCAGGAGTGACAGGCCGGGTTTGTCTGGGCGGGGACTTTGAGTAAGATCTACCGGGAGAACGGGACCCTGCTCTTGCTTTGTCAGCTCCACGCGTCTTTTTAGACGAGGTACGGTCGGAAGGAGGGGCAGGTGAAGAGAGGTGTTTGAGAGCATAGCTTACTCCTCCGGCATCTTTCTTAACGTTTCTTTCGGAGGCTGTTGACCTAGCCATCAATGACGCTTTAACTGAAGAGCTTTGGCTTCGTCTGGCAGACATACTTCCCGCTGTTCTTGTTGGGGCCTTTTCCTGTGTTGGTAGCACGCAGCTTTCGCTTCTACTGCTCGTTGTTTTGTGGGGGGACTTGTGATGGTAGAAGCGTGGAAGCTTTGACGGCCCTGAATGCTGGAACTATTTCCTTTGTTAATCTGACGAGGCTTTGGATGTGGTACAGGTTGAGGGTATGGCTCTGCATCAACGTCATGCACGAATCCTGCTGATGACTTGGTGTTCTCAGAATCCACGCTAATCCGATCTTGCCGAACCTCGTCGTCATTGTTGTGAAGCCAGCTGTCACTTATCAACCAGCTTTCAACATGAGCTGGTGACTGCGCTGACGTGGGACGTTTTTCTTCTGCTTTAGTCGTCTGGTCCACATGAAAGCTGGAAGCGCTATGGCATGCAACGTACGATCTTGTTCTTGTGACCACCGCCAGCTGGTTTGTCGATGTGTTCTGGGAGAAAAACGAAACAGTGGTGGGCTCATCGGAGTGGGATCCGATGGTGACGTACTCCTCACTTGCTGCATTACTTGCGAGAAGCTCTTCACTGAGGTTCCTCCGAAGATTGGGAAACGCCGAGTCAGACGGTATGCGTCGCATTGGAGCCATTCCGTGCATTACCTGCATATCTTGCTGAACAGTGGCTTTATCAGTCTCATCATAAACGGACCCATGATTTTGGGATCGTTGTTCGATTTTCGTTTCGTTACGCTCGTTGAAATTACTGTCTTGGTTATGTGGTGTGAGTGAAACAAAACTCTGAGCTAGGCTTTCCATGATGGTCTCCCTTGTTTGTTCCAAACGTTCATTGACATTTGAAAAGTCAGATAATACATCGTTCATAACATCATCACTTGAATCAGTTATGAATAAACCATCATCCGAGTCCGATTTATTGATGACCGTATCTGAATCTGAAGGATGCACCACCAGGTACTGATTCGGCAACGTTACGTTTGTTTCCAAATCTGGCTCTGGTCGTGGATCTGAAGGATTTCCGTTAGGACTTTCTGCCCCTCTACTGTCAGATTCATCCCTTTCATCTTGAGATTTAGAGGACATTATGCTATCCTAAGAGGCTTTTGAACGGATGCTTCAGATATCACAAAGCTTGGTTTTGGAAGTTAAGATTGTTTGCATTTATACTTTGCTAAAACGTAACAGTATCACTTCCGAAGAGACTGACCATTTTATGACGTCTTGGAGAAAATATCGATAAAGTTACTGACGTTGCCTCATGAACTGGCCTGCTTAGCGTAGTGAATAGTACTTAAATGTTAAAAATATTTGCTATTTTCAGCTTATTGCTCAAAGTAGTATTGACTGCTTTTAATGGCGTTCGTCTACTATGCTATGAGTTACGAATATTGCGCGACGAAATTATGTTACAAAGTCTCGTGAATTTCTCTTTTCCAAGTCCTCGTAAAGATAAAAAATTCTCTTTCCGGGAAAGATGGTATCACGGTTTTCTGCCGGAACCAGATATTTACGTTGCTTTCTTTTTTTCCTTTTTTGTTTTCTTTTGTGTGCATCATAGCAAAGTTAACGCAGACATGTAGAGCAACATCTCCAGATTTAGGATGACACAACTATTTGGACTTTGATGCCAGTGACTGACGCCTGAATACTAGTGATAAATACGTTTGTTTCTGATACAAGCACATAAAATATCTTTGACTAAACTTTTGACAGAAGAGTCGTAGTACTTTCCCTTTGTCTTCATCTGCTGATCAGATAAGGCTAATCTTTTTCGACATTTGTGGTGGTATCCGTTTTCATTAACCTGCATTGGTGCGGCTCGTGTACTTAGGTTCAGTAAAAGCCTTCTCTCCAAACGAGCTTCTGTTACTTGTCATCGTTATGTGCGGTTATTTACCTTATTGTGTTGTTCAACAGATCTTGGCACTTATTGTTTCACTAAAGACATCATGCACCACTGAGCAGGGGGCAGTATTTGGTCGACAGTGCGACGATTAGTCGACTGGGCCGACCAACCGTCCCTCGCAATTCGGCGCACGGGCGCAGCAAAACGCTCGACGCGTCGGTGTTGTTTGAAGTAGCTGGGTCTTTTGGAATTTATCCAATTTTCTCGGAAGTAGCGTTGTTGATCGCAGGAAGCTGAAATATATTTTCGAAACATTCCTCGCTAATGCGCGCCTTCCCATCGCACTCACTCCTTCCCATTCTCTTTCTGCTCTCGCCACGGTGCTCCTGTTTCTGTCATCTCTGTAAAAACTGTCATTTGTCGACGCTGTTGTCTCTCACCCAGTCATCTCTCACTGTCATCTCTGTCGTCTCCCTCCCTTCTCTTTCACCTTCTCTTTCTCTTCTCCTCTTTTTATCTCTCCCTCTCTCTCTTCTTCCTTCCATCTCCTCTCTTTGCTCCCCCTCTCGCTATTCTCGCTCTTCATGTCTCTTATTCCCTACGTTTTGACAACTATATCCTCGCAACTCATGCACAAAAATATCTTTTGTGAATGTTCACAACGCTGAAGGAGGTGTAGGAGTGTAATCAATTGAACTATTGGGATGCGCTGAACTTCCTTTAGATCAGCCTCCTGCTGGCTCGCCAGCTGGCTCCACAGACCACTCGTCAACCAGCCGCTGCCTGGAGAAGACAATGGTCTAGTGTCGCCAGGGTCGCCCACCTGCCCATCCTTCGCGGTCGGACGATGTCAGAGGGACCTCTCGACCGGGCGGTGTCGGAGGGACGGTGTCAGACGGTGTCAGAGGGGCTTTCAATCGAGCGGTATCAGAGGGAGCTCTCTTCCGGACGGTGTCAGAGGGAGCTGGGCCGGACGGTGTCAGAGTTAGCTCTCCGCCGGACGATGTCAAGGGGAGTTGGACCAGGCAGTGTCAGAGGAAGCTCTCTGCCGGACGGTGTCCACGCCACCTACGCCGACCTCCAGAGGCGCGGCGTCGCCGCCCAGCCGTCTGCAGCGTCCAGAAACAGTGACAGACTAATTACGAAACGTAATTAAGTCGCGCACCAGGCCGCCCACTCGGCTAGAACAGAGAGCAGAGCCGAGCGGACACCATTAGCGGGAGATGGCCTCCGTTTGGAGCGAGTCGTCATGGTGCGGAGTTTGACGGCCCAGGCGGTCTTTCATATAGTCATTGTACCCATCGCCTTTAGCGCTTCTGCATGTGATGATGCGGTTTTCGAATGCCCAGAATGTTTGGTTTAAATTGCACGAAATGAGTATCGAACAACATTATTGCCTTGCGATGTGCAGGTGCAAAGGTACATGAAAGGACATGTACAAGTGCATAAAAGGTGCATTTCTGGAAAGTCTTCAAGGACTCCCCGAAGTTCTCAAACACGATTCAAAAACAGAAAAAAGAAACATTATTATGTATGAAGTAACTGTCAATGCTTGTCATTATCTGCCCTCTAACGTTATTTTTTTCCTTTAAGCAAGATATATCGCAAACGTCTGAACTTGCGCCAGGGACTGCCTAAATTTGGGAAGGAAATGACAAACGAAATTTAACACTGAAACCAGTGGCAAATTCCACAAACTGACATGTCTTCGAAAAAGCAAATGACATCAAGGGTGGTCGAGTCTTGCTGGTAAGTTGCTGCGCTCAGGCACGTGAGACACCCGCTTAGATATATTGCAGAAATTTGTAGAAAATGATTACAACTGGTTTCCATTGCCGAAAACGCTTCATCTGTCCCACGCGTATATCTTTATGGGATTTATTCAATGTTTCAGAGAGAAAGCATTTGTAGGTTCGTTGGATGCAATTTAAACGTACGAAAAAAAGTTAAGTAATCTTTTTCCTGTTAAATACCCACCGGAAAAGGAAATGCGACATGAGCAAAAGTCTCAGAAAGAAGAAATATAGCGGTTTAACATGCTCTTTCCCTCCCTCTCTCTCTCTCTTCCTGCATCTATCTATCATCTTTCTATGGATCTATCTGAAGACATATACCTGCCCATCTATCTATCTGCCAATCTATGCATCTCTCTGTCTGTATAAATATTTTCTTATCCCTCTAAGTCTCTCTGCTTCGTGTAACTGTGTTCTGTATGGGGAGGGGCAAGGGTAGAAGGCATGAGAAGAATCAAATGAAAAATGTTTACGTAGTCCAGCTATTGCATAGCAGACATTTTATGAATATGTATACAAGTTTAGACAATTTTCCGGACAGCGATTCCCCGAGCCAGCCCAGAGGCCGCGCTCCAGCCACCTCCCGTCACCTGTCGCAGCGCGGCCGCCCGACCAGGCGCGCCATTTTTCTCATTAGATGAGCCCGTCTGGCCGGCGGCGTTCCGTTTCATGGCGCCATTCGTGGCGCGAACGGCGCCGGCGGCGCGCCCGTCGCCAGCCCCCGGGGGAGCGCGGGCTGCAGCTGAGCGCTGAATGAGCCGGCCGGCGGCCGACGGCGACGCCAGCTGGCTGCCGTTCCCTCGGCGGATGATCTTCGTTTCTCGCCGTCTGATGGGCCGGCCTGTCTTCTGACGGAATGGACTCGGCTGCTGCTAATTGTCAACGCTTTTTTTAACGAATTGAGCTTACCGTCGCGTTTTACTTATGAATTCGTTTGCGAACGTGATTATAACGACCATTTACATTTGGAGCCCATTTTCAGGTGGGCGTTCTCTCCCACCCGGCGCAGAATCCGTCTCACTCAGGCCATCGCTGCCATATGAGCCAACAGCTCCGGAACGGGCCGCGCAGATTCCGGGGTTACGTAAAACCAGAGCGGAGCGGTGGCCCCTACCGGCGCTTTAAACCTAATACCAGCTATCTCGGGCCTCGGTGGGCGTAACCAAAGAGACCTGAGGTCTTTACGGCGGGCGGTTTCGGGGGCAGATCGCCGCTTTGGTCCGTACCGACGAAGTCATATGGCATGAACTGCGAGCCAGGTACAAAGTGAGCTTCATTAATGGTGGGTTTCATGTCGCTCCGGGACCGATTTAGCCGGCGCTACCCTGGCAGCGGTGCCGGGCAGGCTCGTCCGGGGTTGCCGGCTGCCATTCACCCCGGCTGGACCGCCGGCGGCCAGCAGCCAGCTTAATTGGAATCTTCTGCCGACTTCATGCGTGAAATCTGATCACTGTGGAGCAAATGACAGCGAAATATAGATTAGTTGCTTATTAACCCACAGTTTGTCGCAGCAAACGTCTAGTTTTTCGCACATGGAATTCTTGGTACGGATGAAGGCGGGAAAGCAAAGGCCCAGCTTAAGTTACAGCGCACTTTGTTAACCAGGATGTCTGCCTGTGTACCTCTGCTTCTTTAGCAGCCTTCGTAATGCAAGTTATGCGCTTCCAACCTGCAGGGAACCTAAAATGAAACAAATATACCTCGGATCTAGCTAGGCACTGCCTGGAGTACTGCGTGGCCCTGGACCTCCTAGGGGGTAAAATCGAGCCCCTCGTATCCCAGAAAACAAGGGTCCAATTGACATGATTCCAGTGGCAGTGGTTGGACGTGTCTTTCTTATCGCAGAATACTAAAACTGAAAATGTAAAGTATGATGAGTATGTGGACCAAAGGACGACGGACCATAAATTCCTCGCTTACAGGCTGTCGCATCATACGTCTAGTTGTTCGCGTCGGAAATTTTTGGTACGGACGGCGACTAAATATGGGGAAACAAAGGTCAAATTCGGGCGACTGTCCAGCCTCGCATGTGGATGCCACGTCACAGGCCAAAAAATGTTGGAATTTACAACCGAACAATGTGCGTTGTTTTTATCAAAATCTGTGAAGTGTATTGGTTGAGTGGCAACTAGTTTGAAGTTGGTATAAAAACTCACAGTTTGGCGTACCTGGAATGATCCCATAAATGTGATGCCATAGGTACAGTAAAAGCTATCCCAGAGTAGCCTGGAGCAAGTTTTACAGTTTCCGAGTATGAAGATTTGGTCAAATGTATGGCAGGAATGGTCACACGCCAACAATGCTATCACATTTCTAGCCGTTGTTTCCTTTTCCAAATTCGGTTCTCTTCCTTTCCCCTTGCGCTGCTTCCGTTTGTGGTAACATGGCCATCGCGCGACACGATCCTTACGTATCGTCTTGCTAATAGTTCGGCGAACGGTAACAGCGCTCGGCCGGCGCGGCCCGTCAACACCTGGGGGCATCTGATCCGACCGACGACGCCCGGTGGGCCGGTCCGACTAACGCACATCTGGTCGTAGACACTAGGGTTCTCCTTGTATTAGTATTGTTATAGTTGGAACATAATCATGGTCTTCTACTCCGCTGCATCTCAGACGTGACTTGACTTCCAAAACTCGTAATATATTTGGGTCTTTAGGCTCGAAGTCATGTTAAATTGTATTGCTGAATATGACCATAAAACTTGCAAAGTATTTGCACCATTCAATGGTCTGCTCATGCCTTTACGAGACGATCCGTATTCTTTTAATTTTTTCTTGGATGCATGGCTTCATTACAGAACAAAAGGTTACCCGCACGCCTGCTGACGCTCGCGGTCACAAACCACCCGAAATCAAGGGACTTTTTGCTTCCGCTTTCGACAAAAATCAACGCGGGCAGTTTCTGAAAATTTGGTGGTCTCATCGCGTACGGTTCAGACGTAACCGGCAAAAATTAGAGAAATTCACTTTTATCGTCCAGCTGGTCACGAGCTGAAGAAAAAACCGACGTGCTGTCTGTAAAAAGATGTTGTTCGTTGTGTTTGTACAAATGGGCTCAAGCCTTATAGCTCGTGAGAAAAGAACGAGTCCTAAGGCCGTGCTAGACTGGTTTTAATTAGCAATAGTATAGCAGGGCGTATCAATGGCTAGTTGCTGAAGGGTAAGCGCAGAAACATTTGGAACCGTAAATAAGCTGGCGTGCTAAAAGAGCCAAGCGAACTACAGTTGGCTACGAGAACAGCTAGTGTGTGCGCTAACGGGATGCGGTGACATAGAGATATGGAAGAAGATATTCTGACGACAAGCAACAAGCCCGTGAAGTACAAAGGCTTCGAAACAATGGTTGGGTATCCAGATTCTTCGTTGGCACTTTGCAGAGGAGTGGGACCCACGTCATATAAAGTGACATGTTCCACATATTAATATATTAACCAGATGCCCCGCTATTTTCACATCCCTCCGTTATGCGTCTGAACAGGAACGGTGTAAATTTCTTGTTATACCAAACCGAACATTCCATTGCGACCAGCCTTCCAGGCATTCGAGCAGAAACTAAACCATCTTTCGTTCAACTTTCCTCGCCATTTCACGATCGCTCAGTCATGTGACGCTTTCATTCCGATTGCCCGCATCCAGGCACAAAGGCGTTGGATGGGGTGGGGAAACTGATCGTTGAGCGAACACTTTGAATGCAGGGTTACACGTGGCTTCAGTGGCCGAACTTCGCCTTTCCAGCAGTGGGAAATAGCAAGCAGTTTGTTTTTCCCGTCTCGGACGCGCCCAATTCGAGGTTCAGACAAGCGGAACTCTTATCAGGCCATTTGAATTATGTTACCAATGGAAAATGTTTATTGTTTTTCCCTTAGCCAGCTCATAATATTGGGAATGGTACTTGAAATAGCAAAGATTTAAACAAAGCACTAAAATTCTCATAACGTGGGTATAGCAGCTTGATTACGCCGAAGTGACAGTGCATCTTGATTAAACTGAACTGTAATGTGCTAACTTGTTCCTGCTGTCACACCACAGGATTTTGAATCTAGTAACGCTTGATATTCGCTAAGTCTTCTAGGCCGTAGTTTAGTCATATGCTGATGGTGTTCAAAGGCAGCGACGGCCTAAGAGCGTCCATTCTCGTAGGAGCTTGTATTTTCAGGCCCAGCGGCGCATACTGTAGAGTGGCGGTTTCGCGCTTATAGTTTAAAATTCGTATCTAAAAAGGTGCCTGCCAGAACTACCAGATAAATACGCTGCTAAATAAGAAACATTTTGTGGGTATTGGTTCGTCAGAGCAACTGGGTTTTACCCGTCATAATGAGGACACCCTCGATTGTTTTGGCAGACACGAAAATGCCGTTCCAGGTTGAGCAGCCGCTGCCTTCAGGCGCTCGCTCTCTGAACTCAACCACCCTGTTTCATGATGAAACCCAGGGCGGCCGCCGAGCTCCGCGGCATTTCAGACGGCACCCACAGTCAGTCTGCGGTCCCGCTGCCAGCCGCCTGCAGCAGACGCGTCGGACCGAACCCGGCAATGCACCCGGCGCTGGCCCGAGTTCGCTGAAGCTGATCCAGCTAAGAGCCTTGGCAGCCTGTCTGAGATCCGATTTGGCCGGTCAGAGCGGCGTTCGGCCGTCGACAGACGGCGTTGAGCGTCTCGTCGTCCCTCACACCGCGAGGCTGGTCTCCAGCTTGCTCTGGGGCAGGGCGGTACGGACTGTCGAGGAGACCTGGTATCGCGAGAGAAATGCATTTTGTTCCGGAGAAAACGATGCACCACGGCATCTGCAGCGCGTCCTAATGACGAACATGGAAAGTTGCCGCAATGCCGACACAGCTTTGGAATTTATGCCGTGTTTGTTTTAGAGTCTCTTGTGCTTTTCAGTTAATGGAAAGCAAGTTGAACTTGGGAGCAATGTCACGCAACGCTGAACACAAACATATGAAGGAAAGACCCAAGCACGAGCGTCAAATGTGCGACTTCAGCAGGCCAGGCTTTGTTAGCTAGAGAGTGGGGAAAACCCACTTGTGAAATGTGTTTGGAATGATATAAAAACTTTACCGGCCGCAGAAATTTTGAGTAATTTCTTTACTCGTGATGCCTTTGGACTATTGCTACGTGGGCTAATGTCCTTGGACTAATACTAGTATATTCCAGTCATGGATCTCCCTGGCGGGGCGCGTAGGTGTCTGCAAGTTGGCAGATCCTTATGTTTATGGGGGAGCTGTCATGAGCCTTATTTTCATCAGTGCAATCTTGACTCACTGTCAAGCGATATAATCGTGCAATTTGTAAAGCGTATTCCTTGTTCGCATCTACGATGATGCGTGGTCCGCACCCGTTTTAGGGCCAAGAACGTCGTCCACCGGCTCACAGAACCTTAAAGAGAATACCTTTAATTTCTGTTTTCAGCTCAGCCAGACAAGTTATGAGCTGTTCTGAGCTGAGCTTGTAACCGGCAAAACAATGCTTATTTTGAATTCCAGGAACGTCATCGGCAAGCCTTTCACTCCATCCGAATCCAGGTCCAGACGCCGATCAAGATGAAACATTCCTGGACGCGTTACGGTGAGGGCCTGTTTTTTCGGGGCTGAAGCTCACGATCCGCTCACGATCCGCTTCACTGTTGACCGCGGACAGAATCCGTACTCGGAGACAGCCAACGTCAGGACGCGGCCTATCGCGGCTCAAGAGCTTAACGAGCGCGAGACGGACGGGGCTTCTGGGTAAAACGGTCGGCCCGCCAGACGCGGACCCAGCTGGCCCCGGAGGGCGGCTGCCGCCTGACGAGCCTGGCCCGTCTCGGCGCGCCGCTGAGCCAGGCCGCGTGCCGACCCGAGACGCCCCTCCCCAGCCGACGAGTTATGCTAACCAGACGGCCGAACCCCGACATTTCGAGTCAGTCGGGCCCGGGGCAGTTCTGCCCGGGATCAAGGCAGTCCTGCCCGGCCCAGGGCAGTCCTGTGTGGTCTCTGGAATAGTCTTGTATGTGGCCAGGGACATAGACGTAGACGTATATTGGGGACAGCCACAATGGGCTTATGGCTTTTACGGCCCATTGTCATTTAGATGAAACGGTCGGTGGGAGTCAGCAATGTCAGACACACAACACGCAGTCTCTTATGTACAAAGACGGCGACGATACCCCGTCATGTGCCGGACGGAACGCACAGCATGTCACGTTTCAGAACGCGCCGGAATGGAGCGACAGGTAAACGCGTCAGGTCACCTGGCAGCGCGTTGTACGGCTCGGCAAAAGGAATACCGTTTCCCTGTTTCGGTATGGGACCGGGAAATACACAAATCACCATTCTTGTCTGGTGCGTCGCTGGTGCACCTCATCAACAGTGCGGAATCCGCTACTCAGGGCTATAGCCTCGTCCGAACGTAGCACTTTGTGGTGATAATCTGGTACCTTACTAGATCCTTCTAGTAAGGTACCAGATTGCCAGGCAGTCAACCAAGTTCCTGAAGCAGGTCCGACACGTGGTCAATTTTTTGCACCCCAAAACCACTTTTGCAGCGCAGTTGATAGTTTTATGGATCCTGGACAGGATTGTCTTGTGTTCCATTACCGTAAACGGGGATGCAGCACCGGACCTGCGACAGAACCAAGGCATCGACTAACGTGGTGGTGGCACTGGGTGGTAAGCAGTGGCTGAGATATGACAGACGGGCTGAAATACCGAAACGGCGTGTGGTGACAAGTGAAACATAACAGATTCAGCCAAGGGTGCATTGAAAGATAAGGCCGATATTTTTATGGATTCCAAACACGAGACGAGATGGTGATCGCAGAATTGGAGAATTTGACAGTGAAGCCGGAGATGTTGTGAACATTAGACTGACCTCCGAACAGCATCAACGGCGTTTGATGCCCTTTGATGCCCTTCCGTTAATCCTGTATGGACTCAGGGACAGTCCTGTACGGGCTGAGGGATATTTCTGCATGAGCTCGGCGACTCTGCGACACGTTAAAGTGCGCGCGAAGAAATGAAGAAATCTGGCGTCGGCGGCATAGTGAAAAGCTGGAGCATTCAGTGGCAGGTCCGGGGATCCCTGCCAGCTTAGCTGAGCTCGTCAAAACCATATGATTCCAGGGGCGCAGCCAGATTTTCTCAACGGGGGGGGGGGGGGGCGGAGACCAGTGTAAACTGTAATAATACAAAAACCGCCTGCTGGGAAGACAATGTGCAATGGTTTTCACAAAAATTCGGGCCTAAGAGGGGGGGGGGGGCGGAGACCAGTGTGAACTGCGATCATACGAAAATCGCCAGCTGGGAAGACAATGCGCAATGGTTTTCACAAAAACATCGAGCCTAAGAGGGGGGGGGGGGGGATCGGGCCCCGCGGGCTCCCCTTTGGCTGCGCCTGTGTATGATTCACTAACTATTTTCCCAGATGGGGACGGGCTCCGCCATCGTCGGGTACTCACTGAGAGTCGAGCGTCGTGATGGAATAAGGGAAGCAGCGTGGGGTTTTGAAAAGCTTACATCTGTAGGGCTGAAAGACTACTGCATTTAGTTAATTCATGCAATAATTTTCTCTCTTCATCGAGTGTTGTCTCTGACCTTTGACGTGAAGCGATGCCTTGGCAGAGATGAAATGGCAGTTGCATACACACAGGTGGACTTTCGATGACGCTGTTAAAACATTCAACACTACCTCAAAGCCCGAAAAACCGAATAATGCATCCGCCGGGGCAGATCAATGACGTGAGTGTGGAGCGGTCGGGACGTGACACATTTTCCAAAATAAGGCAATAAATCTATCAAGATGAATGAGCCGTTCTGATGCAAAAGACCCACGCTATGGCGAGCTCAGGGCATGTTTATTTATGCAACTCACGTGAATCGTTTGAGGTGGCCAAAGTTCGTAATCTGACTTCATCACCCAGTTGTGGTTTATAGGGTGAGCAGGAGCAGACTCCTGATACGCACGTCCTACACTTATAGCGCGGGCCCAACATGCAGCCGAAGCATAAGTCAGTCATATATCTTCAGCAGGCGTCTGATGTTCAACAGGACGCCGAAATCCCTGAGAAAACATGCACAATTACGTGCAGTGGGAAGCGTGCCCCGAAGGAAATCAGTTCCGTTGTTTGTGGGGTTCATTTCTGGCAATTTACACCCTTGGTCACGTCCTTCTGAACGTTTATGATGAGGTCTGAAATGGCTGCGATGTGACTGTTAACAGATGTGTATGCCAGTGAATGATGAATTTATTTTGAGGACTGTCGCGGAACGCTTTAACATCGCCGATGTCGGCGCGGGCTTTCTTTACCACGAAGTAGATAGGGATTACACCTGTAGTGGGCCGATTAGTTCTCCTTTTGACCGATAGATGTCACTTTCGTCGGCAATCTTTATCTATTATCTCGATCGTCATTTTTCTTTTCTTGTAAATACGCTCATGTGATTCACAATCTATCGTATAGCAAACATTAGCTAGACTTTCTTCACAACCAACTGTTATATTCCATCCCACCATAGCTGCATTGTTTTCATGTCGCGGCGGATCTTGTAATCAAACTTGACATCTTCATCAATATATGTGGGCATATGATTAATATACGTGCCAAGTACGATGTGTATGTAAATACCCTAGTTCATCACTAATGGTATGCCTTCATCTTTACTAACGTTGCCTCCTGGAATGAAAAAGGGTCATGATATCGTTCGATCAACCTCTAAAAAGTGATCTTCTGATGCTATGTTGGGTGGAAGGATATTGATCGTTTACGGAATTGTTCCGTAGGGATCAGTATTTCGAGGTGAATCCATGATGTGTTATGGTTTTCCTCATTTCGCTTTTGCCAGAGACCTGTAAAAAGGAATATTTTCGATGGCATCCCTCGCATGCATTTATAATTACGAAGCATAGACGCAGCCAAAGAGGAGTAAGGCCCGCATGTTTTTGTGAAAACCATTGCACATCGTCTTCCTAGCGGGCGGTTTTCGCATGATTTCAGTTCGCACTGAGCCCCCCCCCCCTTTAATCCTGGCTGCGCCCCTGTAACAAAGGCTGTGCTTTTCGTTTCTGTAGCCTCGGTGCTACAGAAGTGAGTTTTTGACTCATGCCATAACTCATGATACCTTGGGATGTGTTTTCTGACAACTGCGACGAATCCAGTTCAAAAAGGACTTTTCTTCTCAGGGCATTTCTTTTAGAAATGTAGCCAGCAGACTAAATCACGTCAGGAATATACACTGTGGACATCTTTCACACTGGGTACTTCCATGCTATTTCGACATGTAAACGGAGCATTATGGCAACAGAGGACAATGAGTGGAACAACAGTATAAGATTAAACTGCATGCCATTTATTGGTTGAAGCGGCAGCTATATGCTGCATTATGGCTCCTACGCTTAACATATGACTAAAACATATAAACCAGAATGCATATTGTCACAGTTGGATCCAAACAGGCCGTAGTGTTTGCCTAAAAAGAATGATTAGCACCTCGGTATCTTTTATACCGTGAAGAAGTTGCATGGCATATGTGTCAAATATTTTCTTTTTCAGCCTCACCACCCAACCTCCTGGCGCCGCTATTTTATTTCTGATTTTGAGTGAAATATAAGGAAAAAGTTAGGCACCACATACGTATGGATATGTTGCCTGGTCAGGAGGGTCTGAACCTTTCCTCTTTTTGGATATACTAATTCTCGTCATATACTGCATTGGTTGGGAGGAGTTGTTCCAAAATACGATTGGAATCCAGCAATAATTTTCGAAAATCTCCAACCATGGGTACACAGAGTATTTTGGGCTCCTTCTAGGTCCTACCGATCTGCAAATAAGACAAAGCGCAAATGTAATAAATGTTGCTCTCATGTTTTCCTCCTTTCTGGGCGCCTGGCTACGCCACTGATATCTGTTGCTATGGATACCTCAGTGCAAACATAATGCCAGGGTCTCGGACCTCAGGCATATCCCGTCCAAACATACGCTCCGCTTTGATACTTCATATTCATTGCAAACGTCACAAGGCTTGCTCTTCTTTCATGGGTTTTGGAATCACCATTAACATTTTATTTCCGGGCATATCCAAAATGAAAAAATAAACACGTCACAACAGCACATTTTATGTCCCTCCAGACAAGAATTTAATAACATCCATAGCTCGTAATAACGATTCGTGAAATCACAAAATTCTATGAAATCACAAAAATCTATAGTCTAGTATATTAGGCAAGCCTAAGAAAATCTTCAAGTATCCTTTCCTCACTCAGCTGTGCATGAAACTATCAAAAATCGCCGCAGTCAGACCATAATTCCAGACACCACGGCACGATCAACCGCGGTCCGCGTCCGTCGCCCGGCCCATCGGCGGCCGGCCGACGAGCCGAGCCGCAGGATCGGGCCGGCCGACGAGCCGAGCCGCAGGGTCGGGCCGGCCGACGAGCCGAGCCGCAGGATCGGGCCGGCCGACGAGCCAAGCCGCAGGGTCGGGCCGGCCGACTCGGCGCGCAAGATACCTGATCCAGCCATGCGTCGGCACCGGCGGACCCAGGGGGAGAAGGGGGTGGGAGGGCATGCACTTCCCCCTTCCCACGCCAGTGTACGTGGTAATCGCCCGCTGAATGTGACTATGTCCTGGACGGGCCATGCACCACGCACCCGTTTTCAGAATCCTGGATCCGCCTCTGGTGGGGCGAGATGACAGTTGTTGAGTACCGGAGTTGTCAAGCAGGTCAAGCAGAAGTGGGCAAGATAACTGGGCATTTTCTGTCCCAGAGTATGATAGAAAATGAGGCAGCAGGAGCCAGCAGCTCGCTAGCAAAATGTCATTGGCCTTTGTTGACATACGAATTGAACTCATTGAACAACACGAATTGGGTCACACACATCATTTCCATACATTATCACTGTAGCAATACAGCAAGGATCCTGTCTACAAAATTTCAAACAAACATGTCGGTAAGTAGCTGATATACGGGCGGTAAGCATCATTGACCTATGTTGATCTCAGCACAGTCCTCAGTCAGTCACACACATTTTGTTTGTGGTAAGGCGTCTTAATTGTATAGCCTTGCAAAATGTCACGCGGATGTGTCGAAAAACAACTGAGATATGGGTATGATCAATCCCTTCATCACTTCAAGTGACACCCGCAACCCTTTGGTTGGCAGGGACAACAAAATAAATAAATAAATACGGAAGTTTCGGAAGCCCATCAGTACGCGGGTTCAACTATCTAACAGCAAAATTGGCCGGGGAGATTGTGAGACCTCGGGGGAGGAACGAATAAGCTGCCTCCCCCCCAGCAACCTGTAGCTCTAAAAGAGAATCGGAACCGGGCAAAACCACCATTGAGATGCCTTTCAGTCGAATCCAACACACTGTAATACATATCTGCCTCCTTTATGCATGACGTATTAGTGAATGCGATACAAATGGTCACATCATTTCTGGTGGCGTTTTCCTCATTTTGAAATGGCATACATTTCTTCAGAATTGTTAAGCTTTGATGCTGCATCATTTCCTCAGCGCTGCAGCACTGCCAGAACCAATTCAGAGCAGTGTAAACACCGCGCAGTATTGCAGTCTTCAGCAAACAGTCGGGAGTCTAGTTACGCTGGGTAACGGGCGAGTACACTGGTCTTATTACAGTATTGACCGCTCGGCCTGTTAGCGCAGAGCACTCATCTGAAAGTCCACTCACCGTGACAGACGAAGGCGCTGGCAAACACGATCTTGGTGCACCGCTGCATTATTGACACGCGCACTTATGCATGCATTGCAACAGTGGTGCAACTAAAGATAAAACTCCTCACTTGCTTTCTTAATTCATAACTTTTACCAAGACTGAGCTACCAGCCTAAAAATGCATATGTGAATGTCTGTCCCATGGTGGTAACCACAACGGATTCCCTAACTGATATCTTGATGTTATTATGACCTCTACAGCACGTCTACGGGGTTCCGACAGGGAGCCCTCGGCATAATCTGCCCCAGGCTTTCCACGCAAGGTACAGCTAAATGCATGGATTGGCTTTCAGTTTTCTACGCAGCTATGCACGAGGAGCGTAATATATGCGTAAATAATTAGGCTGTGTGATCTCTCGCAGATAGCAGCGATCCTATGGTATTATCATGCTTCATATACATACATACATATATATATATATATGTGTATATATATATATATATATATATATATATATATATACATATATCGCAACAGTGTGCCACTATTCATTTTCTTTAAACTCAATCACCCATCCAGTTCAAAGCAAAAACTGTTTTGTGTATGCGACACTAGCGTCGCCATGCAGCCAATGCCCAAAGTACCGCTCCGTCTTATAACGGCTATAATTTCTCTCCTAATGACGGCAGAGGCCTGAAACAACGTTTGGGATCTTGCTGAATGTCCTGTCCATAAACAGGCGCCCGATATTATCTTTCAGGGCAAATGGCAAACCTGCAGGTGAGATCAAACACCACAAAGACTGACGGTTCAATTCCTGCAGAACGCTGGTCGCGATAAAGACACTGCGCCCTGGAAAGGACTCCTGGAGTCGGACCTCATTATGTATCGCCTACGGATGAGAAGACAACATACATTTGAGCCCACAAAGGTTGAGTGACCGTGCCAATCCGTTCAACGACACGTTAACGATACAACAAGGGCTAGCCAACGCGTCGCGGGACGATGCGTTACACGCCGGCAACTCAGCTGACGGGTTGCTCAGTTGCACAAGCACACTGAGTGGTACGTGCCCACAAGCATGTCTCCTCACAGCCGTCGATGCTATCCAACATTCACTGTTGACGACACGAAATGAAACGCCACTCGCTTCAGGGGGCCAGCTTCATCAGCAGTCAGTGGTTACGCTCGCATTTCCGCTGACCGCGTGAACGACCTCTTGCTCGACATGGTCGGTAGCTGTCGTCGGTGTTTGAAGCGTTCGCAGAAGATTCGTGCCGCTCGGATTCACCGACGACAGCGCCAGCCGCCTCTGTCACGACCTTCACTGCACGCTCCACTGCCTGGGAGTGGACGGCGTAGTTTGCCAGTTCCAGCGGAGCGCACAGGATCTCCTGGATGGCAGCGTCGCTCAGGACCGCGATGAGAGTAGACTCGGTCACCAGCGCTGTGTTCCAGTCGAACAACTTCGTGTGGTTAGTGGTTGTGAAATTCACCGCAGGGATGACGAACGGCCGCACCTCGCCTTGAAGCAGCTGTCGGCATTCCTGAACTGCCTTCACCGTCTCGGCTCGCCCGCGTGGATCTTGGTCCACCATCTTCGCCAGGACCAGCGTCTCTGGGTGGCACCAGCAGGCGTTCCTCTGCATCACCAGTTCGATGATGTCCTGAAGCTCACGCGGCACCGCAGCAGCTCCAGGCTCCTTGTCATATCCTTGGGCCCGCCGACGCAGCTGCTGTGCCCCTTGACTTCAAACCACATCGGCATGTAGAGTTTCACCAGGTACTGCACTATGTCTGACACCTGGATGGCTGGGGACGCAATGGAAATGTACAGCCGGAGAAATGGGGCAACCAGAGTGAGCCACCTGAGAATAACGAGTTCAGTCACTGTCCAGTTCAATTTAATATCTGCTTTATTTATTTGTTTAAGCTCAGTGAGGAGTTAGGGCCTCTTTGGTCGGGTTACGTGGTTGTTAAATTCATGCCCGGGACAAGGACAGGCAAAATCCGTGAGACCCGATTGAAATATGTTACACGGTTGTCGAAAACCACAGGAAATCATAAAGGGAAGTCATAAAAATGTTATATTATTGCTTCATGCAGGCCAAGTTCGGAAAACTACGAACATATATTTTTAAAACGACGTGACACCACGTCAGGGGTGCTCATTTGCATCCTTTCTGGAAGGCTCTGGCCCACTCATTGTTAATTTGGGCCTCCCGGTGTTGGCTTGGGCTCCCAAAAATTTTCTGCCGGTGGCAAAGTAAAGTAAAGCAAAGTGAAGTATTGTAAAATAAAGTAGAAAATAAAGGAAAAACTCTAAAGCGATGGATCTGTCTTTATATCCTCTATCTTAATATACATATGTATACATGGAGATAAACGCAATTTTTGTTTGGTAAATCGTAACAAAAAAGTTATAAATTTCTCTTGGTCAGAATAAAGTGGGCAAAATTCTTTCAGAAGCCCACGTTTGGGAGCAGGTTAGGTTGTCGGGCCCTCGGCTCGGCAACCCCCCAGTCATTTACGGAAATCTATGTCCCTGCAACACGTTGTACCTGGCGTACTTCAGAGGTCCGATCTTTCGGCTGGCGTTCTCCTCTGACACAGCTCACGTATCTGGACACCCATGGTGGGCTGAACAGGAATTTCCGGTCGGTACTGACGTCTGCAACAACTGCATCCGGCGCCTCCAGAACATTGTCACGAACGCGGGTGAATTTGATGACTGGCACGTCGCCCACCAGTCCAGACGCAGACTAGCAAAGACGGCGGGTAAACGATTTCGGATTGGTTGTCTTGCAATCCAGGTTTCTGAACACTTCCCGCGGCTTCAGTTCGTTCGAGTGCAAATGGTAACGCTTTTGCTCTCGATCACGTCATAGAGGAGAAAGACGCCCTCGGATTTGCTGGCGGTATCGACCGTCACAGCCCAGAACTCTGACGTCGCCGCCGTGCTCACAAGCGATGCTCACCTGATCAATGGCTTGCGCAAACTGGGGAGTGAAGTGGCCGAGACATTCCCCGCCCGGCTCCGCCACCACGACATGTTCTTCATGTGCCGTGTCACGGATCCTGTCCACGCCGGCAGATAATTTCTGCTTTCACCTCCGTGCGCAGTCGGTCGGCTCTGGCTTTGGCCTCCGCCTGGCGTTTCCTTTTCCACTCCCCAGACACTTTTTCGGATCCACCTTTACGCTTTTGTCCTGTGGCGTAATACGGCCAATATCCTCTTGGAATCCGTTGAGGAGGACAGCCACAGCGCAGCTCGAAACACCGTGCCGATCGGCCGCCAGAGGTATTTCCGGTCGTGTCTTTCCGTCGTGATTCATTCCGAGTTCGCATCAGCAGGAGCACCATCAGCGGCAGCCCAATCGCATCGGGCACGACTGACGCTAATTATATATATATATATATATATATATATATATATATATATATATATATATAAAAGGCTGCATCAGCAGGTGCTCAAACGTTGGCATGGTCATCTGCTGAACTGTCAGACACGGTATCGGAGGGGGTCTTGTAGACCAGACGGGCCACTGTCAACTGGGTCGGAATCAGCGGGACTGGGAGGCGCTTGCTGCGCTCGCCCTTCGTTGGCGTCCAGTCTCATCGTTCCGACCGCCGCTGTCCGGCGTCTGGCACTCTCCCGACCATCCCCGCTGCCCAGGAACATCGGCCACGGTTCTCGCTGGTCGCGAACAAGGCTGATCTCAGCCTGCGGCACTCGGTTGTATCGTGGGCAGCTGCAGCGGCGCAAATCCTTGCATTTCCGCCGAGCGAGGTCGAAGAGTTTCTGAATGATGTTTTCGTTTTTTTTTCAGGTGGGGATTCCTTGTAGCCTTTTAATCTTGTTCATCTGGGGAGCTGTCTGTGGTATTCAGCTATTTTGCGCCGAACGCCTTAGGGCAGCACTGATGGGATGTCCTCTTTCGTCCATATCTCGATCAGCTTCGAAGTCACGGGCCTAAAAATGACGCCAGGAAGTTCTTTAGGGAGCATCCTTATCCTTCCGCCAGAAATCGACGACGTCTTTGTTCGTCGGTGGCTGGTTAGTAGGCAAATTGCTCGGCGACCCAAGGCAGAAATGTCTGACTTTGCTGCACAACGGCATCGTGGCCGCGAATACCCATGAAGGACAAAAAATCAGAAAAGGACCGGAAATTCACCGTCCCTGGTACGAAAATCATACGTATCCGTTGCAAACCTAGCGAAACCTGTTCGCTACCAGCATGAACGACACAGAGGACATGTCAGATGGCATCGAGTGTTGGAGTTGTGAGCTCGGCACCCGTCTCGGCCTGGACCCACCTGGGGTCCGGATTTTTCAAGATCGGGGAACGATTAGTTGGAGGATTGTCCCTTTCATAATATCGACACCATCTGAGAAAATACCAGGTCGTTGCTCCAAAATGTGCCCGCACCCAGCCTGTACCTTTTTTTAAAGGGGATTTTCACTGCGGCGGCAAATCGCCGTCGGATCTCGGCCGCCGATCGGGGCGGTAGAGCGAGAGTGCGGACGTTGGGTACCTAACCTGTCGACTGCTTCTTGGGCCCATTCGTGTTATGTGTTTTATAAGGAGTGATGCATATATTTTTCGTTTCCACCCAGGGACTCATCTAAACCTACCTGAGATAAACCCCGGTGGCTTGAAATCCCCCGGTGAAACGGAAACCTGCGAAGCGAAGGAAAAACGCCACTTTCCCCGGCGAGATCTGCCTCGTAGAAGGCAAACGACGGCGTGGCCCTAGAATGCAAATCCCATCGCGATGCGAAATCTTCTTCGGTGAGATTTCTTTAGAGGAGGCCCTGTTTCCACTGTCGGAGGGATGTAAAATCTAACAATTGTGATCTGAGGTGCATTAGGAGTTATTGGGAAGGCATGTGTCTGCCCACTCCCGCAGTTACCTACCATGCTAAAAAGGTACTGCACCGAGTCCAGGAAATTCAGCTTGAAAGGTATTCCGAACTCTGTGATTTAAAGTCAAAGGGTGCAAAGCCCCGGCAAATATAACTGCAAATGCGCCCCGAGTCCGCAATCAACTCCAGGGGCACCTTAATCAATTCCGATGTCGCTTCCAGTAGGTATGTAGGGAAGTGTAGGTAACTTGCACCGTATGTGTTTAAGACTACGTGTTTAGATTAATTGTACATCTATTTTTAAGCTGATCTGGCTGATTTCCTTTTCCGACGAATAACTAATCATTTTGCCAGAAATACACGTGGCACTTTTGCCAAAACCTTGATTTATTTATGTTAGATCGCCCATTTTCGAAAACATTGCAAAGGGTGCAAAAGTCAAAATGCGGGGTTAACTGCGCCCTGTTGGTGGCGCATTGAGCAATCCGTTGCGCCATCCTGATGCAATTTGCAAATCCATCGGGTTTTTGCGGAAGCACAGAAACAACGACGCATGTTAGCGCGCCAGAATTTTGAGTACACTCTTTTGGATTTGCTTTGGAGCTTTTAATGCCCAGGCAATGGTCCAGGTCATGCCATGTTATTGACCTATGCCTTCTGCAGGACCAACATCGGCCGAAATGTCCAGATATCGCAAATTTATGGTAGCAAATGTGAAATATCACTAAAGAGGCTGGCGTGGGGCAAAACTAGGTGTTAACAGACCTTACCTAAGGGTTACACTAATTTCATGACTTTTCCGAGGTCAGCAGAAATCACTGACCTCAAATGACCTCGGATAACATTTTTTAAATGTCCTCGAAATAACATTTTTAACCTCTGGTCGCTCCCAGGGTATTTTAGAGCGCTGATTCGAAATTTGGTATCCATTTTGCGCCAATCCAACTCATTCAGAATCATTTCATGGCCACCGTAGCGCCCTTGATTCCCCGCCGTACTAGCCAGTCACCAGATTTAACCTGACCTGACCTGACCTGTACCTTTGACCGGAAATAATGATAACATATACATTTAGGTTTCAAAGGTTTCAATGAGGCCCATGCTTTTTATTCGGTATCTCTATCTCTATCTTTTTATTCGGTATCTCTATCTGACACCTTTGTTCTGTAGCGCGCAGGCTGGCCCCTTGTCCGCTTAATAGCCCACCTTCGAGCAATTGCAAAGCCCTGTAGGTAACTGTGCCCGGCTCGCGCAGTTGCACAGGGTGCATTTTGACACACAGCCGTTTTGACAAACTGGGACAACGGTGGCGTGTGATGGCACAGCGGCGGGGTAGAAAGTTCAGAAAATGCAAATAATATCCAGTTCAATGCAATAAACGCCTTGCCAAGGGACAGGTGTACGACATTTAGACTGCGTAATCGCAGTCATGCCTATCCGGGCCGTGAACGGAGTCCACACGGCAAAAAAGCGTCTTACTTTGTACGCCGCATACCTGCCAGCAGTGGAGCTATTCCATGGATTTCGGATCAGCATTGGTGGCTAAAAATAACTGTTCCAAAAGAGATAAGTAACAACCCGTTGCCTATGCTACCATCAGTCTCTCCTGCGGTGTAGCTAAATTCAGCCAGTTGGGTGTCAAGGATATAGATATTAATTCATGCTACTGGATCGCTCTGCTGTTAGGCTTTCTGGTAGCTGTATTGCTCCTCCCCTTATCTGAGACCAGTCAATGAGCACTGAGTAGAGGACGTTGCCGAGCAAAGTCTGACTGCCCCAGGTAATACAAATCGGACGTGCAGATCTGGTTGCGCAAAGGGTGCAAAGGTCAAGGGAGAGGAAGTCAATAACCAGCGGCGGCGATTCAGAGCCATGGCAGGAACAAGTCTGACAGCACGAATTTCAGTCTACATCCTTGACAGCTAACTGACTGAATTTAGTCACACTGTTCTCCTGCGATCTAGATGTCTCTGTATTGTGTCGTATTGTATTGTGTTACAATCATGGGGTTGTCCACTTGGCACATGGTTATGACACCCCGAGTCAAACAAGCGCAAGGTGTTATTGGATACACAAACACGCAAACACACAAACATTCGCACGCACGCATCATAAAAGCAGTCCATCTTAATCCGTCGTCGAGTCGAACTGCATCTCTTTTAAACTGCTTGCTAAGCTCTGCTGGCGCATCGCTGTCATTCGGGGAAAGCCGGTTGTATGGAGTGGGCGTTCTGACACTGAAACGCTTCTTCCCACCCTCTGTCCTGAAGCGTGGGACTCGAAACAACCGGTCCTGCCTCGTGTTTCGCTCTCGCATCGCGCTGTTCAGCTTGAAGACGGCCGCAAGTGATGCCGGCTGTCCACACCCGAGTACCTTCTGTGCCTTCTGTAGTTTAATGCGCAATAATTCACGAACCATTTCGATTACAGTCAGCCGAGTTTGTCGTGCAGGTCAGACACATGATGAAGTTTTCGTCGGCCAAAAATTACTCTGGCTCCAAGGCTGGGAATCTTTTGGATTTTGTCCAAATTTTTCTTTGACCCATTTCCGTAAACAGAAATGCAATATCTGAGCTGGGAGACTACAAGTGCTTTGACGAGAGAGGTGAGGACGCCATTGGGTAAGTAGTGCCGCACATGTGAGAGGACAGAACAGGGTGCCCATGCAGCGACGGCTGATCAGTGGCACGTGAGAATCCCAGGACAGAGTTCTGCCAAAAGCCAAGCCCTGACTGATTTTTCACCTCGTTGCAACTTATGAGGACAGCGTCGCGAAAGGTGACTTGAAAATTTAGAAGGGTGCGCAAATTTTGACGGTTTCCGAAGGCGATGGCTCGTTTCTGAGGCGTTAACGGAGGGCGTTCGCGGGGAACCAAGTGCCCATACTAGCAAGAGCGAGCTCCATACGCCAAGTAAGAGCTGGAGGCTCGTCTCTTCCTGCCGTATAAATGATCTGCGTGTCGTCTGCATATTGCAGTACGTCGGTTCCCGCAAAATACAGAAACAGGTTGTTGGCGAACACGCTGAGCAAGGACGGGCCGAGAGCGGAGCCCTGAAAAACGCCCATGGTGTTCGTGAACGGCTTCGACGTCACAGTCTTTCCTGCGAGGTCCTTGAGTGCCACGCCTATTTCATGTGAAATTTGAACAAAGTGTTGAATAAGGTATCGGCTTCGAGTCAGACCGATGAACAGACGACGAAGGAATTCATACGGAAGCCAGAGAGTGACGTGCGGTCCTTCGTGTTTCCCTCACTCGAACTCAGGAAGATGCGGGCCAGGGTCCGTGAAGCTGACGGCTACCTATGGCGCTCGGCAGCTGTCAGCCGCCGATATCTGTTTTGTTTGGTACGGGCGACACGAAAGTGTCTGTACAGCTGATCACGCCGTCACCCACACGCGACTCGGAGAAATTAGGCAGGGTCGGTTGTGAGTTATGCACCACCTACAAGCACACTTCCATGAAATGTGTTGGCCAATGTTAAGCCTCTGCTGTATCCTTACCGTTACGTAACGGATCGGCACTGCCATTCCGCCTTGGTCTGGTCAATCGTAGGATGTCTTGTCATCCGTAGGCGATACATAATCAGTTGCAGCGACTCCGACACTCCTTTCCAGGACGCAGTGTCATGATAGGCCAGCGTTCCGACTAATGAACTATGATAATACGACAGTGTCACTGTAGTGTTTGATTTCACCTGCGAGCTTGCCATTGGCCCTGAAAGGTAATATCAAGGCATCAGTTCACGCCCTAGTGATCTAGCAACAAGTCAGACGTTATTTCGGACTGCTTGTATTACGAGAGAAATTATAACTGTTACAAGTGCAGACGGAACGGTAGTTGGGCATCAGGAGCATGGTAGTGCTAGCGTCCAATGTTCAAACCAGTTTTTTGCTTTGAGCCGGATGGGGGATTGAAACCAAAGGCAAACCAACGCGTAACGCGGTTGGTTTGGGGTCAAAATCGAAGCTTTGTGTCTCACGCAGACCTGCGCACCCACTCAGTACCAACATTACCGCCGCTCATGAGTAAAAGATACTTGCAAGTCGTATTTCCATTCACGCAACGGCACACTGGTGAAGTGAAAGAAATCTGCGTAACAACGGCGCACTTTGAATTATGAAAATTACCTGCGGCCGGTACGGATCGAGTCGGAGTCACAGACACACATTATTTTCACCCGACCACCACTATCTGCCAGAATCAGTCGTTTGAAACACTACGGCCAGGCCTGAATGGCACAGGGGTCCACCTCAGCACGTGTGTTCCTCTCACACTAGGCTGGAGACATTGTCGGTTGTCACGAATCACTTGCTCCTGCCCACCAATTTTCAGCACAGTGGCAATAACATTGCGGCAATGAAGCAGAGATAGTAATCACATAGGAACCTCGCGCTTCACGTGCTGCAACCCCATTTCGGCCTAAATCCATCGGAATTGATCGCCCAGCTGCCCGTCCACCTTTCTTAGCCACCATCGCACCAAACTGCGCCGTTTGCGTCGAGGCAATTGGCTCATTAGAATCACAGGGGTGTTAAAAGAGACGCACGCGCACTGCGCATGACCCGTTGGACCCTATCCATCATATATCGTACCGTTGTACAGCCCTGGTGCTGGTCCATCTACCACCCAAATTTCAGCCGCCTAGGTCACTGCTGGCACTGGGAGGTTTTCGAGTTCGAACCGAAATCCGCGTACGAGGATCGCCATGTGGATTGTGCACGTAGGTGCCACACGCCACGAATCACTTTTAGACCGGCATTACAATCTGTCCGGCGAGTCGGCGACCCGATGGCGCCACTTTTATCGCGATCGGCTGGAGCGTTTGGGCGCTAGACGCTCAGAAGTTAGAACACTCTGACTCAAGGTAACTAAAAAAAATAAGTAACGCGGTCCCGGTTCTTAAACACAGGACAGTGGGCACCTAGTAAGCGAGCTGGACCAAATTTGATCTTTTAAATGCGAAATAGTTAAAGAAATACTTTTCTTCATCGGGGTCTATTTGTAAGTTTTACTTCTAAGAAAGGAAGCGATTCCACTGATATAAAAAATTATGCAACATTTGCTTTCTGAGATTCTAAAAGCTGGCGACATTGTATTACTATGGGACTTGCGTCGAGTTCACGGCGACCTGGCGGCAATGCCGAAGTCATGGAAATTTTTCGGACATAACCTGGCGTATACCAGACGAAATGCTAACGCAACAGCTTGTCTCGTTTTCTGTGCTCGTGAGGCTATACGCCTCAATCCTCCTAGAACAAGAACAAGTTTTCTGCGCTATTTTCAATGCCTTGTGTGTTGGGGTCTTTGTTGAGACCAGTCTATTTTGTATTTAAGTTTTTATGTGTGTTGAATTTTGTACATTGGTGGTGTTACACTTGCTGCGCGCGAGGGAGGTCTAAATTGAAAATGTCAGGCTGCTAAGCAACATTTACAACATTAAAGAAAGCAGTATGTTGGGCAATGCCCATTGGCCAGGGGAATAAGACAGCCTTGCACTGACTGATGAACACCTCGATCTGAATTTTTCGAAAGCCTGTCATGTATGAAATCTCACTCGATAAAGCGTGCAAAACACGCTTCCAGCTCCTTCGACTTGGAATAAAACAGAATCAGCAGTGCCACATTGTTCCCACATGCATGCGGTATGCTAATATCATAGGGGCACCGTGATCTGCAAGAAAGAGATCTCTGTGACACAGCCTAATATAAAGATATATATATATATATATATATATAGATATATATCACAAAAATGATAATGACACTAAACTATTTTGAAATACAAAAGTAATTTGTCAGGAATGCTGGCTTTTAATTTTGTTTTTCGATGCATAAAAATGTGGCCACAGCACGTGGCAAACAATACACCTCAACCTATAGATTGCAGACGAGTAGGTTCGATATAATACAGCAATTGGAAGACACAGCTGCACACATTTACTCCGTTCCTCCCCTCCCGGACCTGCCCTCCCCTACCTAATATAATAGTTCTAAACTTCAGTTTTTATTAATTGCGCCACTAACACTGACAGTTTGGAAAACAAGTTTATATTATCTTCTGTTGCAATATAGACTGGTTCTACATCTCTCTTACTTCTTTTATGCAAGCCCCCATGTAAAATGTGTGATCTAGTCTAGCCTGGTAGGTGATCATCAGTGTCCGCATGTATCACAAAAGAATGCGTCGTTCTACGATACCTCGAATCAAGTTTGTGCTCCTGAATGCGCTGTTTCAATCCCTTACCTGCCTCACCGAAATAAACCTTTGCATAATCTCCACAGGGAATGTCGCTCACCATTTTGGGGTCGGTCTCCCCATTTGCGGATACTTTTGTTTTTTTTTGTTTTACCATATTGTCCATTCTCAAGCTGGATGTGGCTGCCAAATGCAACTGCGAACCTATACTTTAGTCACCTCCTCAGGTAACTAAATAGGGCAGGAAAATCACTTTTTTTCGTGCTAACCGAACCTAACCTTTCAGCGTGCTAACCTAGGGTAAATAAATAATATTAGGTAGGGAAAGGCAGGCGCCGGAAAGGAGGCACGCAGTGAATGTGAGCAGCTGCGTCTGCAAGTATTGTATTATATCAAACCTACTCGTTTGCAGTTTTTATGTCGAGATGTTATGTTCGCCACGTGCTGTGATCACACTTTTTGTATCGGAAAACAAACATAAAAACGGCATTCCTGATGAAGGGAATAATAAACAGAAACCTAGATTACTGCTTTTGTCTTTTGAAACAGTTTAGTTTCCTTATTATCTTCTTCATTCCATGTTTAAGAAACATCCTACATATACATATATATGTAAATATATATATATATATATATATATATATATATATATATATATATATATATATATGCATTGATTATTAAATATTAAAGCAGTCTTGGCATTTGCTAGCTTTCTCTCGAGAGATTCAGTCTTGCGCAAGATTCAGGTTCGTAGTGTACACACAAGTGAGAATTAAAATTAAAATACTACCCTGTAGCGCTGCTTTGCTTACGGGGAGGAGGCAGCCGTCGTCTCTAGAACCTTTCGAGTCGTGGTTGTTGTCTGATATTGAGAATGAATGCAATAGTTTTAATGTCAAGGGCTTTCTGTTTATCGTCTGTTTCTACCGAAATGTAAGCACTCATTTCCGGCTGTATTCCGAACTAGACAGCGAACTAGCCTATAGTTCTGACTATTGTGCATAGATGTCACCATCATTTTCAAGATCTGGTTAGATAAAATAGCAGATTTTCAGCGAGACTGTTTGATATGCGATTTAACGCCGAGATGAAGAAAAGAAATCTTGCTTCATCACAGTGAAGATCTGCTAAATCACTTTTAGAGACTGCAATTATCCTTCAAGGTTGTCTGAAAAGGCCCTTTCCACGATTCACTTAGCATGCAGTGATGTCCAAAACGAGTCCGGATTACGTCACAGTTTTGCGCTGCCATGTCGCTACTGGTCAGGGTACTAGACATAGCAACTGGTGGCCCCTGGATACTTCCTATATGACGTGAGTCTGCGAAATTAAAACTGCTATTACTATTGCTATGTAGTAGTAGCAGTAAAACTACTGCTATGTGGCTCATGTTTAGCTCATGCGTAACTTCGAACGCATTTTCCACTCTGCGGACGCACAATGCCCAGCGCAACAAAATATTGCAAATGACGCCTATTCGTATCTACTCCTCCTTATGAAATTCGAGGTCCTTCATAACGTTGAAGGATGCACCTCGCACTCACCTGTCTGTTAATCACTAGATCCATCTCACGTATCACTATTGATTCGAGCGCCACAAGGCGTCGTATGTCACGCGCTCGCGCTAAGATGGCAGTATTAGCGACGATTTCTTGTCGAGTCAAGCTGGTGCCGTGATACTGCTCTGGATGGGTTAGAGGATCGCCGCTTTGTAGATGCATGGTCAGGCGTCTTGACAATGTTCTGCTGCCGATGTACCCATTGTAAGGCAGGAGTGCACTATCGTTTGTTGCACTTGTAGCAATACACAACACTTGAGTGGCGATGGGTCGTTGAACATGTTTGTCATAACCAAAGCTGGTTTCATAGGGCCTTGGTAATAGATCTTTTGCCGGATTGTGCCGTTGGGCCGCTGAGTATTACAGTTTCCGCTGATTATGTTTCTCAGCGCCTTCTTATCCTCTTTGTGGGCAGATGACATTCGACTATTGTAGTACAGACTGAAAGTATCACCTTGCTTTTCTTTTGTGATAGACAGTAAATGTTTATTGGTAGTGATCTCACTCTGGTGGTCGACGAATGTTTGATAGTGTATGTTTTCGGGCTTAGATTTGTCGCCTCAACGGTAAAGTGATATGCATACGTTAAAGACAATATATATATATATATAGTCCCTAGATATATATTCCTTATATATTGTCCTGGTATATATATATATATATAAATATAAATATAAATATAAATATATATATATATATATATATATATATATATATATATATATATATATATATATATATATATGCAAAGAGATATCACATTTCAGAGTCGCAGCATGTGTATTAAAACAGTTTCGAGCCATATGGGCTCCATATCAAATTTATACAGACACACACAACATCAAAGCCGGCACACACACTCACCAATCATGTTTTTCTATCACACGGTCGGTGAATGTGAGTAACGGATTCGATGCTGAGAGCAAAACTTTGATACGGAACCGAGATAGCTCGAACCTGTCAGCTTTAACACACATTTTGCGGCTGCGAAGTGTGGTATCTCTTCAGATATTAATGCTAAACAAAGCACTACCAATTATATTTTAATTAACTTACAATAAAACTAATAAAGCAATACAATACAATACAATACAACTAATAAAATAATTTAATTAACTTACCAATATATATATATATACATATGCATATAAATAAATCGTAGCAGTGATAAAGGAAGATTATTTGCATTGCGTCCTTGTCATACGTCATGGTCGTTTGGAATGTATCCTTCTAATGTCGTGTCAGTTGTGGTAAAATTACTTTTGCTGGTTGTGTATTACTGCATGCTAGCAGAAACAGTCAGCCTTCAGCCGGCTTGCCTTTGCAGGTGTTCGCACATCGCTATGCCACCATGCTTGCTCCACCGTAGATCGCGTTTGGCGCTATGATGCACGGTCGGTTTTGCGGGCCCCGCTATTCATTGACGAATTCTGCAACTGGTGCACGTATGAATCAGACTGCTATTAAACAATCCGCCAAATGGACCACAGGACTGCTTTACACAACTGCGCTTTGCGTTTCGCACGCACTTATACAGACTTCTTCGCGTGTCATATATCTTACTGGACATTTAAAAATTCCTGCGGGATCATGCTGCACGTTTCAGATTCTAACCAAAGTGTAGTGTTGTCCTGCATCAAGCGCTGATACACGGGGAAACTTCCTCGACATCGGAAGGATGCAAATCTCATTGTGAAGCCCATACTTTCCATCTTCACAGCGTTATCGTTTGTTGTAGCACTATTGGCATACGCTTAAATTTAACGCACGTCTGAAAGCAACATCAGATCGCGATCTGGAAAGAGTGATATGGTCGTTTCCAATCTGAATTCAAGTCTAAAAGTAACAACACTTTTTTACCTGTTCAGCAACGGCCCAGCTCGTGGTGCTCCCTGGCTTCACAGAACGCGGTCGTTTCTGCAACGTAAACAGAACAAGACGGCGCGTTGCGCGGTTCGCTGCGACACCAGGACGTCCATCGAATGCCGGACCGGGGAGCGTGGACCGACGTCCACGAGGCGACGCATTCGCGGAGTGGCAGCCGACGAAGCGATGCAACGTTCGTGACCCCTGTCATCAGTGGACGAGCTGAAAAATGGCCTCGTCGGAGTGGACCCTCGCGTCGCCGCCGAGGTCGATGTCGTCGACATCCGTTCCTTCTGAATTCCGACGCCTTGGCATGGTGGCCGTGCCCTTATCCTATCGCGTGTCAGGCCCACTGAGTTGCGGAGGGTGATGTCTGTCACACAGAACACGTCCGCTACTGAAAGTGATGGACTCTGAGCTGGTAGTGTCAGGGCTGGCCTCTGGAGCAATCGGGGAAGGGCTGCGCTTCATATCATTGATGCATCCACCTCATTCTGCGCAGTTCTTGATTCATGAAGACACTCTGTAACTCATCACATTTTAAAATCTGATGATTGCTGATCTGTCGAATTTTCGACCGCTGCTGTTTCTACCTCTGGCGTGCTGATCCTCAAAATTGGCGGGCACGTTAACCAATAACAGTTACAAGCCTTCGTTTCAACAAACTACCTGGATCTCGGCGAACTAGCGTGATCTCGATCCCCGCCACTCGACGGAGACCGCTCTGGTGATCATCTCAGACAACATCATGGCATCCACTGCCAAAAGTGGAATCTCACTGCTCTGCCTCCTGGATTTCAATGCTTCGACGTCATTCGTCGCTCAATATTGATGAAAAATTAAACCTTAGTGGAGGCGACGCCTCTTTTCTTTGTGCTTTACTAAACATACCCAGAGTGTCATTTTCGCCGACCATTCAGGGAAAATTACATTTTGGGAAAGGTTGCCAACAACAAAGTACAGTGGAAAGAAGTAAGATCGTTATTTCATGTTTCTTGTGACCAGACTTCTAAGCGTTTCACGAAATTGGGAATCAATTATATTTCGATTCACAGCTCAAGGAGGCAATTCTGATTTTGATTCTAATTCACACTGGAGAACATAGAATCGATTCTATCCTGAATGAATTTAATTGCATTCAATCGACTCCATTTGGAATTCAAGACTCACGATTCGCTACACGATCCACTTTTAAGCTAAATAACAAAAACTGTGACAGCCCATTTTTTGTCATAAATGCAACAGCAAAGTCCTGGGTCCCGTTTCATCCTAAGGCCTGCTTTAAATTATAGGGTAGTATTAGGGGACAATCCTCAGATGTATCATGTACTGCATAACGTTTTTATCCTTTGGCATAGACCACCTTATTCAAATTCAGTTTGCTCTGAGTGTCAAAATGTAAAAAATGCCGATATATGTAAATGCGCTGATGTCTAGGATCAAGGATGAGAATAAAAATGTTCAGCAGTCACCCACAAAGAAAGCGTCTTACATTTATATTGACCAGAAAGTGACCACAGTGATGGAAATATTTTATTTTTCATCATATCATGTCTGGGACTTGTACTTCCCACTCTCATTAAGTTCATCAAACTTCTTACATTTTTGTTGATCGGGAAGCAACAGCAGTAAAGGAAATATTTGATTTTCCATCGCATCATAATTGGAAATTTGTCTTTCCTCTTTTTACTAAGTTAAAGCCATTTATGTTCACCTAGGAAGTAACCACAGTAATAGAAATGTTTCATTTTTCATCGTATCATAACTGGAATTTTTATTTCCTATTCTCATTAAGTTATTTGCGCTCATTTCTGATAGATTTCATTATTATTCGTATAAATATTGGTAAAAAATGAAAACGCTGCATTCAATGGCAAAAATGGTTTTGTTTATTAGGTGGTTTTATTTTTTAGGTAATTTGGTTTTGTTATTATTAGGTGAACAAAGCATGCTTTCAAATTAATCATGACTGGTAAATCGATTCCCTGAATCGACTCCCAGCAACTCTTGCACCGATGTGACTCTGATTCTGGAACCAAAAGGTAATCATTATTCGGATTAGGATCCTCAGTTCTTGAACACGGAATCGATTCAGATTCGATTCTGAATCGCTTACACATCTGCTTGTGATACCGAACAACTTTGCACAGTACCAATGACCCGCGCTCGGCTGTCGGTCGGCGCCATGTACACTCGACTGGTGGAGGGGGGGTTTGACCACCCCCGTCTTACTCACGAATGGTTGGCCGCACGATAAAAATAAGCACGCCGTTGAAAAGTTCGTGACGAGTACAGCTCGAAACTGACCTCATTTTGGGTTTTGGATAATATGTAAGCCATTTACGCCCTATATATGTTTCCCTCATAGCCGCCTGCATGAGACCGAGAAATGGTCTGGATATCGAGGGCTGTGACTAATAAAGTCTAGATAAATGCACCGGCGGACAGGTGAAAGCCTGCAGATGCCGATACACGTCAAATTTCCATGGTTTGTTTAATATAAACGCAGAAACGTTGAGTTAAAGACACGATTTTCGCAACGCCACGCGACTGGCGCCTCAGACGAAGCCGGTATGAAACCAACCGGGATTAATTTTAGCGTTCTTTTATTTCCGCGAAATATGCCTTTCCAAGTGTTGTTTCTTGATCCTATTGGTTCTCGCGATGGTTTCTCGTGCTGAAATGTTGAAAAGTTCAGCAGTTATCAGTCTACACAATTAGTGGAACTTTATTTCGCGGAAGACTGTTTATTTCCAAAATTTGAATTTTTTTGAAAGTTTTCAAGTTCATGGTGTTATTCACAGTTATGCAAACCAATTCCAGCATTTTCTACCCGATCTGAGACATTTATCGCCGATTTTGATGGCAGTGCATTTTGATTCATAATAGTTGTTCGTGACCTGACCTCAGGTCAATGGCCTGAGGTCAATGAAACTATGCCCATTGACGGCGAATGTGTGTCTTGATCTTCTGACATTCAAAGTGTTATAAAAATCCGTCAATTTAGAAAAAAACGACGACATATGTTGAAAACGGGCTTCACATTAGGTCAATGACACGCACATTTTTAAAAAAAATTCGAGATGGCAGATTTGTTGCATTTATCAAAATCGGTAACCCTTGAAAGTTCTATTGTGATATCATGTTTTGCGGAGAAGTTAGAGGGCGTTAAACTTTTTTGGACATAGGTCCGTTTGACTTGACCTAGGTCAGACACCTTATTTGAACTGAACTGAAAAAGAATGAGGCATATGAAAGGTGGGGTGCTATTTCATGTGTCATTTTTGCACCTTGTGTCAGTTTTTCAACTCAGGACTACCACGAGTCTTTGACCTGGGACAAGTCAAGTAAGACCACGTTCCAAAAACTACAAGTGGCATACAAAGTTGTAAAATGCTTTTAATGACATGAAACTTCGTCCATGGATATAAAATGACAAATGGATTAATGCTTCTATTTCGACATTTGTGGAATGACCAGGTCACTGACCTTAGGTTAGCTGGACGTTCGGTTTTTTATGCGTTTGCTTCTGAGATTGACTGGCTCGGCGGTTTTGAAGCCTGGATATACACCCTGGTGCTTATGACGTCATCTGCGCGCACAATTGTATCCCTTGATCCGTGACCTGTGTTGATGAGAGTTGCATGTGGTCTTGAAGAATGTGCTTGAATGTGCTTGAAATGGTCAAAGCTGGCCTCGGGTACCACTTTTCCGCGCCTCATAGGTAAATCACGTCTTTTTTGTACTGTCAAACCCTCATAGAGCCACGTAGAGGAGCCATTTGACCTAAGATGACCTCTGATGATATTAATACTAACTTTATTTGAGACAAATGAGGTGCTCTCTTCTCGTTTCGAGAAAAAAAATTGGGCGTTGTTTTTACCTTTTCTGTGGGACTTTTAGTTCTCGAGATCTTGGGAAGTGATCATGAGCCCCCTCCGGCCCGGTTAAGGTGGATCCGGGGGCAGGCCCGGCGAAGGCACCCAAATGTCATCCACTTGTATCATAAAAGACGATGATTTGGTTTCTTTAAACATACCGTAGATCCAGTTTAAGCGGTCTCCCAAACAACCGGAAAAAGCGATTTCCTTTTTCAAGAACGGTGTCTTTCGTTGTTCCTAATTCAGCTGGCTGCCTTTCATGGTGATTTGAACTTTCTTCGCAGAACGTATGTGTGGTTAATCTCCGCCGGGTCAGGGAAGGGGGTTCTGGGAGAACCCCCTCCAGTTCTCCGAGGATAGCCAAAAACGAAACAGCGCAGAGACATGAAACTTCGTGTAGTTACCCCTTTAAACATCATTTTTGCGCCTTATGTCAGCTTGTAAACTCAGTCATCTCAAGTCATTGAATCAGGGCAGGTCAATTAGGATCATGTTCCAAAAATACATATAGCTACATACCATTTGGCGAAGTGAAGCGATTGACATGAGGCTTGCCAGACTGATGTAACATGACAAATAAGCAATTCTGCAATCTCGAATTTTTCGCGAATGCCCACGTCATTAGCCTGAGTTCATCTTAACTGCCGACCTTTTGACCTTTGTGGTCAAGTAGCTTTTTACGTTTGTGGCCAGGTAGCTAGCTTGTGGTCAAGTAGCTTCGAAGCCTGTGGTACGAAGCTTGAAGCGCCCTGTAACTTTTCCGGAAAACATGATATCACAATGAAACTTGTGGTTTGTGGGTCTGGTTCGGCGGTTTTGAAGCCTGAATGTACAACCTGGTGCTTCTCAAGACTTCCGCACACGCAGGTGTGCACCTTCGCCTGTGACCTTGGATCAGGTCACTTTTCAGTCAAGGTTAAGAACCGCAACCGAATGTAATCAATTGGCTTACAGTCTTGCAATGTTCATCGGCAGTTTAATGTGCGGTGGAAACATTGCTATACGACAAGAACGTCCTTACTAGACTTCCCAAGTATGCTTCCTTATTCAGTGGAACTTATGTAATTGGGAACTTATAAAGTTTTCGTAAAGTTTTTGAGATCTGAGGGGTTCCCATGAACCCCCAGCCCGGTGAAGGTAGATTCGCACGTTGGCCCAGAAAAGGTTAAGATTTCGTAAATGCTCTAATCTGCGTGGAACATTTTTTGCTATCTGCTCACATAATAGGTTTGCCCGTTTTGATTAATTTTGCTTATGCATGGTGTTTGTATTGACAGCAAATATATAAAACGAATGCGCACATTTCGACAAATAATTTTGCATCATCCAAAAGCAAAAGGTGGACATTTTTGATTGTTGGACCTATTTTTAACCAACCGTACTACTCTTTGCAAAAATCGTATCCTTTTATTAAACACTATTGCATGGCGCTGGCACGCCTAATTTATCATTTACCTCTCAATTGTCGCAATAGCAATGAACACTCGTTGCACTGCGCTGTTACACGATTGTACTGTCACTGACGCCCGGCTGCACTCGCACCGACTGTGCGTACCGCCTGAGGCCGACCAGGGGGCGAACCGACCCCCTCGGCCTGCCCCAGGGCTGTTTGCCGCCGTGCGTCACAGGCCGCATGTCGAGGCCGACCGCCGCCGCCGGCACGCAGAACAACCGAGCACCCGCCGGTTGTAGAGTTTCTCGGAGCCGTAAGGACCCGTCCAATTACCCCTGACAAATTACTTGCCTGATGTGACAATCTGCCGGAGGATTTTCCGCTCGGCGATTCAGAGCCGGCCGTGGGAGTGATTCGTCGCGATATTGGCTACTTTTGAGCCCGCGTCGCGCGCTACATTGTAAAAAGATGGATTGCCTTTCAAGGATTATTAAAATCCCAAATCGTTTCTGAAGTCTGTGCTACGCGATGTCAATCCTCCGGCTTCGCACAGCGCTAGAAATAATTCTGGGTCGAGCTGGAGTTCAGTTATTCCATCAGGCGGACGCATGTGCACTTAAGGTCTCGCGAGGTTTGTTTATTCCTTACCTCACTCGAGTGAGGTAAGGGCGTGGGGAGCCTTACCTATTTTGCAGGTTCCGTCATGTATGTCCGCAATGGAGCTCCATCCGTTTCGACACCAATGTGGCTGAAGTGCCTGACAAGCTCTGGAAATATGACTAGGTATCTGTATCCTGTCGAGGGTCTGCAAATTAGATAGGACGCCAAGAATGCTACTCCTCCAGCTGCGCTGCTACTGCGCCGCTCACCTGGAATATGACAAACCACTTCACGGTTTTGTAGACCTTCCTTTGATGCCTTCTTTTTTCTTCGTTCCCGTCTAGTTGGCAGACACTTGAGCTAATACGGCTTGCCGTGTCCTGCCAAAGGCGGAAGGTGACTTAGCGAAATGTAATATTAATGGGGTATTCTGTATGTTTTATGATGTCGAATGTTGTAAACAAAACGAAAAAGTTGATTCAGTCGCAGTTTTTGATGACTTTGTGTCCGACCCGCTTCATTTGAACTGCTTGAAACAAATTACGCCAAACAGATTATCTGGCAACACATAGAGAAAAAAAAAAAACGGCATGATAGGAAGGAGTTCTAAAATATTCCTTTAAATTTCAGCCGTTGTTTTTCAATCTTGCCAGTCCTGCGCTAGTTACGCTGCAGACAGCCCATGCCGTCCACCGAAGTTCAATAGCTGTAACCTGGGTGTTATGGCCCGAGCAAAGTACAGGCATAAAACCAAAACAGACATAAAACCGGGGCGGTTTTCTCTTGTTTGGACGCCACCCCAGACACGCGATCGGCGCACAACGACCATCATCCATCCAAAGAACGGAGCAGGTGGCTAGTGCCGCAGTCCTACTCAGCTGTGTCCACATGTCCGGCGCACGAGACCCGCCATATTGTCTAATATGCCTGACGTCATACCAGAACATGGCTATTTGTTTCGGTCCTTTCCGGCTCCACGCGCTTTTGGTTACCCTTCGTTAGTCTGAAGAATATTCAGACTCACACGAAGAAACCAGCTGAGCAAGAAAGAACTGCCTTTGCTTTCTCTAGCACAATGCGTACCCATGCGTGTCTCTCAACGTTACGGGAAGCTAATGCTTCTTAATCAAGTCAATCGGGATGTCACGTGATTAAGGCTAATCATGGAGCTGACCTTACGTATTCCACCAACACGAAAAAGCAGTGGATATTTTGGCTACAAACAAGAATAGGCAAAAGTTGCATCAAATGCGATGTAGTGTACCTAATGCTCTGGCTTTACGCTCGTCGTGGACTGCGTAAGGTGTAATACAGTGGTGTGGCCATTACTTTCCCATCGAGATATTTGATTATGCAACTGAGATATGGAGCACCAAACGATCATAAAGTGGAGCCAATGCTGCACGCCAGCACTCGTAAAGGTTCTGATGGCAAAAGAAATGTCCCGAAACTCTGCAGCTTGCAATGATATGACTAAATACTGAAGCTAAGGGTCACATATGCGAGGCTGTTTACACAACGGGCGCCGCCAATGAGCACGCAGTTCCGTTTTCGCGCCTGTCCGTAATGTGTTCTTTTGATTCTGTAAGTGAAGAGCCCTGTTCACTAATGTACGGAAGGAGTCCCGTGAAAGCCCCTTTGTGAGCCTCCAAAAGGAGTCACGCCAACTGCCTCCATCATCCCTTCGTAAGTCTCTGTTGGGAACAAATATATCCAGCTCCCTTTAGGCAACATTCTAAAATCGAGCAAGGTGCTCTTGCGACCAATGTGCTCAACACGAGCAAGGTAAAAAGAAGCCTGAGTTATCCCTTATTTACTTTTTGAGGACAACCCATCACCATTTTGAGTACGTTGTTTCACCCAGGATCACGGGGGCAGGTAGCAAGCTAGTGACGCATATGCGACAACGTGAAGCTAGTAACATTAACCCTATTCCCAGAGGGCTAGACGGTATGGCCGATTTCCGGCAGAGGGTATCGCGGATTGCCCCCCCCCCCCCGAAATCTTGAGAACTACACACCCAATTTCATCGCAACAAACGGCAATCGATTTGCCGTGACATAAACTACACTTAAAAAATGAAGTTTTGAAAATTTTAAAAGGGGTGGATATAGGGGCAAAAATGTCAAAATGGAGGTATTTTTGGACTTCTTAGAACTCCGTCGTCTATAGACCGATTTCGATGAAATTAGCATGAATCAAGAAATTATGGATGTAACTTACTACCCTACTACGTACTACGTACACACATTTGAAATTTTGAGAATATTCATATGCGTTCACAGGGTTTCAAAAATAGGGGGATTACTTTTTCAACACCTGAATGAACAAAACGGATCAAAGCACCTTTTCGGCTTCTGATAGTCATGTTATGCTAAAGAAGTACAAATCGTATTACAATGTTTGCATAATGTTAGCATAGGCGGTGCCAGGGGCATGAAAAAGGGGAACTGTCATGGTCACATGTTCTTCAGATCAACTTGTGACCTTTGACCGTAAATGACTTCCAGTGACCTTGGAGCCACTTGGGTTTATTTTGGGTAGTTTAAGGTCATCTGAAAACGTTTTCAGTCATTTGAATTCGCTCTATTCCAGAAATTCTATTTAACGCTTATTGTGATATAGGGTACGCGCATTGACCTTTTAAGTCATAGCTCCGTGACCCGACCTGATATCAAAATGAAACTTGATACACAAGTAGAGGATACCCTTCTACGTCGTACGTATTCCGGGTTTGGCATTTGAAGCGATAGCATCCAAATTATTACTATAAAACCGAATTTTGACTTTTGATTTGACCAAATTTGACCTGACCTTGTAAAGTGATCTCAGATGAACAAAGTTGTGTTTGTACGTTGCTCGATTATTTAGCTATACATCTATATAAAGTTTTAAGTTGCATCTTAAAAACGCTGTTTTTGGCAGCAATTTTCCTTTTACCCTAAACAGGGCCAAAAATGGCCTGAGGTGCCTCTCAAAAACGTTGCCTGGCTCCGCCCCTGAGCAAAAAAGAGTCTCAAAATTTTGTTGCAGCACGTAAAAAGAATATTTAGGAAAAGTGACCAGATTTCGTGAAGCTGCGTCAAAAACCCTAGAATTGGCAAGCAAAAAACCCGAGGGAGACGGGTTTAGCCCCCTTGCCGGGAATAGGGTTAAGGTAGTGGCGAGTGTCATCTTCAGTCTGTCGTTGATACTTTGTGTCAAAGAAAAGTTCCTTGACTTTTTCCGTTTTTTCCCTGGAAATATGCGTGAAATGCTTGCTTTAAATTCTAAGCAGGAACTCATTTACAGCGGCGGCCTGCTTAGAGAGCGGTAAATGAAATACTTTATGATTCCCGACGCTCCGTAACAAATCTCCCTTGCTTATCTATGCTAATTTTTGCGCATTAGTCGAGCGAACAAATTAGTAAGGTGAAATTTAATGTCAGAGCATGCTTCAGTCTAACTCATTACAAAGTAAAATTCCTGCGCAGAAAGAAAACATTTTACACAAATGGTTTCTGTGGTGCGCTTAGTCTCAGTATGAAGCAAACTGAGCGCGATTCTGTCAGAGTGATTTACATGGTTGCACATACTTGCTATTCATGCTGTTATCCATCGGTCCATCGAGCTGTTGGGTAATTGACCTGCCCACAGCTGGCATCAATATTGACTTAGCCCTTGGGAGATAACGTGCCTGGCCTTCCGGTATGACTACATCACAGTTACACCACCAAAACCAAAACCTCTCCACATGCATCCAGTACTTCACCACTGTACTTTTTAAGCCTTATTGTGCATGGTTTCATGTCTTGCCTCCACTGGCCAGTCCCAAGCACTCTGCATAACAGCAAACTCACATCGCCGCCCCCGTGTCAAGTTCCACCTGGGCGAATTTACCCCCAAACGACAAGGCAACCATAAACGGCGACTTCCAGACGCCAGGCGGCTGCGTTTGAAACATCAAATACTCTTCACCGTCACCGTCACAATCGACAGCCACCGCATTCTGCTGCAGAGCCGGAGACGTACGGCCAGCGTCAGCGCGCACCGCCAATGCGAGCTGGTCACCCGCCTCCAGTCGTGCTTCTTCTGCCACCTGGCGGATTCGCTGAGCAGCCCGACAGGCGGCCCTGGTGTGTCCCAGGCTGCCGCAGCCGTGACAGCGCCGGCTGTGCGGGAGCACGGCAGGGCCACGCCGTGCCGCTGGCGCTGGCGGCCGCAGGTTCATGAGCCAGATGTCCTCTGTCGCTGTGGACAACCTCAACCGAGGCTCACGAAGCTGCCGTGGCTGCCGCTCGTTCTTGATTCCCATGCCCAGTTGGTCTACATCTGCTATTACCATCAGCTAACATCTGGTCTACATCAGAAAACAAACACGGTTTGGCAAGACTAGGAAACCGAGCCAGACAGGAACCAACATTTATTTCGTCTTGTCTGCTGCATCATTGAAAACAGAACCTTGCAACGATTTCAGACACCTTTGACTCAAAATATTCCGGCAAAATTTTCTTTGAAGCCTCGTAGTCCAGATCATCTACCTCATTTCACGATATCAAATCTTCCAGTAGCCCAAAAGTCTTCCCACCCATCACGGTCAAGAGCATTGCTTGTCGGTGACTGACATCTTTGCACTTCATCGGGGATGTCGATTTCTGTAAACGATTGGGGGGTCGAGCCAAGGGCCCGATCACCTAACCTTCTCCAAATCTGGTTTCTCAACAGGTTTAGCCCATTTTATTTTGACCAACGGAACTTTGTAAATTTCTTGTTATGATTTACAACGTAAAAAGTTCAGCTTATCCCCATGTATATAGGTATCTATATAGACAGAAGATTGAAAGATAGATAGCCACATCGCTTTAGACTTTAATCTTTACTTTTTGCCTATCCCTTTCTGTTGTGGCCGTTCTTCTCGTTATTATTGCCCATTTCCCTTTAAAATCGGCAGAAGATATTGCTGGTCCAAACCAACAATTGAGGGACCCAAAATCAGCAATGGGTGGGCCAGGACCCTCTAAAAAAATGCTATAGCACTTAACACCCGCAGTGGAAGGGGGTTTAGCGGGAAGGGGGACACAAAAGTGCCCCCCTCTGATGTCCCAATCAAAAGAGCTAGAAGCATGAAATTTTATAAATAAAGTGGGGTCTTAACGATTTACACTGTGTGCAATTTTGATGATCCTAGGTCAATATCTTCAAGGTCAAATGGGATCGAAAATGTCAACTTTGGATACTCTTGGTCCGTAAAGGCCATTCCGTACGACTTTTCGAACGAAACGGGAAAATGGTGTTCGTTTGAGCGTTAAAACTTGGAATGTGACAATTTCCATTCATTTGGCGTCTTCACTGAGGATTTTGGGTCAAGGTGACGTCAAGTCATTGACCCATGGCGTCATTTTTTCATCTTTTGCGATCAGATTTCGAGCAACACGGGATAGCTTGAGTGTAAATCAGGATGATACACGTATCTTTTGGCGATTTTCAGTGACGGTAGCCAACATCAGTACATTTGATCACTTCTAGCGTTTACTAACCTCCGCAAGGTCAAAAGAAGTGAAGCGAGGTCATTGGCCTTGGATAAAGTTTTTTTTTACCCAAAGTAAGTTTCATGTCGACTGTCTGCGCTAAAGTTGTTTCGTTATAATAAACCCAATTGGATGGTTTGGGCGCAGTAAAATGCAAAATTACATACTTATATTTGTGTACATATTTATGCATGTATGTATATGTATATATGTATAGACATGAGCATCAATGTGCCAAATGTGTTTTTAGTAGGGTCTTTGAATGTACATTTCATACAAATCGACATATTGCAAAGCAAATCTGGGCCAGGTCACAAAATATTTGCCCTTGACCTTTGACCTTGTAAATATATGACCTTGACCTGTGCTGACCTTGGTATCTATAATCGTATCAATATGAGCATACCTGTTTTTATTAAAGTATTCGAATGCATATTTCATACAAATCGACATGTCGCCAAGCAAATCAGGACCATGTCACGAGATGTTTGACCTTGATCTTTGATGACCCTGACCTTCACTGACCCTGGCATATGTAATCGTATCAGTGTGCGCACACGTGTTTTTATTAGAATCTTTTAATGCATATTTCATACAAACCAACATGTTGCAACGCGAATCTGGATCAGGTCACAAGCTGGTTGACCTTAACCTTTGGTGACCCTTACCGACCTTGGTTTTGGTCTTGGTACATCCAGGGTTGTGGTTTCTTATCTCTTTATGGGTGTCCCGGCACCCACAAAGTGGAGCTGAGCACCCAAAATACGATTTGGGCAGCCACATCTTAAATTATGTTAAAATACTGAAATGTACTGACATTCTCTGTACCATGACATTAACCACCTAAAATCAGCTTTGAAATAATAATCGGAACTCATTTACTTCATTGTCGCCCACCAGTTGCTTTTTCTCCACCACCCTCTAAGTAACTGCGTCAAGCAGGATTATCAGCGGCTTCTGGGGAAAGGTCCTCCATTAAAGGGATCATTAATCATGACTTTTTAGCTGTACGCGTGCGATTGAAGAGGATATTTAAGACTCAAAGCGTAGGTACCACTTATTCTTACCAACTCGCTCTCGTTTTGATCGTATTTGGCTGGGGAAGGTGAGTACGCTGCCTGCCAGCCCCAGTTTAATCTATTTACCCTATTTTCTTTTCAACACTAAAATCACCGATGAATCGGATTAGTGTATCGTTAGCCTCAGCGATGTCGTAGCTTAAATCAGTTGACGGACACCAAAATTATGAAGGCGCTCATCACGGATTCAGGCAAATACCGTTGCTTTTCCTCAAATGCTCCTCAGAGGTATGTATCACGTGAATAGGTCGATAAATGTTAGTGTTGTCAAAACAATCGTCGCTGCCGCTTGTAACTGCATCTGGTACAGCAAGGCAGAGTGTTGGGTAAGGATCGGGTTTGTCCAAGGTTTGCCTACATATTTTCCGCTCGCCTAGTGGCTCCTTTTTCTAGTATTTTGCATTGTTTTTTGCCTACCGATATCATTGTCGATAAATACAATAACTAAAATGCATGAAATATTGGCCTCAGATGAACAAAATAAGCTCTTCATTTACATGATAATCCATAATCAATCTTAAATATTACCAGAGGGCGTTTTTGGGATAACGGAAAAATAGATATATTCCCTTTATGGATGTCACAGCCATAAAACCATATATGATTTACGGAAGACATCCTTCCGTAATTTACCACCCGTAACACCTTCTTAAACTCATTTCTCTGAACGTTAGGCATAAACGCCTGTCACGACCCCCTCCCCATCCGATACGCAATGTCTGGATGTCCCCATATGTGTTTTGGGCACCCACCATCATTTTCCGAAAACCACACCTATGGGTACATCCATCATTTGTGCCCGAATGACGTCGCCTGATTGTGTTCAGGCGGTAATCTTAGGAAGAACGCTAGACCTTTCACAAAGTACCCATTTGTTGGAGACAACGATTACTTTCGTTATGTTTGTTTGACTTCAAATGCTTGAAACTTCAAAAATTTCCGTCCGATTTTCGACTTTTCTGAGTCAGTCAACGAGATATGCAATTACCATAAATGTCACAAAGTAGCAGCAACCAACTCCGATCCGTTGTCGAGATTTCCAAGAAAAATAGGTGAGAGGGGCACAAAAAGATTCCCCTTACATTGCGCGTGTTAATACCGTTCGCAACGAAATACTCATCCAGTCGCCAACAGAAGGCTGCAAAGGTCTCCACGTTCATGTCAAATTCTGGTGCTCGGCCAAGGCGGCCATCGCAGCCAAAACAAAAAACTGTTCCTCAACGCTGCAACATCCAGGTATCAATTCTCTGTTTGCAGTCAACACTTTCCTTCTTCGCCCGAGTTCGACTACCACGTCGCCTTTGTTCAACAGACGGCGGCTCGGCTTCCACTGGCTGTATTTGAACAGGTGACGGCGGTCACCTTCAACAGCCTCAGGACATCTCAGGGACGTTCCGAGATCAGAGCTCTCACAAAATGAACAGGACAATGGAACAAAAAAGAAAGAAATTGAACGGCTGCTTGCCAGGTATCTTTCTTCGATGGGATGATGGCAATTGAATCTATTGCTGGGGCATTTACGAACGCCGACCATCCACGTTCGTTACAAGGCCGACTTACATTTTCCAGGTATAGCAGACGTGATGCCACGAAATCGTTTCGAGAAACTCACTTCCAAAACAAAGATGAAGCTGCATGCCACCCCCGACTGGGGGGCAGTTGACCGCCCCGCTTGAGGTTTTTCTGGGATTGCGAGAGGACGAACAAACACAGAGCCGCGAAACTTTGTGCACCTTTTGCTTCATCATTTTTACATCTTGTGTCAAAATTTTGACCTCAGGTCAGGTAAGGTGTCTGATCTAGGTCAGATCAAACAGACCCATGTCCAAAAAAGTTTAGCGCCCTGCAACTTTTGCGGAAAACAAGATATCTCAATAACATTTTCAGGGATTGGTGATCGTGATAGATGCAAAAAATCTACTATCTCAAATTTTTTCGGAATATTCCGGGTCATTGAAGTAAGGTGAAGTCCATTTTCAAGACATGTCGTGGTTTTTTTCGGAAATTGACGGAATATTTCATAACACTTTTAGTGTGGAGTGAAGCAGACATCTAGTTACCGTCATTGGGCAAACTATCAATGACTTCCAGCCATTGACCTGATGAGGTCAGGTCACGAATAACTGTAGTAAGCCAAAATGTACCACCGTCAAAATCAACGATTACTCAGAATTGGTAGAAAATGGCAGAACTGTCCTGCACAGACGTAAGTAATACCAGGAACCTTAAAAAGGAACCTTGGGTGAATGGGTAGAAAATGGCCAAACTGGTTTGCACAGACGTAAGTAATACGAGGCTTCTTAAAAAAGTTTGAAAAAATTGCATGTTCTGGAAACAAACAGGCTCTCGCGAATAAAGCTCCGCCAATTGCGTAGATTGGTAACTAATGAATTTTTCAAAAATTTAAGCATGAAAAACCATCACAAGAACCACTAAGATCAATAAAATGTACATGAATAGGCTTTTTTCGCGAAAATAAAGGAATGCTAAAATTAGTTGCCGTCAATTTGTTACTGCATACGACTGTGGCGGACGCCGACAGCTGGCGCGAGAATTGCCGTGTCTGTAACTGGACGTTTCGTGGTATATATTGAACAAATCTGAGAAATTAGATGTGTATCGACATTTTTGGACCTTTACTTGTGCGCTGGTGCCTTTACCTATGCGTTATTAGTCACAGCCGTTGAGATTCAGGCCATTCTCGGTCTCATGCAGTCGGCTATGAAAAAACGTATATAGGACGTAAATTGCTTACATATTATCTAAAACTAAAAATGAGACCAGTTTCGAGCTCTACTCGTCACAAGCTTTCCAACGGCTTGCTTATATTTATCGTGCAACCAACCGTTCGTGAGTTGGAGGGGGGGGGGGGCGGCCAACTGACCCCCCAGTCGGGCATGATCGTAACCGACCGACGGTCGTGCGCGGGTTAAAATGATGTCGAAAAGGCTTGGAATCTTCCATTTCAGCTTTGAGAAGCACGTTTCTTTGGACGCGTCTTGACGAGTCCTTTGATCGCGTTGATACTGTAAATGAAATCGTGATTCTTTTCAAGAGACACACCACCATAAAGGCCTACATACCAGGGAAACCAAAGGAGTGGGGCTTCAAAGTGTGGGGAAGACCTGGTATCACTGAACCACTGTATTATTTCGGTTTGTGCTCGGGAGCTGCTGATAAACCCGAACTGTCAGATCTTAACGTTACGGGAGTCGTCGTTTTGGTACCGGCTAACACATACCCTGAGGGAGTCCACTGCAAACTGTTCGCTGATTGCTATATCACTTTTTCGCCGGCATCGTTGGCAGTCTCCAAGATCGAGACATCCAGCGCATTGGGACAGTGAAAGGGAACAGGATGAAGGGTTCTTGGATAAACAAAAAAGGCCTCGAAGCAGAGCAGTCGACAGCCAACAGCTACCGCGTCGCAAGGGCGAAGCCAGGATGTCGCCAAGGAGAGGGCCAGAACAAACCCAACTCCCCTCAAAACAGAAATCTCTTAGGTTTCCGCCCACTTTATTGTCGAGTTCCGAAATTTCTCTTACTTTTCTATTTATTCGTGAAGAAACATTAAATTTCCAACCCCATGGAAGTGGTTACGGCTTTTAACTCTTCCTTGGCTCCGCCCCAGCCGGGTCGCCAGGCGCAAATCCGGAGGACAAGGCGGAGCAAAGGCTTCTTCGATGCACGATAAACTATAATACAGGTAGACAAAATATCAGGGGCAGCGCTAGGACCTTGGAAATGGGTTGCAGTCAAAACCCATTTGGGATTCCCTTTCTCTTAAATGGTATCTTATTCGTTAATTAATTTCCCCATATACCGCACAAGTCACGCCACCGTCGTTATTTTAAATGTTTGGCGTGTGTTACTTTCTTCACAACACCTCTTCACAGACACTGGTAAACATTCGCGACATAAATATGGCATTGATGTATCATTTATCCACAACGCACCAAGTGAAACACAATGAAAAGCCGCCCAGCCTCAACTGACCTCATTTAAAAACCCGCCCATTTGGCGCACCCACAAGCGTAGACTGTGACAACACTCCTAATACACAAAACAATTCACTTGTAGCGAATTGTTTTGTGTGTTAGATTATTTTCAAAGGCAGTGGTACTGTCACCACCGAGTGCAATTTGACCAAGCCAAGTGTCAATGACTGGCGTATCCCGTTTAAGAGCTTGCGTACTTTGCGTCAGATCTGTACTGTCAAAAACTCCTGCAATCCACGAGTTTCGCAAATCTGCAATTATTTTCGCTTCAAACTTATTTGTTGACTTGTGTCACATTTGTCAACGTGTTGTTTCACTCGTTCCGCTTTAACCCTATTCCCGGAGGGCTAAACGGTATGGCCGATTCCCGGCAGGGGGAGGGGGGATGGCGCGGATTTGGCCCACCCTTGAGGTCTCGAGAACTACACATCCGATTTTATCGCAACAAACGGCAATCGATTTGCCATGATGTGAATAACATTTTTAAGAAAAGAAACTTCCAAAATTTTGAAAGGGGCGGATACAGGAGGGGGCAAAAACATCGAAAAATGGGGGTGCTTTTGGACCCCTTATAACTCTGTTGTTTTTGGACCGATTTCAATGAAATTGACATGAATCGAAAAATTATGGATAGGAACTTTTACCATTGATACACAAGTCTGAAATTTTGAGAAAATTCATATGCGTTCACAAGGTTTTTAAAATAGGAGGATTAGTTTTCCTAAAGCTGAATGAAGAAAAAGGTACAAGCACTTTTTTGGCTTCTGCTAGTCATGTAATGCTAAAAAAGTACAAATCGCATCACAATGTTTGCATAATGTTAGCATAGGCGGTGCCAGGACATGAAAAAGAGGGAACAGTCATGGTCATATGCGCTTCAGGTCATCTTGTGACCTTTGACCTTAAATGACTTCCAGTGACCTTGGAGTCACTTGGAAAGGCCTCTTGTGCATTTAATATTGTCTGTAAACGTTTTCAATCATTTGAATCACTCCATTCCAAAAATTCCATTTTGTGGCTATTGTGATATAGGGCTCGCGCACTGACATTTTAGGTCATAGCTCCGTGACCTGACCTTATATCAAGCTGAAACCTGATAAACAAGTAGAGGGCACCATTTTACGACACATGTTTTCTGGGTTTGTCATTTCAGGAAAATACCGTCGAAATTATTACTATAAAACCAAATTTCGAATTTTTGACCTTCACCTGACCTTGTAAAGTGACGTCAGATAAACAAAATTGTATATGCACATTGCCCAACTATTTAGCTACACATCCATATAAAGTTTTAAGTTCTATCTTAAAAAGGCTATTTTTGGCAGCCATTTTCCTTTTATCCTCAAAAGGGCCAAAATTGGCCTTAGATGCCTCCCAAAAACGTCGCCTGGCTCCGCCCCTGAGCAGAACAGAATTTCGAAATTTTGTCACAGTACGTAGAAAGAATATCTAGGAAAAGTCGCCAAGTTCCGTGAAGCTGCGTTAAAAACGCTGGAATTCGCAAGCAAAAAACCCAAGGGGGCGGATTCGGCCCCCCTGCCGGGAATGGGGTTAATCTGATAGTTCCAACGGTATCCTCCTGGGTGGTGTTTAAATCCACAAAGTCCTAACATAATAGTTTCTAAAAAAGCAAATATTGCACCATTCGATTGTCCAAAGCTTTATTTAGAGATTATTTTGTTTCAAAACGATGAGTTCATGACTGACTGGAGCAGATAATGACGCAAATAATGTGAAAAATTCACCATGAAACTTGTTTCATGCTAAACATCATTCAGCATAAAGCAAACTGGCAATCTAGATATTCCTTTTTCTATCCGGTGAGGTAAAAAAGGTGTAATAACGTTATTCTCTCATTATTTGGGTTCTAAATTGAACGATAAGTATATTAGGATAAAGTTTACAAAATCTGCTTGAGAAATTTGTGTTCGTGTTGTCTTCACCTATACTACATACATGTTGAAAGGCTCCCTAAAAACGTGATCTTTCAGCGGGTAAACGGTGTTTACATGGCCTGCCTGTGAAAGCCGCCCTTGAAAAATATATAAAAACAGTAATGAAGGAAACAGAAAGCAAGTGGCCCCTGGTTTCCGAATGTAGGTAACGACTCCGATCCATGCTCCCTCGGTAGGTTTCCGAATCTACTGCGGGGAGCATGTGAATCATAACTAGAACTGAGAATTCGGATGCATTTTTTATTTGAATACTAGGATGGACCATCCGAATACATGGATGGGTTATTCGAATATTCGGATCGAATACTGAACGCTGACATTGAAATGAGTAGAAATCTCTCCTCCCGCTCCACCCCTCCGCGTCTGTGGACGGTATTAAGAACAAGGACTTTGTTCTGCTCGGCCTTCGACATTGTTCGTGAGTATTCGGTAACAAGTTGCGATTATTGGCAGTAACACTCAACTTCTGTGAATGGTCTACGCACAATCTTGTTTTGCCTCTGTCCAAAGAGTAGAATTTTACGCGATTGATTGACTATTGGGGCTTAGGATCGCACCGACTTCGTGGTCGCACGACGCCCAGAATAAAATTTTACATGACAAAGGTCGTGCTGATGCACAAGTACAATGTTTTTTTTAATGACATCTTTGGAAACAAGAAGGCAAACTTGAGTCGTCAGGATAATTCTGTCAGGGACCTACGGTGCTGCTTCGATTCTGGACTAGTATATCTTCTTGATATCCTTATAAATGTATTTTAGCGTGGCATACCAGCACATAGGCAGAAGCTCCTTGCACGCATTACGCCAGTTAATGCATCTAGAGACCGGCTGTTTCTCTTCATTTGTCTCAATAGTGAACAAAATGAAGTAGGTAATGTAAGCAGGCTTATATGTACTTTACGGTATTGTCCATCTTAACCCACTGACTGATACCGACCTGGCGTTCCTGCCCGTCGCACACGGTAGAAATGTCAGATAACTCTAGATGCTACTTATCGTTCCACGAAATATGGTTCGCAGATCAGTGTCACAGAAGGGAGCAGCGGAGCTTATCTCAGTACAATTTCAGAACAACTCAGAATTGCTCTCACCCATGTATGAATGTAGCAAAGTTTTCTGCCTGGCTTGATAGTTTGATTATTTGCGACCTCGCCTGTTCCAATATTTCTCTTCTTCATTACTTCTCTATTTAAAGTTCCCCTTGCTAATGAATTCTCCGTTCATCTGTCAGAGATCAGGAGCTTCCACTTTTCACACCTACATCCTTGACGTCAAACAGTGGCCACTCACAGCACTGCACTTCACTACGGCACGAGCGTCACGAGGTCCACGACATGTCGAGCCGGGTCGACAGCACAGTTACCGGACAGATCGATCGATAGATACTGAGCGAAAACCGGCCTTGCTTATATACGACCTACAAACGGAAATGACGAAAGAGGTGGTACGATTATGATGTCATATACAACCAATTAGCAGACGTTCTGCAATCCGAATATTCCTGAAAGACCAGACTTCAACCAATGAACGGGCGTGAGAACGCACGAAATTCTAGGAAGTGCCTTGAACTATGCTACTGACAATGCTAAGGCGGATGCAAAAGCTCAGAAGCTTCCGCGGTTTTAGGCTGTTTGAAGGTTAGAAAAAAGAAGTATCGTTCAACATTTCGGATATGATTCACCACGCGGCAGTGCGGCACGACTTATGCACTTGGGGCGTTAATGGGCTTTCAGACGTCTTGTCTGATTCCCTTCGGTGCCGACTGTGGGAACTAGATTTTTCAAAAGCCGAAAACTTTTGGTGGGAAAGTCTCTAGATTTCTTACCAAATCTCCAGGGAAATTTAGGAAACAATGAAGTTTGAAGGCATTCAGATATGGGAACTCTAAAACCATGGCGTGAACTTTTTTACAATGATGTCCAGATGTAAAAACAACTCAAGTCAATGGCCCAATGAGCATTCCGCTCGCAGAAGAGTATTCAAATGATCGGTTGATATTGGAATGTTCGGCCAGTATTCCGACGAAGAAAATGGTAATCAAATATTCGCTGAACATTTCACCTTTGAATTCAAGATTTGAAGATGAGCCGAATCCACATACTCAGCCGAATATTCGAATCACCCGAATCCGAATTCTCAGCTCCAAGCATAACCCACAGACGATCAAGTTCAGATGTTCTCGACTGTGACTTAGCATATTCTGCTGCATCCCCCCCAAAAAAATGGACTTCGCGGCGCACCGCTGTCTTCCCTCCCTGGCAGAAGTACCATGGCTGCGCCATCTTTCCATCATTGAAGGAGATAGATGAATCAGAAGTCTCTTATCTCCGTAAGAGCGTATGCTCTAATTGCTACCCTTAAATCCCACCAGCAGCCAAGTCCAAGTATTGATAGGTTAACCGTCCCGGCCGTAAAAAAAAAATGCTGCAGTGGGGTACCGAAACTGTAGTTATTCACTTTATCTGGGCTTTAATTTTCTTTACATTCTTTCTTGATTTCATTATTCAAACATCGTCATTCCGTCAAAAACATCATGAGGTCCGTTTCTTCACTGAAGTAGTAGTTTGAAACCGGGTCGCGTTTTTCCTGTTTTGCAACCCTTGCATACGATTTTGTCCACGAGCGCCATCGGTTGGTCGGCGGCAGTAATGGTTTTCGCCTGTAGCAAGGTCACGTGGTTGCCAGACACGAGACCCGGACAATGTTTCCAGATCCGTAGGTAATACCTACGGATACCCTCATACCTAGTTAAAAGATCATCAAATTACCCCTCTTCCCCATATCGTGCGGGAGGGCTTCAGGAGCCCTCTCCGTTTTTTTTGCCCGCCATTCCCAGCTTTTTTTAAGCAGCTTTACGAGACTTGATGACTTTTTTGCGCATTCTTCCTATGTATTATGGCAAATCTGCATAATTATATTTTGCTCAGTGGCGGAACAAGGCCATCTTTTTTCGGAGGCACCTCAGACCGTTTTTGGGACTGTTGAAGGTAAAAAAATGTCTTCCATTTTTTTGTTTTAATTTAAGATAGAATTCAACGCTTTGTATGAGTGTACAGGTAAATAACAGGACGAACATGTAAAAATATTTTTGTTGAGATGAGGCGACCTATGGTCAGGTCAAGGTCAAAAGCTGCAATTCCTATTTCTTGGGGTGATGCGATATAATATGACATGATATAATTATGACGATATCTTGATAATTATTTTCAACATGCGAAATTCGGAAGATATATGGTACAGCACAGTGCCCCGGGCGTTTAAATCAGCTTCCAGAAAACACAGCATGGGTAGTGTGGCTACCAAGATAGCGTGGTTCTCGTTTCGTTTCGGCCACGCCCCACAGTACGACGCAGGTTACGCCGGCTGAAGACTCACTGAAGCCGGGCGCGGAGGGGAGTAAAAGCAACTATGGTATGGAAAAATCAACTATCGCAGAAAGTTTACAAAGACAGGGGATCACAGTGCCTGAATATTAATGCGGTTGACTGGGTGCATATTGCCTCCAACATCTGATGGGTAGCAGGAAGCGAAAATGACTGCCGGGCACGGTGAGTGGCTAAGCCGATGTAAAACTGGCCGTTGGTAGGATGGGACGCTGGTAAGGAGACACGCGGATGAGGTTCGCAGGTGTCCTGCGCAGACGGAAGTTGATCGTTCACCTGATGTCGGTCGCCACCCTTACGTTGACGTTGAAGCTCGGCCCACGACTGATCGGCCTGTTCCGACGCCACGCTATACCTTGCATCCGAGAGGAACGATACAGGCACCGGACCGCTTATAGTGTTCCGAACCGCAGTTGTGTGATGGTTTGCTTTAATCTGTCTGTTGGTGTTTTCTGTTGTGGGTTTTGATCATAAGATGTGGGGGGGGGGGGGGCGTGACACGCCTGATCTCGATTCGCCAATGCGATTTTTGGAGGCCAGCATAGTCAGCTGTTGAAAGTGAACGTCGGCACCTGTTCAGACACAGTCTGAAGACGCCAAATCTCCGTCTGTTGAACGTATTTTTTTCACGGCGTTTCTGTCAGTTTTTTTAGCAGCTATATCCAAATCTTTATTATCATTTTTATTATTATTATTATAAATTATATTTATTATTATAAATTATCAAGTCTTATGTCATAAATTACTTGAAAAAGATACCGGAATCCTGTCAGCCTGATCCTGGGTTGGTTCTCCCAGTGATCCTGTGGTCTCGGTGTTCAAAGCAGGGTCAAATGCGTTCTCCAGGTATAGGTCCTCGGTGTTGAGCGAGCGCCTGCAGAACTCCCGTACTTGTGGAACAACTGACTTCAGTCTGGGAAGGAGACTGATCCTCATGATTTTCGTCTTCGTTGACAGATTTTTCATTGCCGTCAAAATGGTCGGCAAGGACTTCAGCACATGGCTGGAATCGCTGATCCAATTACGTTAATCCTTCAAAACCGCTCTCATCTCAGTTTTAAAGTTATGCCGTCTGTACCATTTACATCCAGCTCGCAAACGACGTTGGACCATCTAAATAAGTAAATAAATAAATAAAACGAGAAAGAAGCAAAACAAGAAGACGATACCGTTTGGACTGTACACAAATTAACCGGCAAATAGGAACGAGGGTAATAAGATGTCTTACCGATCTTGCAAGGAAAAATCGATCTAAATGCAACGAGACGGATTCTGTTTGACGTGACTAAACTGAAAGATGTCGCAAACGTCCCCATAAAAGTCACGTTTGTAGGCACAGAAACAAAGAAAGGGGCAGGGTTAAAATCAAACCATAACAATAAACTGTCCTGTTTACGTCGTGACTCTTACAAGGGAACTGATGGAGCCTTTTTCCAAGCCCTCTGCTGGGCATGGGAGAATCCAGTCTTGCCGTCGGACGAGAAGTTTTCGGCCAACGTTCCCGCGAATCTTTTGGAAAACTCTGATCTCCTCGAGCCTCAACAACTCGTTTTGCTCCGCGAACGACGCAGTGTTTGCGTGCTGTGGTGCCGTATAATATGGGACTACTACCAAGGATCTAAAGAAAGTTGACTAACAGACACAAGCCATACATTTCAGGAGACACAAATTACAGCGTATCTTTCGGCCTTAAAAACAAATACGCCTCCGGGAGTTTCGGAGCTTGCTTTAACTGGGCCGGCTCGTCCGGGTCTGGTAAGGCGACCAAGGCGGTGGAAGAATGGAAGGATTTGTTCAGTGGTTTAGCGTAGCGCTGCAAGCTTCTGTCAGTGTGACACATGCTTTTACCACGCACCTTTTTAGTATGCTGCAGTACGATTATGGCTTAGCTAAAACTGTGGATAGATGTGGTAACTGCAGCGTAACTGCGGTGGCAATTTCATTGGGGTATGATTAGAGATGCACCGGATATCCGGTCCGGTCGGATATCCGGCCGGATATACTATAATACTAGATTATCTGGTATCCGGTATCCGGCTGGATATTTCTGTGATCCGGCCGGATATTGCCGGATATTTAGCTCCATAGTGCACGATCAAGACGTTGTCCTAATGTCTGCCTTCAAAACCGTTTCAGGAGAAACGTGCCTTGTTATATTACATTGTCGATGCAGCGCGCAGTTCCAAGGTCTGTCTGGAGCACCACTTTTCCTTTTTAGTTTGGGAGCGTTGAGACACATTTCTCAAGAGTGGGACTTAAGCTCAAAGCTATGAAGCAATAGGTAGTATGTGCTCAGCAGTCCATTTTGTTGTGTATTATCCTTCTATTTTTCACACATTTACCTTTCTCAAATCCTCTGGTGCAAATGCATTAAGGGCAATATACCTCAAAAGACATACCTTAGATTTCGTATAGAATGCTTATCAAGTCAGGTATTCTAGTTTTACTATGGAGCTATCATGGCATTCTGCTTATTCTGGAGCCTTTGCCCATGAACGTTCTGCGGGGGCTGCGGGTGGATGTCCCACGTAGTTTTCCAAAAGTGGTGATTTGTCCTCGTTTTCAAAGTGTCATATGGGTACCTCCCATTGATGACACAATTTCTTGAACTTTGAAATCTAACAAATGGAATTTCAAATGTACAATATCATGCAACGGCCGGAGAAAAGTGATTCTCCCCATTCTTGATGCACTGTAGCCAACTTGTCTCCCTTCCAATTTCTGAACGTTGGTTGCACCTATACCTTTGCATGCAGCGAGAGATGGTGAGCTCCACTATGATTGTTGTGTTGTTTATTTATTTATTTATCTATTACAAGGAAACCTATGGAAACCTGACAGTAAGTGTAGGCTCTAGGGTGAATGATTTGCCCTAATGAATCGTTGAATTGAAAGTGAATCACACTGTTAACATCTTATTTAATATTTTCCAGTTTTTCAGATCTTTCCTTTTCCAGTTTAGTCTTTTTCGCCACATGTCTCAGTAAAAATAGTAAATAAAAAATAGTTTAGCATAATCCGGCACCCGGCCGGATACCCGAAAGGATTTCTGGCACCCCGATCCGGTATAGATGGTATCCGGCCGGATCACAGAAATCCCGATTCGGTCCATCCCTGGACATGATTTCCACGTTTGTACGAAATAAGAGCATTCAATCTGAATTTCAACATTTCCGGCTCCTAAAATATCTAATGTTTTTCTGGGGAGAGAGAGAGAGAGAGAGAGAGAGAGAGAGAGAGGGGGGGGGAGGGAGAGAAAGCATGCTTTTCTATGAACCACACATGGAAGCCTTTTTCTTTTCTTCACTCCTCCTGTCTCCTGAGTGCTGACCCTGCTTGAGATATCATCAGAGTGGTTTGACCAAGAGGAGGGCCACGGAGGCGGCCGCCGCTTCCTGGAGGTCATTTAGGGCCCTGCGGCCGAAAGCGGTGCCGAGACGATCAGAGACCCTAGAATAGTCAGAGGTCCTGAAACGACCAGGTACCGTGAGATGGTATGCTAAAAGTCCTAGAATGATAAAGGCCCTGGAATATTCGAGCGCCTTCAGGGGCTATCATGGATCTTGAGACGTCAGGGGTCCCGTGACTGTTATGGGCATGAAGCAGTCCGGGCCCTCGAACGGCCAGGGTCCCAGGACGCTGGGGGCCCTGAGACGTTCATGAACTCTGCGACGGTGAGAAGTCATGACACAGCCAGAAATCCTGAAACAGTCAAGGGCCCTGGGGCGGTCAGACGCCCAGGGGCGACCAAGGATCCGGGATGGTGAAGGGTCCAGGAATGATCGGGGGCCCTGCGACAGTCATGAACCCCGATAAAATGAGGAACCTGGGACGTTGAGAGGCCCCAAGATGAGCAAGGGTCCTGTGGCGGGAAAGGCCCGAGGATGGCCGGGACCCTGGAAATGTCAGGGGCCTAGGGATGGTCAGGGGTCTCGGGAAAGTCGTAAGTCCTGGGGCAATCAAGAATTTACCATAACAAGGGGGCTTGGGACAGTCGGGGACCATAGGACAGTCATGAGTTCGAAACAGTCAGGGCCCTAAGATGTTCGGATTCCCCGAAACAGTCAGTGGGCGTCGGACGGCCAGGGGCCTTCAGACAGCCAGGAACCCCGGAACAGCTACGATTCCTGGGACAGTCAGGGTCCTACCGCCCTGGGGCGCTCAGCAGCCCATGGACTCAGGAGCCCTGGTACGGTCAGGAGCATTGAGACAGTAACGTAATATAATGTAAGTATAGCAATAAAGCGAGCAGGTTAAATGTACTGCTGATGGTGAACTGAACCAGGTGTCCGATTTGCTATTTCGTAGCAGAAAATCTCACAGTATGCGAACCATACCGATGACTAAAACGAAGATGGCAGGGAGCCTCACTTATACGCTCGCAAGGAGATTTACGGGTGTTAGTTTGATGACATGCGAAGATATTGCAACGCTCTCTTATCGCAGTTCGCCTCAGAAACCAGCTCGCGTCAGACCACATCAGACTGAAATAAAGCCTGGATTCAAAAACGACTTTTTGTGCCTTTTTTTCTTCGGCCGCATCGTATATTGGCTTGGGGGATGAGATGTATTTGCTCTGTTCATTCTCGCGGAATTCTGAACGACGACCATTTGCTCTGTGATCCCGATGGATCGCCATCAGGTCTGAAATCACGGACGTGGCCTGAGCAGACGGTATGGTTATACCCCAAGAGCGACATCGACTAGGGGACTAACGCCTGCGACGGTCCACTTGCAATCCAGTCGTCTATGGTGACCAGTAACAACCGAGGAGTTCTTACCCGTAAATGGCTGTGTTTGTCCAGAGTGAGCATTCAGAGTTCGTGCTTAATGATGCTGCGTCTTCGCTAAATAAACAAAGCAAAGTTAGTTACACACATTTACAAGAGCTTCCGAGGCAGTGAGCAAATAAGGCAGGCACAAGGCACGCAAAAGCCGACACGGCTCACGGCCAGCGATTCCCCGATGGCCGGACGCGCCGCGCCATCTCACAGCGTGACCCGTTACGACTTCTGGTGTTAATCCTCCGCCTAAGACGCACACAGTGCTACACGACATAATCCAACCACATGCATAACGCCGACTTTCATCTTACTGCAAAAAAATATGCAGGGAAAAGACAATGGTGCTCAGGGGCGGGAGAACTCCTGCACAGTTGGGGGACATTGGGACGGGGAGAAAAAGCATATTGGTTCGGTTCTTTCCAGTGAACGCCCATGTCAAATTTCAAAAAAGTTGGGGGGCAGCTGCCCTCCCCCAACTTTGGGTAACTGAACATTAACGTTATGATGTCATCCATCGAAATCGTTCCATGGAAAGAAATGAAGTGAAAAATAATGTTTGCCCCCATCTCCTCAGAGGTTCTGCTGTTCCTGTGCTTCCTACCCCTCCGCTTCCCGCGCTCTTGAAGGTGCGTGTTAGAGAGTATCTCTGAGCAGCGCCTACCTCTTGCAATATCCAGCGCAATGGCCATAAATCGGACCCGGCTTTCTTGCATGTGTCTCAGACTTCCTATTACTTAGTTATCTCTTCGCGCGTGGGCGCATTTGTAAAACTGAGGAAAAGTAACAATAAGCAGCAGGGGTGTCGGTTCCTGTAAATGACTGCAGGGGGCCGAGTTGAGGGCCCGACAACCTACGCCCCCCAAAAGGAGGTTTCTCAGCGGATTTAGCCTACTTTATTTTGACCAACGGAAATTTGTAAGTCTCCTTTTTTGTGACTACTTATGAAATAAAAAAATTGCATTTATCCACGTATATACGCATACATATATAGATATACATACACACACACATATATACATACATACATATATATATATATATATATATCTTTCTGTCTTCTCTCTCTCTCTCTCTCTCTCTCTCTCTCTATATATATATATATATATATATATATAAGTCAGAAAGAAAGATAGATATGTCGTTTTAGACTATTCTTTACTTTCTGCCTATCTCTTGTCTACTGCGGCTATTTTTTCGTCACTATCACTTATTTCCCTTTAAAACCGACAGAAAGTATGGGGGAAAACCCAACACTGGGTGGTCCCAAATCAACAATAAGTGGGCCAGGGCCCTCTCAAAAGAATAGAAATCGACATCCTGGATATGCATAAGAAGTATTTCATGCACTATATTTGCTTTGCCAGTTGCTCAGTCATGTGAGAATGTAGTCATCCAATTTACTCCAGAGAGCCCCGAAAAGAAATTGGGCAAAATCTTGGACGATTTCTTAACTTGGGGTTGGTTTGAGGGCCTAAATTTGAGTTCGCTGATCGCTCCATCCTGGACGAAATCTTGGCCACGCCATTGGTGAAATATATTAAGGAAAACTCAACATGCGAACAACGAAAAGAGCTCGCTAAGGAGCGTGATCGTCGTTTGAAGCACGACTCACCTAAAATGCGGATGGCACCCATGACCTTTACGACGAACAAAGTTCAAGAGTATGCTCCATTTTTTACGTACATTCCAGCGTCCCGGTATCCACAAGCATCACACGCCAGGTGACGCGCGGAACTGAACACAGATGGCAGTGTAATCGCCGAGCGCGCCCGGCTGGCAGCGGCTCGCGCGCCGCCGGGCGGCGGCTGCAGAGAGCCACCTGCGGCGCCGGAGCGCGCCAGTCGACGCGGCAGGCGCGGCCGGCCGGGTCGCGTGGGCCGCCGCCGGCGTGGTGCACGGCTATCGATTGCGGGAACGCCGACAGAGCCGCCTCACGAGTGTCGCCGACCTCGGCAGGGGCGGCTCGAGCGGGACGCCGTGACGACGTGACGGTTCGGCGACGAGACTGGGGTCGCCGGGCCTCCGGGCCTGCGTCGGTGGTGAGCAGTGCGCGTGGTGCCGTGAGCGCGGCGGGCGCAGTGCTGTGACACCTGTCGGCGCCGGAGAAGTGCAGCACCGCAGGGGCTTCACCCCGGCAACGTCACAGCACGATGATCTCGTTCATCGTTCCCAGCGAGGAGCGCGGCTTCAACCTGAACTCAGTCGCCCGCAGTGGCGGCGCGTACCAGCGCCCGGTCACCAACGGCTACGCTGGGGTGACCCGGGGTGACCCGAGGTCGGGTCAGGCGGCCGGCCTGCCGGGCAGGTCCGGTCGCACTTCACCCAACAACAACTCGTACCGCATGACGAACTCGCTGGCGCCGGGCGGGCTGGACAACCGGCCGCCGTCGGCGCTGTCGCCGCGACAGGTCCCGCTGACCTTGACCTCCGACCTGCCGATGATGGACGACTCGAGCAGCGACGACACGACGACCGGGTCGCTGGCGCCGCTGCAGGCCGACGACGGCTCCGATGAGGTCATGAGCCCAGGCGGGGAAGTCGGCGGGTGGCCGCCGCGCTGCGAGCAGAAGCGGCCGGTGCCGCCGCCTGCTGCCTCCAGCCGCTCCGGCAAGCTGAAGAGGTCAGTCAGGACGACGGCGCCGGCTCGTTGTAGGTGACGGAGATCCTCCGCTGCTGAAGTCGCTCAGCAGCTCGTCTCGTTATCAGAGCAGAGGTTCCTTCAACATGCAGCAGTATGTGGGTCTAGAGCTGGTGCGGCCACGCGGCGCGCCATTTTAACAATATTGCTTTAAATGGAACGAAATTAAACGCACCGAAAAAAACGTGAGCACGAACATTTTGGTAATGAACAAACGCAAATCCCCCGTCTTACTAGCTGGAAGAGAGGAAACAAAATGGTCTTGCGCGGCAGGGAAACTGCAGTTAATTCCGCTGCTTTTCTAAAACTAGCCATAACTATGTCCTTTAAAGGCGATTCCTTAGCACAAACGGCTAATGGCTGCATAGCCGCCCGCAACATTCCTGGAGATTAGCCGCGGGAAACGCGTTTCATTACGTCTTTTACTGGCTTTCACCTGAATGTATGTGCACTTTTGCACTCAACCTGGACATCGTAATAGTGCCCGGTGCTGAAGAGGTACTTCGAAGTCATATTTGTATTTATGACTCGGGCATGATTGCGAAAATGGTCAGCCTTCTTTATGTAGGGAGAGATTTGGGCTTCATGAACCCAAGTCTTTTCCGGTACGCGTAAGCCTGTATATTTTTACAACTATGCTCAAAGCTCTGAAACCTGTAAAGACCATTTTTGACCTTATTTATTTATGATTTTGGGCAAGTCCGGATACATGAGATGCTGGTGACTGAAACATAATGTATTTGACACCTAAATTTTCAGGCCTTTTCTATTTAGGACATGTTGAATACCATGGGGGAAGCATCAGTGGCTATGGAGTGTCGTGCGTGACATTCTGATAGAATAAGGTAAGAACCGAGAATGAGTAGCACGTAGAAAAAACAAATGAAAACAAAAAATCCCCATTCGGCAGTTGTGTGAAACATTAACATTCAGAGCAGGTAAAACTGAACGGCAACTACTGCAGTCCAACTATTTTCATTGCATCCTATCGCCGGTATTCCCACGCGAGATCAAATGATAAAGCAGCAAATGATTCGGATAAAATCGGTGCCTCATGTTTAACATCATAAACCGAGTCATTTTCAGAAACTCATTTATGCACGAGAAATACTCTAGATCGTAAGGAACTCTTTTGATACAGCTTTGATGTCTGTGAAATTTGTATATTGTGCCCAAGCCCAATCCTACTCACAGGTGTCTAATAGTCATGTAGTTTAGTTTTATTACACACGTTTAGTTTTATCTGTACCACGCAAATGGAAGAAAATCACCGGAATTCCCGTTGTAAACTTCCATTCATGCAGCTGCATCGACATTACTAGGAAGACAAGACCATTATTTCGTACCACTCTTCACGCAACCAGCCGATAATGCATCTGAAAACCTCAAGAACTCTTTTACTACTACTCACTTCACTTCGGCCACACCTCACGTGGGAGCGCGCCCGGCTGCTGAGTTCACCGTCGTGCTGAGCTCATTTTGGTTTCCTCCCGTCTCGGCAGTGCTGCAGAACGGCTCATCTCCCCGCGGCGAGGCATTAGTCTAATTGCTCGGCCTTGTTGACCCCGAGGAACCGGGGGGGGAGGGGGCACGGGTTCTGGCCTCCCGGCTATTACATCGGAAAGGGAGCCGGGGCTGTTGGCCAGGGGTCCGCAGATGTGTGGGTACCGGATGGGGTATTCAGGAGTGAGGAAGTCGCGATCATCGATATTACGCGCAGGTAGGTGCCGGTGGGTGGGTTGTCTTCGTGTGGTTTGCCACGCGTTTTATGTTTAGATGGCGGTGCAATGAAAATCGCTTGGAGGAAATTTAGAAGGGAAAAGTCCATGGTTCTGTCAGAGCCAATGTACGTGAATGTAGCGCGAAGCATTTCAGGCAGAGTTTGCGCAGATCGACCTGTACTAAGCCGATGGCGACTGACCATTGGAAGCCGACCGCCCTGCGCCTTGAGTTGGCAGCTGCATTCTTTGTAACCCAGGACCAGGCTTCCCGTGACCCAGCCCCATGACTCACCACCACACAGAGACGCCATGGACTGCAATGGCCGCCATCAGGCCCAGCGCGGTCACATGCAGTGGCCAGCCAGACTTTGCGTCGCGCCATTGGGATGAACTAGCCCACAAAGACGGCGCATCGTCGGGAGGGTCGATCCGTTGTGCGCTGTGTACCTTGCAGCGCCCATTTTTCACGACAGATGACATCCCTACGACGTTTTGACGCCGGTTCGCGAAAAAAGACTGCAGGGATCCGCTGGTCATACCGTCACCCTTGCGATCAGGCAGTTGTAGAGTATACTGCTGACACCTCCGGTGTAAACGGTCAATGGGGATGAGGTTTTATCTCGCACGTGCTGGGCTGACTCCGAATGGTCGTGATCGATGGCCCGGTGTGTGTCTTTGTGAGGGCCAGACAGATCAAAAGGTGAAACAAACTGCTGTACAGAACAGTGGAGCTATTTGGAAACGGTCGTTCATGTCCCCAATCGCTGCAATTGCGTGGGATTTGAACTTCGTTGGGTGAAGATATCTTCCAGAACTGTATTCACGTAGTTCCTTGATATTATTGGGTTAGCTAAGTGCAGTGATTTGCAAAATTTTCAGTCTTCACAGATATACGTATCACGAATATTTACAAGTTAAAAAGCAAACGTATTCCAATTCATTACGAACTTGACTGTGATATAAGGTCAAGTGCATTTACAGTAGAGCGACGGAGGGAGTAAACAATGCATTCAGGCTAAACCGGCCAATCGGACCCATTTTGTTCACGCGCGGCTGGATGTTCTTGGCATGACGCCTTAACACGCAGCAGGCATGAAATCACCGTTTAGGTCCACACGTAGTATTGGACGTGTCTGATCGGCGCAAAATCCCGTTTCGACCATCTCCATCAATCGGGCCCGGTCTGACTCCCTGTCGGCTCCGCCTGTTGGCTGCCGGCCGACGATCCCCGCCAGCCGCGAAACGGGCCCGCCTCCCCCCGGCTTGCGACCGTCGCCGCTCCAATTCCCGCTCCTCTGACCCGTGTATCGATCAGGTGACGTCACTGATGTCGCTCCGCTCATACGGAGCTGGCCATGACGTGGGCCCGAAAAGCGACGGCGGTCGGTCGGTGAACGGCCGCCCCGAACTTTCGACGAGTCGGCGCGGGACGGCGGACTGGGGACACGCTGTCTGCAGGACGGCGGACTGGGGACACGCTGTCTGCGGGACGGCGGACTGGGGACACGCTGTTTGCGGGACGGCGGACTGGGGCACGCCGTCTGGGGGACGGCGGAATAGGTACACGCTGTGTACGTGACTGCGGAATGGGGACACGCTGTCTGCGGGGCGGTGGACTGAAGACACGCTGTCTGCGGGGCGGTGGACTGAAGACACGCTGTTTGCGGGACGATGGACTGGGGGCACGCTGTCTGTGGAACGGTGGATTGGGGACATTTGCGTGGCGACAGACAAACTGCGCTCAGATCGATCGTCCGTTGGTAGGCATCCGGTTGCACGTGCGAGGAAGAAGTGCTTCTTGAAGCATGGCATACACTTACGGGTGGGCTCTTAATATTCTCTTGAGTGGAATATCGTGTCGCCGGAATATTACGGCGTTTTCACATGGAGTGTTGGGTTTCCTGCTTTTTCACCATTGGTTTTACTTTGTTCGTGATTACCAGTCTTGTTGCCCAAGTTTTTTACGCGTTTTTTTTTTGTCCAATCTTTGGCGTCATAAATCAACCGAGAGATATTTGTTACTGATATGGCTAGCTTAAGCACGTTTAGCAGTTTTTTTATACCGTTTGCGGTAAATATTACATCTCACGGCGTGAAGAGGCTTGAAGGTAGAAAAGACTCCACCAAAGTCCGCGATACTGGTTGTATCTAAGGAGCAAAAACTGTGGCTAACGGCGTTTGCTGGGTAATCTGGCATCTGGTGGCAAAAAACTTATCCGATCACACCAAACAACGGGGCAATAAGGCAACCGGTCCCGCCTCATCATCCAATAAACCTTAGACCTGGGATACACGCTTCTTGTAGATTCGTCAATAGGTACACTGTCCCAGGTCAAATAAACATAACTGATCACTTAGCGAAAAAGAATAAGCGTACCAATGTTTGCCTTTCGCATTTCACCCCTTGCCGGGCCGGCCTTTGGATTCACATTCTCCAGGCCGAGAGTTCATGAGACGCCCTAAGATCTCCAGAACTGGAAGTGCCACAGAGAAAGTAGAAATAGAGTTGGGAAGGTACTGGAAGATAAGACGAAAGCTTTTATATTGTTTCGCAGTCCGTGAATACTTAAGTAGCCAAAGGTTATCATAAATCGAACCCGTCCCAGAATGGGCATCTGAATTTGGCATCAGAACGAGGAAGTCAGCTGGCCACGGGGCGGCTGTGTCGTGGAGTTGCACGGCACGATTGCACGTGGTACAAGGTAGCCATAGCAAAATGTGGGTGGCGTTGCTGACGGGATCAGGGGAATTTCGAGGCATAGCTCTGCGCAGAGCCGTGAAGTTGTATGTTTCGAAAGTCGAATAGAGACGCTATAAGCAAGACTCGAGATGCTGAAACCGTCGCAAAGAAAAGCTCTCAGATACTTGCGCGGTTTAATAGCCTGTTCTAAAATCGTCCACGACCGCAGTCGCGCGAAGCAGGGCTTTTTGGCTTGGCTGAAACTCGTGCAGGGTAAATCTCATCATCATTCCATTGTTCACTGTCCGCTTTGGCAGCCATTTTAGGGGGGGGGGGCGGTTTAATGTGCATCAGTTGGGGCTTTGAAGGCCTGCGAAACGGATATTCTACCACTGAGTGTCTGAGAAAAGGTCACGTGGGGTCGTGGCCTGGCGACACCCGCGACCCGGAGCAACAACTCAGTCTCGAGCCGACCAGGGGAATCAGAGCTCTGTGCACAGCAACACTGGTCCACTCTGCAACCAGCTCTGACGACTTGCACCCGCTCATCTCTAAACCCATTCAAATCCCCTCTGCGACCCACTTTCCGTTGACGCGTCACCCCGCGAACTGTCCAACTCCCGTGCCGAGCTCTAAATCCTAAACCTAATCCCAAACCTGATCCGAGACCAGACCTGGCTGGCGGGGCGCTAGGGGATGAATGCGGCCCCTGTCGGTTTTCGGTTGAGAGAGACGTTGTAAACGAGACAGACTGAATATTTATATCGCCGTCCGTTCCACGTGAAATCAGGGCACGCCCGTTCGCTGAAATTCGGCGGATCGGTTCGATCTGAATATGTCATCGGATAATGGCGGCACTGATGCATGGTGGTGTTATCGTAACAATATGATAATGTTATGTTATCATGATGTTCGGAAAAGACACGATAACACTGGTTGCAAGACATGGCGGTGCTTTGGTAGCGAGACATAATAGCTCTGTGGTGCGTTGATTCGCGATTGTGATAATGCAACGTGGGTGCCTGCTCAAGCGAGATGCAGACTGTTTATGCTGTACATTTTATGCATGATCAAACTTTACATTCCACGTTTTCCCTCGGAAAAAATCTTGGTGTTCAGATCGTCGAACAACTTAATACAAAGATATTTCAAGAGATAAACAACATACATGTAATTGTCGCACAGCGGTAAACAATCGGGCTCTTCGTTTGTCGTCCTTGGTTTTGACTGGTTAAGAAGATAATATTCAGCTGATGCCGTTTCAGACGTTTTAAACTGCTCGAGCAGAAGTGGGTGAAACCCTGCTCCAAACTTATCAGGCACAGAAATTTGTCGCCTTTTTGGCTTTTGTTGTTCTGCCGTGCACAGGACGCGCCAGCTAAACTGTGATAAATGGAACCGTTTGACGTGCTGCTGCTTTTGTACGGCTTGATCACTGATAACTTCGGTAGCGATCAGTGCCGTACAAATCGCCATTACATCATTATTCACAACATATCGACTGGACGCCTGGCACACTGGGCGTATTTCTTGTTCAGACCGACTAATAGCACAATGGTAGTATCGGTCGTGCGTCACATTCGACACAGAAATAAATCACATTACTTCCCCGCACGCGCTAGCGCAGCGTGATACCTGAAAAAGACCCACGCCTCGACAGGCAAGCTGCGTGTTTGTGGAGCCCACAAACACTCATGCGGCACACAGAGGTCAACAATTGTCGGCAGCGCTGAGCGGACAGGCAAGTGCCGCCTTATCGGCGTGCTAAATGCGGCGCGGCGCTGTCACGCGGCCCGGCCGGCGTGTCACGCCGCGTGACGGCTGCCGGAGCGAGTCTGTCACTCTCTCTGGAGCGGCTCTCGCCGCGCGAGTACCGAGCGGCGCGCGCGGAGGACCGGCCGTGCGAGCCACCCTCCGACGCCGACGAGCCGCGACTCGACTCGGCGTTTGGTGGCTCGAGTCGTGCCGGCCTGCGGCTTATCGACTCGTAACTCGTCGGTCTCTGGCTCGGGAACCGGAGACTCGACGGCTCGACGGCTCGGTGACATGAGGCACGCCGACTCGAGATTCGCCGGCTGCAGACTTCACCCGAGCCTGGCTGGTGCGAAGCCTGTCCGGTCCGATTCGAGGCCGCGGTCGGCTGCGGACCCGGCTCGACGCCGAGGGAGGACCCGGCTCGCGTGCAAAAACATTGCCTCCGGCGAACGTGGCGGTTTTTCGGGCCGGGCGTGTCGCGTCTGGAAAAACGCGCGCTGAATGGGACCAGTGTCGGACGGGCACTCCAGCGCCGGCGGCCAGGCAGAACAATAACCGGCGGGCCGCGGTCGAGCCGACGCGGCCGTTTTCATGGCGATCTGCCGGCAGCCGCGCCAACGTGTCAAGGTCGAGCGCCGCGAACAATGCCGGCCGCTTCCGGCTGCGCGGCGCCGCTGCTGCCGTCGCTTTGTGGCCGCGCTGCCGTTCGTCTCTGGGCGGACAATCCGGGCCGGCATCGGGCCGGCCCGCCGCCGTGTCGGCCTCGTCCGACCATTCAAACAGGTCAATCGATGGAGAGCGGCGGCCCGCAGGCGTCCCGGCCCCGCATCCGTCATCATGCGGGCCGGGCGGCGACGCGTCGCTGCCGACGGGGCCGACCTCGTCGCGCCGTCCGCGTCGCGGACGGACGCCGAGCCGGCGGTCGGCGGCGGCGGGGGGGAGCGGACGTTCTCTGCCCGAGCGCCGCCGGCGATGGACGTGCTTGTGGAGCGTGAAGGACCGCGAGCGCCCGCGGAAAGGCCCGCAGAAATGTCGCGTTATCTGCGCCGGTGACGTCATGTGGTTCGCCTGCCAGCGGAGTGATGGCACGCCTCCGCAAACCTAGATCTACGGTCTGTCCGTCAGGCTGCCAATGGTCGGCTGTTGTGCTATCTGCCCTGTTCCATTTGCCGTCAGGGGAGACGCCAAGCAGGCTGAGAATCGGACACACGTCTATTCAGGCAGCTTACCGACAAGCGAGGCCATACATAGCATGGCGATCAGATTAAACGATATCACATCAAAAATATCTCCAGAAATCGTAAGGTCGTGGTTGAAAATTCATATCAACCACATGCAATTGGGTTACCGTGGAAGATTAACGCCGATCATAAGTTTCCCTGTCTAGCGAAAAATGGGCAATCTGTACACTTACCGCCTTTACAGTGCAGTGCTGGTTTGACCCTTTAGGAGATGAAAATCACGCTAAATCGTCGCGTTTATTCGTACTTCTGGATTACACGATGTTCCACAGCCTCATCTTCCGTAAACATGAGAGCTTTACGATCCTGCCTCACCCCAAGAGGAATGGTCAAAATTTTGGGCTCTGATAGCAGCAAAGCATATTTTTCATCAAATGGTTTTTACAGATGTTCACAAATGTTCATTCTGCAGTGTTATTAAACTTTTAAGTGGCACACTCAGTTATCTGGCTTGTACATGTTAATGTCCGTATGGTGTGTATAGAGTTAGGTCAGCTAATTTATGATCTATTATGATACTTGAATGCTGGCCTGTTAAAAATCTAGAATTGATGATGGACCGCCACCTTACTTTTCAACCACATATAGACCAGCTGGTTAATAAATGTATAGGGATTCTTCTCGCGCTAGCTCACGGCAGGCATATCACGCCTATGACGGTAAAGAGGCCGGCCATAGACGCATTGGCAATCCCAGCCCTCAAGTATTGCATATCCAAATGTGGAACTTGTGCAAGTACAGGAAGTGCAGAAGGCCATCAGCTGTTGTTCCTGAATTCTCACTAGTGGAAAGAAATTTGGCAGCATTTCACAAGACGTAAGGTGGCCTGGATTTTTATCAGCTATCTTAACCACAGAATATCACCAGCTTTGCTTCGTGAAGCAAATTCTAGTCGCTAAGCAGTCTATGATATGATATGATCTATGTTATGATATGATCTATGTGAGATGTTTCGACGCACGTCTCATGGCCACAAAACGTGTCATGTCGCACAGCTTAGATTGCCGAAACCAAACACGAACAGCGAAAAACGTCGTATTTCCCATGCCGCTGCCAGCGAATTCAGTAAGAAGCTTCAGAACTTGACTGTGAAGCGGTTTAAAACTAGACTCATGCAGCGTGGCTGTAGAGACTGACAATAGAGTGCATGCCTGTTGCATGACTGTATTTTCACCTTCGATTCGATCGTGATGTTTTATTATTGGACAGGCGCACTTACGAAAAACCACGTTTGCTTGGATAACGTGCAAAGACATGTGATAGGACGCCTTTACCAGCATGTCCCATTAACAAGTGATAAGCAGCATGTGATAGTTCATTGGGCGAAGACTATACTTCACTATACTAGCCGAGCATGTTCGAGGAACATGCTCTGCCAGCTCACTTCAGGCTGCCTGAGAGGAAACGCAAGTACACACTAGCACGCATGCAAAATGCATTTAGTTAGAGACACAGGTCTGTACCCTTTCATGGTGGTGCTGTTAACATGGCTGCTGTTGTCCGACTTAATTCTGATAGTTGATTTATTTTGCACGTTATGCACGGTGCCATTCGATGCCAGAGTGCTATTCAAGGTCCGGATTCTGTCACGGCGAGTAGTTCCGAATCGGTCCATGACAGCGGATGTGGTTGGAGTTTACCGCCGGAATAAATGGCTGCTGCTCCTGAGGTTTGCGCGACGCGTACGTTTGCTCGTCATAGTGTGCAAAGTCGTACTGAAGGGAGCTGTAGGAGCCGAGGGGTCAGTTGAAATATTTTGGCATGTGCATTCCTGTGATTATTAAGCGATGGATGTGGCTATGCAGTAACCAGTTCTTTTGTATCGAAATCCTGTATGTTTTCCGCACACAGTAATAAAGTGCAACAAGTACAGAGCAAGGAACGGGATCCGTTTGCCACATTCGGTTGTAATGACGTCATCTTTATTTCACACGCCAAATATATAATGATACCTCTGCTGAACTAATGCATGACAAGGCAGCCAAGTCACGTCAATATGACGCAAAGAAGCATGTATCGAAAGTTAGGTAGGAGCGCTTCGGGACGCACTGTTTGAAAACCACACAGTACGATCTGATAATGTGTTCCAAACACTTAGTCATATCCTTTGTTTAACAAGGCGTTTTTCCAGCTTAGCCTGCATTTTGAACTGAGCCTCGTCATCTAAAACAGCCACATTTCTCAGGCAACCCACTGAACGTTTCGACCGCCTGAGGTGCACAGTGTATCGGTTTGCGTGTCGGCCGTGCATGTGACAACAGCTGGCGCCCGGCGTCGGTCCTGGCTCCATTGTCCCGCGGGCCACCTGGCTCCGCTGCACTTCTTCAGAGGACTCACCACTGAGGCCCCTGCACTGACGTAACGACCAGAGTCCCCTCCACACGTACTTGACCGCTCAGGCACTTGACAACAATCCGCCTCCACTACTGCATGTTTGTGGTGGATATCAAAGATGTGCGGTAACAGCGTTGTGGGCAGGGGATGTGCGAATGAACACCAGAGGGGCAGAAGATTAATTTCTGAATTGATGTTTTGTGGTTCGCGACTTGTCATCAGAACGGTCACTGCTGTTTTTCGTCTAAATAAACATGCTGAGGCTTTAAACAACCTTTACAAGTGCACCTATGCAGAACGGATACTTCTTTTTAAGTCAACTTCCTCATTCGCACGAAGGCTGGTGCGTGCCACACTTTAAACGTCGACAGTCCGCCCGTTGGACTTCACGGTGGGTCATGTACCAAACGGATCAAACCGATCCTTGAAGGCTTACAACGCCATGCGGGTTCCTGCAGCGTCTGAAGAAACGGTTTTGGGTAAATGACCCCGCTACACCCTTTGGCCCTAGACAGTTCTGACCTCGCTCAGAGGTGACTGGATAGATTCGTCGCATTGGTCTTTTATCTTTATGGCCTCCTGGTATATGTGCGTGTCAGCTGTGCGGAAACTTGCACGTAAACAGTCAGATCAGCATATGTTTTGCTGACTGCTGTATCCTCAAAGACTCTAGGCAAAACAGAAACATAGCCTTGATTACAAAATAGCAAGTCTAGGATTCGGGAGAATATGAGAGAAAATGGGAAGAAACTGAAAGGGAAAGTTTTCAGAAGTTTTTGAATCGCGAAATACTTTGAGCACCATTGGCGAATGTTGCAAAGCGCAAACAGATGTTCTATGTGGGAAGGTAAAACTAAGCATTTGCTAAGTGTATTGAACCTGAGAGGCTGTCTTCGGCCGTAATGAAGAGCATCGTAAGGAAAATCTCAGCTACGATAATAACAATAACTCTTGAAAGTTGGAAGAACGGTCTCTTTTGCGGAGAACTTAAAAGGAAGACTGGTGCTGAGCTGTAAGACTGTTTTAAATTGCACGACAATGCCAACGCAATAGTAAGGCCCTGTCAATTTTAATGGCGAAAACATACAGATGGCACGGAAGTAGTAACGCTCATAACAAGAGGTATGAATTTATAATGTAGTGTAAAACAGACTTAATCGTTTGAAAAGTTATGTTTTGAATCTTGAGAAAAACGACAAGTTTCGCAAATGTAAATCGTGTGCCCGTCATTCCAAACTTTTGCGAAGAACTTGAAATACATTCACGTAAAATACACTGACCGTCTGGCACTTACAAAGCATGTTTTGCTGTCGATCCACGGCCGGAAAATCATGGCTGAGCTCAAATATGATACGAACGCCGTACGGTGTGACAATCGTGGACGTGGCCAGCCATCATATTTTGTTCTGTAACCATAGGTGCTGAGGCAATTTACAGCATAGTCATGTATCACCAGTAAGACGCCTTGTCAGGAACATGACGAGCGAGGCCGAGTTAGTTTCTTCCAAACTTTGGAGGCATAATTTTAGTACTTTTACCACGTTACTTTCCATTGTGCGTTTCAAAATTCAAATGGATATTTGCCGGTCTGTTCCAGCATTCTGTATCTTGATGAATCGCAGGTTACGGAAGTTACGCCATACGCACCTATGGTACTGTTCGCTGTCATTATTGTGCGGTAAAAAAAAAACTTAGGTAGAATAGGTCTTAGAAAAATAGGTCTAGGAGCAAAAATGTTACCCTCTGAATAGGTGCGTGAGTGAAGAAGCTTGCAAGGTAACGTGGGACCAATGGAAATGCGTAGCACGTAAAGAAGATACGTGTCTTCTTGCGAAGATGTGATGAATCTGTACCCACTGGCTGTGAGGTTGTTGGTTCTCTAGAAAGGGCAACGGTCGTGCCGGCGCGGCCCGAATCCCTGAATTTAATTTTTCCTGCTAGGTGAAGTAAGACTTGCTTGGCCTGCGGCCTCATTCGTAGCCATTCCAATATAATTCGTTGCATATCTAATGCATGACACCGTACTGGACGCATTACCTATTTTCCTTAAGTTTTTTGACACGACTCGTTTGCAGCATTCAGTCATTGAAAAGAGAGACAGAGAGAGAGAGAGAGAGAGAGAGAGAGAGAGAGAGAGAGAGAGAGAGAGAGAGAGAGAGAGAGAGAGAGAGAGAGAGAGAGAGAGAGAGAGAGAGAGAGAGAGAGAGAGAGAGGTTAATTTGACATCGCTATTTACACGGTTCTTTCAAGACATCATAAGCAACTGCATTTTGTTCCCTGGAAAACAGATAAGCAAAAGGGCGATTTGCTCCGTAATGGCCCACGTGCTGGCCATCAAGCCATCTTCAATTTTCACTTCCGGTCGTAAACTGAAATCGGCGCTGGTGCAATTTCCACCTGCTGCATTGGACATTCGGCGCCAGGTTCGGAGTTCTCTGACCTCCGTGCTGAAGGTGCCCTGTGTCCGCCCGCGGTGGCGGCGACGACTGCGTGAACCTCCACCTGTTCGTCATTCAGCCGTCATCACGCGGCGACCTCGTGAGAACCGCGGTTGATGCGGCGGCTTGTTAACACGGCTACCAGGTTATGCAGACGGATGGCGTGGGCTGGCAGCATTGTCTCCATGGGCTGCCGCAGCGCACGCCAATTTAGTTTAAGTGCCGCCGGATCCGATCGATGATCCAACTGGCTTCCAGTGCCTGGCCAGCCGGGCATCCAGTCTGGCTCCACTCAGAGACCAGCACCGGCCCAGCCGTACAGTACGGCCGAAGCCCGGACAGGGTTCAGGGAGGGTCAGTCCAACTGGGACTTAGGGCCCAGCTAGGGTCGAGTCAGGGGTCAGTGAGGAGCGAGGTGGAATCAGGTCGGCCTCCAGCAAACGGCTTGAAGGGCTCTAACGCTTTGACCGGTGATTGTTTTTTTAACGATGCATTCAGTCATTACCACGGAATGTCGTTGCCTGTGCCGGCTGCAGCACTGGGTCCACCACATGGAACAGACTGGGCGGGGAAACGGAACCCAATCCCTTCTCTATCAACCGAAAAAAATCTACAAAGTCATTCGCGATGCATCCGCATTCGTCATCTGCATTTCATTTAGAACTGGTGCACAGCAGTTCACGGTATTGATTGAGTGGATTGTTCGTGCCATTTTCGTAATATTGAAGACAAAACTCCACCAGCTGAACAACCAATTATGCCGAGTAAGATGGATGACCTCGAAATGAGGGCGATTCGTTTAAGGCTTGGACTACAGTTTATCTTCGAACTCCATCGCCAGCCTCTCAGCTTCTTCGTCTCTGGGGAAGCGAATGGCTATTTCCTTCCTGGAGCCACCTGGAAATATGTGGTCGGCCACTTTGCATTAGCTCTGAGTGATGAGCTCCCGCCCAGCTAATGGCAAAGTGGCGTCCGAAATGGCCCATCATTTCGCTCCCAGCCACCGATTGATCACTGACGCACACGCTATAAGGATTCGGGCTCCCCCATCTAGCGGTCCCTTCGTAGACGTCCGTAAGCCTCACGATGGTAATGAAGCTGCCAAGACCAGTCGACGCGAGGGTTATTGCAGATCAGAAAGACATTCTCGATGGCAGACAGGCGCAGGACGTCACGTGCAGGAGGTCGCCTCCGGTGCAGGGGTGTGGTTTCCCATCTCTTTGTGGGTGGCCCGGCATCCACAAAGTGGGAATGGGCACCCACAATATGACCTGGGCACCCACAACTGAAAGTATATTTAAATATTCAGATGTAGTTATATTCTTGGGTCCATGACGTTAACCACCTGGAATCAGATTTATCAACATTAATCGGAACTTATTTACTCCATTGTCACCCACCAATTGTTTCTTCCTACCACTCTCAAAGTAAAATGGAGTCAAGCTGGGTCCTGGAGCAAGGTCTTCCATTAAAGGGAATGCATCCACTCAGATCATGATTTTTAGCAGTACACGTGCGATTGAAGAGGACATTTTTATGAATTGAAACGTAGGTACCATTTATTCTTGCCAACTCGCTCTCGTCAGCTCATATTTTACTGGGGTAATTACGCTGGCTGCCAGCCCAAGTTTTATCTATTTACCCCATTTCTTTTCACCTTTGAAATCGCCGATAAAACGTGCTGCGTATTGTCAACCTCAGCGATGTCGAATCTGACAGCAGCTGACGAACATCGAAATTATGAAGGCGGCCATCATGTTTCAGGCAAGTACCTCTGCAATTCCACGAATTTCCCCCGCAGGTATGCCTTTCGAGAATAGGTCGAAATATGGGCGCCGAATGACCCTGCAGTCGGTGCGCCCCTAAGCCCCAGTAACCAACCAATAGGTCGAAATACGTTGATGTTATAATGTTTTATAAATGTGATATATATATTAATTAAATACGAAAATCATAATATATAAAAAAACATAATATATTAATTAAATACGAAATACGTTGGTGTTGTTTGTCAAAACAATTGTCGCTGCCGTTCATAACTGCGTCTGGTACAACTGGGCAGAGTGTTGGATAACCATTGGGTGCGTCCAAGGTTTACCCACGCATGTATTTTCTGCTCGCTGAATGGTTCCTTTCTTTAGTACTGTGTTATTTTATTTTGCGTACCGATGGCACTTTCGATAAAAACATTAACTGAAAACGTGTGAAACATTGGTCTAAGATAAACAAAATCCACCCTCCATTCACATGATAAATCACAATCAATCCTAAATATTCCCCGGAGTGTGTTTCGGGGTAACGAAAAAACAGACATATTCCCTTTTAGGATGTCGCCGTCATACAATCATCCATGACTTACGTAATACATCCATCTGTAATTTACCTCCCGTAATACCTTTTAAAATGCATTGCTCTGACCTTTAGGCATAAACGCCTGCCGCGACCGCCTCCCTCTTCCCGATACGTAATGTATGGATGTCCCCATATGCCTTTTGGGCACTCACAATTATTTTCCAAAAAAAAACACGCCATGCTCCGGCGTAGATCAACATTTGAGCGCCAGCGATTCTCATTGGCTGATGGCAGATTGACACTGCTGCAGGAGACTATGATCTCCACTGCAGTATGAGATATTTTGTCGGTGTACTCGACAAAGGCGTAATCGGCAGGGTTCCGTTTGTATTCCTTTGGCAGGGCCCAAGCCCCACCGGTATAACAGATACGAACGCCATCACTGTGGAACGGGGACCTTCCGACGCAGACAGGTAGAATGAGCTTCCAAATTAGAGCTCCAAGTGGGAGTGGTAGTCGCTTCAAAAAAGAAACAAAGCGCTCAAACAATTTCATGTAATTTATTCGCAGTACCGAAATATATTACGACAAATATACGTCTACGTCGCTGCATACGTACCATGATATGTGATGAATAAATACACTGTATTCGTGTGCCCCAAAGAAAAAAGACCCAAAGCGGAAGTTTTGTATGCGTAAGATACTGTGTTATACCTCAACTGGCCTCAAATTATTCCTCCTTCCCTCTTGGCCTTTCCAGAACGGCCAGGCTGGATCTGTCACTGTATGGATGTTGGCTCGAGCGAAACGCCTTTAAAACATCAATGTCCCAGTCCAACTGCTAGTCCATGTTTGCCTTGAAGACGCTCTGTGCCGTCCCATTGGGTCCTCTGGCAGGTGCTTCACCAGCCATCCTATCGTGAGGCAGCTGCGCGCGCGACAACGGGCGCAAACAGCCTCCCTCTTCGTCCCCCTGTGGATAAGAACGCCAGCCTGATCCATCGCCTCGCACGCCGCACCTGGCAACGCAATCAGTAACGCCGTCGAACTCTGAAGCCCTCTCCATCAGGGCACATTCGCGGGACAGCACCGCGGTGCAGAGCGCGGCTGCGGCCAGCCGAGTGCAGCGGACCACCGCCCGGCTGCAGCGGGCGGACTGCCCGGGGCGTTTCTGCGTGTTTCGCCGCCTGGCTGATGCCCTGCGGCCAAAAATGCGCCGCCGCCGCCCGGCGTGACGGCGGCGTGAAATTGGCGGCTCGCGTCTCGACCGGGACCGGTGGCGGACCGAGGCAGCGTCAGAGGCGCCGGTTGGCACCCTGTGAGGTGGTATCAGGAGCAGCATTCGGCGGCCTGTGCAGGGAGGGCGGAAGCAGGCATCTGTGGGAACAGCTGGCCTCATAACCTGCAAAATCTAGCCTTACGACTCTACCCGGAGGTGAACCTGAAAATACCTTCCCGACCCACACTTTGAAAACGTTCTCCCGTCACCGGTGATCTTCATCGTAACTTTGATTGCCACTACGCAGCTGTTCGACTAAAAAATATAGAGCTTGGACCTCAACGGCTTTTCTGCAGTTCACCGAGATTTCGCAACGCTGATTCCCCTGCGTGCCAGTCGATCGAACCTCTCGTGTCAGCGAGCGTTCCTGCTGGCAGGCTCGCGGTGGAGAGGTGACGGCGGAATGCCATGGAACACATTAATGCAGCTGTCGGCTCGCCCGGAACCGATCGCCAGCGCCGGTCCGGTACGCTCGATCACGTGCCTTCACGCACGGCCAGGTGATCCTCACGCACTTTCAGCGGGGTCATCGACCTGACGACGGTCGAACTGCGAGCTTCCGGGGCGCGGACATGTTGAAGATGACGCTGCCGGCCGGCGATGGGACGGGAGGAGAAGGAAAATGCAGAAGCATGAGGAGTACGAGTTTAAATAACCTGCTGCACGAAGTTGTTATGGGTTAGTTTCTTCGATTTTAATGAGTGCTGGTAGTTTGTTGCATCCACGTGTATAATTTTTTGGTTTCAAGCAAGTGGTCCCATTAAGCAACCGCCAGACTGAAATTGTTTGGCTCATTTCTGTTCACGGAGAGTTCGTATGCTTAGTTCTAAATTTCACAGAAGGTGAGGAAGAATCTCATTTGGGCAGAGGCGATGTTAGCACAGCAGCAGAAACTTAGCAACATGAGATATCAGCTGTATCGGAGCAGAATCAGGCTGTATCTCACAGAAAGGAAGAAGGTAACCTCCTCCCTCCAAAAAAAAACTTAGGCTGCACGATAAGCATGGTGAGGAAATCATCTTAATGTAGCATTATGCTCAAAACGCGATAATGTTCATTGGTCCACATAAGTCACACGTCCTGAAGTCCACAGTCATAACGTTTAAAGTCCACAAAAGCTGTGTTAGCTACCCCAGACTGGCAGGCAATTGTACCCCTTCGTTCGTGAGCCCATGCATCAGAAACTTGTTTGAAGCTGTAAAAAATTTGATCGCTTGAGTAAACGCCATTCATTTCCTGAACGATTAACTTCAATGCTTGCTATTTTCTAAATTTAGCAGACGAAACAAAGGTCGGCTCTGTCTTGAACAAAGAAACCAACCGACGCCATCGGCTGGATGCCTTTGTTTCGCCGTTGTCGAAAAACGGTGATAGTAACGATAGATGCTTCACTGAAGCCATTTTCCGCAACTTTTCACAGCTTCAGCTCACGATTCGAGCTGCGTTGTCAGGGAAGACGAGGGCCTAAATTTAGGGAGAACGAAAATGGCGGGGGGAGAGACGGTCACGCGGCGCGACACGGTACCACGGTGCCTTTCTTGGGTTTGTAGGTTCTCGCTGGTATGCATGACGCTTGAGAACGGTGTGAGACTAGGGGCGATGTCGTGTTTCGGCTGGCTCGGCGAGCGTGAGTGCGGGTGGAGTCGTTCACGAGCGGCCAACAAGTGGACATGACTCATGGTGCGATGAATTATGCATCAGGCTTGGTATTCATGGCGGCGGCTCTCGTGAGATGGTCTCGGCAATTACTTAAAATCCTATTACGCTTTGCCGTGACTCAGCCGCCCCTCGATCGGCCGCTGAAAGAGAGCGAGAGAGAAAGAGAGAGAGAGAGAGAGAGAGAGAGAGAGAGAGAGAGAGAGAGAGAGAGAGAGAGAGAGAGAGAGAGAGAGAGAGAGGGAGAGAGAGAGAGGGGAGAGAGGAGGAGAGAGGGAGAAAGAAGGAGAGAAGGGAAGAGAAAAATAGAGAGGCCTTGTTGTCTTCAGACGTCTATGTAGTTGCAGGTGAAGACGGTTACTCCCATGGAGATCAGTGAAGATAGATCTGAAACATTTACTTGGAAAGGTGGCCATTTGTAAATATGATGGATCTTCTCGTGAAACTGCTATCAATACGTTATTTCCTGCTAAAACCATCGAGGCGTAGATGGCATCGAGGCGTAGATGGCATCGAGGCGTAGTTCACCATCATCTGCCGCCACTGATTCATCATGTCTCGAGAGATACGCCAGCCAAACGAAGACGTTTTATGTATGAAAGTCTAAATCATCATTTCATTATTGATCCAACAAGGTCGACTGATGTCATATATGCCATTTTGCATGTCCCTTAGATGGCTGATGATGATGCTTACGATAAACTGCATATTCAGACTGCGCCTAAAAAACGGCATACCCATTTTTAATGCCTTTTACATCCATAGCCAACTGGTGATGTTTCCAAAAGACCCCACGAGCCCCTATTCGGTACTGCCTTGCATAACTGGGTAACGTGTGTAAAACAAATCAGAACTGCTGAAGGCACCTCAACTCCTCACATCAGCGGTCTGCATTCCGGACCTGGAATCCTGAAAGCCGGCCACCCGCTCACCTGTCGTGACGACCCCTCTTTCGTCACCGTCCGCGGCCCTGCTGCGTCACGGCCGAGCGCTCGCCTAATTGGTCGCCGCTGATGTCGCGACACTTCCCCTGTTTGCCGCGGCACCGCGTCGCGCGGTCCACTATCGATCGCCGAGCATGGGGGGGGGGGAGCGGGGGGGGGGCGGTCTGAGAGGGTTCCGCCGGCCGGGCGGGCCTCGGTCGCCGCCTCAGGTGTGTCGGGCAGACCTGCAGGCGGTATCGATTTCGACCGCGGGCCTGCCGGGCCGACCGGCACGCAACGTTAAAACTTAATCCGCCGTTTGATTTGCATCCCATCCTGTTGCCTAGGGCGATGGCAAACGAGGAAGGGTCGGTGATGGTTTATCGAGTTGTCTCTCCTTCGTAAGGGAGTAAATGCCGTTCGTGTTTGACCGGGATCATTTAACCCTCGCCCAACTGGCACCCTGACGTGGGAGCCAGAGCCGGGGAGAGCGGAGGACGGTTCGATCCCATCCTCTGTCTCTCAAAGGGAACGTCGGAAAAAAAAATGGAAGTTATATCCTCGGAAATGTGGCCATGAACATATTCCAAAGTATTCAAACGTTTTGGAAAATTCTGAAAAATGAAACTTTTTGGACTGTATATTAAAAAAGGCCCTTCTAAGAAGAATTCTAGCACCGTCCCTAATAAAACTAAAGCAATTTTGAGCATACCAATGAACAGCTAATGGGATGTACATTACTGTGATGTATAACTTATAGCGGTGACCGGGGTCAAATGTTACATTTTTTACCTTTTGGATCCTGGAACGAAAATATTTGGGGTTGGGGAGCATTTTCTCGGGTTTTCACAAACCCTGATATTTTGCCTTTGTAGCGGATATGAAACGGTCCCGAAATAACGACTTTAAGGTATCGAAATTACTGTTTCAAAAAGTCGCTTCAGCTGTTGCAATGAACCCCAGGTACGGGGTAAATTGTAACAGCACCTAGGGTCAAATGTAACATGTTAGCGAATGGCGTAGTGGTGTAGTAAAAGCCACTTTTTATCGAAAACAGCCTTTATTGAACAACATTGTCTCTTACATCCTGAGCCTTTCCTGGATTAAAATTACAGCTCCAATACAAAAATACCATTTGCAACGGCGTAAAGCTCAAGTACTCCAGCAGCTTTTCCTGAGTTAAATAACAGCTCTACCTTTCTCAGGCCAAGAACCGACGCCTCATCAAACAAAATGTGATTTCACAACAAAACAAAGCTCTTAAAGATAAAGCTCTTTCTGGAAAGAACATCACAGCCATCTCGGGCTTAGAAATTCAGTAACGGGACCTCTGAGATCCAAAATATGCCGTGATTATTTGTGCTGAAGTAGAGGAAACACGACACCTCCAATATCTCTGACGCTCGGTCTATCATCGCCTACTCGGTGTCTGATTCACAGTTTTCGCATATGTAAGCCCCATACTTTTCGATTGCGGTACACGCCTCGAGGGCCCACATTGCGCACATTTGGCACCGGATCCACCTTTCTATGGATCGACTGTTTTTGAAGCTTTCAACGCACACAAGGCAGAAGACGTCTTCTTCATCATCACTGCTGCTTTCCCTGCGTGCTGTCTTCCGAGCCCTCTTCCCACCAGCCTTCGTCTCCTTCTCTTCATGCTTGTCCTTGTCAAGATTGAGCTTCTTCGATGCTTGTTTGCAATCTTTTCGACTCTCTTCTAGCTTTATTGCTGTCTTTTCTGGAGTGTCAGTCAGAATTGCAACCTTTCGCTTTCGACCCGCATTGCTCTTTTTTCTTGGACCTGCCTTGGGTAGCGGCCGAATCGCTTCAGGGGTGAGCTGCTTCGAGACGATCCCCAATGGACGAGATTGTCCGATCTCCTATGGACCAGGCTTGTCGATCCCCAATGTATCAGCCTCTGCAGGAATGATGCATGATATATATCATCCATGATGCATAGATATAATAATGTATTTTCAATGTAACATTCAGAGAAAGACAAATAAAACTATATACAAATGTCCCATACTGCTCCCAGAAATATCCAAATGAAGTCAAACTAGAATTATTTAATCAATACAATAATCAATGAATAAAATAATAAAATATCTTAATAAATCCGCTGTGAAGGTAAAACATCTACGGCAACACCACGGTCACTAGCCGCCAAGAATGTAACCACGTCTTAAAATTAAAACTGAAAAAAAACAGTACCTAAGACATAAATCAGGGACTGGTGACAATAATACCGTAAGTATGATTTTTGAATGATATTGATATTGAATTTGGGGACAATATTGCGTGTTGATTATTTCGACGGGGCATGTTTCCATAGCCTCCGCCCCCAGTGGTTACATTTGTGCCAAGTGCATTGATATTTTACATAAATGTAGGTTTAATGGTCTGGCCATAGGGGTCAACTGTAACACTGTTATATTTGATCCCAGCAAAATGTTGCAACTGTCCCCGTCACGCCACGCCATCTTTGAGACGAAAATGACGCAAAGCAAGGCGGCGTGGGCGGCAACTGATGCACTCATTTTTTTGACCAGGTACCCCCACCCACACCACACAAACTCTTAATCCCGTGTCTAGTAAGATACGTGAATGAGCTGATCATATTAAAAAATAAACAAAGTTACAACACACTCTAAAAAAACACAATTGTGAACAGCACAATCGACTCACCCGCCGCACCGGCCTGAAACTCCATGAGGAAAAGGAACAGCTTACTGGGCAGTCCAGTAGTTCCTCCAGCGTCATCCATCTGTAAATTTCGAAGTTAAAGCTTCTGTTACAATTGCCTCGTGTTACATTTGACCCCGGTCTCCCCTACCATGCACGCATTCACATATCGCATTAAGTGACCTGATATAATGCCATTTTCCATTTTGCTATATTTGCGAGGTTTTTGAACGTCACTGGCGAGTTGTTCTCCATGCATGCTTCCAAAACAGTAAAAATGATTGGCAAGGACATTTTGTAACAGAACGGCAATGACCCGATGAGAACTGATCTGACGTTACGTCCTGACCTAACATTCGGCAGTTTTCTTTGATTCATTTCGTGCTCTGTGGAGGATAAAAACAATGTAAAACAAAGAGACAAGGAATAATTTTGGACTGAAACTCCTCTGGTTCTACATCCGTGATCAATAGGGCGCTTTAATAGGTCGGTCATATGATCCGATCTGACGTGGGATCGTGACCTGATTTAAAGCACGCTTGGGTTTCATCTTTTTCCGTCCTCTGAATATTAGATCTTTCAGTGAACCGTAAAATGCACCAGAGCGATACAGCTGGATATCTGAATATGAATTCAGCTTCCACCACGGTGATCTCGCATGACCTCAGATGGCCTATGGTCATTTCACGGTTTGAAAGCGTCGTGGTGCAATTTTGGACTGCAAAGTTGACTTTGGTGCCTATTTTTACCATCATCAAAACGGGGTTTTAGAATTCTTTTTGCTAGTTCACCCCAAATGTGGCCTGACCTAGCCTCATGACTCTTCCTGTGGGTCAACTCTATTTGCCTCGTTTAGTGACTTTCTTGGCCTACATTTCAGGCACTAGGAATGCATTTCAGCCTCTGCCGCGGCGGCCTCACATAATTCAGGTTACCGTAGATAATTTCACAGAAAGGTCGTGGTGCAATTTTGGACTGCAAAGTCAACTTCGGCGCCTATTTTTACCGTCATCAAAACAGGGTTTTAGAATTCGTTTTGCTAGTTTACCCCAAAGGTGACCTGACCTGGCCTTATGACTCTTTCTGTGGGTCGACACTTTTTGTCTTGTCTAGTGACTTCCTTGGTCCCGGAATGCATTTCAGGCATCAGGAATGCATTCCAGCCTTCACAGCGATGCCCTCACATAATCACAGCTGACCTAAGGTTATTTCGCAGCTTAGAAAGGTATTGGTGCAATTTTGGACTGGAAAACCGATTTCATTGTCTATTGTTATCTCAGAATGAATCAAAACGGGGTTTTAAACTCCTTTTTGTTAGTTCATCCTGAATGTGATCTGACCTGACCTCACGTAGTGACTTCCTTACCTACAAGCCGAAGAAACTGTTCAAAACCATTAGAAATGGGGAAATAGGGCGGACATCGAATTGGCCTCGGGTCACTGACGTTACCTTGATAGCAAATCGGAGGTAGCGCAGTTCTGAGGCATTTCCTCAACTACTACCCCTGAGAGTTCAGGTCGATCGATCGCGCGGTATGGTTCGTAGAGGGCTTTTTTAATCGGAGGTTGACGTCCATTACGTGACCTAAGTCATTGACCTGACACAACCGGAAGCTAAACATTTTACAGGACATGCACAAAGAATGTGAAAAGGTGCAAAAAATTCAGCTTGCTGCGCGCTGGTCTCGTTGTTATCACCAAAAGTCCTGGGGGTGATGGAAATGACCCCCATTCCCCGGTTGGGTGGGGTAAATCGTTGTCTTGCACATCTGGTTGATTTGGAAGTGCGAAACTGTCATCACTAAGCTGCAACAAGCCACGCTCGTGGCAGTATTAATTACTCATGCCCCTTTGCCCCTAACAAACGTACACTTACAGCAGAACTGCACCGTTTCATGAATGGTCCTAGTGCTGGAAAGTCAAAGAAACTTTGCATACATAAAAGCTAACAGTTTTGCTTTGCTTACTGGAACCATTTGGAATGAATGCAATTTTTTCCCTTTAAAATGTCATGCAAAGTCAGACCAACAAAGCTCCCACTGTGATGCAAACGACACAGATGATGCACCAGAAAAAACAACAGACCTCATGGACATGACCCTGTTCTGATTAGAACGTGCCCAGTTCTTGCTTCAAACAATCCCTGTTTCCTCCGTTTATAAGCTGTGAGTTTGATACGGGGTCTGTAATGAACCACCACGGCCTTCACTTCTGCCTCATGATGAACACATATCGTTTTGCTGGGTACATCGCAGTTTGACAGCCACTCTGCGCTCGTGACAAAACGCTGACCCGTGCCGTCAGGGCGATTATGCTGAGTTTTCTCTAGGGATCTGGCCACATGCCGCGGTCGTCGACCGCGGCGTCTCGGGTGGCCATCTTCAGTGACGCGATCTGAAGGCCTGCACGACGAGCCTGATCTGGCGCTCCCTCCTCGGCAGAGAGGAAGCGTGACTCATGAACAGTGCCTGAGTATTTGGAGACGTGAGCTGCTGGCTCCGATGGTTCCAGGCTTTCCTGCACTCAAGGCTGAGGCCAACGTCGAGGATGACTGCGACGTGCAGGTCAAAAATACGAAAAGCACGCCACTTCAGTGATAGAGCTGGGGAAGGCACCGCCGTTACACGATTGTTGAGATGTGGAGGTGCTTCAGCAGGTTGATGCAGATGATTGATGGTTGATGCAGGCTCGTGAGATGCAGGCGTCTTGGAAGATCAACTGTAACTCTTCTTCAGCGGGTGGCTTAGGAAAGTAAAGGCATGAGGCCTGGGATGGCAGACTAAATGAGTAGGAACTGCTAAAATAGCCCAGAATGTTAAAAAATGAACCCAACCCAACCCGACCCTACGCTTGTTTTCTCTCCTGAGCTGGCCCGCAGCCTTCTTGATATATAATTTGTTCATACAGATTGCTTGAGATGTGTATCTACCTGGTATCTGCCGTGATTTCCTTTGATGGTGGTATAATCTTATCTTCTCAGATTAGATATAATCCCGCTCCGTCAACTGCGAAATTGGTGGATCATAGGATTCGTGGCAGTGGAATTAGTGCTCCTACTTGTGATTTAGGAACCTACGCACATCCTGAGAGGGATCACGTGGTTTGGCCTTTGATTACGAATGCAAGTGTTTCCCACAATGGTCATGCACGTTTGGTGGGACATCGGATTAAAGGGCTCGGTACATTGGAGCGTCTTCAGTAATTACGAAGCGAGTCGTATTTCATAACAAAATATAGCAAAGGATCCGAGCTCATCTTCTGCAGTGAAGATTGGCTGAAGAGGTGCCAAAATGCGGTGGTGGTTCTGTTGTTATCATGTGCTTATTTTTAAGTTTAACGTCATATTTGTTAATATTGATTCATTAGACTCGTAAAATATTTCGGCAATACCCATCAAACCAGCTGCTCGCACATGCTCCACGATGCGACTAGAACGGCTCCTAACGAAGCCTGTCAGTTCCGTAACGTCGGCGACCACGCCGCGGCCGCGCCGTGACCGTTTCGTGATCGCTCCGCGCCCGCCTCGTGAGAGCCGCGCCGTCACGATCCGCCGGGCCGCTCCCGGCCTCACGGGCCGGCCGGAGCTCGTGACTCGGCCGACACGGCGGCGGCGGCCCGGAGAAAGCTCGCGGCGGTCGGCAGCCGCGGTGGCTGCCACCACAAGGGGTCAGGTGGTGGGCCCGAAAAGAGCAGCGCACAGGGTAGCTGGTGCCGCGCACAGGGTGGTCGCGGACGTCGCGGTCTACGGTAGAGCATGCTCGAGTGACGCTGGGTTGCTGGGTAGCACCTGCTCACATTTTTCCACACGTAGTAACAATATTTCGAAGGCGTTAAGATAAGCGTTTAGAAAGTGGAGATCGCTCCGAAGTGCGACTCTTTTTTAGCGTGTCCTGACTGATTTATTCAGAGGGGAACAACCCGAACCCTTCGTGTGGTCTTAACTTCAACTTGCGCAACTTTCAGCAGTAAACTAGTCATGTCGGTTTCCCTTCGTTATCACGTCTGCTGTGGTTTATAACCTCTAGGTGCAGCTTCACCACTCTCCAATCGTCCCCAGATAGGCTGGTAACTCCTACCCTAGGGCCCAATCGTTGCGACCGCCAAGAATCAAGGTCGTCCAAGGCCGCCGTCAAGCTCCGCCGGTCCCGTCGGCGTTGTTGTGACAGCGGTGCGTGCCGACTGGACGTGTGAGATCGATACCCGGCGAGTTAGCGTATCGAACTGGAGGAAGGTCAGACAAGTGTTGGCGCCGCAAGTGCGACGCTCGAGGGCTCCGAGAAACAGCTGCGGGACGTTATTTATTGCGAAAATGTGTTCACGCCACCCGGGAGTGAAAGCAAGAGCCAACAGCGTCCGCTTTCCTGGCTTACAGTGCTTCATCAAAGACCAGGACCTTACTGCGGGCCGCCATCGATGATTCTGAATGCTCGGTTTGGTCGTTCTTCTTGATTCGACGGCTTTCTTCTTGCCAACAGCGACCTACAAACCAGGCGTCTGGTTTACCGCAGAACACGGTTGAGTCCTGTTACGACTGGCTGACAACGGTCACGCCGACAGGATACCGCAGTGGCGGCATGCCGGTACCGGGAGAGAAAACACCCATCAATCACCACTGCCACGACAGAAATGCAGCCGCAAGCCCACACCGTCCCAGCAAGAACCCGTTATCGTCCGTCTCCCACACCCCTCCTCAGACATCGTGACCCCGGATGTCCAGAGCCGGTCGCCTTGGGGGCCGCACCTCTCGCCGGGCACCCGGTCGGCCGTGAGAGGTTCCCATCCCATCATCCCATCCCATCGGGCCGGCCCATCCGGCCGGCCCGGATCGGCCCGCGCCGCCGCCGCAGCCGGCCGTCGGCGGCGAGGCGGCTGCGACGCGGTCGCTGTAATTTGCCGCCCTCGGGCCACGTCTCCACACGGCGCTGCAGGGATTGGGCGTGCGGTCATCCCTGTAACAGGCGTTGTGGTGATTCGGAAGGCTCCACGCGGGCTTTGCAGATACTCGGGCGTCTCCTGGCGACCGCTGCGGTGATCAGCTCGCCGCATTCATCCCTCCGGGGTGTAATACATCATCAGCAGGAGCTGGATGGGAGCGGGGCTGGGGGGTAGTGGTGCGATGTGGTCTCAGGTCGCCCGTGAGCTGATCTGACCGGAAGTGGCGCCTTCCGGCGGCCGGCAGCTGCCGTAATGCCGATGCCCGGTCGATCACCGGCGCCGGGCCGTTCGTTGTCGGATAGTGCGGTTTCGGCTCGTGGCGTTGGAGCCCTACAAATGTGCATCTCGGATCTGATCTGGGAATCTCAGCCCTACTCCAAGTCTACCCGTCTCGAGCAGAGCGAGCTGAGGGGACTGATGTATCACGCTGCTCGACGGGCCGATTTAGATGTAAAGATTTATGGGCTGTCGTGGCCGATACTGTGGTTATGGCCCTTACTGAGACCGTTTTACGGCGGACTAAAAGAACCAATGGCTATCAGGAGACAGATCTTGAAAATCGTTCACATGAGTATGTCGCATTTGATCACGTGACTGCAAAACACTTATTCGGGCCCTATCGTTTTATACGTTAATATTTCGCTATAAATGCGGAACGAGTAAACCTGCTGCAGTTAAAAGCCATGGCCCATAGTGAAACCACATCGCAGCAAATGAACTGTTCGTAGTCCTAGGCCTCTTCTGTTCGAAAACTGATTCATGCTGAACGATTCTTGTGACAAGCCATGGCTCAGCCAGTTGAACATACTTTTTTGATGCGACGATTATTATGCATCGTTTTCTTTCTGCAATGTAACAATTATTGTAAATATCCATGCAGTACCTGGAAACGTGCCGGTATTATTGCGTTGCATAAAAAACTTCCCTCGGGGTAAGTCGCTCTTCGGCTCGTCGTTTTTGCCGATCACGAAAAAGTCCGGATTGTATGAGCGAGTAGGGCTTTTTTTGGAAAACAATGAGCCATGATTACTGACGTGGCTTTCAGTTTTTGTGGCATATCACGTGCGCGTTTGTTATATGCGGTGTTCTGAGCATAGCAAAACGTTCCGTTCTCAATAGATCGCGTATGCTGTTTCAAAAACCGGCGTGGGATGACATTTATCTTTCCATCGAGCACAATCCCCACTGGCAGCCATTCGTGACTAATACCGTCTGGGTATTTGTAAGTCCGGTTTTTCAGAGTCCCGTCTCTGCATTTCAGGGTGTCGTTTGGGAGCAGCAAGGGGTCGATGGTAGAGACACTAATCTACGACTGTGAACCGGTGCACACCGTGCCTGAGGAGAGCAGCTACCAGAGGCCTGCCCGCCGGTCCGGCTACCGCCACTCAGGCAGCTTCGCCACGTCCACACCGCTGTCCACGCCGACAAGGTGAGCCCTGTCTGCCCACTCTCCATGTCGTCCATACTACTCCCCACGTCAGCGAGGTAAGTCGTCCACACTGCTCTCCACGTCGGCGAGGCGGGCCGTCCACTCTGCTCTCCACGTCAGCGAGGTGAACCGTTCACACCGCTCTCCACGCCAGCGAGGTGAACCGTCCACACCGCTGTCCATGCCGCCCAGGCGAGCTGTCCACATCACTCTCTCCGCCGGCGAGGTCTTTTAGGTCAACCGTCCATAACGCTCTCCACGTCAGCGAGATGAGTTGATCCACCGCTATATATGTTGATACAGTCTACACCGCTCTCCAAGTGAGATGAGTTGATCGCGACGGTCGTCGTGCCACCACTGCGTTCTGAGCTCGCAGTTGCCGGCACATTCCATGAAACGCCAACAGCAGCGTCATGGACTTATCGTAAGCCGCCTAATAGTACATGGCTTCTTGCACACTGACACGGCAAGACGCCCACAGAAGTCGTCATCGCCTTACGGTGACGTGCCTTCTCAGCTACTGGCATATACCTCCACTCACGCGTGGCAGTGAATCGACATTAAACCGTGAACCACCGGAGGTCGACAGTGTACAGAAATTTGCTTGCACACACATTATCTAGCAGAGCTTGCTTGTTCCTGCTGATGCGAGAGACCTGATGAGTTTTGCGCTATTCAGCAGTTTCCGCTTTCATGCGGCGATTTTGCATGCAGTCGACCGCATCGAGGCTTCAAAGCGTGCATTGGAAGGAGGCGCCTGCTCGTCCCCGGGGGTTCCACGAGGCTCTGGCGTGCGCTGTGAGGCCGGCTCTTCGTGCAGACTGACGGCACGGTCTTGGCCGTCCGTGGCCCGTAACGGCCGACTAGTTCAGAGATGCAGCTCAGCCGTGACTGATTGGGAGGCCAGCTTTTACCAGCCCGCTGTGCGATCGGATCTCTCGGTTTTGCCCATTAGTGCGGCTGTGATATGTTATCGTCAGGGCGATGTGGTCGTACTTCGATTGCAGAGCTCTAACGCAGCAGAAACGAGACCCCAGCTGCTGATATACTGATGGGTTGTTGTTATCGCTGACAAATGGTGTGCATTACGCTGTTTCGTGCGATGACGCAATGTCTGTAGCAGAACAGTAGGGTCACGAAAGCATAGAATACCGTAATGCTAAAACTTGATCTGATCTGATAACATTCCGCAGATTTCCTGCTGACCTAACACCTTACACAAGCTTGAGAACTCTGCAAGCGTTATACCTAGATGCTTTGATAACATAAATTCGTGTACTTACCACTGTCGTATCCGTAATTCATGGGCACTACCAACACCCTAATAGCTTTTTTGAATGTGAATGTGGTGCCTTCAGGCGTTGCATTGAAGACAAAACATAATGGATACTCTTCCTAACTTTTCAGCTGCTGTGGGAGGCTAATAAAAATGACTAAATTGCTCAAGACTTGCAAAAAGATAAATAAAATGAGAATTCAATGAAGAAATTCCACTCAGACCAATCCAGCATTACATGACGTGAACAAAATCCAGCTTACCGGCTGTAGTACTTTACCAGTGCCTGCGTTCTGATGCAGACAGTTCTCCTCTAACATCTGCGCATCATCACGTCCAGCTGATCTGCATGTACCATTTCACTCTGGCAGCTGGGGTAAGACTGCGCCATTCTTCTTCGAGAAGCGTAGCTAAGGCTTCACCTGATCGACGTTTCCTACAGAGCTCGGTCACCCAGGACACAGAGGGATACCCGTGTCTCTCCAGTCGGGGTCAGGTATAACTCCTCTGTCCAGCCAGGGTCAGGTGTAACGCCTCTGTCCAGTCGGTGTCAGGTGTATCTCCTCTGTCCAGCCGTGGTAAGGTATAACTATTATATAACTATATACATAACATAATTATATATAACTATATAACAGGGTCAGACGTACCCCCTCCCCCTCCCCCCATACGCCGGGGTCGGCTGCCTGATGACCTCAGTGGCGTGCAGCTGGAACTGGCGCCGAGCCCGGCCCAGCTGAGCTCAATGCGACCTGCACGGCCGGCCCGGCGAACAGCATCGCAGTACAGACGAATCCGGCGCGTCGGTGGTCGATGGAGCTGAAGCGAACAGTGAACAGTGCTGCAAATACGGCACGTGCTGTGCGTTTCAGACTTGACTGTCATCAAAACATTAGCATTAACGTATGATTACACGATTGCCACAATGCGATCAACATAGTCTGACACACCGAAAGGTAATGACCCCGGAACATAATGGCCCCTAATGTCCGAGAGAGAGCGAATGGTTCTTTGTGGCACAGAGTGAGGCCACCGCATGTGAGGTACGGGCACAGACCGGGCCGTGATTTTCATAACGGCGTGGTGATTCGCCGCCCGCACCGCTGTAATCCTCTGGCCGAAACGGACAGCTGGCTCTAATGTTCGAGTGGGAGAAACTGGACCGGTCGAAGGCTGAGGCTGTCCGCCAATCAGAGCCCGCGTCTCGGACGGCCGGGTCAGGGGCCGGCTGGCCGCCGGAAATGGATGGGTGGAGAGCCGGTCTCTGATCTGGGGGGCGTCGTCAGCTGATGCGATGATCGACCAACGATCTCGGCGCAGATGCCGGCCGTCGTTGGACAAGATCTAAGGGTGTCGCACTGGACGTTGCAACTCTGCTGGCTGGCTTACTGGTGAATAATGATGATGTTGTTTTGCTGGAAATATGTCACTGAATTGAAGGATTAATACCTTTGTCAATCTTCTGCATTATGTATGTGAATGGAAAATTTATATTGATGTGCATAGCCGTAAACATCGTAGGAATACAAAGGAAGTCTGGGACGTCATGTCAAGGGGGAATACGGACAAGAGTTCATGGATTTTTGAGAAGAAAGGTTTAGGTATGCTAATGAACAAGTTACAACGTCTGCAGGTCATGCCTACTCATGGCTGTGGGACCCCACAGGACAGGTATGGCAGCAATCATACCAGTCCTGGATAATTTTAACATGAACCCTATGGTGTCGCATGGAAGCAAAGGGCTTCAAAATGCCTCTTATCGCATGAACTTTAAAACGGTGTCACGCGCATGGGTACAAATGTCTCACACACTTTTCCAGTTTAGATGCGAAGTGTACGTGTGTTTGTGTATTACACTCTTGTCAAAGTAGTTTGGCGACCCCTTGCTCTTCTTGCAATGCATCCACAAAATAATGCTGTGAGATCACCGGCTGCCTGCGTCGCCCAACGTTCGCAGCTCTCTGCCCACATTCTTGGCCTTCTGCCCAGCACTCGCAGCCCTCCGTGCGCACTCTCAGCGCTTCGCCCTCGGCCTCCGGGCTGGTGGTCATGACGCGGTGCTCAGTCGGACCCGGGGATCAAAGCCGGGCTGTCGGCCGGCCACCGGCCGGGATCAATACGCACATGCGGCCCGCCCGACCCGGCCGGGCGCACGGCCGCCCCCGCCCCCGCCCCCGCCCCGGCCGAGGTGTCGGCGGCGGCACGGACCGGTGACGACGGTCGGCGAGGGCCCATTTCAGGAGGAGGCGCGGGCCGGCATAGCTGTGATGTTCCCAGGCCGGTTATGTCACAGGTGTTGAGACCGTCGTCTTTGTGCCACGAATGGCATGCATGATGTGTGTGTGTGTGTGTTCCGTGGGGGGTCTTTGAGCTGCGTTAAGTCTGTGGCGGTAGTGTTATTCTGTTTTTTCGTGATGTGGCGGAATACGGCGACGGTGGAATTTCTCCGGAAATTTATGATGCCATTTGTTGTCTTAAAGAAACAAAAACGATATTTTAGTCTTTCCATCCATTCAGCATACTTAGCACAGCCAAGAAGGACAATTTGATGAGGTTCTCGTTCGACAGATTGCTATAGCGTTGTCTTGTATCAACAGCTTCCTCTTGTTCGGTCTCCGGATTCTGGTCGGCTCTGCGATGCGCCCAATGCTGCCCGAACAGTCTGGTCCGAGTCCGCTGCGAAATAGCCGAGCCTGCGGATCAGGCCCCAATCCCCAGTCGTAATACGGCGCCGATCCGCCCTGCCACCGACGGTCTATGTCGGTAACGACGCACGCTGCTCCGCTCGGGCCCGATTGTCCCGATTAAGTGCACCTGCTCTGGGATTACCACAAAAGCCCGCCTCGGTCGAGGATTGGGTCAATATATATATATATCTCTCTCTTTCTTTCTCTCTCTCTCTCTCTCTCTCTCTTTCTTTCTTTCTTTCTCTCTTTCCTTGTATGCACTATCGATTTACCTCGCTGTGGACGGCGGCCGGATTGATGACAAAGAATATTGATCGGGCTCTGTGGTGACGCAGACACTTTAATCTGAATGCTAAGCAGGAGCAATGTTGCTTCATAATCGGCTGCCCAACTTTCCCGGCGCAGGCGGCTGATGCAGCGGAAAGGCCGTACCAACTTGCTTCATTCCAGCAACTTTCTGGGGAACTTTAAAAAGGCGCCATCCCGGATCTTTCAGTTTGTTTTGCATGGCATGTAGTTCTATATCAAGATCAGCTCATGATTTCACTGCTCACTCACAGTTCGTTTTGATTGCCCAGCCAACAGAGAAGGTAATTTGACTGAGAAATACCTGTTAACCTTTGCCCGTCCGGAGCGGGTCATAAGAACCCCTCCTGTTTTCTTAGGCAAGCCAAAAACGGAACGGGACAGAGATAAAGAAATTGGAGTGCCTTTTCATTCGCCGTTTTTACACATGGTGTAATTCTAAACTCAAGGTCACCTCAGGTCATCGACCAAGGACAGGTCAAGTGTGGACATGTCCCAAAAAATGAAGCTGGCAAATTTTTTTTGTGAAATGTATCGATTGCTGTGAAGCTCGGCTGTAAATGGAACACAAGAAATGGAACAATTCTGCGATTACAATTTTCGGAGATTTCCAGATCATTGGCGTTAGGTCAGCTGGACTTCCGGTCTTCTTTACGTTTGCTGTCCAGACTGTGTGAGCGATTCGGCGGTTCTGAAGGTTGGATGTACAATCTGATGCTTCTCACATGATTTGTGCACGTAACTGCACGGTAACCTGGGGTTAGGTCGCGTATGATGTCGAATTTTTTTTCAGCCTCGCTACCGAGTGCAGTTTTTTGGTTTACAGTCTTGGAATGTTTATTGGTAGTCACGTGTGCTTGGGAAGCACTGATACAAGAACGTATTTAGCAAGGGTGACTCAATTCTATGCGATCCAGGCTGACCTCCTCTGGCTTTATGAAATATTTTGTTTACTTTCAATGCAAACACACTGTATGTCCACAAACGATAAGAACTATATCAACGCCTTCCTTCTATACCGTTTGTACCGCTCCAGTGCTCTTATATTTGGTCGCCAAAATAAAAACCCTTCTTGTCACTTCCTCGTCAAATATTAGGCTCTTACATCATGGTCGTGCCCGCCGCCCGGTGTCTGCGTGACTTACGTGTAGAAAATGCTTTGGGGCATGGGTTTTGTAATGTAAAACGGATATCGCATGAACCTGTGCTGTAGGATTTTATGCTTTGTCGCGTTTGATCAATGGAAATGCTGCAGACGATAAGACGGGTACCAGAAACTCACGACTTATATGCATCAGAAGTCCTAGTTTGACCTTTTTGGCCCAAATATGATAGTTGCAGACTTTAATATGCATTTGCGGCATTTTCGACATTTTCGGCATTATTTATCCAAACTGCAATCTCTTGCAAAGAGAAGAAACGTTTTGCCCTTACAAAAGCCCAGTGGCGCAGCCAGGATTTTCTTAAAGGGGGGGGGGGGCGGGGCGGAGCTCAGTGTGAATTGAAATCATACGAAAACCACTTGCAGTGAAGACGATGTGCAATGGTTTCCACAAAAATGCTGGCCTAAGGGGGCCCCGAGCATCCTGGGTCCCCCCTTGGCTGCGCTCCTGCAAAAGAGCAAAAATTTTCCTTCACGTCCAGTGTCTTGTGAAATGACCACATTTGACCTCGAATATTTTTTTTTTTACTGCACCAGGTAGGTAAATCAGACCTTTTCATGTCTAATCTTGTTGGAGACACGGAAACGACTTGATTATTACAACTTTTCGCCCAAAAATGTCGAAAGGTGATTTGAGCTAAGATGACCATTGCTGACCTCAGTATTGACCGATTGGACTACATCAGGGTGTTTTGTTGTAGTTTTGACAAGGGCTTTCCATCGGTGCTTTTACTTTTTCTGCGGGTTTTTAATTCTCGATACCTGGGCGGGTCATGAACCCCCGGACCGGCGAAGTTCGATTCGGAGGTCGGCTCCATGATGGTTGATATAGCCAGGTGTATGAACACTTACAACAAATCAATCGATTGCGGCCAAAATTAATTTGACCCCCTCACCGCGCTAACGTTCTTCTTTTTCCATTCCATGTCACTTTCGGTCCATCCCATGTCTATAGCTCATTCCATCCATTACTTTTTCATTTTATTTTCTCGTCCCGGTTTTGAAACCCCATTTTCTCAACAAGCCTTCTGATTTAATTTAGCAGGCAGTTCTGCCTGACGTATGCCATTATCAGATACCGAAACAGCTACGACTTTATTCATGACACCAATCAGGGATTTATCCAAACAATAGCGTGGCTGGGGCCAGCATGGCGCAGGCCTCTCTGCAGGCGGTGCAGCCAACAAAACAGGGCTCGATTGCTCATCGTCCGGCGCCGGGCAGCACAAAGCCGGCTGTCACAGGCGGTCCCCGTTTGCGGCGGTGCCCGGCCCTGTACCCGTCCCCGGTGCCACCGCCGGCCGGGCCGCTCCCACGGCCGGCTTTGACGCCGCGTGGGACCGGGGCAACGCCTGCCGGCCGCGGGAGACAGACCGTCACAGGCTACCGGGGACAGACTGTCATAGGCTGCCGGGGACAGACCGTCACAGGCTACCGAGGACAGACTGTCATAGGCTACCGGGGACAGACTGTCACGGGCTGCCACGGACTGACCGTCTCGGGTGCCGGGGACAGACCGTCACAGGCTGCAGGGACCGGATCGTCACAGGCTGCCGGGGACAGACTGTCACGGGCTGCCACGGACAGACCGTCTCAGGGTGCCGAGGACAGACCGTCAGAGGGTCGGCTGCCCGGGACGAGCTGTCACAGTGTCGGCCGGTTGCCCTGATGATGCATTAGGCGGCTGTGACGTGATGCATGACTGACGTGTCGTTAGCAGCGGCTGGGTGCCGCTCGCAGACGGTCGCTGCTGGCCGTGGATAGCGGCTCGGCGTGGAGGAAGCAGGCGGACTGCGGTATGACGTCGGTCTGTGTCCATCGTTACAGGGGCGTTGCAGTGCCTGCAGTGGTGGCCCATGCCTCACGCCTGAAGGAAAATGGTTAGCAGATGTTAGGTCTGTGACGCCTAGGCTAGATTACAGATGGAGGTTGCCACGGAGAAGAACAAATCTGGAAACTGTGTTAAATTTCCAGCGCGCAGCTGGTGCCCCTAGGAGCGTTTTTATTTGATGCAGCACGACAGGTCGTACTGGAAAATTTTCAATGTTTCAAGGTTGTTTAAGCCAGTCCTTCGTTCCGGATCATTAAATCGGGCCATGTGCGAAATGCGTCTGCCGGACAGATACTGCACCCAGTATGCCAGTGTTTCCTTATCTCTTTGAACTTTTCCCAAACCATATCCTGCGCAGAATATGATGGTGAAATAAATGAAAGTAAATAAATGATGAAAAACGGAGAAATAAAAAATGGAAATGACGTAATTATAACTGTTGTTCATGCCACGGATTAACATGCGTCGTCTCACTTCATCATGGTTTTATCAGCGGTGACACCACTGCGCCTATTGCACACATACTGTTACCGGGGCTTTGTAGAAGAGCATCTTTTGACGATGATGCTTTCTTCTCCGACCGCGCTTCGCAGACGGCACTCTTCTTATTCTGCGCTTTCACCGTCAGGTTGTAGACACCAGTGATCCTGCACACATAGAGAAATGCACGCGAAAGACTCGTGCCTTGACTGCAAAGAGAAACCTCCATGGCGAAAGGCGGAAGCCTTCATCGTGTTATGACGGGCGATTAAAATTGATGGCTTGCATTGTTTCCGGTAGCAATGTGAGACAAACATCACTTGAACCATTCATCTGAAAACCATCTAGGTATAAGTACGCCTCAAGCAGACGCCGTTGCCTTTGTTCTCGTGACAATGTTGTTCACTCGCAATTCATTGCTCATACTTTCTCGTCGCTGTGCGAAATTTCTGTTTGACGAGAAGAAAAGATCGTCACGATGTGGGTCCTCTGTGAGCTTCTCAACAGAGCGATGACTAGTTCTGTAAACACTAACGCTAGTAGTAAAACGTACGTTGTGATGTGGACCGACAGTGGATCTCAGCCATCACATGATCCGCCGGGAACGGCACAGTCTTGGCGCAGGAGCCCGGCCGGCAGTGTTGTCCGTGTTTCCGGCGCGTGTCGGCCGTGCACCGTTAGCCGTGCAGCGGCCGCCGTCCGACTGTCAGGGGTCGCTGATCCCGACGACACCCCACCTCTGTGGACACTGGCGGCTCCGCCGGGTCGCGGCGCCCTCGCCGGCAGCCGGCGAGGCCAGCTGCGCCGGCCGCACTGCAGATCTCCAGATAGGGCAGAGCCGTTTTCGCGGAATGCCGGACACGCTGGACCGGTCTCCGGGCGTTTTACTGGCGAGAGAAGATTAAGATAAAGACCAGGACTTGCGCCACTGTTCTTTAAATTTCGGCGGCACGACCGCACGGTTCTGGTGGACGGACACTGCGCGAAGCAAAATAATGAAAATAAACTGTAGACGGAGGGAGGGGCTCTCACAAACACAAACAAAGTCTCGACCAGACCAAATTCTTTGTACTCCGAATTTCCGTTGACTCTGTCCCACAATGAGGCTGTGGCATTCGTAGGAACGTACTCCATCACACTGCAAGTTTACCATACGCGTACAGACGGAGAGGCGGGAGGGCTCATGCATACGTGGAGGGCCCATGTATACGTGGAGGGCCCATGCATACGAGGGCCCATGCATCCCTCGTCCAGTTTTAAATGGAATGGCTTTGTATGGACAGAATCGCCACAAAATATGCTAGCTGTCACCGCCCCTCCCCCTTCCAGCTCTCTCATGTCTTTGAAACATGTTGCAGTACGACGCATTTCAAACATTGCGAGCATGACCGAGTGTTCCGCGTTCCGGCGCGCGGACTCGGCAGCTGTAGTCGCGACGCCGGCGGCCAGCACAGCACGGCTGGTCGGCGCCGCTGCGTCCTGAGGAATGCCGCACTCAGCTGCTGAAACGGCGGAGGCCAAATGTGCAATACATTGCGGGCATCCGCGGCATTTCCACGTGCCAGAAACGAACCTGAAGGTATAGCCAGCGAGATCCTGAGAAAAGTTTTTCGTAATCCCGTAAGCTTTCCTGGAAATAAAGATGCATCCGATTGGATGACGTTAAAATGACACTCGTCATGTAAGTTGTGCACTGTTCACCCAAATGAAATCAGTGTGCTCTGGCAGGACCAATGATGCCCGTAAGAGACAATAAACAAGGCAGGGGAGAGAGGCGATGGTTTGTGCATGCTCACGCACTAGTACGCAATGGCCAACTGTTATAAACTGGGATCATTTCTGGTTCTGAGAGCTGAGAATAGTTAGGACATGCACGTCGCCATTCGAGCAGCATTTCTCCTTGGTCGCGTGTGTTTACTTCAGAAAGAAAGCGTTTGTTTTCCTGTAGCCGAAAAGACTCACAAAACAAGCATTCCACAGCATCTGGTTTGACGTCCCGTGGAGCGTTTCACGACTCGGTGAATGTCTTTACATTCCTCCGCCACAGAAAACATTCAATCAATCATCATGTTGTGTTGGGACATGCGGAACGCCGATTTTCATCTCAGTAGCCGTTCTTTTTTCATTTCTAACCTTAACTTTGACGCAACTTGGCCAGTGCTACGGTAGAGTTAAAATCATTGGTGAGATCTGATATCTGAGGTTCTTATTATCCTGAAATGAACGCAAGTTACGTCTGTGCTAAGATCTTTGGTCACCATAACAGACATTGATTTATAGTCGGCGATCGTGGTATTCCATCATCCTTGCAGTGCAACTGTGGTACACCGTAATGCACGCACCATTATGTGCGTGCGCTCCAGTGAGACATCATTCCAAATGGCATGTGACACGCCACCGGGGGCACGTATTCCAAACAGCACGTTCGCGACACGTGCCCTGCGGCTTATGGCGGGGTTTGCGGCCGGTTTAAATGACGAGGTTGTTCAAATGGAGCCAATAGGGCGGAGCGGAGGCGTTTTGTGATAGGAGTGCGGCGAATTTCGGTGTCGGGTGCCTGTGTGCGTGCTGCTTGGCCTGCGTCGGTTGACTTGTTTACGAGGTCGTTCTGTTTTTCAGCGTGACCTCTGCGGCAACCTGCCTATTTCGGGAGCGTCACCCGAGAGCGCGGCAAGTGCCACGTATAAATAACGATAATTTGATGGCATTATTCTTTGAAAACGCTTGGGAAAAGTAACAGGATATGGCTGGCGGGAACGGAGACAGATAAGCAAGACGTGAACCTGGCCATTGAACTTGTTTTATGTTTAAGGATCATTCATTTACGGCCTACAGAAAGGTTTGGGAAAGGATAAACAAATGACGTTCCCCAAACAGGTGTGCTGTTGAGACTTATTTCACGATCTACGACCTAGAAGCGGTGGTCAACATCACGATGTCGAGCAAAATTACGGGTGCCTTTTTGGCGTAAGAATTAGCGTGGCGAAATAACAACATCATCAACACCAACATCGCGATGCAGAGCAAAAATACGGGCACCTTTCTGGCGTCAGATATCAACGTTGCGGAGTCAGAAATGGTAGAGCGTAATGATTGACACTGGTGGATACACGGAATTCACATAGGAGCCGATCCAAGGAGGCTAAATGAGACACGGCCCTTCAAGATGACGCAGACAGTGCAAAAGAATTGCTGGCATCTCTTTTTTTATGAACGAATGTGAATGTCTTAGTAGAAGACATGTGTTTACGCCTAAGAGGACACACGCCGTATTGTGCCATTTTTAAGCGTTACTTTCAAAGGTTGCACTGCCCACCCCAGGAGATTGAAGGGCGCGCAGGGAGTGAGGACTGTGGGGGAGGTGGGAAAGCCGACTTCAGGGAAAAATTGCTTTCTTGTTCACACCTAGTTCAAAAACCTGTAAGGTGCGAGGCGCTACATAAAACGTAACGTTTGTTTTGAAGGGAATGTTCTATTTTGGCTGACTTGACATAAACAGACTTAACTGGCGTAAAAAAATATCAGATAACGTTTTCAGCACTCTTTTACGCGGAACAGTCACCACATCATCAAATATATCATCCCACCCATGACGTCACGTAACAGAGTTGCTGTTTTATTTACACCTGTATGAAGAGAACACAGTCGAACAGGGCAGACGGGAAACCCATCGGAAACCACTTCGAGCCTCCATTAGCGAAGGGCTTTGAAACAAGATTAGCACTTCAGATTGGCTTCTTAGACTACAGGCTAAGTCTTTGCGGTATCAGTTCATATAAGTCATTTTCAAAGAACCGACTCGACTTAACTCATTCACCCCATTAACTCGGCTCTTTAAAGACCGCCTGAAAACGTTTTTAAAGCAGAATAGCGTGACATAGACATAGATATTTTGACAGATATCTCGTGTTTTTTTCCTGTCCTTGTTTAGGGCAACTGATGCGTGCAATTGTGTGGTTTGTAGCACACTGTACTCCAAGTTCCTGTAAAATAATCTACTCGACTGGAATCCCTGGCCATACCATGTTGCTTTATATACCATGACTCCAGACTGATGATTATCACATTAAATGTGGATTGTCTAAAGCGGCCAAATAAACAAATAGGTAAATAAATAGATAAATTAATAAATTAGTAGACATGTTAAGGTGGGACATTTCCTTCATTACCAACTGGCATGGATGTAATTATCGGGTGGTGGGGACGGGCGACATTCCTCCCTTTTCGTCCGTGGTGCTGCCGCCCTTTCTAATGCCACAGGAAAAAGGTTTGATAGAAAAATAAAAATAAAACATATCTTCAACCCGATTCCCAATACCAACAGAATCCAAGGAGGTTTTCTTCTTTCCTTTTCTGCCGCGGAAGGGCCTTCTTTAATTTTTAACAGCCATCAGCCTCCAGACACCCCTCCTTATACATTAATCAACCATTCCTCGTGGACACGGCACCCCTTACAGGTAATCGCCCTCGTATAGGCCAGATAACTGAAATTCCTGGCACCCCATGCAGGCCAGGCGCTCCCTCTTCTGGTACAGATGAGACACCTCTAAATTATTTGGCTCCGCTTACAGACCAGACACGTCTAAGACACAGTCGCCACCTTCAGGCCAGTCGCCCCCGAACAGATCAGGCGCCCCTTGGGGTCTCGGCGCCATTTGCAAGCGAGGCGCCCCCTACACATCAAGCCCCCTCATGTATATGGCGCCCCCATCCACGGACCAGATGTCTGTAAGGGACACCTTACAGACCAGACACGTCTACGATGCAGGCGCCCCTTTCAGGCCCGACGCCCCCGTACAGATTAAGTGCCCTTCCTGTATTTGGTGCCCCATCTGTCGATCAAGCGCTCGTACGGGGCTCGTACAAGTACCCAATCAAGAAATGCATTGATATATCCTTTGAATCCTTAAATATGTGATCAGACTACCAATTTCATTCTTCTGGATGGCGCCCCTGGAGATCGGCACCCACCCCTTGGAGGTTGGCGTCCCTGGACGAATGGTCCCCCAACTTTTCGTTGTGCTCCTATACCCATGCCAATCAGGGGCGATGTGAAATGCGAAGCACCGGCGCGGTCAGATGGGACCCACCCCCCTTAGGCCCGCATTTTTTGTGATATTATGGCATATTGTCTTCCCAGCGGCACTTTTAGCCTGATTTCAGGTTACACTGAGCTCCGCCTCCCCCCGCTAAGAAAATCCTGGCTGCGCCCCTGACGCGAAGTAATGCCTAACCTAACCCTTAGAAAACCAAACGCCGGTGTTCGAACTGCTCTTTTCTGTGTTTAATGTCCATGTTTTATTCTTCACTAGGTATCGTTACCTGGTAAAATATGAAACCTATTTGAATGTAAGGCGTGTGGTTGTGGACATGATTTGTGTCTTTGCTGCCACCTAGTGTTGAAATATAGCACTTTAAGTTTAACGCCGGGCCAGGATTTATAAGCAGCACTATGCATAAGCCTTTCCAGGTTCTAGGTTTATGGGGGTTTGTAACATATCGGAGTCTAGGAAGTGCAGCAAGCAATATACAGACAGTTCTGGCGGAAAGCGCTTCTAGCCTCGAATTAACAATCCTCCCCTCGTTATTACATAGTGGACTCGTCCAAAGGGGCGGCTGCTCGTGATTCCGGCGCGACGCCGACAGTTGGTGCGCATCTGGCATTTCTGTGTGGTGCGCCGCGCCGGTCGAAACTCGTGCACGCCCTGCCCTGATCAATTGCTGGGCCCACGCCCACTTCGACCGGGCCACCGAGGTCTGTGGATTTCCGCTTCAGGTACTGTTCGTTTGTTTTGTCGTTCGGCATGTACTGTGCCGCGATTACATATTCGAAGACGTTTTCTTCAAATGTCATTGTTAGTGGCATAGCTTTTGTAGTGACTGACGGGCTGGTGTCGACAATATTTAGGTTAAGAGCAAGTATTCCCGTATCACATAGGTGTTTGTCCACTTTGCCTTTTGGAAGATTTCTTCTGGTATCCCAGAAGTGACCAGTTGAATTTGTGTGGCAAGCTGATGTACTGTTTCAGAGTTAAGCCACATGCTGACAATTTGGTTTGTATTACTGCTATCCACTGAGATAATGTAGTATACACCAAACATTATTCTCACGGAATTCTTAAACTTTAAGTGGTAATTGTGGCATGGCCTTACAGCAATGCCATAAAGAACTGGTAATGCTAGGGCATCAGTGTTACAAGTATTGGTGCTTTAATGTGGTGCCATTAGTCAGTAAATATTCTACTCACTACTTCTAATATTGTCACTAAGCATCTTGTGTGTGGCATCAGTGTTTTACATTTTGGCAGTCCATATTTTTAAGCAGTTTAACATTTGGAGCACATGTTTTGCCACTGACCACATTGAACTGTGTGGTGTGCAGTGTACACTGATTTTGTGGAGTGATGTAGTTTTTCCATGGTTATATAGCTTTTTCTTCATGGGTCTCATGGTATGCATAAAGTCATTTTGATGAATGGCAGTTCTGGGGATAGTATAGGTTAGAGTTGCCTTGGTATATTTCATTATGGTTTGTTCAGAACTGTTAGTAAAAGGCCCTGGTCAGTGAGCAGTTCAGGAATGAATTAGTTGTGCTGTCATATATTATTTAAAACTACTTTTTCAGGGCTTTAGATGCAATTTATTCATCCTAAATAAAGAAAATTTGGTGTGATACATCAAGTATATACAATTTCAAAGCCATCAAAAGGCCTATGTTGCTGAAAACTTACACAGTACTTGTGACTCTAACTTTTTGTTTTGTATGATGTAAGTAATATATATGCAGTTGCCATTTTTGATAGCTTTTAGTGCATAGCATGTGAGCAAGAGTACAGGGATAAAACTGTTTCTCATAACCATTAACTCAAGGATTTTCTAATATTTCCAAGGCCCTTTTTCCAGCCTAGCCCCTTCTGATGCCACCCCTGTCCAGATGAATGCTATTTCCACACCACCCAGTCAGATTCCACTCCCCATCAGCCATCCTAGCATCGGTTGGCAGCTCTGATGCTTGCCACAGTGTGCATGGTAGCTGGATGTTAGCATCCAAGCCTGAAGCCAGGGTACTGAGACCATCAGCTGGTGAGGGGTCAGGGATGGGTTGGGCCCAACTCCCTCTAAATGTGACTTTGGCAGCAAAGTTGTCGTTAGTGCTTGATTAAATGTTTGCGCCGTCAGACCGTAGTCTACATGCACGGATGGTTACGCACACATGAGGACGTGGCGAAGCGTATTCTTATTGGATGGTAGAGGGTCGTAATAGTCAAGAAGTTGTGAACGTGGGCGTTCTACTACGTTTTCGCCCGTAGTTCAGAACGTTCAATATGCGGCCGTATTGAACGTTCTGCACGGGCAGCGGGATTCCACTTTACCACCTCCGCCCAAGTAAGTCTCGCGGCCGGGTGTCTGTGTAAGCTCAATGTTTACATGTGTTTGGCGATTGGACACCCCTCCCCCTTATAACGTCACCAGTTAGTGAGGTCGGACGGAGCCGGAGACGGTCGGCCTGTTAGCCAGACGCCCGTCGTGCGATGTTCCCATGTTTCAGACCGCGTGTCGGTCGAGCTGGGGCCTTGGTTTATCTGCTGGTGTTGCTCAGGGTTAGTCACGCTTCTGACTGCTGTGGCGTCGTTTTTTTATTCCATTCCGTTATATTCAGATATTAACGCGATGAGCTTTCCCCTGGTTTTGTGCGTCGTCGCCACGTGATGGTTCCCGTGGACTTCCGTCACTCGTTGACCTCGTCGCTCTGTTTTGCACCAGAAAGGGTCAGGCACCGCTGAGGCCTTAGATCGCAGACTAGACTTGTTAAAGGCCTCACGGGCTTTCTGCATCCCGGTAGAACTCTCTGCTCCTACCACCTCTCACGCAGCTCTCGAGCCGTAAGACTGCGCGCGCGGCGCCCGTCTTCGCGCGGCCGCAGACCGCCTCCGGAGGCTGACGGACGGTGCTTACGTTCGCCGGGTGTTTGCGCGCCGTTTTTGCCGCCGGCCGCCGAGCGGCGCCGGCCGGGCCTTGTTGTTGCGACGGCCGCAAGCCCGGCCGCCGGCCTGATCGCCGGCCGTTCGTCAGCTGTCGGGGCGGCGTGAGGGCGCCATCGCTCTCCCGGCCGGCCTGGGGCCCGTCGTCGCAGGACGACGGCGGCTGGGCTCAGGCGGCCTGGGAGCCCCGCGGAGTAGGACATGGGGCGTGGAGTGTGGAGACCGGGGCGGAGGCATGGTGCGCAGAAGTGCCTTTGAGCGGCGTCGGCGTGGAGCTGGTGTTTGCTGGTCATGTCCCGGACAACACCTGTGTGGTGTCGTTGGCATTCAGCTGTTGCTGAAGAGGCCTGCTAAATGCGACTGCTGAAGTGCTGAAGAGAAATTGCGTCTCGAATAGCCTCTAAAGCCCTGAAATAGTAATTGGCTGTCGATTCCTTGTTATGGATTACGGAACATTTATCCCGGCTGTCCCATGCGCTGCAAGACGACGTCGTGATGCACTGAAATAAGAACACGGCTATCGAGTCCATGATAGTCGTTTCCGTCCAACATCAGCTGCCGTGTGGAGGGCGGACCCACGGCCGATCCTCCGCCAGGAAGCTGCCTCGTAGAACCCACTGCCGGGCTCCGGAGGCGGGCTGTTCTCCGCCGGGTAGCTGCCTTGTAGCCCACTGCTGGGCTCCGGAGGCGGACTGCGGCCTGTCCGGACACCAACCGGCACTGTTTGGGAAACATTGCTTCACGCTGTCCGTGAGGGCTGGATTCCTGTACAGAGCTCTGTCCAGACAGTAGATTTCACCGGAATTTTCGGAGAATGCTGGATTTGGCCCGACACGCAGTTGGAGTTTTTTGGGGCTTCAGTGATAGGATCGTAATCGTGAACACTGACATTTTCTGGTCAGCTTTTAGCCGCCTCTCCGATGGGGACCTCGCCCACCACCCGAGACTGGTGCACGGTCCCTGCGGCTCTTTGCAGAGTCAACACTGGCGGCTCGGTCACGTTCTGTGCAAGCGTTGGCCGTCATCGTCTGTTGACGGATCCACTGTCAAGCCCGGCCAAACACGACCATTACGTTTATTGAACACGCAGCATTAGAGTCTGGCGCGCTAGAGGGGTATCTTCGTTTAGGTTACAGTTGCGAATACCGTCCCGTGTTTATCGCGTAATGAACACAAACACGAGATGGCGGAGGCGGCCCAGGGGGCTTTGGCGTCCTACGGAAAGGGGTTCGGGGCGCTGGTGCTCTGCGACGTGGATGAATGACGCAGTTTCAGCTTCGTGATAAATCGTCTCCGTTTCGGGACTGATACGGGGCGGACGTGGTGAATAACAAACAAGCGTCTGTGCAAATGAGCCGTGCCTGTTTGGCGTTTTTGCCACGGTTATCGGATGTCTAACACTGCGACGAGGCCGTTTCTTCACAGCGCAGATGCGGACGCTGTTGTCAGTGCAGTTTATGCTTGAAAGAGCTTTAATTTCCCCTGTCTCGTTCACGTTTTCCGCGCACGGACGAATTGCAGAATGGCGTGAACGGGAGTCCGACACGAGTGACTGGAACTGAGCAGATCCCAAAAACTCTGGCTCGCCACGTGAAGTTTGTGTGGCGAACTTTGTGAGTTTCACGGCGTTCAGCCGTGCAGTCGGCGCCTGAGTTTGGGGCATGTGCAGTCGGAGAGATAAGTCGAGAAGTGCCGAAGGCTGGCACCAAGCGTGTTAATCAGCCATCCTGCGCTTTTTTGGTTGCGTGAGTTGGTCTCTAGCGGCGCTGTAACAGGATGATCTCATTAGCGTGGCAGCCTGTCGTGTCCTTTTTATCACAGTCGCTGTGAACGTGACAGTCAAAGAGGGACTCGCCACCGCCCACGGTGAACCAGGTGAACCCATCGTCACACCGTTTATCGCTTTTCCGTTGGTGAGCTCGCTTTGCAGCGTTTTGTGGGTGAGCGTGGCCGCAAAAATTGATTAGTGACGATCATCTAGAACATGGAATCCCTGTGACAATATTCCAGCCTGTGCCCGAACGGTTCACTTGGAGCCGCACCCCGTGTCCTGTCGCCGGGGTCGGTGGCATGCTGTCGATAGCTTTTTGAGTAACGGTAGTTTCCAAATCCAGGAATGCCGTGAAAGGTCACCCATGTTGTCTTTGGGACAGTGTCGCTCATTCTAGTACTTAAGCGACCATAAAGTGGCCATAAAATATGCTCGGATATTGGGGATGTCGTGCACTGCCAAGCGGTCGACACGTCAGTTGGCCGTTTTATGTCCATGCGGTACGCCATTTGTGATGCATATGTCATTGGTAATGTCCACACGAAATGTACTAAATGTCAGGTTATGGGCAGTGTTTGTTGCTGTATCAGACGACTTATCCGCATCTCAGGTAGGCGAAATCAGCGTATTGCTTTTGATGAATTTGAATGCTTCGTTTTAAGGCAGGCATCTTTCACTTGCCTGTATACAGATGATGCTAATACAAATCACTGAAGACGTCTTTGGGCCGTCATATGTCTTTGGCCTACTTCATAATTAGCTCACGGTGTGTCTGACAAATCTAAATAAACACCCTGCGGATTTACGCGTTCTGGGAGGCCTCGTTATGCTGACACACGTCACCCGACCTCGCCCTGCCGGCTGGGGCGCGCCGCACAAAAGAAAAATATTCATTTCCTCTAGCGTTGAATGGCTCTTTTTGACCGTCCAGCATGTCGAGCTGGGTAGATTTCCACAGTGATCGAGTTTCCGGTGTGAGTTGTGTGTGAAGAGTCCGGTTCAGATTTGTTTTGAGGGCCTGCGTGTGGTGGCCGCTGCCGCAGCTGTTCGCGATATATCTGCGCTGTTGGCGGCGGCAGGCCGAGCGCCGCGAGACGCACCAGTCGCCGGGCAGAGCGGCCCCCCGTGCCGGCACTCTGCCCCGTGCTGCTCACCGCTCAGCCGCGGGACAGTCGGACAGCTCCGGGTCAGGTGTCCTGAGCTCAGTCAGTGCCGGCTCAGATACCCTGGGCTCAGTCAGTGCCGGCTCAGATGTCCTGGGCTCAGTCAGTGCCGGCTCAGATACCCTGGGCTCAGTCAGTGCCGGCTGAGATGTCCTGGGCTCAGTCAGTGCCGGCTCAGGTGTCCTGGGCTCAGTCAGTGCCGGCTCAGATACCCTGGGCTCAGTCAGTGCCGGCTCAGGTGTCCTGGGCTCAGTTTTCAGAGTTGTTTTCCTCAGTTCGCTATTCTTAAATGGTGCTCAGATGCCTTGGCTTTCCATGCTGGTTGCTGAAAGATTCGTGGTTTATTAGACTGTTTGTAATTAAGTAATATTTTTTGGGCATTGCTGCCCGTTTACTTTAAGAGCGGTACATGTCGGCGAATACGGGATTTGTATTGCATATAACCCGTGCGTTATGTTTCTAGTGGAACCCTCAAAAGACTCATGTAAAGCCATGAACTGTCATTTGCACAAAATCCAGTCGTCGTTCATGTGCGCTAATGTTTGCCTGGTTGACTTTCATTTCCTGGTCGGTGCGTATCGCTGCGTTAACTCTGTGTAGAAGAGGCGTGCAACAGCAGTTACCGGATCTGTTGGAAGAAAGAATTCAACCAGCTTGGCTCTTTCAGATGCCCTGAGGCATATGGTCGCTAAAAGTAGACAATTTGCATGATTTCCCGGATTTTTAGAACACGACGCAACACGATCATTCTTTTGTGTTAACTATGGCCGTATGTTGGACGCAGTGCTGGTTGACGAGCCCTTTGCTTTTGTTTTGATTCCGAAGTGCCTTTCAGCACCATGGGCGGCCCGCGCGCATGCCTGGCTTGGTGACAGACACTGAACAGACGACGGGAATCCCGCCCGACTCAACACAGACCCGGGCTCCCAGCCGCTGTGGTGAGGGTTCCGTGTCTATTTCCTGCCGGGTCGAGCGGTGGCGGAGCTGGCCAGCTCGAGTACAAAGAACCTACCAGAGTACAGGGCCATTGGAAAAACGTCCGACCTCCGTGAACTGTTTTCCGTCAGGTTTGCCAGCACTGTGCTCCATCCGGCCCATGTCGCGTGCTGAAGGGGCTGGTGTTGAGCACATCGCAGGGCCCGGGTGGAGCGTAGTGCTGGAGAACCCCTGACTGGAAACAGTTCATCATGGGCGTAGCCGGAACGCATCCCACCTGCCCGTCCTGGGCTCGTCATCGTTACATAAGCCCCATGTTTATATCAGCAAAGGCAATGAACGGACCCAGTTGTGGCCATCTGTTCTTGAGAACGTTTCGTCATCGCTTCCTGAAGCTGAACGCTGCCAAATCGAGTAATGCGCATGTCTGGAGGCATTCACCTGCTGTTCCGTTCAGTGACTGGGACCTGTCCAAATGCGCAGACCGATACCACCGGACTCCCTTCTTCGACCAAACGATCATTGAACACTGGACGTTTTTGGCCACATTGTGCGTTGTGGAGGTTCGGACCATCCATCGTGCCCCCGCTCCTCGCGCAGGACTGCCTGGCCCTCGCCCCGGGCGGCCCCCGCTGTGGCCTCTGTCGCGATGCGCTGCGCCGTCCGGTTCCGGCCGGTCAGACCCAATATCGACGTGTCGGCAAACAGGCTGCGACCGGTTGGCGGCGGCGGGATGGCCCTGTTGTCACTGGCGTATTGTCGACACCGCCGGCCGGACGGGGAGACGGGCAGTGGAGTCGGCGCCGCGCCGGTCGCCGGTCGCCGCGCCGGATTGCAGAAGGAGGTCGACGGTGTTTATGCAATTATGCATTATGGTTTACGCCGCTGCAGAATTACTGAGCAGTAATTCTGCAGCGGCGTAAACCAGAATGCATACCATGGCAATCACCAATTTGCTAGCGCTAGCAAATTGGCGACTGTGTCGTGTCACACTGTTTCCGTACTGGCTTGTATGGTGGCGCTTTATGTGGATCGTTGACGTGGTACCAGCGTATGTGGAAGGGGGCCTAGCAGATGGTGCAGGACTAGCATGAGACCTATGCGACCAGGGAACTATAGGTATCGTTAAACACTCGTTATTACAATGAAGTCAGGCTGGCTGAAGGTGGGCTTCTGGTCAAAAGGTCCTCATTATGCTTGGTCATCAGCCAGTACCACCTCATCTTCGGCACGCCATATGTAGCCAGCCTTCGAAGCTCTTTGCCTTCAAGGGATTGTTGTTGGACGTGGGGGCCACATTCTCTGGAGAGGAGTTTGGGCGGTGGAAGCTCGAAAACCATTGGTTAGGTCTCTGGCGTCAGGATTTGCTTGCAATTAATGTTAACATATGACATTTAAGGGGCATTGCTATGTGGTTAGGACGGCAGAGTTTACGAAGAGCGTTTGCGGTTTTTACGGAGAGCGTAGGTCAAGAAGATGAGAAGTACATTTCGGGATATTGGTCATCATGTGTAGAACCTCTTTGTCTGTTGCTTCTGGCGTTATTCCTTCTGTTTATTTTTGTCAGTCATTCTGAAATCAGCATTCGCCGTTTATTGCCTCCAGCCTCACTCTTACGATGCTTGCAGTCCTATGGGCACAATGGACGTAGAGAGCACTTGGTTATGGTTTGGCCTTGGGTGCTTTGGCTGGCGAGCACAGGCTGTTTCGTCGTACGTGCCACTGCAGGCTGCGACGCTGCAAGCTGCCTGAGAGCCTGCTCCAAACAATGAAGTTTTCGGTTTCGTACTGCAAGCTTATTAGGACTCCAGCTTTTATGAGTGCCCATTTATCATGTGCTTGCTGTTTCGCCCAGTCTGACCATGGCTGTTGAATGCTTGAGGCATATAAATGTGGACCGGTTCCTTTTTAGATGTTTGTTTGTTTTCTTTTATTAATACTGACAGACAACATTGTTGAAGACGTTTTTGCTTGATGTATTGCACCGAAGTGAAACGGCAGCTTTTCGCAAACTGCATTTTTAGACTGCATTTGGCAGTCGTACAAAAATATGTGGCAACCATTGGTTTCATCGTGATAACGACAGTATGGCGTCACTACACGAAATAACCACGCCGACCGTTTCCTTTAAAACAATTCAAAAGGCATCAAAACATGGCTACAGTCACTTTCCGCGTTAAGTGTAACTTGTATTTGTCGCCTAACAACTCGACGCATTTTTTTTACTTTTTTTTTCGTCACGTGTTTTCCCTCTCCATTGGGCAGTCCGGACCTTCTCAACTCTCCTCCGCCCACGGCGCTCACCTCTGCTCCGCCGAGGGCGCGCCGGATACCGGCTCGTGCGCCGTCTGCCGCCTGCGCAGACGGCCGCCGGCGGCGGCCGGGTGTAAACGCCGCGCGTGTGGGGTATATTTAGTCGCCGCCAGCGGCGGCGGCCGCCCATGACACACGATTTACCCGCGGCGCCGAGCCGGCCGGCCGCCCTGTTTTGACACGGCCGCCGGCGGCGCGGCCCGGTGACGTCACGGGGCGCCGGCCGGGGCGCCGGCGGCCGCCGGTGGCGCCCCGGCCGGCGCTGGAGCGGCGCCCGAACAAATAAACAGCCGGCCGATCGGAGCAAGGTCGGATCAGTGCCATCGGGCCCGGCTGACCGGGCCGCGCCGCCCCGGGCGGGCGGGGCCGCCCGCCGCCGCCGGCAGTCAGAGGGCGACGCCCCGGCGGTCGGAGCTGAGCGGCGGCCGCCACTCGGAGATCACCAGGCGCCGGCCGAGCTGTCTGAGCGGGCGTCTGTGCGCGGGAGGAGGTGTCGGAGACGCTCCCTGTGGGCGGGAGGAGGCGTGTGAGGGGAGTGAGGTGTTGGCCCTGTCGGTCGTGGGCCCGTTCGCCCTGCGCTCGGTGCCGCCGCCAGTCGGCCGTGCAGCTCCCGGCGGGGAGCAGTGTGCGTTCGTGACCCGGTCCCCGGCGTCGCCTCAGTCCCCGGCGCGTCACGGGCAGTCTCGGACAAGCGAACACTCTGGGCCGTGTTGCGGTCGGTGCCGTCCTGCGCCCTCGAGGCCCCGTGGCTCGCGGCTCCACTCCAGGCAGGCCGACCTGCCGTCGCCGCGCCGTGCGGGACCGTAGAGTAGCGGCGACAGCGTGCTGCCTGGTCGCTGCCCTCGCGCTCTGAATCCATGCCCACTGAGTGAGTACCGCACAGACGGAGACCATATGGCACCGTCAGCTGCGCTGCATATCTAATGTCCAGTGACAGTGAATAATCGATTCGAGTTTCATTGTAAGAGCAGTTCCTTTCAAATCATGGGTGTCCAAATGACTCGGCTCCGGTTTGCCTTCAAACGCCAACTCGTCACCTCGACCAGTTATCGGAGGAAATGCTGGAAGGCATTTTCGGCCTGTTAACATTCATTGTGCGGCTGGTATTCTTAAAGGGTATATTCAGCTTTAAAAATGATTTGAACTGGAATGTAGTCTGTGCTTTTGAGCCCAGCTGAAGCCTGTAGTCTTGAGGCCAGTCTATAATTAACATTACGCCTCAAAACTCGACGATTACGGAGGTTCCAAGCGATATCATGAATATCACCCGGTTTTTCGTGTGCCCTATTCAGTGTCTCTAAATTCATTTTGCACTGGGTGTCAATATGTATTAAAAAGTAAAAATGTAAATATTTCGGGGACGATGGCAAATTGAAAGGTTGCCATCGGCCACAATGTTCAGAAATGTATTTTTGGTTAGGTGCGCAGATGTAAACATTGCCAAAGGAAGTGAAAATCTTGGCGAGAATGATGCATTACGATTGAATGCTTCACTGTGAAGACGCAGCATCAGGATCTGGGCACATGCAATTCGATGCCGAAATGATGCTCTGATGTAATTATTTCCGCAATTGGGACATATCTGTTTTCGTAGACAGGTGTCATTTTCCGTACAAAATTGCAAATTTGGTCACACTGGTCCTATTCGGCCGTGTGACTGTTGACAGCTGTTGAGTGACATGGTGGCCGGGATGTACGTTACTGCTTACATGAACATTATTGTTGTAATAAGGTAAGATATAATTTGCTTTAAGCACATAATATCCCCCCCAAAGAAATACGGAAAACAGATTCTTCTATATTCCGGCCACTGGTTTTCCTCAGGAATCCCTTAGGAATACCCGAATTATGGAAGACGTTACATCCGGACATCATTTTGGCAGCAAATTGCTTGCGTCCAAATCCTGATATACAACAGGATTCACTCCCAGTCCTAATCTCCACCTTTAGGATTTTGACAGCCTTTTGCAATTCTTATACCTTATATAGCAGACAGAAATAAATTTTGGAATATTGCGGCCTTTGGCAGCCTTTATTTTCGCCACAACCACTAAACCTACTCACACCATTCGGTGTTTTATTACATTTTGACACCCAATGCAAAATAGATTCGGCCACAATATTGAGTGACGTCACGAGACGGCGCAGGCCATTGAATGCGTGCGTTCATTTCCCTACATAAACTCGTCTTGCGTCATATGACTAACGAATATACGTTTTAATTGATTACATTCTCTGAAGCTTCTGGGAAATGTTCAGAACAAATAAACATTGAAACATTATCAGCAACAGTTTTCAGACCGACCATATCCATTCATGAAAGGCGTCTGAATGAAGCACTCCCTTTAAGGATGTGCAGTTTCGTTGGTATTCTTAAACATTTGTTTTTTTTCCTTGGTATTCTAAAATAGTCTGTACGTTTGGCATTCCCAAACCATGTGGTAGATATTCTTCATAAGACTTCTTTTTTCTAACGTTCATCGTCTATGGAGACGTACTATCTGGCACGTCTTCTTCATGTGTTGGACACGCAGTGGCACGTGTAGAGACGCTGGCGCTAAGGCCAATTGGTCCTGCACCGCTGACGTCACGATTCCCTGGCTGCTGGCTGCCGATGATTTGTTCAACGAGGTGCTCCCTGATCGGGCAAATTCGCATGACATCAGACCGTTCCGTGGAAGTCGCCCCTCCGAGCCGGCCTTTCGGCTGTGAGGCCTCGTTCCAGGGCGTACCGAGCCGTGGCTGTTCGGCCGGCACCTGTTGCCTCGTGACCCCCCCCCCCCACCTCCCAGTGTGCCGACGCTGGGCGCCATTCAGCGACGGTTGGCCGGGGCCCAAATCGAGTCGACGCCGGCCGCCGCCTCCGCCGTGGTCCGTGACAGCGTGGCTCCAGGCTGACGCCGCCGGAAGAGGCCTCAGGCGCTTCGGTCTGATGTGGCCGCCTCGCTCAGACACTCGTTTCGTTGTCGGCCGTTCTGAACTCGGACACGCACCACACGGCGTCGTCGCCGGCCGCGAGCGTTGTATCTGCGTAATCTGTGTCGGTGAGCACGTGTCTGACCGTGCCTACGCGGTCTTCCCAGGCCGGAGGAGGCTCCGAAGGCGAGCTCGCGGGTTCGCGTCACCTACTACGAGAGTCGGCGGCCGCTGTCGGTGTCGGCGTCGGACGCGTCGGACGCGTCGGAACGGCGGCCGGCCGCGGCGCCGGCGCACACCCGAGTCACCGCCACCGCCGGCGAGATGCCCACCACGTACATCGTGTCCAGGTGAGAGCCGACGCGGCGGGAGGCCTGGCGGCGACTCGGTTCTTGGTGCCCGTTCCCCGTCTGCGTTGTCGTTTTCGCCTACGGAGTTGAGAGTTCGCCTTGAGCGTTTGGGGCATTTGCAGTGGGTGTTTTGTAATGTTTATCAGTGTGTTTTGTCCCATGTGGTTTGTTCGCGCAGCTGTCTTGTAACAGTGAGAGATGGCATAATGGGAACAGCAGTACTTAGTACCGACGGATGCGTGTCCATTGTTCAGTGCACCTGTGTGTACATCTCCGTTGACAAAGGAACGAAATTCGGTCTAGCGCAGTTGTACCCGTTCCTGGCCGAGGCCATTGTTTGGCTGGAAAAGCCACGACGTTGATCCAGGTAGCCAAACATCCGGGACTTCTAACAGTGCTATGGGGATCTGTGGACGCGACACGAGATTTGTCTCTCTGGTTTAGCTCACAGTTTCGCCAGAACTCGCCGGTTTATCCAACAAGTGGTTCGGACTGGTACCACCGACCGTCGTCACCGGTCTGGGGGACCCCTTCCCCTCCCGCGCTATCAGCGCTGATAACCCCCTGTTCGTGATGGCGTGGCGGCTGTTCGATCCCTGCTGATCCTGCTAGCGGACGGAGATCGACGGGACTCGGAACGGATGATTGGTGCTGCTGTCTTAGGCGTTCGATCCTGTCCCTGTCGAGCCGAGTGGGGCCGAACCGAACCGAACGGACGGGAAATGAGACCAGATGAGATGAAGGAACAGATGGCGTGATAGAGCACGTGTGCGGTGAACGGGTTCGCAGACCCTGCTGGGTGCGAACGGAGGGCAGGTGGCGGTCCTCGGCCCGCCCGGCAGCAGGCGGACGACGGTCCAGTCGTCGGTCTCAGCGCGGCGCCGTCCACCCGCCGGGCCGCCCCCGCCCGTCCCAGCGGCGCGTCGGCCACGACAAAGGACGCGGCTCTGACCGAGGCGTTTGGGGCGCAGCTTCAAGGCCGCCGTATTGATTGGAGTGGAGCGCGGCCGCGGCGGACGGCTGCTCTCGGCCGGCCGGCGCGGCGCGTACTGCGGAGGTGGCGGCCGCTCGCCGATCTGACGGCGCTCCATCTTACGACGCGCCAGCTCCGGACCGGGGGTTTTACCGTTCGGAGCCGATGACTGGGGCTCATTTAACTCTGCGTCGCTGGCGGATTTGTGATTCATGCTGGCGTTTGCGGCGGAAGTGAGCTGGGCTTAGGCGTTGCTGCGAAGAAGGGCTGCCGATCGATTTTATGCGCATGCGTAGCGCGTAAACAACAGGTGACACGCGTCTGTCGCGTTACGTCGGTTGCATGCGTCACCCGGCGTTGACCTTGTGAAGGTCGTCCGGTGTCGTGCGACTCAACGAAATGGTGGTTTGTTTTTCATTGATATTGGTGGCCTGCTTGTTCGATTGACGCCAATGTTGAATCAGGGTGTGACGTCTAAAGCAGCCCTCGTAACCAGACCTGTGGAAAATAAACGATCATTTTCCCAACTGGGAGTCCCACGTACGCATGAACCTACGTTTCCCATTAAAGCACAGTATGTATACCTGCTGGAGGTGAAAATTTTCCTTTTTGGTACGTTAAACTCAACCAGCCTTTGTACGACTTCAACATACATTGTCGCTCTCTCCACATCCGCTAACGGGGAATGTAGCTTGCTGAAGTCTTTTTTCGTGACGACAGAAGTTATGAAAAGCATGAAGTACCACTCGTACTCTTTTGGCACGTTCATCCCACGGGGCCATGGTCAAATCTCATAACGGATATCCTTTAAGATGTTCGTTGGCACGATTCGTTTGCGCTAGCGCCAACAGTCGCCATGTTATTTCCTGGCCAGCGGTCGTTTAACGCGAAATATCGGACAGCAGGATTCTTTGTATCAGGCTGCTTCTGGTCTCGCCCTGCGCTCGTAAAGAGCGCCAGTGCTGCCATTGTGCCGGGGTCCAGGTTGGGGAAGATTGAGCGAGCCATTAGCGGGCCTGACAGCAGAGCCGGCCGGTCGGATTGTGTCCCTTTTGACTCACGCCGTTATTGAGCCCTGAGGAAATCACGAGACGCGTTGGTTCGCACGGCGAGCGTACCGTCTCGATTAGGGATGTACCTCTACTGGGAAAATGTCATCGTGAGGTGGGGGGGGGGGGCTGGCGATCGACTTGCCCGTTGTCTGATGGCGATGAAGGCGATCGCCCGGTTGTCCCTGCGGCCACGCGTCCGTCGGGGAGATTCGAATGTGGTCATCTGTCAGCTGTAAGACTGATGTGGCTGCGGTTTTCACCGGCAGTGGCGCGATTCGGTCAGCGTCTGGTTGGACCCTGTGTAAACAGATGAGCTCATCGGCATTCAGAGGGCGACGCGGGTCACCGTCGTCCCGTCCGGGTCGCCCCGCTCTGGCTACGCTGGACGGCTCTCTGTTGAATTACGACGGTGGATCGTTATCGGTGACCCTGGGAGATGGTGCTTTGCATGAGAGCGGGGAGCGTTACGTGGCTGCCTGATGACTGGTGCCTAAACAGAAACGGAACTTGTGGCCTGTGTTGTTGCAGACATCACTGGCCTAATCTCTTGGTGAGGTTTGCTGTCGGTCATTATCGAATGCTAATTGTAATTTGTCGCTTAGAGTGAGTCGTATGGTGGCTGTGCGCTTGCCTGTTAGACGACGAAACGCCCATTGAGGGAAAGGGTGATTTTGAAGAGTATTTCATAAATCTGAAGATGAAATCGGTACGGAAGGGAACGCGCCAGGGAACAAAGCGTCTAGGGAGTCCTGATATTAGGAAATATCGTCGGAATCGTTCCTGGTGCACCGGTGTTATATACGCCATGAACGTAGCAGGCCGTGGGCAGGCATGGCAGGAGACCTTCCGACTTCGGAAATTTTGATCTGAGCCTTGATGATGTGACAGTTTTAATAAGGTGTTTGTGGAAAGACAAAATAAAAAGTGTTTGATAAAAGAAAAACATTTAGTGTATTCCTGGAACAAACGGAATATCTTGTAGGATTACGTCCGGGTCATGATGACGGCTGCAGCGTAAAGTAGCCCTGTTCACAACGCACAAAGTTGGATACCTATGTAACCACTTGGTCGTTTTTCTAGGTCCTGCTGAGTTGTCCCCAGATATGACTTTATAATTTGAAACAAATTAGAGTGTAACGTAAGGTACCAAAAAGCGGGATTTTGAAAAGATGTATTGGAAAATATTGTATCAGCCAAATCTTGCAAGATTTTTGGTTGCCTCTAACTACTGTACATTATTCCAACGATACCAGTTGGCGGTGATGATTCTTTGCCTAGGTTAGAGGCGCAAATTATTGGCAGCTTGGCGTTCGTAATGAATACAAACTTTTGCCAGGTTTTGCTAAAAACATCATTCGAATAAACTAACCCCATCACAGCCGCAGGCTAAGATGCTTGAAATACGTTTCGTGTCCCTGATTGCGCTCACCGTAGCATCTTTCGGCATTGCAATTTTATCATGTAAGGGAAGTTTCCCTTCGGAATCAGCAGTCCCTTATGTCCGTTGGTTGAACGTTATGTTTGCGCTTTTGTGGCGTTTTTGTTACCGCATATTCACCGCCTCGTTGAGAGGTTAGTTTGACGAATAGGAGGTAGGTAGTTGTAATTTACGTTATTTGTAGCCAGTTACTGACGGTAATCTTTACTTAGTGTACTGGCCTCTACGTGCCAGGGTTTTCGGAAAGATTCTACCCTGGCAGATTTTCCACTGTTTCCACCGTAATGGATAGGAATATTTTAGTCACCTGAGTGACAAAGTATAAATTGGGCCGATCTGACAACCTTCGGCGAGGGTGGCCAGGGGAGTTACGCAGAGACTGGAATATTCAAAGTTTGCTGGCAAAGTGGATGTAAAGGAAGTTTTCGATTGTAGTCGTGCTGGGGACCTAAGTTTATTCATAACATGACCATTTACCACGTGCAGTTGTCAAAATCAAATGCTTTAGTGCATTTATCCATTTCTCCCTACGTCATTCCTGATATCGCGTCTGTGACTTTTGTAGGTGACAAAATGCGAGTTGTGTGTTTTGAACAGGGCTAGTTTTTTAGGACGCTGCTGTTTTAGAACGTAATGAAATCCGCTATGCTGGACCAAAGACGTAGGCCATAGGGCCATTAAATGCGTGTACGTACATGTCTCACCTTATTATTCAGACTACTGGCCATATCGCAGTGCCACCAGAGACGCCGTTTCGTTTCCGTGCGGTGCCGGCACGGGGCGGCCCCCTGCTGGCGCGCGCACAGGTGGCCGAGCATTGATTGGCCGGCGGGGGCGGCGGTGGTGGCGGTGCGCGGCTGCCGGCCGCAGGAACCGCGCCCTTTCTGGCCCAGTGTCGGACCGGCGGACGGGCCGTGCGTGGGCCGGGGGTCGTCTGGTCCGGTGTCGGATCGGGGACCGGCAGGTGTGGGCTGAGGACCGGCACTGTGTGGACCGACAGGTGTCGGATCGGGCCCGGCAGTGTTTGGGCCGGGGACCCGGCTGGTCCGCTGTCGGACCGGCGGACGGCCGGGTGTGACGCTTCTGGTCCGCTGTCGGACCGGCGGACGGCCGGGTGTGACGCTTGGTCCGTTGTGTGGCCCGAGGAGCGGCGGGCCGTGGTCTCGCCCCGTTAGCCGGGACCGTGCGTCGGGCCGCGGCAGACGCCGCCGCCGGCGGTGAGAGCGGCGCTCGCGGCCGCCGCGACCGTCAGGGCCAAGGCCGCCGGCAGGAGACGCGGCCGCCTGCCGTCGGTGATGACGATGGAGGCGCCGCTGCGGGCGCGCTTCATGGCGCCGATCGAGACGAGACGGTGCGTCGGCAGACGGCTGGTTGTACGTTGTCGGGTGTCAGTTGGAGACCCATGGTTTTCGTTAGTCTCTTAGGGACCAGATGGACTTTCGATAATGATTTTAAAACGTGTTTTTATGTCGCTCCGAAATTTACCATTTGCAGTGGTTAGTTTCCAAGATACCAAAACATTTGTTTCACGATTCGGCCAGTTCCGTACCACCACATACTTCACGGTCATGTCGTCAGTGTGTAGATCGCCTAGCATCCGCAGCATGCCTGACCAGCATGTTCCTAACGGGGCCCGCCATCTAGACATTCGCTTCCGTGCCGGATTCTCTTCTTCCGGCCACTGCCGGACGGAGGCGCGGCGCGGCGTGGGAACGTTTCCCACGTCGTTCCCACGCGCCCGGATGGAGCGCGGGACCGCTACAGTGGGCAGTCCGCTGCCCGGCGCGTGCCGGCCGGGTGAGGGCACGCGCTGGCTGCTGGTCGGCCGTTCCGGCTGGGTGGAACGTCCGTAGTGCAGACCGGGTACAGCGTAGGTGTGCACAGGCCATAGGGCCCTGTCTGCCGGTGGCCGGCCGTCAGGTGCTGACAGCGTGCTGACAGTGGTGGACGGGGCTGGCCATGCCGGACAGGGCCTGGCCTGACTTCAGGCAAGTCTGCTGTCTGCTCCGAAGGCCGGTTCCGCAGCGTTTTTTTTTTTTTTAGTTCCCTCTGGCTGATTTTACGTGTGGAAGCGTGGAAGGCAGCCGGGCGTTTTTACACGGTTGTTCGTTTGTTTTGTTCGGGGGGGGGGGAGCCGCACGCAAACGACCTGGTATCCTCCGTTGGCTGGATTTTGCCGATACGTCACCTGTGGATACGTCACCAGCATTCCATTCAGTTGGACGCATTGAATCGGCGAAGTCATCCAGCGTTTTTGGAGAGTTCTCCTGCCGGTCCGTTATCGTGTTCTCTCTGTGGGTTCGCCTCACTTGCCCTGGGCCTCCTACGTTCAGCTGCGGGATTGATCTCAATCGTTGTCGTTCGTCTTTCCATCGTATACCTGGGCCCTGAGCATCTCCAACGTCTCTGAGCGCCCCGCGCTGTCCGAATATCTCAGAGTGTGATCTCCAAGGAGGTCCGAAGTGGCCCCTGAGTGACCCCTGAGCACATCCTACATTTCTGAGCATTCCGAGCTCTGAATGTCCCCAAGTAGCACCCGAGTGTGCTCAGGGGTTGGCGCGTCCTGATTCCTCCTACCCGCCTAAGCGCCCTGGGCTCTCTGAAGGTCATCTGGCGTGACCCCTGAGCGGGCGGGGTCAGCGAGCGGCCGTGTTGGGGTTGGCGCCGAAGCCGGCCGCTGAGTACGGCTCCAGCTGGCGGCTCGGTCGGGCGGTGACGTGAGCTGGCTGCTGCTTAACTCGGGGCTGCCAGCCCGCCCCCGTCCGCCGCCTCCGCCGGGTGACGACGACACCCCGGTGACGGGGAGCGGCTGGCAGAGAACGTCCTTAGACCGTGACAGAGTGTGGCGCCCGCAGGGAAAGCAGTACATGGCCGGGATGACTTGTTCCGTCGTCGTCGTCCGCTCGTGTTCTGGTTGTTACGGTGTAACCATGATTGACCTGCCGGTTTTGTTGGATGAAGCCTCAAACTACCTGTGTTTCCTGTGTGGTGGTTCACGGCCTTCAGTGACCCAGGTGGCGTTTCACCCCTCTGTAAGATTGCACGCTTCTCCAGCAACCCAGATGACCTCACACCTGCCTGCAGGAAGGTGCATCCCCGCCAACCCAGGCCACGCTTTACCCCTCTCTGTAAGATGACACTTCCCCGTCAAGATTTTTCACCTCTAGGCTGATGCTTTCCCGCGAACCCAGGTGACCCTTCAACTCTATATGCGTGTAGGATGGCAGTCTCCTCACTGGTCTATAACCCGTGTCCTCCGTGGGATGGCACCGCCCGCCAGTGACCCCTGCCGGCCCCGGCTGACCCGTGCCATCTGGCTGTTCGCAGCGTGGACGCCGGCTGGGAGAACCCGTTCCGGCCGGGCGGCGAGCTGAGCAAGGAGGCCGACCAGATCGTGCGCGCCATCCAGTCGGGCCGGCCTCTCGACGCCAGCCTGGACGAGCCGGACGCGGCGGCGGCCGCCGGCAACGGCCACGCCAGCCCGCCGGCCAACGGCCAGCCCGCCGGCGAGCCGGTCCAGGTGGCCGCGTCGGCCGGCGCGCAGACGACGGCCGCGCCGCCGGCGCCGCGGCCGGCCGGCTCGCCGCCGCCGCCGGCCACCCTGCTGGCCACCCAGCAGCCCGGCACCGTCGAGGTGCAGCACTCGGTCGTCCAGCCGGAGGGCGCCGCCCAGGTGGAGCGCGTCGCGCTCAAGAAGAAGCCCCGCGGCCGCTGCTGCGTCGTGCAATAGTGCCGGGGCGGCGCGTGGTCGCGCGGCTGCGGTGACCGTGCTGCGCGCGGGCGCTCGGCGGGCGCGGGCCCGCGCGGACTCGCCGGTGGCGGCCGGCCGCCGCGTCGCTGGCTTTGGCGAAGGTCAGGCGGACGGGAGGCGGCGAGCGCAGAGGCGGCGTGTGCTCCGACCCTGGGCGATGCCCTCTGTGCAGTTGCCGCCGGCAACAGGCACAGACGGGCCGCGCTCAGCACCGTTTGTGTCGCAATTCCCCGACGCGTCGCCGCCAGCATGGCAACTTATGCTTCCGGTACCGCTCGCTGGGCGGTGCTGCTGGTCGTCGGAAATGCAGTGGCCGCGCTCGTACGCTGATGTGAATCACTGAGAGCTAGAGCCAGCCGACACGTACAGCTTTAGCTTCGGACTTAAGATCTGGAAGCCTCACGGAGAGAGGTAATAGTGGTCGATGGCGTTTTATGTCGGAAAGTGACGGTGATTTCCTTTTCACAAGCTTCGGCAGCGGTTGCGTCGGTCTGAACGTGCATGCTGCTTGGGCAAAGTGTCGCCCGTTGCGTGTCGTACAGATAGCTATTTTGTGTAACAGTTTATTGTTGTCGTCACGCGTGGAAGTGGAACGCAGCTGTGCTGCGGCCTGCGCTGTATTGCCCCATGACGGTTTATAGTTTCACCAGATACTCCCTCAGCGACGCTCTCTAGTTTCACGTTAAGTTTCGCGCCGGCCGGCCGCTGAGTGGAGCCAGCGCTCTCGCTCCCCGAAATCGGCGCTCCGGCCGGCCTGACTCCGCAGCAAAGCCGTCAGAAGTCCCTGCCCGTCGTCGGGCGTCCGTCAGGGAGCCTTGAATCGGTCACAGAGCTCGTCTTGGACGTGCGGCGGCCGCCGCGGCCCTGCGCCGTGGGGCGGCCGCCGGCCGTCTGCGCTGTGTTTTGTCGCGCGGGGCTTTTGTGTTGCTGTGCAGTGGGACGCCGGTCGGCAGAGGCTGGAGACGGCGCGCGCTGGATGTTTTAGGTTATCGACTGGTGGACGGGCGCCGGTCCGCGCGCTGGCTGCTCTTGTCCGCGCTCCGAAATATATGAGCCAGATATTTATTATTTAGCTGGTTTGCACGATTCCCCACTGCACGATCGGGGCGGGTTATGTGCCGACTGATGCTGAACAACAATAGTGCTGGAATGCATTGTGGAACATGCGCAGCGTATTCACGAATGGTAGGTACGGACACGCGAGTTTTTTTTACTCATGCCTTTTCAACCGGTCTCCGTACAAGTTTTCATTGGATGCCACCAGCGCGGTGGTGCAAAGGACACAAATCACTAGGCCAGAAAGCAAACATTTTTTGCGTTTAATATCCGTTTGAATGGAATGGCTGCATTTCCAAGATTCAGAAAACAGCCGGCGAAAGACCTAGACTTTTTTCCAAGGTGTTCAAAGTACACCTCATAGGCGAACACCTATGTCTCCCGAACACCATTTTAAATTTATTACTCCACCATCAACCGACAGCCGTGCGCTATTATCGACGTTTTGCAACTAGGACCGACGAAGAATGGTAAGAACAACGGAGGAATTGTGAGGGTGAGGAGAGATGAGGGAAGGGCGAAGTAGGCAGAGAGAGAAATAATAGCAGAATTTTTCCCCTTGGTTTTTCATCAACATCCGTTCAGCTAAGAAGCGGTCATCCTTGGACCTTCGCTACATTGCATTTTAGGCGGTTTTACGCTGCGTTTGCGGAGAACACAGACGCTGCTTGGATTACGGCGTACCATATATCTCACACACGGAGGTCTCTCCATCGAACCGTCGGCCATCTCCGACAGACATGATAAACTCTGCTGGAACTCTCAGTATATTTTAGGTGTGATCAACAGCGAAAACATTCAAGGCAATTCAACCACAGCAGTGGTAACCCGTTAGGCACTTGTGGGTCAGATAAAGAACGGATCTGGAGTCAAACAGTTAACAGATAACGTGATTAGATCGTGTGTATCACACTGCCGCACAATGGGGCCTGCCATTTTTTTTTTTTTTTGCTTTCATTGCTTTGTTTTCTACACCTACAAAACTCAACGGCGAAAACTAGTGCCGTACCACTTTCTGTCGCTAGCTGGACATCGGCGTCAGGCCAGGCGACAGAAAGCCAGCACGGCTTGCACTGCAAAACTCTACGAGGCATTGGATGTTCGATTTCACTCGAGTATCGACCGCAACCGAACCTGCCAATGCCGCAGAGATTCACGCAGTGCAATCCAAACAACAGGTCCATTTCGAGCGGGGTCAGCAGCGTGGATCAAGGGTCATCCATTTCAAGGCCAAGTTCGGTCGCGAGGTCATCTGGGTTATCTGGTCATCAGCGTTGCGTTCATCCATTGGTGCCTCGCCCCCTGGGGCACGGGTGCCCGTTGAAGGCCAATGGCGTCGCGGGGCCTAGTGGGGTCGGGCCCGGGGCGCCAGCCAGATGTCTCGCAGCAGCCCGATGGAGCGGGCGCTCAGGCCGCTGAGGGCGCTGCTCGGGGCAGCCTGCGAGCTGGAGGCGCTCTCGGCGACAGAGGCAGCGGGGGCGTCCTGCGAGCTGTCAGCTGACGTGGCGGCGGCGGCGGCGGCGGCGGGGGTGTCCTGGACGTCGTCCGCTGATGGGGCGGCGGAGGCGGTGGCGGCGTTCTCGGAGGTGGCCTCGGCAGGTGGCTCGGACTCAGCTGGCTCCTCAGTATCAGAGACGCTGGCGAACCGGACAGTGGATCGTCAGAACGACGTACGAAGCGTCTTCGTGCTCGGATGTCAACCGAATATGATTTTATCTGAAGTGATTTTACGAAACCTTATTACATGGAACTTTTTGCAGTGAATGGATCGTTTTGGCCCATTTGGATATCGTGAAACAGCACACCATGGAACTGGTAAATCTCTTGTCGCATTTCGAAACATTCTCTGGGAAACTAATACGAAGGCATCTATAATTCTGAGGCCGCATTTTTCACCTAACCTTCCTATTGATCCTCTCAGTTTAATAAATCTCATGATTGCTATGCAATCCGATTGGCATTTTCAGTCACCATGCAAACAAAGCACAGAAAGGAAGAGATCTGCCACACGACATATGGCAACCTGCTTCATCATAATGCCGTCACAGGGGTCGTGGCTGATAACGAGCGAGAGACTATTTATCTTTTGGTTCACAGCGTTACCTCACGAGGTCCCATTTTCCGATTTGATAAATGTTTGTACGGTAATTCACGGACTGCCCTGTTTTAATAGTTGCGGCAATACTCTGGTCCGAGAGTGCCCTAACCAAACATTTATCTGCTTGAATCCCTGTTGGTCTGAATGGTTGATCACTGTAGAATGCCATCCAGTCACTCGCTGTACAGGCCTTTCGCCAGGCGCCTGTGTCGCCGTTTAGTGCTCTGGGCGCTCCTGTTGGCACTCCCATGAACGTACCTTGCTTTTCCGGTAGCAACAATGTATTGCTCAAACCTCCCACCTTAACCTCAACGCTCTAAAATGATCGATACCGGTCGGAAGAGTTCTGACCAAACCAAACCAAAAGCCCAGGGCCCGTCCCGAGCCGGTATGACGATATCACGCCAATCATACGAACGGCATGGCCATTCGCAGAGTAGAATACAGCACTCGACTCCATCGGTTACTGCTTTGAAATGATGGGCACGTGTTTTCTGTTCGTTCTCGTTAGGTGGTGGCCTGTACTGGAATCCCGTGACAGCGCTTGAACATAGTTACGATGTAGCTAAAAAATTCCAGGTGTTGCCGCCATTATACCTGTGAGCAGTCTGCTCAGTATCTGACGCAGTGTGCGAGGCTCCTTCGCCCGAATTCAAGTCCCCATCCTCGGTCTCGGGCACGTCGTAGGTGGCAGCATCAGGTACATCGGGTGGCAGGAAAGATGGCGCTGTGGTCCTCTGGTCAGTCCCGTCCGGCTGAGGCGATGGCGCCACCTTGGCGCTGCGCGCGCTGAGCCAGGCGCTGGGCTCCGGGCTCGAGTTCCGCGTGGCCTGCTCCGTCTCCGAGGGCTCCTCAGGGCTGGGCTGGGTGGGGTCGAGCCCCTCTCTCGGAGTTCGGCGCATACCCAGCATGTCCTGCAGGGGAGCCGACAATTGGATCACATTGGATGGACTACGGAGGAACGAATCATCCGTGTTTTAATCACAGAATTACAAAGTGCCCGATTCTGAGACATGAAATTAGATGAATGTATGGAACTTGGATTCGTATGTTTACTTCATTTTCGTAGGGCGTGACTACTGTTCGTTGTTTATATTGTTGGCCATATTCGAAGCTACACCCGAAATGCATTATGCACATTATATCCCTTCACAGGTCCCAGCACAATCAGCACATACCATTAGGTGAGATTATACTGTGTTTTTACCAGGGGCGAATGCCGAAAGCTACCGACGGAGGGGATAGCTCAATGAAAGCCTCTTCGAGGACATGGAGCCCGCTGGAGCGGTACTGTTGTCCATGCTCTTCCATTTTCGTGTAGTGCTGGACCCTTCGGGGAAACGAACGGCTCCATCTGCCTCCATTTGGAACCGTCCATGGTCCCTTGGTTGGTACGAAACTTCTCGTCATTTGTGCATGGATTAGGGGCAAAGACTTACCATCACGATGCCTTTGCAGAACTCCACCAGTTCGTACTGATTGCGGGCTTCCTTCAGCTCCTCCTTGACCCCGGTGAAGGTGTCGCCAAGGATTGCCAGGAACATGTTCAGCACGATAAACGTCATGATGATGACGAACGCGAGGTAGAAGCAGACGCCGAAGCCGCCGTGCTGCTCGTACATGGTGTCGAAGTCGATGTCACCTGCGCATGCCAGACGTCGGTGGGGATCGTTGCCATACCAGAGCTGAAGGACTTTCTACATGAGCTTCAGGAAACTGGTTTGGGATCGTCCCCCCACTTTTGCGGAATTTATCATAAGGAACAAATCATACGTTTAACTGTCTGCCATTCCACAGTCTTCTACCTTCCTGCGTTCTATACGCGTGTAGGTTTCTGTGGCATATGAAAAGGTCAGAGTATTCGGGGAATCATTTTCCCGAAGACTACGTAATCGTAAAATTTAAGAGATAAAACTCTAAAGGTGTCTTTGGATTAGTATCACGGATGCTGAATTTCCTCGCATTTATAGTTTGCAGATACCAGGCGCATATACATTTTACATGCTACAGTGTCAAATCGTAAATCAAAGAATTTGTGTGGGATGCCGTTTTCAGCTTCAAAGCACAGAATCAGCAAGACAGTGAAAGCATATCAAATGAATACAGTTTCCCTACATCCGGCAACGCTTAACGGCGCGCATATAGCTGACCCTTCGATGCCTTTCCCTTTTCAGATCAAGTGTAGCGACAAAGATCGAAAACGATCGACGAGGATGGGATTCGAACCCACGCGTGCAGAGCACATTGGATTAGCAGTCCAACGCCTTAACCACTCGGCCACCTCGTCACGTGGCGGCTGGGCGGTTACAAGTAGGGCCAAATGCTATCGATTAACATTCACGGTAAACCCCGACGCAATGGCGACGCAACCGGAGGAGGGAAGGGGGTAGTTGAGGGAAGGATATAGGGAGAAAAACTTACCTTCCTTTACCAAGATAACTGAACATCAATTCTATGGGAATGCATGACAAGACAGGGCCAGTACATGCCATTTGCCCTCGCGGGCCCTCCTACCTACTTAGAGCATGAAGTACCGCCACTGCTCCGATCCTTGACAGGATTAACGAACAGCCTCTACAGTCGGAATTTTCCAGCATTTCAGAGGGCACAAAAAAGGTACCACGGACATGGAGAGATGTGCCCGTAATGCGTGGTCTTGCCAATGCAGCAACAATATTCACCCGTTTGGTAAAACTTGGGAAGAAATGGGCCCGAGGGCTACAAATGGGGTCACGTACCCGCCTCTCTTCCTCAAGTCATGAGCTGCATTGACAAAACGCATTTAAAGGTAATTTGTTGAAGCGATAATATAATATACTGTATCGTATTACCCCATTTCGCTAGTTTTTTCATAAGTCATACGACGAGACATTAATACTTTATGTATTGTATCTCCTTTACCCACTTTTTTGCCCGCTTTTTTTGCCCACCAGCATATGGCTGAAAGCTTTCCGAAAATTACTGGGGGGGGGGTCGGGTCCAAAAGGATTTCAGACCGTTTCTTTCCAAAGTCCTAATGTTAAAATCTCTGAATACTGGGTGGAAGCCAAAACCCCGTCAGTGCCCCCGAGATCGCCAACAATGCCCACCAAGTCATTTCAGGTCCCGACTAGGCCCATGCTCCTCTAAGGCCGCGCCTGAATACGTTCCTGATAGGTATCGGCAATATTGATAAATCCACATTTACAGGGACTTACATCGATGTCACGAACCAGCCTCCCTCGAACAAATATTCTGCTCGCAACGTTCGCGAGCATATTACAATTATGACTTACCCAACAAGTGAGTGCACAGGTTTTCGACGGTAAACATGAAGTTGCTGTAAAGGTTCATAGTTGTACCGAAGGCTGAAATGAGAATTCATCAGTCAGCGTTTGAACGGAAGCTGCCCGTCCCAGAACCGGTTTAATATACTCCAAACGCTGCAACCAGTCATCGTGAAATGATACGCCCTAACATTCCAGTGACACGCAGTCCATAATCGATGTTTCTCTTGATACATTTTGGTGAATTTACTGCGGTAAGCTATACTTCTGGACAGTGTTCGGCTATATTTTGCCATCATATTCCTTCACGTCATGACTCTGATATGATTCACATCGGTCGAAATGGCCCCACACAATAATTAATGTATTGTATTGTATTTATGTAATGTATGTAATTGTAATAAATACATGCTCGTTTCTCCCTTAATCCGCGCACGACCGTCGGTCCGTTTCGAACATCGGCGACTGGGGGGGGGGCAGTTGGCTGCCCCCCCTCTAACTCACGAACGGTTGGTCGCACGATAATAATAAGCATACCGTTGGAAAGCTTGTGACGAGTAGAGCTCGAAACTGGTCTCATTTTTACTTTTAGATAATATGTAAGCCAATTTACACCCTATATATGTTTTCTCACAGCCGACTGCATGAGACCGAGAAATGGCCTGAATCTGAAGGGCCGTGACTAATAACGCATAGGTAAAGGCACCAGCGCACAAGTAAAAGTCCCTGATGCCGATACACGCCTAATTTCCTCAGATTTGTTCAATATATACGCCGAAACGTTGAGTTAAAGACACGGTAATTCCCCCGCCGGCTGTCGGTGTGCGCCGCTGCCGTGGGTGGTACCAAATTGAACGGAACTACTTTTAGCGTTCCTTTATTTTCACGAAAAGAGACGATCTATGTAAATTTTATTGATCTTTGCAGTTCTTGTGATGGTTTCTCATGCTTAAATTTTGGAAAAATCGATTAGTTGCCAATCTACAAAATTGACGGAGGTTTATTCGCGAGAGCATGTTTATTTACAAAATATGCTACTTTTTCAAACTTTTTGAGGTTCCTAGTATTACTTACGTCTGTGCAAGCTAGTTCTGCCATTTTCTACCCATTCTGAGTAATTCATCGTCGATTTTGACGGTGGTACATTTTGGCTCGCAACAGTTGTTCGTGACCTGACCTCAGGTCATTGCCTGGAAGTCATTGATACTTTGCCCAATGACGATAACTAGATGTCTGCTTCACTCCACACTAAAAATGTTATGAAATATCCGTCGATTTCTGAAAAAACGGCGACATGTCTAAAAAATGGGCTTGACCTTAGGTCAATGACCCGGAAAATTCCAAGAAATCTGAGATAGCAGATTTGCTGCATCTATCACGATCACTAATCCCTGAAAGTATTATTGAGATGTCTTGTTTTGCGAAAAAGTTAGAGGGCGCTAAACTTTTTTTGACATAGGTCCGTTTGACCTGACTTAGGTCAGGCACCGGACCTGACCTGAGGTCAAAATCTTGACACGAGATGTAAAATTGATGGGGAAAAAGGTACACAAAGTTTCGTGACACTGTGTTTGTTCGTTCTTCTCTCAATCCCAGAAAAACCTCAGTGGGTGGGGGGGGGGGCAGTCAACTGCCCCCCAGTCGGGGACGGGTTAAAAATCAGTGCAATATGTCTATGATATAATGGTCCATATGAGTGTATATTATCGACTTCTCTTCCAATGCATTGTAAACTAATGATCAAAACAGTATCATGTAATCATACATGATTCAGTTAGGACACCAAACACCACCCATTTTCAGCCAAAGATCTAGTGTCAAGTTTAAACGACCCGATGACAATGTTCCATTTCACCAATCCGTCGTGGCTCTTTTTTCACGTGCAGTTCTCAAAGTTTATCAAAATCCAACTAAAAAATGCCATAAAATGAGGCATTCCATTTTCGCCGCTATGAAAGTGCTCTATTCTGCACAAGAATTTCATCCGTACGTCAAGTCGGATGAAATTATTGTAATTTTATGTTATAAAATCTTCAAGGAAGAAATATTCTATATTATAAAATCCTCAGGGAAGATTCCCATGATTTTTAGCGCGTGACATGCACGTGCACAGTATTCAGATACTAAGACAGGTGCCATTGGATGCCATTTTATCGATACTTCTCCTGGTAGAGTGGGTAGAGTGATACTATTGGTATTACGGGTACTACCGATATGGAAACCAGTGTAAGTAACCTTGGACAGAGCAGAGATTTCAACCATTCGGAAAACCATTGCAATATTGCTTTTGTCTTGCATCTGTTGTCAAACAGTGTATGGGATTGGGTGCCATTCTACAGGTTGCATATTTTTTGCTGACTGTAATGTTAAGCATTATTTGCTTCCTGTACACAATTCTTATTTACAAAACGTACAACCGGGAAGATGTCAAGGCAGTACTTCACAAAGACACCGTACTCAGGAGATGTCGAAAGCAGGCAGAACGCCTCAGGGCGAATTGACCTTCGTCAAATCACAGCCGTCGGAATGATTATATTCTCTTTCGCGGCCAGTCTCGGCGTATGTGTCATCCTCATAGTGTATCTTCCTCCGAAGAACAGCGCAGTGGGAGGTGTGAAAACGGGACGAAAGATGTGTCCTGAGGAGCCGCCCGAACCACTGCCCGGACACCAGGTGAGGGACATGAAGAGCTTTGTTCGTTTCGGATGGCCAAAACAATACCGAGTGGAGTATCGCTGCCGCTGGTTGGTCAAAAAGAAAAGGGGCAGGCCTGACATCAAGAAAAGGTATGCGATCGACTTCGCACTGGACGAAACCACCAGCGAGGTATCGCAATCTCATGTGTTGTCTTAACCTGGCTTCCCGCGGCCGTCTCGAGCTGTTCCTCTCATCGGCTCGCCTTAGAATGGAGCGACGGTAGAAGCCATACGAGCGTATGAATGTGAGCAATGAGCATGTACATCTATTATGTCCACAACCACGCATCATAAGCGCAAGTCCTTACCAAGGAATGCGAACTGAGCAAATGCCAGGAAAGTGATGCAGAAGGTGACGGAGAAGTAGATGAGTTCCTTGGTAGAGCGCTTCAGTGTCAACGCCAGCATGGACATCTTGGCGTTGAAGCGCAGAAGGTGTAACACCTCCAGGATGGACGTAAAACAAACGAAGGCCACCAAGAAGACGAACGTCTCGTTCCACGCCGCCATGCGCTGCATGTTGATGAATTCGCCTGCAAGTACACATGTGTGTTTGTCATTGTTGTTGAAGCTTGGAAGTGGTTGTCAAGACTAGTGTTTTGCGCGGATGACCATGCCAGTTCATTTTCAGATGCCATAAAGTTATTCCATCTCAGCCATCGTGTGCTCTCACCTACTCTTGATGAACGTTTAAAAAAAACAGACAGGAAGACTGAAATACTATACGGGATGGCTATAAACCAGGAAAAAATCAGGATTGTCACAAACATCTTTTGTTTTGGAAGCCACGCAGGTTTAAAAATAATGTTTCAGTCTTGTCAGCTTTAGCACCTGGTTTTGACCGCATCCAAAACCAACAAACATTGTTTTCAGCTGTGAAAAGTCTGCTTCTTACCCTGTTTTTCAGCCAGATTTCCGAGGGCGACGTGGACATAAATGTTTTTCATAGCATACATCGCGATACTTGTTATCGCTAGAATGATCTTGCAAAACTCAATGGTGTTCCAAAAATCCGAGAAGTACGCCATCCGTTGCTGAAACAGTGACACAAATCGCATGCTGTTTGTATTGTGAATTTGACGTTTGGTCTCTGGATATCCTCTGCAGGCATCCTCAGATTCTCTCTAGAAGATAATGAGCTTCCTAGAAAAACATCAGAGGACAGAGCACGCACAGTCAACGCCATTTCTGTAGCGAGACAAACCCACCTTGCGGAGCTTCTTGATCTCAGTGACGAAGAAGTAGATGATAAATAGGACGACGATGGCTTCGCAAGTCATGATCCAGATGGCATCAGGGCCAACGTAACTGTGAGAAACATTTTTATAATGTTACTCATTAGTGTTTGTGTTTCGCAAAGAAAATCACCACAACCTTGCACCGATTGTTGTATATACACGCTCAGAACAATCAGAACTGCACAGACTGTAAAATTCTACCGTACAGGAACTTCCGAGCCTTCACGATAGCTCTGCAACTACGACTGAACCAATGGTCTACACAAAAGCCACATGTGTCTTCTTACTTGTACAGCTGGAAGGTGGTGATGGTGTACGACGTGAAGGTGGAGCCAGAGTTGCTGAACTCGACGACTAGTGAGACCCGACTGAAGAGGTTCACGTAGATGTTGACCACGGTGAACTCGATGAAGATGGCTCTGGTATATTTGTCGACCCAGCTCTTCTCCTCCAGCTCGGAGAAGAGCTGCGAGGTCTGCTCGCTGGATCCCAGCAAGTCTATGTGATACCCGCCACCATTGTACGTACTGAGGAGGCCCCAGTGGGGAGCACCTGACGGAGAGGATGGCAGCGATCACGGCAATCCCATAACCAATGTCAGACAGCTAGGTTCGCAGACAGGCGTCTGTTAAAGAACGATCTCCTTAGAAGCACTTGAGAAATCGGCATCGTGGCAGCGTAGCAGAAGACTCATGCCATTGAGCGGAAGCATTGTTGCAAAAGTACGCTATTAGATCTTTTCTGTATATTTACTGATCCCACGAAAAGCCATCCCACATGTGAATGGCTTTTTAATAAAGCACTATTAGTACTACTATTACACTCCCCCTTTTTCTTGCTTTTCACGTCCTCAGAAGTGACTTGTGACTCTTGCTCTTCCCGTCCGTTTTTATATCTGTCTTTTCAGGAATATTTGTTTTTCTTGACGGAAATGTTTTTGAGTGTTATCGTGCCAATATATCTAAAAAAAAGCTCGAGTCGGATGCCACCCCTTTACCCTCTAGGAAACCTTGGCGGGTGACGCAGCACCAATCTGACAATATGGCGAGCACTGGCGACAGGCCATGTTACGAGATAGGCATGGATGGGACCCGATGTCAGTTTCACACTCACCAATACAATGGAAGAGGGGGATCCCTGGAATTTTTCGCACATTGACCCAAAACGACTGCTTCCTTCGCTCCAAAATTTGGCTTACTGAGTGCTGACCCTTTTCACAGATAGTTTGACAACTTGGGGTTGATAGGTTGATACGTCACTGACCTATGGCCTGTTCACATTAAGGCGAAGGTCATAATTGTAAAATGAGGTTACTGACCTTCTTGAGCGTTTATCCACTTCAGGAGGGGTCGCAATATAGTCGAATAATCTGATTTGCATACCAATTGTACTCTGAGTTCTTATGCATCGTCGAAAATTGTTTTGGGCTCCTTGAAAGCGTCCTATAGGTTACGTCTCATAGGATCCAACGAAAACCAAAGCCACCGACATAACCTCTTTTGAAGCCGCCTGTAAGGTCACACTGTGGCCGAAAAGAGTGAAACTGGATATCACTGTGTAGCTAAAAACCCAAACCTCACATTTCTTTTAGTTTTATTACTGTACCATGTCATGTTATTTGGAAATGACCGACGGTCGTACCAACGAATCCTGTAATGTCGAATGTTGTCAAATAGCGAATACTGGCGACGTTGCCGGCTAGAAAGAACTGAGCTGGAGACACTGAGGCGATATTTTTAATTCTGTTTGTCCGATCCGACAGATTGCAGTCATTGGGGTCGCGCTTGTTAGCATTATTGTTACAGGTTCTTGAGAGGAGAGTTTTGCACCGTCTTGCTGTTAAAGAAACCAGAAAGGCGCACAGGAAAATGGTGCTCACACTAAGAGACGTGCAGGCGGTAAGAAAGGTGCACACGACATGCACACTGCACATTTTTGGGTTACGTACCATCTAGATCCATCATGGATTTGTACACCCATGGCGATTTTATTTTATCGAGTTCTTCCTCAGAAGTGATGTTCAGAGGCACCCAGCTCTCATTGTAAGCCCGTTTTTCTTCCTTCAGCCACGCGTATTCTATGTTGCACTCATCGTGGACCGCTCTGAGTTGCTTGGGAACTCTGCATTGATCTGCAGGCGGAGACGTCCAGATCATTAATTGTCTGACGATTGCTGAGGGCTTCAAATATAACAATATGAGGAGTGCGATGCGATGCGATATGATACAAGGAAAAATGAGTTTGTAATGTTAGGCTCATCATGATGTCACATTTCTCCGACTAGACCCAAATGATAAAACTCAACAGAAGTTTAGGTTCTCCGATCCCCTTTTTCAACGTATCGCTAACACACCTACAATATTTCCCTGTACAGACGAGAGAACATTATGTCACCAAAGCTTTTAAAATGAAGACACTGCACTCACAGCATTTTTAGCCGAAGCATATAAAAAAACAATATAGACCCGGAATTCGTTTCAAAACCACCGTTAGCATAAGTAAACCTTGAGATCGCTAATGAAATGAATACATGCAATGCGCTAACCAAAGTCGGAGATGCGTGCCATTTGACCTAACGATTTATTCGCGATTAGTTTGTTCGAATTCGAACTACTGAACAGCTCGACCGAGACACTTCTGTTTAAGTTAAGCCTGGACTCTGGCTCAGCTCTGCCTGACTCGGATGGGTCACCGGCCTGGCTTGACTCAAGGTCACTGGCTCGGCTTGACCCGGACCTGGCGGACCTGGGCCGGACATTGACCTGGCTTGACCCGGACCTGGCGGACCCGGGCCGGGCACTGACCTGGCTTGACCCGGACCTGGCGGACTCGGGCCGGACCCAGTCGCAAGGTCATCATGTCCGACATGAAGGGACGGTCGGCCGGCGGCGTCTGCTCGCCGTTGTACTGTTGATCCCAGAACACTGCGCTCAGGTAGGTCGCCCGCAGCCACCGGTAAAAATGGCGCGGCAGGCGAATCTGGCGCAAGAGGCAGCGTCAGAACATGTTCAGGCTAATGACTGGCGCCAGACTTTATGACGAGATGACAAGAAGATGAGACTCTACCGAGGCAACAGGAAGAGACTTAAGACGTAGAGGCCTGAGGCCATGAGGGATGTGCGTCCCAACTCACAAGAACATAGCGATGTGTGAGCAGACAGATTTGTGAGACATGACTGGCCCTATTTAATCCATCATTACAGAAAAAAGGTTTCAAAAGGCTAGTTGAAACAGAAAGAAAAGGCGTAGTTAAGGGATGAAGAGGAACGAGAAAAAAATGCAGCAAACACTCTTCTTGACAGTTTGACATGTTAACAAAAATACGTGGGGATAAACTTACAGCGTCGTATTTGCTGTCAATCAGCATGTTTTTCAGGTTGTTGTTCACCAAGAAGGCATTCGGGTTTCTATTTTGCTGCGCCAGGAACAGTAGGAAAAGCAAAAACAGCATGTAAACACACATTTGCTTCATGAGCAGCAGCATTTCTTTTTCTTCCAAGCGTTTCTGTCGCGCTTTAGCCAGTGCCTCTTGGTCAATGGGAATAGCATCCAGCTTCTTGCGCCTCCCTGAAAACAAACGACGGATTGAATGAAAACTCCCCATGTACTTCATAAACCTTGTTTTCTGCCATTCCTTCAAAGTATCGACTAAACGCAAATCATTGACAAAGCGAGTGAATTACCAGGCTCAAATGAGAAAGTTTATATTCGATGGGCAAAAACTTAGTGCGATTTTCCACATCTGCGAATCTTGAGCCTCCGTCCAGTTCAAGACGTTGACAGGGATCTCTCTAACATAGACCTCAGTTTAATTTAACCACGGTGCTATCTGACATTGGTCTTGTTATATACAGATATATGTAATGAAGTGTATAATATGAACATATTGCATATGTCATATATGGTATATTGGTCTCGGTTGACTCGGCACTCTTTCGCGCCGGTCCCAGTTGACTCCAGTTGACCCTGGAGCTGTTCCAGCCGACACGGCACCCTCTGGAGCTGGTCCCAGCTGACCCGGCCCCGGGTCCCGGACTCACCGGAGAGAGGCCTCTCGCCAGTCATCTCCTCGTCGTCGGCGGGCAGCGCGTTCTGCAGGGCGCTGTCGTCGTCCACCGCCTCCCTGTCCGGCTTTTTGCAGAGGATGCTGAAGACGAGCGCCACGCAGAACACCTTGGCCGGCTGGATGAAGCAAACGGACTGCACCACCGAGAGCAGCATGGCCTTCAGCCAGCTCAGGGACTTCTCCCGTCCCCACTGCAAGCTGAGCAAAACACCAAACACCGGATCAGTTCGGCTCGCCAGCCCAGTATATGGGACGGGAGAAAAATGCTCCGAACTTTCCTAAGATATCTTTATGGCAAGACGTGCGATCGTGACTGCATTACAGTCATATAAAGACAACGACCCACGCAGTCCAGATATTTTCCCCTCAGCAGTCATTTGTCAGTGTAACACAAGTCAGTAGTCCTGACGACATTTACGAAAATGCGAACCCGCCTAGATTTTTTCGGTTAACTTTTCCATAACCACTAAAATATCGCTGTTTCTCTAGGCGTCTATACGACGCTGCACGCTATCATCTCACAATGACAGTTCGCTCTCCGACTCTCAGCGGGGTGGGCTCACCTGTAGGAGAACACCATGAAGGCAGAGGTGCCGGCGGCCGCCAGCACCAGCAGCCAGCCCACGTAGACGCACCAGTGCGGCAACGAGCGCTTCCGCTTCCCGGCCCGCGCCTGACCGAAGCTCTCGCGCACATGCTTCAGGTGCTCCTCGGCCTGGCGTTCAGCCGCGGTCCGCTTGGGCCGAGACATGCGGAAGATCTTGTCGATGATCAGCGACGGAGGCACCACGATCAACGAGCCCATCAGAGACACCTGGAGAAGTGGGCGGTGCTTGTCTCACTCCTTGACGAAGAGACAGACAGAATGTTCAAGGGTTTTCAGTTCACGCCAGGATGCGCTGAAGAGAGGCTTAACTGTTCACTGCGCATATATCTCTCGCGAAGAATCAAAGTTGCACTGCTCTTGATTTAAAGACCGATATAACACCTAAGAGCGGAGCATATTGACGGGACATTTTGTGACGTCTTTACTCATCATCAGTCTCGTTGCATCCAGAAGCCTGCGAATGAATAATCTTACCCAGATCTGAAAAGTGGTGACTTTGAAGAACCCCAGGTCCAGGGTCTTGCTGGTGGCTGGCTCCGTCTTGTAGAACATGGCGTTGACGCACATGGTGAGGAACAGGAGCGCCATCACCACGGAGAGACGCTGGACACGGGTGTAGTTGGATCTCTGGGGCCGCACGAAGATCGACACCCTGCGCAAGGCAGCTCAAGTCAGCTGCAGATCGTCGACGAAACACTGCTTCCGGACGAACCGTATTTGTAGCTGATCTGTTGTTTGATCACAAGTGTGTGTTTGGTAAGCAATGAAACGTAACTGTGGGACGAATTCATCTTGTATTACGAGGATTTTTTTCCATCATTCACAGTACAGATTCAATGTATCTCGAACGTATTTCCAGATTAAGGAATGCAGCAGTTCTTTTACCGTGAGAATAGGCTTTATGTGCGTATTGAGAATAAAATCAATGTAACAAGGTTAGAAATATAATTGAAAGTGGCATACGTGTTGCTCTTAATGACTGTACCCCCGCCCAGACGTAATAGTACTAAAAAGAAAACATGTGACACTTCAACAATCAAACTCACCAAAGGTGACCATCGGTAAGGTTCTTTTTGGTAGTGCTGGAGAACAGCTGTGAGAAGGACGTTATTTCTTCATTCCCTGATCGTGGAATGATCCTTTCTATCATTCCGTCATCTTCATCTACCGCCAGCCAACGCTCGCATACGAAGAACGATCTGAAAAGAGCATGTGTGTCCCTTTCAAGCAATGTTCCAGTTTCGGCAAACCCATTGGACACCATTAACGGAAAACATTCTACACGCATGTGTTCATGTGTTTAGAGGCCTTTAAATTACTAGTTACATCCAGTGATGGTGGGATTGCCAAGTGCAAAATGTTGTATTTTGCCTGAAGCACGGGCTTCTCTTCACGGTAATTTAAGAACACGACAATGCATGCAGGCAATAAATCGAGCCGAACTCCGCCTTTCCTTGCCTTCCCGACTGCCTAGGTGCACTGCCTTTACCACCATCGCAGAAATCTCCCAAATGAGTTGAAGATTTGAAATTTTGCATACCTCAGCGATGCTTTACAGGGCTTTCACTCGTTTCGTAAAATTTGTCACAAAACTCGTCACAAACTACGCCAACAAGTCAAGCGAAACGAGCGTTCGGCGGCCTCATGCACCGCATCCGCTCCGCTTCGGAGGCCGGGCGCTGGCCACTCACACGACGTCGGTCTGCAGGTCCTTGACGACCACCTTGTCCAGGTACCAGCCGGCGTGTCGGCCGCCGCCCGAGTTGTCGTGCCAGATGCGCACGAAGTTCAGGTGGCCGAGCGGCCCCGGCGTCGTCATCAGGAAGTGGGCCACGGAGCCCCTGCTCAGCTCCTGCGGCACGTGGGGACGGCGAGGTGAGCAGGGCTGGTCAAGCGACTGGCGAGAGGCGGGCTCGGCACCGCTGTCGCCCGCGCAAAACGAACTGGAGGAGAACGACGGAAATTGGACCGCGGAGCACGCTTGTGTAGAGCGATAGAACCTCGCGGCAAGATCATAAATAGTAAAACAACTTTAAAACCGATATGCTCGAGGAGTCCACGATTTTTTCGACATATTTCGTCTTACATTTCTCGATATTTACGGATATTTCATCAGTCCGCGATTTTTTACACTGGCCATCCATCAGTCCAATAGTTTTACAGCATCGGAGCGTCAGCCATCAGCTCTGGTTAGCTTGCAAACCCATCACCAGGCGGGGCGCACCTTGGTCTTTCCATCGGTGAGGCGGCGCACCCCGGTGTCGTCGGCGTCCCCGCTGAGCACGAAGCTGACCCGTGACCTGGTGCCGGCCGAGCCGCGCATGCCCGTGAACACGGTCACCTGGTATAGGTAGCGCTCGTCGGCAGCGTTGTCGCTCAGTGGCCTGACGCCCCACTGGAGGCGGAAACTGTGGTTACCACCGGGAGGCAGGGAACACTGGCAACGGATCAGGATATGGCGCCGGCGATGTCCAGGCAGTGCCGGTGGTGGTGGGTTCGCCAGAATGTCCCACAGTGGAAGCGTGTTTCCTCACTTTTTCTAACATTTACGTGATGAATCTTCATGCTTGGCCGCCTACGCACTATACACAAAGGTAGGAGGTAAACACCGAGTGGACCGAAATAAATCCGCAATGTCTCTGACAATGAAACAAATGTTTTGGATACGCGGCAGAACTGTCCGTAATGGCGGTTTTTTTCCAGTAAGCGGTGGAAAGTTAATCATTTTATTTTTTAAGTCATCAAAAGATAAAGCTCATTACTCACGTATACTCCTAGAGCTTTATGAGCGTCAGAAAATATCCCACAAGCAAAACACTCATCCCTCTTTGTCCTGTTCTTCCGCAGAGCACATCCATATTTATTTAGGTTTAATTTGTTAGTTTCAGCAGCAGCATGGCATGCAGTTATCTTTTTTAACCTTTCCCATGCTAATCGCCATTAACATCTCCTCTAGTCGTCTGTGGACCTAAGCGTCAGAGAGTAAGCTGAGCCGCCTAAAGACGCCCAAATTGATTAATAAACAACATGCTATGCAACAGGAAAAACATAAACAATGCTCATGCGTTCACCCTAAAATGAGGTATAAATATCAATGTTTGTTCCATAACGCAAACAATAAAAAAATCTTAAAAGGCGAATCAAGCGATTTTTCGCGCATTTCTTCTTCCAGCAGTCACCTTTTCCACATCCTGGCGATCTTTCCTGCGTGCCCACACGACGACCACCAGGTAGATGACGACGCAGCAGCAGATGAAGACGAGCACGGCGAAGTTGTCGCGCAGTTTGGCGTCCAGGTTGGAGTAGGCGGCGGCGAAGTCGATGGTGTTCGGAGGCACCACGAAGTCGCCGCCGAAAGACGTCAAGTGGTTGCACAAGCAGTGGACGAACTTGCTGTTGGAGAGTGGGCTGACCTGGTGGCAGATTGCAGACGTCAGCATAAAACGCATCACTGTTACTTCTCTGAAATTTCTGACGAACGATGAAAGCTTGGCAAATGGTCCAATCAAAATGAACTGTTTTGCAACTGTCGCTATTATGAGGACAGGAATAGACAGGACAGCAGCGGAACAAGCTTTCTTGGCTTATGGCGCTGTACAGTAAAAGTTAATTAATTCAGTTTTTGTCCTCCTGTCCCTACACATTTTCGCTGTTTTGACGCATGCAGCTGCGGCCTGTTCCTGGGAACAAGTGCACACACCGTGTTGTGAAGCACCCGGACGATCCCATTTGTCCAGAGACCAGGAGTAGAAGTCTGTACCGACCTTGCAGCCGCGGGTCTCCCAGACCTCCAGCGTGTCGTTCCAGAAGTAGCACGCCGGCGTCACCATGGCCATCGAGTAGTTGCTGAGCTGGACGAACTCCCAGGGGCTGGGCGTGCTGCGCTTCTGGTAGTCGTACGGCCGGGTCGTCAGCTCCGGAACGTCGATCTCCGATTCGTTCACTAGGAGTCCAACAGCAGCGGTTAGGCGCAGACGGACGCGTCTTGACGTTCCGTTTTCTTGGGGGAACCGAGCGACACGACAGTGCACTAAACACGACGTAAATCGAATGAGTGGTCCAGGAAATACAACTTCTCTGTCGTGGTTATCGACGCAAATAGCCATAAGTCTCTTCAATTTCCACTTCGTCTCTAGAATCACGAGTTCAGACTAACACTGCATCTCATATGCTGACTGTGCAGTTAAAATATCACAGTCCTTAAATTCCAGGTCTACTTGAGCGAGTGTCACAGAAGATGGCGAGCAAAAACGAATATTCAGATACGCCGCCGCATCAGTTTCCACGTAGCCAGAAGACATCCGGCACCGACGTTACCTTGCTGTTTTACGACAAAACTCCATTGTCCAAGGCCCAACATCCGAATCGCCGCGTTACTGACGAGGATCGAGTGAGTCAGCTCATCGACCAGCTGTTCGTCCACCTTCGTCATCTCCTCAGATACTTTCTGGAAGTGAGTGGGTATAGGAGTTGAAAATTCAGTCGATGGTAATTCAAAGGCTTAACGCAATACCTAAATTTGGCGAATATTCGAATATGTACCTCATATTTCAGCAATGAAATATAAATGTTTCATCCAAGTTGTTGCCCAGCATTGGAATGCTTCAGTTTTAAGGAATGAAAATTATGAAGCGTTAGAATGATCGTCATAATTATTGTGAAGATTATGGTCCTTGTCAGGTGCTGTCACAGAGTAAATTTGAGGACGGCAATCACTGCTATCTAAACAGTTAACATTTAAATATCATCCATACGAAAGTCAGAGCAATCAAAGAAAAAATCATTCGAATGTCAGCTGTACACGAAAATACTGAGCAGTGTTTATAGACCCATCCCCAAGCTCTGCGAGTTAATAGAGACAGAACGACAACGAAAGCCGATATCAATAGTCAGGAAACAGCGTTCAACTTGTAGATGAAAAATATCTGTTGCCTGCTCTTTTCAGTCTCTTCTTGCTTAATGATACGGTTTTTATCACTTCATCTTTCTCATTCTGGTATGTTATTCGGAATAGATATGGTATGTTATGGTCTCAAGCGTAATGCAGTTACAATAATATGCAGAAAATGGTACAAATAGTCAAAAATAATGCGAAAACGAAAACGACACTTCAGTACTGCAGGCATTAAGAAACATTCTGTTGCTATCATTTTATGCCCTGCGAAAACGAACAGATACACGGTGTGAAGAGTAACCTGCACCTGCAACTTGAGCCGCTCAAATTTTTACCCTGAGCTCGAGTTTGCTGAGATACCACGTATCGTTCAGCGGTGGGTGGGGAATGTTGAACAGGAAGTCGTAGTCCGTGGGTGAGGCTTTTCTTCCCTTCGCCACCCAAATGTCGAATTTGGCGTCTTGGTCGGTGGCGCTGTCAGAAAGCATGTGTTAGATCCTTGAAAGCATTAAAACGGACCTAAGCTGACACTACAAGTCAGACATATACGCGTATGTGCATCGGGAAATTCACGTGAATGCTAAAGCGTGGGGTGGTTAATTCTGGTCAAAATATCGGCACTGGATTTTATAAACAATTTTAGTAGTCCCTAACAAGGACTCTATCTTATCAGCCGCATTAATGTCATGAAGAGAAATGGATTCCGGCTTAGTGCAATATACACAATATAGGTACACAATGCGAGTATATACACGATATATATATATATAATATATATACACAATATGCACATAATGTTCTGAAATGAAAATATTTCTTCCTCGGCGATTTAAATCATATGCATCTTGTGCGACGTCATACACAAGTGTTCAGTCATTCCAGTTAGGCAATCAAACACTCCCTGACGTGTATTTTTTCATGAATTTGAACTAAATAGGTTACTAGGGTGATGTTAAGGATCTGAGCCTGCGCTAATCAAAACATACTGCATAGACTCCGACCCTTAACCCCAATCGCGCAGTTGTAGGCAACGGTGAATTTGAGGCCAAAGTTTAAAGTGTCGTCGGGGGTACAACACAACCGTGTGGTGGACAGACCTCCCACTGGCCAGTGCTGGCTGACCAGCGAGCCGAATATCGAGCGCCGGGGCGTCTGTCTCGCCAGGACGGGGAGACTACCGTTCCGAGCTGCCGATCGCGATGCCAAATGGCTCACTTCAGCTGGAAGAGGATGCTGCTGTCGTTGCTGGTGACGTTGACGAAGTGGACCGTTTCGTAGCTGCTGTCGCCGTTGCTGTAGGGCTGAATGATGCGGCGACGTGGCCTGTTTCTCTCCGCCACATTCATTCGGACGCCGATTGGGTCCCTCAGGTCTTTGACCTGAGGTCAAAGGAGCTGGTCAGCTACTCAGCATGGCTCCGGACCACCGGAAAACAACTTCGATGAAAACTATCGACTATTTCGACAACTCAAAGGATCATGTAGTTACTGGGGCACTGGTATCACCGTGTCCGTAAAAACAGTAGAACTAAATGAAGACGATACGCTATCATCTTAGCTCGCAACTTACGCGTGGCCTCAATACTGAGGCGGCAGCAATAACGGTATTGACCCGGGTTACATTTATCCTGGCGCATTATGCTGACAGCTACGGTGCTCTATCAGGCCCAGTATCAGTAGCCCATGCTTCGATTATTGGACGCCACAGCGCTGCACGGCCGGCTGAGAAGACCCCCTCGTGATTAAGGCGCTCTCGAAACGATTCGCTGCTTCCCCGAACCGCCAGCGCCGTCAGGGCTCCACGTTCCCTTACTGCGTGCAACCAAGAGTAGCTTAGGTATTCTGGTTGACTTTGATACCCATGTCCCCAGGTCGCTGACCTCTATCTCGTCGTTGTCGCCCTCGCTGAGCGTCAGGGACAGCACCGGGGTGGCGATGAACCTGGCAGAGTCGTCCCAGATGAACGGGTTGTCTTGTTGGGACATGGCCTGCCAAGAACGTTCACGGCGAGTCAACACGGTGTCGTTTGGGGGCAGAGTTGGCTCTCACAGCGGTACGCATTTGCGTCCACGATACTAATCAAACAGTCGCTCTGGTACTGTCTGTTGTTAATTCTGCTGTTGTTGATCAATAATGTTGTTGATTCAGCCATGAGCCATGATTTTACTCAAATACTGAGACACATTTTGCTTTATATTCTTAGCACGAAATATTCACAGGTTTGTCCATTTTCTTAGATCTCATAAAATCTCCCATTAAGTGGCACTGATAACAATCTAGGCCAAGTATAGCAGCGTAACCTGACGCAAAGAAGCCGTTGCCCAGGTCCTACACACACACCAGGAAATTTACCAAGTGCAGGAGGTATTAACCAGCGTGACATCCACTGACAAGCCAGAAATAGCGAAGGTGAATACTGAAGGTATGAATGAGGGAGCAGAATGTTGAATGAGCCACCATCGGCTTCATGTGTAGAAAATTGTTTTGAGACTTGGTGAGGCAAAGGTCGGCGCCGTCAGTCCCACTAACTCAGTTTCCGCCTCCCCCTCCCCCACCGTTACTTTGTGGCTGGATTTCGACCACTTCATTTTCGGCTTTGATGAGAATGGCGTAAAAAAAACTTTTGTTCTTACACCAGTTACAGGTTTACACCATAGGACTTTGTAAAACAATCTTGAAGAGTGCAGCGAATAAACGGTACACACTGCACACCCTTCACGTTTTGCGCAGCGCAGAGGCGCAGGGACCGCTGGTCTTAATGCTGTTTTTTTTGAAAAAGCCCAAATTTTCGGCAACCTTCCCGCCGATGCAAGGAACGCACAGTGCGGCTGGCATACGTATGTTGTATCTTGTAGGCCAGCTCCTATGTTAAAAAAAAATTGTGGGAAACAACGATTTTATTTATTATCTACTGAGAGGTAACATGGCATGGTACTATTTAAATCGAAATTTGGTTGAGAGCTGACTGAGGCAGATTCCTGTCGGCTGCATTGTACATTTGTACCATTGCTTTTGGCTAACAGGTGGTATGTGGGTATCCACCCCTAGTCAAAGTTAGCTCGAGAGGTGTATAGCTATTTCGGGGAATCGTTCAGCTTTTGGGACAAATACACACTGGAGGGCACTGGGCTGGAATGCTGTATGGTGACATTGTTCTATAATTTTTATATAATAAAATTATATAACATCTATAACTTGTATGCTTCTGCTGCTTACCTTGTTTTTAATTTCATACTTCATGATTTTGCGAGAAAATAAAATTTAGGGTGGGGATGGTTTCATCCCACACCGCCATTATGGAAACACTCAATGTTAAAAGTTGGTGTGGTCTCCGCCATTTTGAAGTCGGCGCGGAGGAGACCCCACCCGCCCCACCCGTGTTCGGCTACATTCCGGTACAACATGCAGCGATCCGGCTGCCTGCAGACCGGATCTGGCTGGTAAGCACCTTGATGTCGACGAATCCCGAGAAGGAAACGTTTCCGCCAAGCATTTCGCCGGCGCTGGACAGGCTGAAGGTGCCCATGTCCGACTCCACGGACTTGTTGTCCATGCTCTCGGGCAGACTGCGCTGGCAGACGAGGTTCATGCCCAGGGCGTGAACCGACACGGTCGGGGAACCCGGAGGCATCGACTTCAGTAAACTGCTCGCCAACACCTTGACGATGCTGACCACCTGGCCATGAGATACGGAACATTCCGTCACTCTATGGTTGGCGTTAGTTATGCCGTAGTCAACCCGTGCTTTGAAAAATGTATATGTATACACACACACACGCCATATATATATATATATATATATATATATATATATATATACTTCTATATATACATATAATGAATGGATTAAAATACCCCCGCATCTGGCACTGTAATTACAATTTATCTAACAAGAACATCATTTTTTTTTTAGTGTCAGAAATTATGATAGATTCAATAATGGCATGAACGTTTTTCAGACGTTTGAAATCTCTAAAGCCGTATGCAGTAAAAAGATATGTGAAGAACCGATAAATTTGCATGGAACAAATCGGCAAGATAATGAGATAGCCTGTGTCTCACTTACCTGCCCATAAATGCATGATTATTTGCCATAAGAAAAGAGCAGTAAACAACAATGGGTCCTCCAGCATGGCCACACTACACATTACCGTTTTCAGACCGACACTATGTTACGCGATTCTCACGGTGCATTACAAGCTGAGTAAACAGCCCCAGACGCCGGGACCGACCTGGGTGGTGACCGCACGCCGCGCCTGCCGCTGCACGGGAGTCATCTGAGTCGCCAGCTCCGACTCGGTGGTGGTCGAGAGCGGCGACTCCGTGATGGACTCGGGCGTCTGGTGGAACGCCGCGAACGCCACGTTCCCGATGGCCGCAAGGATGCCTGCGGCGGCCACGGCACGGTCACACACCAAAGATCATCCGTCCAGTAGGTAATCCGACAACCAACGAAATCGTCATCAAACGTTACCAGTTATCTGTTACGGGTAAACTGGTAGATAGGTACATCTGTAGATAGCAGCATGTAAACAAAAGTAGATATGGGAATTTGAGACAATGCAAAGAAAGACAGGGGACGGAGATATTTCCAAAGCTGAGCTCATACATGAGCTGCTGTCGTCCCGAGAGACACATATCTTTTCACGGTTTCGACACCACTTTCACCGCACTTTTATGTCGGACGTCATCAGTAAGGTCCAGAGTCCTGTGGGTGGTCCGTACCGGTACAGGCGCTGATCACTTGGTCTCTGGAGGGCGTTTGACCAGATTCGCCCGCGGCAAAACTGTCCACCTTGCTGGCCATCTGGGTGGCGAACTGGAGCGTGCGATTCGTGGACTCTGCTGATACCTCGCTCGGCTCGGCCGTGGACACCTTTAGCGCCCTGCATAGACACAGGCCGTAAAGGTCAGAGAGCCCTGTATAGGCACAGCCCATGAAGACCAGAGAGCCCTGCACAAGCACAGGCCGCAACAGCCAGCGGTCAGCTAGGTCTTTGGTCAGAGATCACAGTAATCTGCAGTTCACTGCCCTGACGTTCGTGGATCACATCCGGATATGACAAACGACTTATTACGTGCGCTGGAATTTGATTTTGATTTTAATGAGAATTAAACTTACTTCAAATTTAAGATCGAAATGATCACGGACCAATTATTGGACACCATAGTTTTTTGGTCACAACCAAAAAAGTGAATAATAATAATATAAGGAAATCCCTTATATCCTTCAATTTGACTCCGATGTACCGAAGCTTTAAGAGGGATTAGACGGATAGGAATTGGAAAGACAGGAATAACTGAGTTCAGTTATTTCTGTCACTGCAGCTCGCTTGCCGTAAGCATCAATTTACCTACTACCAGACTGCAGACTGTTCCCAGTCATTTTCCCAAATAACTTTTCAACAAACTGGCCGACTGTTGCAAAATTTTACCAGTGTATGTTTAGAACCCTGACGTAACTGAAACCAGAATCGGATTTTGAATGAATCCGAAATTCACTATTGATCTTACCATTAACTCCTTTAATTTCCCTCTCCCACTCCCATTTCTATTTCCAATGCCCTAGTTGAGACGCTACTAACTTATCTTTAGCGGCCAGCGCTGCCAACCCAGCCGCTAGCATAGCTTCGGGAAAATAATTTATTGGAAAGTCACGCGGTTCTCTATGTTTACCCCTTTCCTCGACACTTCATTAAGAAAACCTCTACGCAGGAAACCCCTTGTTACTAAGAAAAGCTACATTACCGTTCAATGATAAACATACTCAGTTGTGGCTCATTTTGTGTTTAAATGCAGCAGGAAATCATGTTTGGATTTCAGTTGTGGAGGTACGGTTCGGTAGTAGAAGTTGGAACATGAGTGACGTCAGTTCCGTGCGCGGTTAAGCATTTTGGTGCACATAAAAGTGGCTCAATTTGAAAACATGGCTGGCGTAATTGACGTGGAGTTTCGTTGAGCCATAAACAGGACTCCAGTCATCAAACCGCCGACGTATGCCCGTAAAACTTGTCAACGCATGCCCGATAAGCCGACGACAAATGGCTGGGTATTTTGCGTTTCGACGGGCCGGGTATTTTGCGTTTTGACGGAGGAAGAGGCCGCCGCCGTGGTGGTCGGCCGTCTCGGGTGGCGAGAACCACAGGGTGACCCACGCGGAGGCCGACTCGATCTGCTCCACGTTGTTGATGGGCGCCTTGACGATGGCGTTGATGAATTTGTCTCGGAGCTCAGTCCGGTGCTGGCGCTGGCTCTCTGTCGTTCCTTCGGGCGTTGAGCTGGACGTCGTGTTGGATGGCTCCTGCACAGGGGGACCAGACAGACCGTGATGGCAAAGTGCCAGTTTGTTTGTGAGCGTAGGGCGAATTTGCAACATTATTGTCGAGAACAAACCAAACAACGTATCGTTTTCCATTGTTCTGGTCCCGTGTTATTCTGATAGCTGTGTCGTGCGTTGACGCAAGGATTGCAGACATGGGGGACCAAGGTCACCTCGGGCGATGACCCAAACCAAGGGCACCTGGGGGGGAGGGGGGAGGGAGGACCTGGCATTTTGACAGAGGTCAGGATCGAGAGTGTTCGTGGGTTTTGTATTTGTGTTGCATGAAAATGTCAAGCCGCACTATGAGCATATGTTGCTGAGGGCGAAGAAAGCAGACAGAGCACCTCAGATTGAGAATGAACGGACAAAAATACAAATAAGAAGTCTTTGTTTAGTACACAATGCTCCAACACCATTCGGTAAGATGTTACCGCGCCGGAAAAACACTATTTGCTCCCAAAAACTGTAAAATTTGGAATGCTTTCCCATATATTAAAATACGTATGTTTTACCTCTGATCCCATTAGGGCTGCCGCACTTCTTGTTCCCCGCCCATTCACTGACCTCTGCCAGGCTCTCGTCGTCCTGTCCTGCCCCATCACTGACCTCTGCCAGGCTCTCGTCGTCCTGTCCTGCCCCATCACTGACCTCTGCCAGGCTGTCGTCCTCCTGTCCTGCCCCATCACTGACCTCTGCCAGGCTGTCGTCCTCCTGTCCTGCCCCATCACTGACCTCTGCCAGGCTGTCGTCCTCCTGTCCTGCCCCATCACTGACCTCTGCCAGACTGTCGTCCTCCTGTTCTGCCCCATCACTGACCTCAGTCGTGCTCTCTGCTGCCTCTGCCGCTTGTCCGTTCAGGATCTCTGCCATGTTGGTGATAAGCAGGTTGGCCTGCTGGGACTGGCCAGACGAGATGAGGTCGCCGACGTTGTCGCCGGTCTCCTCAATTAACTCGGTGAGTTCCTCGTCGTTCAGTTCCACCTCGGCCACCTGCACATCGGATCTCACGTGAACCACGGGATAAGACTTTGTCGTCATGCCAAACCGGGCACTGTTGCAAGAGGACAGGCAGAATTAAAAAAGAATGCAGTTACGCAAAATAAAAGAATGGGGATGCTGTGTAAACAAACCCGATGTCTTCACAGGATCAATGTCCCACACATGCCGCAAAACAGCGTAAACGTTGAAAAGTTCGGAATCTTTAATAACCGAGACCGTAATAACTGGGACCGTGAGACCGTTTATGACTGGAAGAAGCGGGTATGTTCAGTCCTCCCCTTCCAGAATGATCCCAAGGAGGGCTTTCAACAGCATCCGAGCACACTAGCCACCCACTCCTCAGTCTGCCCCCCCCCTCTGTGCCCTTCCCCGCGGCGGCGGAGCGGCGGCCGGCCTCACCCGAACAGGGACGATCATCTCGACGAAGTCGCCGCGCGGCTGGCTGACGCGCACGGCCAGGTGGCGGCTGAAGTCGCTGTGCGCGTCGCCGGCGCTGAGCGTGAGCTGCGGCCCGACCGGGTCCGGCCCGTGCGAGACGATCTGCCGCTCGTCGGCCGACACCAGCCAGGCGTTGTAGCTCAGGCCGTCGTCCGAGGCCGTCTCCGGGTTCAGCCAGCCGGCGCAGTGCACGGCGAACAGCGTGCTCAGCGCCGTACCTGCCGGCGGCGCGGAATACAGGCCAGGTCGGCCAGAGGCACGAGGAATGGTGTGGGTGGATCCAGTAGGAATGGTGTGGATGGATCCAGTAGGAATGGCATGTGGACGGATCCAGTAGGAATGGTGTGGATGGGTTTAGTAGGAATGATGTGGGCGGATCCAGTAGTAATGGTGTGGGTGGGTCCAGTAGAAATGGTGTGGGTGGGTCCAGTGGGAACGGTGTGGGTGGGCCCAGTAAGAATAGTGTGGGTGGGTCCAGTAGTAATGGTGTGGGTGGGTCCAGTAGGAATGGTGTGGGTGGGTCCAGTTGGAACGGTATGGGTGGGTCCAGTAAGAATGGTGTGGGTGGGTCCAGTAGATGAAAAGCAGAAAGTGGCAACGGCACGGCGAACGGGTAGGGAAACAACGGGCATGACTTCGTGTCCTGAGCACATGGCGATTGCAAGAGAACAAGCAGGTCATGAAGCAGGGGAGGAAATAGAACAGAGAAGGGATTCCTCACGGCTGAGAACAAAACCCTTCAGGTGAAGATTTGGGACAAAAGGACTTGGTCTCCTGAGCCCCGAGCAGAAGTGGAGCAAAATCTAAGTCTAATGGAAAAAGGCGATCTTTAGAAAAGTGCTCCTCATCGTTATGAGCAGACATGTCGCACGGTTTCATTCGGCAACCGAATGCTTCACACGTACAGTTTTACAGCTGCCGTGGCACCAGCGCCGCAAGGCGTCCAGCTCTGATCCCAGCCCGGGCACACAGGGCAGCTCGCAGTCGGAGCGACCCGCGCGCCGGCGGACGGTCAGCGCCGCCGACTGACCTGACGGCGGCTGGACGGAGCAGTTGCCTCCGTACGGCGGCTGGCTGGTGGTCACCTCCAGCTCGGTGAAGGCGGTGGCCAGGCCAGGCGTCTCGCCCTTCAGCCTCAGCACGTACACCGTGTTGGGCAGCAGCGAGTGCGGCTTCAGCAGCAGACTCCTGCCATGCAGGCCTGGCGGCACGGGCGGCCGTCAGCGACCGCCGAAAGCGACGCACCTGACAGCGTCACGCAGCTGACAGCTCCACGCAGCTGACAGCCTCGTACAGCTGACAGCTTCACGCGCAGCTCGCAGAGGAACGCTGGCGTCACTGCTGAAGCGCAGCAGATGCGGCCAGCAGTGATCCTGGTCCATTCAAGCCCGCCTGGAGGAGATTAGTCATCAAAGAACGGAAGGCGTTGATAAGCATGAGGCCACTGTCTGATCCGTGTTTCTGTTGCTGGTGACGGCTGCCTAATGCTGTTAAAGTTTGTCGGTACAACTGTCGGGCCCAGCAAGGCCCAACCTCAAGAAAAACAGCCTGGAGCTGTGATGTAATCATGAGGTAATAAGACATTGTCCATTATGTTGGCGAAACGATTTTTTGTCGCCCTTGTTGCCTTTTAACATTTTCGTCGACATCGTATAACGTCATGTTCCATTTTACATTAAGGCCTTTATTTTCATCCACCTCATTTACTCACTGGCTTGTGAGCCATGAAAGAATGACAGCAGTAGTTAAGAATAGGCATTTTTTATTCCATTCCTTGCTTCCATGTAAGCATAAATGCCAAGCCCAGGCATTTTTTTTACGTTTTACCGTCAGCCACGCTCACCTAACTACCTACTGTTGTATCCCTGCCCGCTGTTCTGCTTGCGTCCCTACCCTGTTTTTACGAACCAATTGTTCAGCCTCCATCAGGCGTAAGCAGCTAGTCTTTATTTAAAGATTTTTTTTTTAATTTTTCGTGTGAGGAATGGCTGGCTCAAATCACACGTATATCAATACGTAGGAGATATATGAATAAACACAAACATGTGTGTAAGTGCCTAGGACTAATTTGGACCTCCTAATGTTCGCGCTGTTCACCACACAAGATATCGTAATAATCAGGAAAAATTCATGCTATGCCCATTATTCAGCAATGTTCATCTGATGCGCCATCTGCGACAATGTCTTCGATGTACGTCAATCACATCCACCGTCCATCCAGCTACGCGAATTGACATGCTGTGCCGCAGTACATGTCGTCTGACGGCGCAGCCTACCTGGTCCTCATGTCCGCCGTCGTGGAAGCTGATGTCCGGTCAAAATGGCGAAAGGTAAGAATGGCGAATGCCTTTTGGCGAATGCCAGATGGCGAATGCTGAATGGCGACATGTAAAAATGGCGACTGGCCAAATGACAATCGGCAAAATGGCGACATGTCAGAATAGCGACGTGTAAAAATGGCGACTGGCGAAATGGGGAAGGGCAAAATGGCGACATGTAAAAAAGGCCACATGCAAAGATGGTGAATGGCTAAATGGCAGACAAAAACACATACCATATGTGTACATATATGCATATAAATGTACGTACATATACAACCAGGTATGTTCTGAAAGCTCATTCTTGCTAATGCAATTCTGATTAGACAGCGAAATTAGTTGTTATTATTTTCTTCCTCGGGCTTCCTGTACTCCTTACAAATTTTCTCTACTTCTTCTCCACGAAAAAGTGCAGGCCTCCAAAACCATGCAGCGTTCCGTTGAATCCCATGAACATCACCAGGGAAACATTCAAGCACATTACACATCCACATGACATGTCTAGCCAACATAAGGCACACGTAGTGGAGTTCTTTCACTAGGTAAGCAGGACACCGACCTGGGGACAGCATGCCTTTGGATCACACCGGGGCCCGGCAAACTAGCCGACCATCTCATCCAGCTCCAGCTCCGTGGTTCCCGGACGTAACGTGCAAAAGCGGGAGAGAAAGAAAGAGGGGGGAGGGAGGGGACGGACGGACGGACATTGTTGAGGATTTTCCATCCTCGCTACGTTTGTGTCACGTGACATTGGCCAACATCCATTGTTTTTTTTCCTTTTTTGGAAGGGGAAAATGATAGGAGCTACCGATTGCCGTTCGGTTTTGTTTCTGGCCGCATTGCTAGATCCTCCTGAGATGACAAAAGGGGGATGTCGGAAGCAAGCATCAGACTACTCGTAACTACCCCATGGCCTGGCGATAAGATCAAACTCTTGGGTCCCGTGGCACCGGGTTCGGGTCCCGGAGGAGAACTATTATCAAGAGGCCAGCTTGTCAACGGACTTATAAGGTCTGACCTGGCACAAGGCGGCTGTACCCATTTCTCCATTTCTGGGCCGTTTCGCCGTTTATTCGTTTGACATTTTTACATGTATACACGTAACCACCTGGCCGTTCGCCGTTGTGGCAGTCTCCTTTTTTACACGCCGCTATTTAGCCATTCGCCATTAAGGCTGTCGCCATTTTGGCATGTCGCCTTTTTTACACGTCGCCATTGGGCCATCCACCATTTAGCCTTTCGCCATTTTGGCTCGTCGCCTTCATCACATGTCGCCATTTGGCCATTTGCCATTTAGCAGTTCGCCATTCTGGCACGTCGCCATTTTTACAAGTCGCCATTTGGCCATTCGCCATTTGGCCGTTCGTAATTTTAGTACGTCGCCATTTTTACATGTCGTCATTCAGCGTTCGCAATCTAACATTCACCAAAAAGGCATTCGCCATTTTTACATTTCGTCATTTCACCCTAGTGCCGTCAGACTTCTGCGCCAGTTCTCCAATCTTCGAAGCTTTGCACAGCAAATACTATGCGTGACACGCTGGACTCTGTTCACTATCATCTCGCAATCCACTTAAAGTGCAGACAAATACAAAACCAATATTATTAATGTCATATGCATCAGCAGAAGTATCAACGGCAAGATTAAGGCCCATCACATTGCTTTCCCATCTTCAAACAGGCGTCGGGCGTATGTATAAAGCCCTGGGTGTCAGTATCCACCACCACGGCAAGTTCACAAACCTAACCCTAACAAATGTATTACCCAAACAACCCTGTCTGTTCCATCTCATGCAGACTGAATGAATGAATCGTATGTGCCCTAATGCATCTGTTGGTGTATGACCCAACAGTACATGGCCCGCACGGCCTGACAACTGATAAGGTGTCGTTACCATTGGCCTCAACGAATACACGTTGCGACCACTGTTCCAGACAAGTTCCATCATTTTCCAGTATGCCTACATTGCTTAAGATTAAAATCTACAAAATATGTCCACCAAATGCCACATATATATCAAATTCGGGTAGAAATATAACTAGCTCGTATCACATCAGATGTATTGTTTTTTCTAATCCTTCTGTTGGCCTCTCAAACGCTTTTCGATGCACCTCAGTCTCATTTATCTTGCATCGTATGCTCCAGCAATGTCCATGACTCCAAGGTCAAAGATGCAGGCAGACTTTGGGCCACGCTTTGGGCATGGATCTTTATGTCTTTTGATGATTGTACGGTTTTGCGCAGGACATGTGTCATGTATGGCTTGTACCAATCGCAGTGTGAGTCAGTTTTTCCCCTAATGACATTTTATTGGCTTGAGGCATATTTAGTCAGTTTTTAAGTAATCCCGAGAGCGCAATAGTATGTCAGCATTGTGGGCAAACAAGTGATATGTTGAATTACGATGTGTTACGGATCCCAGACCTCACCTGTTTCGTCCGTGAGACTGTCAGTATCCGTGACCAGCAGCCTGTGGCCTGTGCTGTTGACGCGGTAGATGGTCCAGCTGAAGACGATGCCGCGCCGGCAGGTGGGACACTCCCCCAGAAGGGACAACTCTGCCACGGTCGTGACCAGCTTGCCGCAGTTGCTGATGCATCTGCGGGGCCAGAAGGGCATCAGCCCTCCGCAGTCATGCTGAAATACCCCCTAAGGAAACCCGAGAGATCCAGTGGTTTTGCGGTGTCGCACAGCAAAACCAGTGTCTTTTCCTAACCCTGGCATCCCCAGCAGACTGGTGGGCGGGAACAGATAATCTCGCTACGGCAGCTTGGCGCGACAGTTTATGTGAAAGCGGGCCAAGGCAAATCTGCCTCGTGGGCACAACGCTCACGTGATGTTGATGTCTGGCGGGTCTCCCTCGATGATCTGCACCGACTGGGTGGCACTGGCCGTCTTGGTGCCGGCAGTCACCAGTGCCACCAGGTGGATGGTGACGTTGTGTGGCGAAAAGTCTGAGCGCAGTTGCAGTACACCTGGCGAGACAACCAGGTTTATCTGCGAGTGATCACGTCGGGTCTTACAAGGCGCCGGATCACAGCGCAATCGCAATAATCTGTTCTTGTCAGAAGCGATGAGAGTTTCTAAGCTTTTGGGGCTGAAAGACTGGAATGCGTCCGAGCAGGTAAAAAACCGGCAGCTAGCACACACTCAGAGGACTCTCCAGTCAGCATGTTACCAGGAATGAACTCGGGCAGTCGACTTATCCCTGTATTAGAATGTTCTGTTTTATAGTTCCTAAAGCCTCTGTTGTGCGTCTCCCCGTCCCTGATTGCGTCCCTTGAAACAGACACCCGCCACGATTTCCATCTCCTGACCGGTGTCGTTGGCGACGTCTAGCCTTCCCGGACCGGAGCCGAAGCAGCCGCCGGCGTCGTTGCGCTCGTCGATGTACTGGGGCTCGGTGGGCACGGCCACGAGCGGCGCCCGCTCGGTGGACGGCTCCGCCTCGCCCTCGCGGTAGCAGAGCCAGACGAACGTCCAGCCGGCGACGTCGGCCGGCGCGTCGGCGTCCGGGTCCGTCGACAGCGACGCGGCGTCGACGCGGAAGGGCCGCGCGAAGCCGACGGCGCGGCCGCGGCCGCCGGCCAGGCGCAGCTGCAGCGGCGTCGTGCGTACGAACAGGAACACGCTGGCTGACTGCCACACCTCGGGCACGGACGTCATCGTCACGGTCAGCGTCAGGTTGTAGCGCGCGCCGGCGGCAAGCGTGCCCGGCGCCAGGTAGGCGGAGGTGGTCGCGCCGCCGTCGGCGCCCTGCAGCGCCGGCAGCGTCACCGGCGTGTTCTGGTAGTCGACGTCGCCGACGCGGGTGAGCAGCGAGGCGGACCAGACGAGCGTCGCCTGCGGCGAGGAGGGACAGTCGAGCGTGACGTCGCGGTCGATGACGACGGCCTCGGAGCGGCGGTGGACGCGCGGCTGGTCGACGGTGCGCCCCGCGCCGGCGATGCGCACCGTCGGGTACCGGCAAGGCCACGACGTGATCGACACCGTGCTCGCCGTCAGCGACTCGGCGATGGAGTTGAAGGCCACGGCCGTGGCGTAGAAGGCGCCGGTGCGCGGGTAGTCGTGCTGAACGACGGTCGGGTTGGTGACGGCCCGCGTCTGGCGGTCGTAGGCGACGCCGGCGCGCACCTGCGCCAGCAGGGCGTCGCAGGAGGCGGCCGAGCCGAGCAGTGCCGCCGCGCCGTCGCCGAACTCGACCAGCAGGCACATGTCCGTGCCGAGCTGCTCGAACTCGAGCGACAGCGTCACCGACTCGTTCAGCCGGCGAGGCCCATCGTTCGAGAGCCGGCGCACGGCCGTCCGCTCAAGCAGCGACGCGTCCACGCTGGCGGTGGCCGACGACAGCGCGTTCGACGCCGTGCACGTGAAGGTGTGCGCGCCGGCGCCGGGCGGCCGCGACGTAAAGTGCGGCTCGCGCGAGGTGACCGCCGGGTCGCCGACGCGGCTGAACTCGAAGCTGACGTCCGAGCCGGACTGGAGCCGCGCCGAGACGCGCACGTCGTGCGTGGCCGGGTACGTGCCGGCCGGCACGCGGTCGCTCTGGAACGTCTCGCCGGTGACGCGGTTCAGGCCGGAGAGGTGCAGCGTGAGCCCGGCGATGCGCTCCAGCACCGTCAGCCGAGCGGTGCGCGTCACCATGCCGAGCGGGTTCGAGGCCGTGAAGCGCAGCGTGAACACCCCGATCTGAGCGTGCGCGCGCGTCACCGTCTCCTCTTGCGTGGCGTTCTCCAGCAGGGCGAGGTCGCCGTCGCCGAAGCTGAGGATGAAGGTGAGGTCGGAGCCGCTGGCGACGCGCATGATGTAGGTGACCGCCTCTGTCGCCAGCGTCGCCTCCGCGGACAGCGAGAGCGAGGCGTTCTCGATGGGCGCGACCAGACGAATCGAGCCGCTGAGCATCGTGAAGCTCAGGGAGTTGGAGCAGTTGGCCACGAAGTCAGTGTCGCCCGGCGTCATGGCTGACGTCTCCAGCGGAAGGACAACCCCCGACAGTTCCGTCACAACAGTGCGCTCCGTCGTGCCCTGCTCGGATCCAAAGCTCCACTCGCAAGACACGCCGACAAACGAGTCATCTTCGCTGATGATCCGAACGACGGTACCCGTGAGGATGTTGACGTTCTCGCTTGTCACCAGGGAAAGCGCGCCGGAGATATTCCTCCTGACGACCACCACGTCAGGGACGACAACGGTCTTCTGGCTGATGGCGTTCGCGGCCGACACGGTGACGTTGAAGTCGCCCTCCTCCAGGAACACGTGACTGCGCTCGAGCTCGTGCAGCCCGTTCACGGTTCGCGTCGCGAGCGACGAGTTGCCGTCGCCCCAGTCGACCGTCATGTGGACGACGGAGAAGCCGTCCAGCTGCACGGTCAGGTTGACGGCGCCGCCCACCTCCAGCAGCGTGGGCGCGACGGCAGTCAGCACTTCGTCAATCGGCTGCTCGAACATCAGGACGGCGCTGACGGTGAAGTTGCTGACCTCGTTGCGGAGCACGGCGGTCGCCTCGTAGGTGTTGTTCTGGACCCGACTGAACGGATAGTGGTGGGAGAGGCCGAGGGCAGCGGGCACGGAGGGAGTGTTGATCACCTCGTGGAACTCGGAAGAGCCGTCGCCGAAGTCCACTTCCACCCATATCGGCTGATACAGGTATTTATGACCTGTGCAAGGACATTGGCGTGTGAACTGAACACCAGCAGCGGAGGGTCTCCCGGCAAACCTAACGGTCAAATGGGGTAACATCCATTCCACAGAGATTTCGGAAACTGCTGGGTTTGGAAAAAAAAAACATTCCCAGTAGGACACCGAGCTTTTATGACATATTATGGCACATTAACAATTTCATATGGCAAGTCATTCAAGTTAAATTGATTGATTTTTTTTTTCTACCGAAAATGTTATTAAGCACACCTAGGCGGAAACTCATTGCTTGAATCGTATTTTCACACGGAATGGCTGCCACGAAACGTAGGATGATTTGGTTCCCCTTCGTGGGGCATGCTAAATGCACTAATCAAACGTTTCCCTGTACCAGAAACGCGTACTTATGCAGTAAAACTGCGAAAACGATCCAAGTGTTTTTTTCGTAACTGTTGTTTTGTCCATGAACATCCGCGCTCGATATGAAGTTCGCAGTGATAAAAGGGAAACAGCGGCTGCCCGTTACCTTCGAAGACCAGCGCGATGGCTGCGATGCTCTCCGGCAGGGCGACGGGTACGTCTGTCACCATCCGGATGCCAGAGAGAGCTCTCCGCACCGTGACAGAGACGTTTTTGGACAATGTCTCCACGCCGTCGCTGCATTCCACAAACGCTTCGACATCTCCTTCTTGCTGGAACGGTGAAAGTGGGATTAAAGATTTCATCTAGTAATTCTTAAAAATAAACAACGTCTTTCAAATAGGTGTAATCGGAACCCATTCGTTGACAAAACATTACGACTGACGTCCTCCTCATGTCCAGAAAGACATTCCATTAAGGACTCAGGCGAACTTATGTCATGTCCAAAAAGACATTCCATTAAGGACTCAGCGACGGATCAGGACAGAACTCACCTCAGCCGTGAAGACGTGCTCTCTGGACAAGCCGCCTCCTCCTACGACCGTGAACGTGTCGTTGCTTCCGTCGCCCCAGGCCAGTGAGCAGAAAAGATTCGACGGCACCAGATTGCTGACGACCAGGGCGTGGGGATGGCCCACGGCTGCGAACGGCGACTGAAATCGGGCCGTGAAATCGATCAGCGAACTCGTTGTCGCGACAGAAGAAACTGTCGACAAGGTTTCCAGGGCTGTAGTGATCTCGTCCGTAACTTCTGAAGCTGTCGATGCTGTTGATGTCGCAGCGTCGGTTGCAGTAGAACCTATCGAAATTGTTCCAGATACATCTGTTAGGCCCTCAGTCGCTGCCGTAGAAGAACCAATGGTGATGACTGAGCCCGAGGATCCATCTGTCGCTGCGCTGGTGGTCAGAGTAGTCTGGCTTGATCCGAAGGACAGCGAAGTCGAACTTGTGGCGCCAGACGTGGATGTAAGCCCTGCTCCTGCGGTGGAGGTAGCGGGCGCAGTCCCTGTCCCTCCTGGGATAGCAGAACCTGTACTCGTTGGCTCCGTGCCCCCTGTCGAAGCGATCGTCTCCGTCGTGATGTCTGGCTCCGTTGTGTCGATGGTGGTAACTTCGACCACGACCGTAGATCCTGTTGCTTCATTTGTTTGTTCGGTTGGTACTGTCGGCTCCGTCGAAGCCACTGTGGAGACGTCAGGCGAAGAGACGTCTCCCGTCGTTATTGACGTGGCAACAGACGTACCAGTTCCCAAAGTCAATGTTGATGAAATAATTCCATCAGTCGCATCAGTAAGCCCCGTGATGATCGACGTGAGAGAACCGCCAGAGGTGGATGACTGAGACTCCGTCGAAACAACTGCTCCTTCTGATGCCGTGCTTGCAATGGACGTCGACTGAGTTGACCCTGAGGACGCTGGAGCCGGGCTTGTCGTATCGGCTGTGGCCGTTTGGTCTGTTGCAGCAGCTGAAGTATCAGTGGTGGTGTCTAGCTCGCCGGGGCTTGCAGAGGCGACTGTCGTCAACTCTGCCTCTTCCGGCGTCGTGACCACCACTGTTGTCGTTTCCGGTTCTGTTGCGTCCACAGTGGTAACTTCGCTCGCTACTGCAGATACAGAAGTACCACTTATGACCCCGGTTGTTGCCGCTGATCCCAATGGAGTCAGGGTTGTTACGTCAGACGTGGTTACAGATCCCGTTGTTACTGATGTGGTCACAGAAGCACCACCGAGAGTCGATATGGCCGAAGTAACGCCAGTAGTAGTGTCAAGAAGCCCCGTGGTGACTGAAGTGATAAAATCACCAGACGTAGAGGACTGAGGCTGCGTCGAAACAACAGCTTCTCCCGTCGGCGTAGCAGTAGAGGAAGTCGAGTGAATTGACGTTGAGGAGGCTGGAGTGGAACCTGCGGTAGCGGCTGCGGTCGTCACCTCTGTTGCCACAGTCGGGGTATCAGTTGGGGTTCCGGCCTCACTTGGAACTGTAGAAGTGACGGTCGTCGACCCTGCCTCTTCCGGCGTTGTGACCACCACTGTTGTCGTTTCCGGTTCGGTTGTGTCCACAGTGGTCACTTCGCTCGCCGCTGCTGATGTCGACGTATCACTTGTGAACCCGGTTGTTGCCACTGATTCCGATGGAGCCAGGGTTGTTACCTCAGGCGTGGTTACAGATCCCGTTGTTACTGATGTGGCAAGAGAAGTACTACCACCCAGAGTCGTCATGGCTGAAGTAACCCCATCAGTCGCACCGGCAAGCCCTGTGGTGATTGAGCTTATAGAACCACCAGAGGTAGCAGACTGGGGCTCCGTCGAAACAACGGCCTCTTCTGTCGTCATAGCTGTGGAGGAAGTCGACTGGGTGGCAGCTGGAGACGCTGGAGTGGAACCTGTGGTAATGGCTGTGGTCGTCATCTCTGTCGCTACGGTTGAGGTATCAGCTGTGGTGCCTTCTTCGCCGGTGACTGTAGTGGCGACAGTCGTCAACTCTGCCTCTTCCGGCGTTGTGACCACCACTGTTGTCGTTTCCAGTTCTGTTGCGTCCACAGTGGTAACTTCGCTCGCTGCTGCAGATGCAGAAGTACCACTTGTGAGCCCGGTTGTTGTCTCTGATTCCGGTGAAGCCACTGTTGTTATATCAGGCGTGGTCACAGATCTCGTGGAACGACTGATTTCGGTACTGACTGATGATCCTGAAGAAGCCCCCACCGTTGTTGGTGCCATCGTTGATGCGACGGCGCCCGTTGTTGCTGCCCCTGGTGGAGCCACAGTAGGGGTATCAGTCGTAACTGCAGGTCCCGCCGTCGGTACCACGGCACCCTGAGTCGTGACTCCTCCTCCTCCTCCCGTTGCTGCCTGGGAAGTAGCCTCACCGATGGTCGCCGTTTCCGTAGAAGGCACCGACGAAGTGCTCACTGCACCTCCCGATCCCGTAGAAGATGAAGAGGTAACCTGGTTAAGAATTTCCAGCCCTGTTGTCTCAGTGGACAGATCTTGAGTTGTAGCCACTGTTTCCGTGGGGTCGACTGCAGCTGTGACAGCCGCGCTCGAGCTTTGAGAGGCAGTCTCGCTCGGTCCCGCTACATGCTCGGTTGTACCAGCAGACCCTGTCTGTGTCGACGAAACTGCGGCAGCGGACTCGGTCGTTACATCCGACCCTGAAACACCGTCAGTCGTAACCTCAAGCGTAGTTTCTGGTAATGAGCTGCTGGCATCGACTGCAGCTTCACTAACGGTTTCACTTGTCAGCGCAGGTCCTGTTGTGATTGCGGTGGTGCTCTGACTAGAAGCAAGTTGCTCCGTTGTAGCTACAGTTGTGGCCTCACTTGTAACAACAGATCCCGTTGTAGATGCGGCAGTATTTGTAACTGCGGATCCTGTTGCAGCCGCAGTGGTGACCCCAGTCGTAGCTGCAGATCCTGCTGTAGGCACAGAGCTAACCCCACTTGTAGCTATAGGTCCCGTTGTAGCTGTAGCAGTGACTTCACTTGTGATTAAAGGCCCTGTTGTAGGTTCAATGGTCACTTGAGGCCCTGTTGTACCTGCAGAAGTGATTTCATTTGTGACCACAGGTCCTGCTGTAGTAGTTACATCACTTGTAGGTACTGGCCCTGTGGAAGCCACCGTGGCGACCTCACTTGTGCCTGCAGATCCTGTTGTGTCTGCAGTGATGACTTCCGTAGTAACGACAGGCCCTGTTGTAACTGCAGCAGTGACTTCGCTGGTAACTACAGGTTCTGTTGTAGCCGCAATGGTGACTTCACTTGTAACTGCAGGTCCTGTCGTGGCTGCAGCACTGACCTCACTTGTTACTATGGGTCCTGCTGTAGGCACAGTGCTAACCCCACTTGTAGCTATAGGTCCCGTTGTAGCTGTAGCAGTGACTTCATTCGTCACTACAGGCCCTGTCGTACCTGCAGAAGGGACTTCGCTTGTGACCATAGGTCCTCCCGTAGGCATAGTGGTGACTTCACTTGTAACTATAGGTCCTGCCGTAGGCACAGTGGTGACTTCATTTGTAGCTACTGGCCCTATGGTAGTTGCAGTGTTGACCTCACTTGTGCCTACAGGTCCTGTTGTAGCTACAGTGGTGACTTCACTGGTAACTACAGATCCTTCAGGTCCTGCTGTAGCTGCAGCAGTAGCTTCGCTTGTAACTGTAGGTTCCATTGTAGCTGTAACTGTGACATCACTTGTAACTGCTGGCCCTGTTGTATCTGCAGTGATGACCTCGTCTGTAGCTACTTGTCCTGTTGAAGCTGCAGTGGTGACCTCACTTGTAGCTACCGGCCCTGCTGTAGCTGCAGTGGTGACCTCACTTGTGGCCATAGGTCCTGTTGCGGCTGCAACAGCGACTTCACTTGTGACTGCAGGTCCTGTTGTACCTGTAGTGGTGACTTCACTTGTAGCTACTGACCCTGTTGTAGCTGCAGTGGTGACCTCACTTGTAACTACAGGTCCTGTTGTGTCTGCAGTGGTGACTTCACTGGTAGCTAAAGATCCTACTGTAACTGCAGCAGTGACTTCGGTAGAAATTACAGGCCCTGTTGTAGCTGCAGAAATGGCTTCGCTTGTAATTGTAGATTCCATTGTAGCTGCAGTGGTGACCCCACTTGTAGCTACAGATCCTACTGTAGGTACAGAGCTAACCCCACTTGTAGTTATAGGTCCCGATGTAGGTGTAACAGTGATTTCACTTGTGACTAAAGGCCCTGTTGTAAGCTCAGTAGTGACTTCATTTGTCACTGCAAGTCCTGATGTGCCTGAAGTAGTGACTTCACTTGTGACTACAGGTTCTGCTGTAGTTACAGTACTGGCTTCACTTGAAGCCAGTGGTCCTGTGGTAGCTGCAGTGGTGGCTTCACTTGTGGCGACAGGTCCTGTTGTAGCTGTAACAGCGACTTCACTTGTGATTACAGGTCCTGTTGTGGTTGCAGCAGTGACCTCATTGGTAGCTATGGGTCCTGCTGCTGTTGCAGTGGTGTCTTCATTTGTGACTGCAGACCCTGTGGCTTCAGTAGTAACCTCACTTATTTCTGCAGGTCCTGTTGTAGCTGCAATAGTGACTTCACTTGTAACTGCAGGTCCTGTTCTAGCTGAAGTGGTGACCCCACTTGTAGCTACCGGTTCTGTTGTAGCTGTAGCGGTGACATCACTTGTGAATACAGATCCTGTCGCATCCAAGGTAGTGGTGTCACTTGTAACTACAGTTTCTGTTGTGACCGCGCCAGTGACTTCACTTGTGATTTCAGGTTCTACTGTAGGCACAGTAGTGACCCTACTTGTAGATACAGGTCCCAATGTAGTTGCAGCGGTGACCCCACTTGTAGCCATAGGTCCTGTTGTAGCTGTAACAGCAACTCCACTTGTGACCACAGGCCCTGTTATAGTTGCAGCAGTGACCTCACTGGTGACTACAGGTCTTGTTGTAGTTGCAGTGATGACTTCACTTGTAACTGCAGGTCCTGTTGCAGCTTCACTTGCATCGGTAGGTTCTGTCGTACCTGCAGTAGTGACTGCACTTGTTACTGCAGATCCTGTTGTGGTTGCTGTGGTGACCTCATTTGCTGCTACAATTCCTGTTGTAGTTGCAGCAGTGGCCTCACTGGTAACTACAGGTCCTGTTGTAGCTGTAGTGGTGACTTCACTTGTAACTGCAGGTCCTGTTGTGGTTGCTGTGGTGAGCTCACTTGCTGCTACAGGTCCTGTTGTAGTTGCAGCAGTGACCTCACTGGTGACTACAGGTCCTGTTGTAGTTGCAGTGATGACTTCACTTGTAACTGCAGGTCCTGTTGCAGCTTCATTGGTGGCCTCACTTGCATCGGTAGGTTCTGTCGTACCTGCAGTAGTGACTGCACTTGTTACTGCAGATCCTGTTGTGGTTGCTGTGGTGACCTCACTTGCTGCTACAGGTCCTGTTGTAGTTGCAGCAGTGACCTCACTGGTAACTACAGGTCCTGTTGTAGCTGTAGTAGTGACTTCATTTGTAACTGCAGGTCCTGTTGTGGTTGCTGTGGTGACCTCACTTGCTGCTACAGGTCCTGTTGTAGTTGCAGCAGTGACCTCACTGGTAACTACAGGTCCTTGTTGTAGCTGTAGTGGTGACTTCACTTGTAACTGCAGGTCCTGTTGTGGCTGCTGTTGTGACCTCACTTGTTACTACAGGTCCTGTTGCAGCCGTGTTAGTAAACCCACTCGTGCCTAGAGGTCCAGTTGCACTTGCCGTGGTGATCTCATTTGTAGTCTCGGGGTCCGCTGCAGTTCCACTGGTGACTTCAGTCGTAACAAGCCCTGCTGTAGCCGCTGTGGTGCCCTCACTTGTATACGCAGGCCCTGTTGCCACTACAGTGATAGCTTCGGATGTTGCAGTTCCTGTCGTACTAGCAGCGTATGCGTCAGTTGTTATTACAGGTTCTGTTGCAGCCGAAGGCGAACTGGTGACTCCAGGTTGCGAAGAATATGCAGCGGTAGCTCCGGTCGTAGTCAAGGCTGACGAAATTGCAATGTTGGTGAGGCCATCCGTAATTATTTCTGTTAAGCCAGCTGACGAAGACAAGCTGGAAGTGGACGTCACAGTCGATATGTCTGATGAGGCCACCGTACTTGACTGGACCGTGGTTTTCAGTTCTCCTGGAACAAGAAAAGTATTGTACTTTTGTACAGTGTTGCTCTTTAATCTAACTGAACAGCCAAGGTGATCGACAATAGTTATCAAATCAAGAATCTCCTTTGGTGTCCTTTAATGAAAAATCTACGTACCTAGTCGCGGCCACATCCGTTTGATATTGCCAGCCTGTCTGTGGCTGTGCTTTTTATACGATGTAATGCAATATCATTGCAGCTCAAGAAAGAAATAGGTACAGGACATTTGTGGGAATGCAGCAGAAAATATGCGTACCTATTTGCGCCATATTAGTTGTTTGTTACCGGTTTGAGTTTTGTTTCTATAACCCTACTCAATGACTAGAAATTAAAAAAAAAATGTAGGGACGAGAGGGTTTAAACTGCGTCTTTCCATTCAAAGCCATAGACCTAGCGCTGAAACAGTTTGCTTTTGGTAAATCAACCTTTCACCGTGTGTCCCGCAGCCAAGGAGAAAGTTCTGGCACCGGATCGATTCTAAGAAAGATGCCGTAAAAGTGAGCGATTAAGTCAGATGAGCTGAAACGAAGTTGGATAACAGGATTTTTCTACAGCGTTCTGAAACTGAAATACACCAAAAATGGCGCTTTATTTGTTTTTCATTTTCTTTCATTAGGGACCATGGTTCATAGACGCGCTGACATTTATTCTGCGCATGCAGAAAAGAAACTCTACCATTGTTGAGGTTTCTCCGTTTTTCTTCTCGTGAGCTACAGAAACTACAGAACAGTTTGCTTTTGGTAAATCAACCTTTCACCGTGTGTCCCGCAGCCAAGGAGAAAGTTCTGGCACCGGATCGAGCATTCCCTGAAATCCTGGCGTATCCCGTTCACACCGAGGCGGTAAAACGAGCACCCATGCTGAATTTAAGAAGCAGATGGGTCGGACGAAGATCTCGAAGATGCCGGAGAACAGCTACGTTTGCACAAAACTGGAGCACAGTCGCGTCATCCCGCAACCTTCCATTCGACAGGCTCTGCATATATTTGAGAGGACCACAAGGCGAGAAAGCGTTTGATGCGTATTTACCCAGGGCCTGATTTCTCAGGCACGAGTTAATGTAACAGAAAACGCTAGAAGCTTTGGCATGGCATCTTGCCACACACCAACACGGAGATGATGGAAAGGATCGCAGGATTATGCACTGTGGAAAGGCGAGTCATTCTTATGAAGTGTCCAAGCTGGCCTCGATTGACGAGCCTAACAGTCCCTATCAGCAACTAATCCCGGTCGCCTGTTTCGGAAGAGCAACGTTGTGCGGTCCATAGTGTCCATAGGGTGCCCTGACCAACGATTGAGCCAGATTTACGCGCCAGCTCAGACGGTGGACGTGCTCATGATCCTAATCATACCTCCTCAGCCGCGTCCAGGTCATTTGAGGAACCGTTAGTACGTTGGCGCTCTTTTAATAAGCATTCGACTGTTTCCATCCCGTGCCCATTCGTGATACCATTCGAGAGACGTGGATGCTTAGAGGCGTTTAAATGAAACCTCAAGGCACCGCAACAAACGACACGACTGGATTCCCCCACCGCAGTTCTGGTGCTGATTCAATTTGTTACGAAATTATTTATGTCTAGGCCGGACCATTTTGTGATTGGGCTGACATGCTGCGCACAAAAACATTTTTCGAAATTCGTGCCAAAATTTCGGATTGTATGCGAAGCTTTTTGCCGTGTCAATGCATGAGTATTTTTCGATTTCATGAAAAATGTACTCCGGCAGAATTGACTTGACTTCGTCAGTGAGGTCGTTGTTACGTAAGCATAAGGAAGACGTCCATCAAAGAAATACGCGAAAAAAATATATATAGTGACTGCCCTGTCTTCACAAATCAACAGCGTTATCACCACTAACCCTCAGGTCACCACATGCAAGACGATGATCTGTTAAGGTTATGATAACAGTTAAGGCTATGATAGCAGACGTTGAAGTGAACGAAATTGGTCCAGTGAGTTCCGAAGTTGTGAGTCCTGACATTTTTTTAAGCATATGAGTTATAAAGGAACATGAGGACGGCGCAGGTGCTTAATACCTTAACTTTCGCCCGGCCGGAAGGGGGATCGGTTTCATGGGAACCCGCGCTCTGCACTTTCCTGATGAGGGCAGAAAAGAAAAAAAAACAAATGAACACAGAGACATGAAACTGTCTTAAGGTCAATGTCCAGCCGTTGACCTCCGGCGACCTAAACTTTCGGCCTTTTTACTTCTGCTGGTGAGATCGTGGGCCTGCTGCGGCAGTTTTGAAGCTTGAATATACGACCTGGTGCTTCTCACGACCTTTGGACATGTACCCTTAGATCCGTGGCCTCGGATCAGGTCGGGCTTCAGATCCATTTTTTTTATTCACAGCCCAATATGATTTATCGGTTTACGGGCTCGGAATGTTTTTTGGTAGCCATATGTGGTTCACAACCACAAATTACGGCAAGAACTTACTTGCTAAGAATGATCAAATCCCATCTGACTGACCTTTCGGTATATTATGATTGCTTGCAAGGCGAGCACACTTTGTAAGGCGACAAATGATAAAAACTACAACCATATTTTCTTTTCAGACGATTTGCACTGGCCCAGCCCTTTTATTTTTGGTCGCTAAAGTAAAGTGCCTTGCCATCGTGAAAATAACTTCCAACCAGATATTGGTCTTTCACATTGAGGCCATGCCGTCACCAGGAACCTGTGTGACTCACGTGAAGAATGGTTTCTGAAACTGGTTTCGTAACGTAAACAGGATGTTACATGAACCAATGTTTAAGGATTTTATGCCGTATCGTTTCTGATCGACGGTGAAGCAGCAGGTGACGCGACAGATACCAGAAAAGCCCGACGTCTAGGCGTCAATATTTTGGCCTAGGTTGACCTTACCGGACCTTAATATCATAGCTGCAGGCCTTGTATGCGTGCCAGACACATTTGTGACGTATTTATACCAAAACATGTAAGCATGCATTCAGAAAAAATAGGCTCATGCCATCACAACAGAAGACTTTTTTCATTTTCAACCTTGTTCTACGCGCTCAAATTTGACCTCAAATGCTTTTTTCCGCCCGCGATAGGTAAATCAGTCCTCCTGTTTACTGGTAACCTATTTGGAGCTTCACAGAGGCCTTGGTTATGACATTTTTTGCCAAAATGTCAACAGGGTAGTTTGACCTAAGATCACACCTCGTGACGTTACTGACGTCACTGAAAAAAATCCGAATGCTTTCTTCTAGTTTCGACAAGGGCTTTGCAACTGTACTTTTACCTTTTGGTGGCACTTATAGCTCTCGAGATTTGGGGAGAGGTTCATGAGGCCTCGGCCCAGCAAAGGTGGATCCGGAGGTCAGCCCGGCGAGGGTTAAATTCGCTACGCAAAGAAGAAAATCATTTCATTTAAGTTCTTCGGATCTTCTCTGATTGCCTTACGTCTTCGCAAACAAATCCAAAACACACAACGTTTGGCCACCTTCCACACATTAGTGCATTTTGGTCCATCGACTCGCCTGCGGGCTTCCATATCCGTGGCAACCGGTTCGCCCACAGGTAACCTTTCACATCTTTAATGACTGCGTCAGAAGCGGCATTACATGTCAGGAGCTTTAAGTTTCCTCATTAATACAGGGACCTTTGCATTTCTACGTATAACGTTAGGGTTAAGGAATGGAGGAACGGGTAAGTTACAACATGGGGAAGTAGTATCGGAGCGGATTATGCTTAATATAACTGACGTATGGCACTTGCGACACAGCCTGCTGGCACGGAACAGTATCCCCTGTCTTTCAGCTCACTTGTAGCCTTGCCCGCGCACGAGTGTTGGGATGAATGTGTAGAACACTTTTGTGTATATCGTTCCAAACTTTTATGGCCGCTGAAAATGTGCGTCAAAGGCATCATGATGCAACCAGACGGGTCTGAATACTATACTGTGTGATGAAGCAGTATACCTGCTACATGTAGTCTGAAAAAAATGGGTCTGCTAGCAACGTTTGAAGCAGCTGCGCGAATTTCCTTTCACCATGCATCATGATGCAACCAGACTAGTCTGAATGCTATGCTGTGTGATGAGGCAATGTACCTGCCACATTTACGGTAAAAAGATTGGGTCTGCTAGCAACGTTTGAAGCAGTTGCCAGAATTTTCTTCCAAGACCGCGGATGATGTTGATCAGTTGATGATTGCAAATGGTTAACGTTGATCCTGAGCAGATCAGATCAGGACTGATGTTGTATTAGTTGTGCATGGGGTTAGTTGTGTGTGCGTTTGTGCTTTATATGTGTCAGTAATAAAACTTGCCCTACTTGTAGCTGATGAAAGCCCAAAGCTTTCAAGTAGTGGTCTGTCCTCAAGGACGGATCCAGGAACTTACCGGCGGGGGAACTCTCAGGAGGCGACACATGATGGGGAAATAGGTGGCCCATCCAGGGGACTGTCCATCATGGAGGGCGATTCATCCAGGGGAGGGCCTATCCCGGGGGCTACCCGTCCCGGAGGCGAGATTTGGGGGGGGGGGGGCGACAGAGGAACGGATGCCCTATGGAGATCGGCCTAAGGGGGCAAACTATGGGCTTTGCCCCTGCTCCCAAGAATTTAAACACAAAATATACTGATTAATAAAAGGTCATCGGAAAAACGAGAAAGAACAATAAATTGGGTAGCGTGAAAAAAACGTAATCGAAACCAGGTTTTGTTTTTCAAGGGAGAGGGGTTTAGATTTGGATTTTCATCGGGATTTCGCCCCGCAGACAAAGATTCTTCTGCCGCCCCTGGGCCGACGTAGGGTCAGAATCGCCACAGACTGACCGAATCATCAGAATCGCTTAAACCAACAATTTTGAGCATGAACAATAGTTTTCTTACTTACGTCCTCCCTTCTGTCACATTAGTTGCCAATGGGCCAGTTACCTGACCACCCACGCGAGAAAATTTCGGTACAACTTACCCCACCATGTGATACAGTCCACCCCATAGGTGGGGCACGGTGTGTCATGGGAAAAGGGTCCATTAAACAGTCATTTGCCGACAAATGAATCCGTGCTCTGCAAAACTTTTCCACTAGAACTGCAGCAGAAAGATATAGTTATCTGGAGGTATAAGACGCAAAGTCCTATCCGCAATAAGTAGGACGTGAGGGAGTTCAGGGTAAAAACTGATATATTTCTCCCAACTCTCCTCTATGCGTCTTGGTCTCCCGTTCGCAGAATCTGGCTTTGGCGGTGTTTATCTTGGATTAAAACGACCTCTTAACTTATCGCTTAAAATTGTGAGCATGTTCTAGTTGGAAAGAGACGTAAAACGGAGACACATGAATGTCAGGCTTTAAAGTATTAAGCATTTAGATTCCGTTCACCAAAGCCCAGTGCACAGTCTCCATTGCATTGCATCCAGGACAGCAGTACAATGTCCACAATTAAAAGAAACTTGAAATTACGGTTGTCGGTTTAGTACCATACTGACTCCATAAAAGCAAATTGTTTTTGTTTTTCCCATGCAGCTTATTGTTACTTCATGAAATTGAATTTGATTTCCACGCCACTCAGGAAATTCACTTTCCTTTTTCATCAGTATGCTGCAGGTGACCAACAGGGCAAAAAGCATTTTCATCCTGTCCGAAAAGAACATCATATAACATGACCAAAATGCCTCCAGCTCCAATATATTCTGTACCTGTAGTTCCAGCAGCCGATCTCGATGTCACGTCCGCAGTAGTAATCTCTGATGTCACTGGAGTGCTAGTGGTCGTCTCAGATTCTGCTATAGTTGCAGATGTGGTTGTCTGTTGCACTGTGCCAACAGTGGCGGGTTCAGTTTCTGCTGATGATAAACTTGTTTCGTCTGCTGCGGCCAGGGTAGTGCTATCGTAACTTCCCGTAGCTGCTGCAATGGCCTCTGGTCCTGCCGTAGCTGTAGTACTGTGCTCCGGCTCTGTCGTAAATATAGCAGTAAGCTCTGGTCCAGCTGTGGTCGCAGTAGTAATCTCAGCTCCTGCCGTAGCTGCAGTAGTGGTGTCTGGCCCTGTCGTAGGTACTGTAGTGGTCTCTGGTCCTGCCGTAGCTGCAGTAGTAACCTCTTGTCCTGCCGCAGCTGCAGTAGTGGTTTCTGGTCCTGCTGTGGCTGTAGTAGAGGTCCCTGGTCCTGCTGTAACTGCAGCAGTGGTCTCTGATCCTGCCGTGGCTGCACTAGTGGTCTCTGGTCCTGCTGTTGCTGCAGTAGTGGTCTCTGGTCCTGCTGTAGCTGCAATAGAGGTCTCTGGTCCTGCTGTAGCTGCAGCAGTGGTCTCTGATCCTGCCGTGGCTGCAGTAGTGGTCTCTGGTCCTACTGTTGCTGCAGTAGTGGTCTCTGGTCCTTCTGTAGCTGCAATAGAGGTCTCTGGTCCTGCTGTAGCTGCAGCAGTGGTCTCTGATCCTGCTGTTGCTGTAGTAGTGGTCTCTGGTCCTGCTGTTGCTGCAGTAGTGGTCTCTGGTCCTGCTGTTGCTGCAGCAGTGGTCTCTGGTCCTGCTGTAGCTGCAGTAGTGGTCTCTGATCCTGCCGTGGCTGCAGTAGTGGTCTCTGGTCCTACTGTTGCTGCAGTAGTGGTCTCTGGTCCTTCTGTAGCTGCAATAGAGGTCTCTGGTCCTGCTGTAGCTGCAGCAGTGGTCTCTGGTCCTGCCGTGGCTGCAGTAGTGGTCTCTGGTCCTGCTGTTGCAGCAGCAGTGGTCTCTGGTCCTGCTGTAACTGCAGCAGTGGTCTCTGGTCCTGCTGTAGCTGCAGCAGTGGTCTCCGATCCTGCTGTTGCTGTAGTAGTGGTCTCTGACCCTGTGGTAGCTGCAGTAGTGGTTTCTGGCCCTGCTGTGGCTGCAGTAGAGGTCTCTGGCCCTGTCGTAGCCGCAGTAGTGGTCTCTGGCCTTGCCGTAGCCGCAGTAGTGGTTTCTGGTCCTGCTGTAGCTGCAGTAATGGTCTCTGGTCCTGCTGTAGCTGCAGTAGTGGTCTCTGGTCCTGCCGTGGCTGCAGTTGTAGTCTCCGGCGCCGCTGTGGCTGCAGTAGTGGTCTCTGGTCCTGCTGTAGCTGCAGTAGTGGTCTCTGATCCTGCCGTGGCTGCAGTAGTGGTCTCTGGTCCTACTGTTGCTGCAGTAGTGGTCTCTGGTCCTTCTGTAGCTGCAATAGAGGTCTCTGGTCCTGCTGTAGCTGCAGCAGTGGTCTCTGGTCCTGCTGTAGCTGCAGTAGTGGTCTCTGATCCTGCCGTGGCTGCAGTAGTGGTCTCTGGTCCTGCTGTTGCAGCAGCAGTGGTCTCTGGTCCTGCTGTAACTGCAGCAGTGGTCTCTGGTCCTGCTGTAGCTGCAGCAGTGGTCTCCGATCCTGCTGTTGCTGTAGTAGTGGTCTCTGACCCTGTGGTAGCTGCAGTAATGGTCTCTGGTCCTGCTGTAGCTGCAGTAGTGGTTTCTGGCCCTGCTGTGGCTGCAGTAGTGGTCTCTGGTCCTGCTGTTGCAGCAGCAGTGGTCTCTGGTCCTGCTGTAACTGCAGCAGTGGTCTCTGGTCCTGCTGTAACTGCAGCAGTGGTCTCCGATCCTGCTGTTGCTGTAGTAGTGGTCTCTGACCCTGTGGTAGCCGCAGTAGTGGTCTCTGGCCCTGCCGTAGCCGCAGTAGTGGTTTCTGGTCCTGCTGTAGCTGCAGTAATGGTCTCTGGTCCTGCTGTAGCTGCAGTAGTGGTCTCTGGTCCTGCCGTGGCTGCAGTTGTGGTCTCCGGCGCCCCTGTGGCTGCAGTAGTGGTCTCTGGTCCTGCCGCAGCTGCTGTAGTGGCCTCTGGTCCTGCTGTGGCTGCAGTAGAGGTCTCTGGCCCTGCCGTAGCTGTAATAGTAGTTTCTGGCCCTCCTGTGGCTACAGTAGTGATTTCTGGTGCTGCTGTTGCTTCAGTAGTGGTTTCTGACCCTACCGTCGCTGCAGTAATAGTGTCTGGTCTTACGGTAGCTGCAGTAGTGATCTCTGGCCCTGCCGTACCTGCAGTAGTGGTTTCCGGCCCTACCATAGTTTCAGTAGTGGTCTCCGGTCCTGCCGTAGCTGCAGAAGTAACCTCTTGTCCTGCCGCAGCTGCGGTAGTGGTTTCTGGTCCTGCTGCGGCTGCAGTAGAGGTCTCTGGTCCTGCTGTAGCTGCAGCAGTGATCTCTGATCCTGCTGTGGTTGCAGTAGTGGTCTCTGGCTCTGTCGTAGCTGCAGTAGTGGTTTCTGGTCCTGCTGAAGCTGCAGTAGAGGTCTCTGGCCCTGCTGTAACTGCAGCAGTGGTTTCTGGCCCTGCTGTAACTGCAGCAGTGGTCTCTGATCTTGCTGTTGCAGCAGTAGTGATCTCTGGCCCTGTCGTAGCTGCAGTAGACGTCTCTGGCCCTGCTGTAACTGCAGCAGTGGTTTCTGGCCCTGCTGTAACTGCAGCAGTGGTCTCTGATCCTGCTGTTGCTGCAGTAGTGATCTCTGGCCCTGTCGTAGGTGCAGTAGTGGTTTCTGGCCATGCTGTAACTGCAGCAGTGGCCTCTGATTCTGCTGTGGCTGTAGAAGTGGTCTCTGGTCCTGCTGTTGTTGCAGTAGTGATCTCTGGCACTGTCGTAGCTGCAGTAGTGGTCTCTGACCCTGCCGTAGCTGCAGTAGTGGTCTCTGGTTCTGCTGTTGCTGCAGTAGTGATCTCTGGCCCTGTCGTAGCTGCAGTAGTGGTCTCTGGCCCTATCGTAGCTGCAGTAGTGGTCTCTGGTCCTACTGTAGCTGCAGTAGTGGTCTCTGGTCCTGCCGTGGCTGCAGTAGTGGTCTCCGGCCCCGCTGTGGCTGCAGTAGTGGTTTCTGATCCTGCCGCAGCTGCTGTAGTGGCCTCTGGTCCTGCCGTGGCTGCAGTAGTGGTCTCTGGTCCTACTGTAGCTGCAGTAGTGGTCTCTGGTCCTACTGTAGCTGCTGCAGTGGTCTCTGGTCCTGCCGTGGCTGCAGTAGTGGTCTCCGGCCCCGCTGTGGCTGCAGTAGTGGTCTCTGGTCCTTCTGTAGCTGCAGTAGTGGTCTCTGGCTGCAGTGTGGTTTTGGTTTGCTGCAGTGGTCCTGGTCCTGCCGTGGCTGCAGTGGTTTCTGGTGCTGTTGTTGATTCAGCAGTGGTTTCTGACCCTACCGTCGCTGCAGTAATAATGTCTGGTCCTACGGTAGCTGCAGTAGTAATCTCTGGCCCTGTTGTAGCTGCAGTACTGGTCTCTGGCATTGCCGTAGCTGCAGTAGTGGCCTCTGGCCTTGCCGTAGCTGCAGTAGTGGTTTCTGGTCCTGCCGTAGCTGCAGTAATGATCTCTGGTCCTCCCGTAGCCAAAGTAGTGGTCTCTGGTCCTGCCGTAGATACAGCAGTGGTCTCTGGTCTTACTGTGACTACAGTAGTCGTAATTGGTCCTCCCGTGGCTGCAGTAGTAATCACTGGTCCCACCGTAGCTGGAATAGTGGTCTCTGGTCCTGCTGTAGCTGCAGTAGTGGTCTCTGGCCCTGTTGTAGCTGCAGTAGTGGTCTCTGGTCCTGTTGTAGCTGCCGTAGTGGTCTCTGGCCCTGCCGTAGCTGCAGTAGTGGTGTCTGATACTGCTGTGGTTGCAGTAGTGGTCTCTGACACTGCCGTAGTTGCAGCAGAGGTTACTGGTCCTGCCATAGCCGCAGTAGTGATCTGTGGTCCCATACTCGTTCCAGTAGTGATCTCTGGTCCTGCCGTAGCTGCAACAGTGGTTTCTGGTCCTGCCACAGCTACAGTAGTGATCTCTGGCCCCGCCGTAGCTGTAGTAATGGTCTCTGGTCCTGCCGTAGCTGCAGTAGTAGCCATTGGTCCCACTGTAGCTGCAGTAGTGGTCTCTAGCCCTGCCGTAGCTGCAGTAGTGGCCACTGGTCCCACTGCCGTAGCTGCAGCAGTGGTTTCTGGTCCTGCCACAGCTGCAGTAGTGATCTCTGGCCCCGCTGTAGCTGCAGCAGTGGTCTCTAGCCCTGCCGTAGCTGCAGTAGTAGCCACTGGCCCCACTGTAGCTGCAGGAGTGGTCTCTGGTCCTGCTGTTGTTGCAGTAGTGACCTCTGGCACTGTCGTAGCTGCAGTAGTGGTCTCTGACCCTGCCGTAGCTGCAATAGTGGTCTCTGGTCCTGCTGTTGCTGCAGTAGTGATCTCTGGCCTTGTCGCAGCTGTAGTAATGGTCTCTAGCCCTGCCGTAGCTGCAGTATTGGCCACTGGTCCCACTGAAGCTGCAATAGTGGTGTCTGGTGTTGCCGCAGCTGCAGTAATGGTCTCTGGTCCTGCCGTGGCTGCAGTAGTGGTCTCTGGCCCTGCCGCATCTGCAGTAGTGGTCTCTGGCCCAGTTGTGGCTGCGGTAGTGGCCTCTGGTCCTATTGTAGTTGCAGTAGCAGCCACTGGCCCCGCTGTAGCCGCAGTTATGGTCCCTTGACCCGCCGTAGCCGCAGTAATGGTCTCTGGTCCTGCCGTAGCCGCAGTACTGGTCTCAGATGCTGCTGTGGCTGCAGTGGTTGGTCCCGCCGTGGCTGCAGTAATGGTCTCTGATGTTGCCGTAGCCGTATCTCCACCAGTGGCCTCTGGTCCCTCTGACCCATATGCACCCGCAGTTGAAGTGTGTGGTTTTGCGGTGGTTGTAGTAGCATCTTCGGTTGTGGTTGTTATTCTTGTTGTTAGTTCAGTGAAACTTGTAGTCTGAAGTCCAGACGTAACCGAAGAGATGTTCTCACTTGTTATTGCTGACTCTGTTGCGTCAGTGGTGGATACTTGAACGGTGACATCACTCACTGATATAGACGGCGAGGTGACCTCACTCACAGTTTCAGAGGCTGTTGGACCCGATGAAGAAAACCATGACGGGCTTGTCACCATTGTTGTGGTTGTCAAATCTTGCTGAGTGGTGGCTGAAAATGAGCCTGAAAGAAAACATTTGTGGTTTGGTTTACGACTCAGAGACATGCTACCAATAATTAACGCGTTCAAATTATATGCACCATACTTGCGAATGAAGAAAACAGTATATTTTTGCTCTAAGCAGCTTGTGTTCATATATTACCCTGGATACCAGAATTCAAATATATTGAACGCCTTTTTGCAAGGTATCAAATCAGCTGGAAAATCTCTTTGTGATTAGAAATGGTATAATTAACATGAACTTGCAAGCTTAAGAAAAAGTTTTATTCCATCCACATGCTATTTGAGTTGTGTGCATTTCTTAAAGTTCAGTTCAATCGTACCACATAACAATTTTAGCGTGCTCCTTGCCCAATGCTCACGCAATAAGACAGACATCCAATGACATCAGCTAACTTTTGTTTGGAAAAAACTTGACCGAAAATTTCGATCGCATGCTTCTATTGCCATTTTTCCGGTAGACTGGTGTTTGCTGTTGCCATTAGAGGCTGGTGAAGTGATGTTCATAAGTGAGGGATGACACAGATAAAAAAGGAACGAATTTTATTTTACGCACATTTCCTGCATTGTGCTCATCAGTTTCCAGCATTGCTATCAGATTCCATGTGTCTATGTATGTCCTCTCATGTGAGCTCCTCCTTCTGCGGCTAAAATTAATCGCTCTTGGCAAAAACGGGATGAGACCTCGGTGTAAGAATGCGTTTGTATTGTCCAATCAGCACGTCATGCATCATGCACATATCGCGAAAACATGCGAATGTCATTCACAGTGTAAATCACGCCACATGTCGATGTTCATATCACCACGCAAACGTCACTGGCGTTCCAAACGCAGGCATTCTGTCAAGATCGGTACTGCATCTGCATGCTCGCGAGCGCTTTTACTTGTGGATGAACCGGACTGTTTGCACAGTTTAGAAGACGTGCAATATTTGTTCCACCCAGCGCCACCAACTCAGTACCTGCAGCTGCAGGGGACCCAGACGTTGTGTCTTCCGTCGTTGATGTTATAACAAAACCAGGTTCTTCTGTCAAAGTCTGTCCACCAAGTGTAGAACTCGTCAGTGGCGTTTCGGCGACTCCAGATGTGACTGCAGTATGATCAGCAGTCGCCATTGATACCGGTCGGGACGTTCCAGGTGGTGTCAAGGTCTGAGTTATTGTCGTAGGTCCCGCCGTAGCCGCAGAAGCACTACTTGTAGCTACAGGTCCTGTCATGGTTACAGAAGGCACTTCACTTGTTACTGCAGGTCCTGGTGTGGTGGCCATTGTGGCCCCACTTGTAACTACAGGTTCAGTTATACCTCCTGCAGTAGCCTCACTTGTAATGGCAGATTGTGTTGTAGCTGCAGTAGTGACCTCATTTCCGCCTCCAGGTCCTGTTGTAGCTGCCATAGTGACATCAGCTGTAACTTTAAGTTCTGTTGTAGCTTCAGTGCTGACACCGCTTGTAACTTCATGTCCTGCTGTAGCTGCAGCAGTAGTCACTGGTCCTGCAGTGGACAGGAAAGTAGTGTCTGGTCCCGTCGTACGTACAGTAGTGGTCTCCGATCCTGCAGTAGACACCGCAGTGGCCACTGGTCCTTCCGTACCGGCGGGAGAGATCTCTGGTCCTGCCGCAGATACAGAGGTGGTCACTGGTCCTGCCGTAGCTGCAGTAGTGGTCTCTGGTCCTGCCGTAGGTACAGACGTGGTCACTGGTCCTGCCGTAGCTGCAGTAGTGGTCTCTGGTCCTGCCGTAGGTACAGACGTGGTCACTGGTCCTGCCGTAGCTGTAGTAGTGGTCACTGGTCCTTCCGTACCCGCGGGAGAGGTCTCTGGTCCTGCCGTAGCTGCAGAAGTGGCCTGTGGTCCTACCGTAGATACAGAGGTGGCCTGTGGTCCTGCCGCAGATACAGAGGTGGTTACTGGTCCTGCCACAGCTGCAGTAGTGGTCTCTGGTCCTGCTGTAGCTACAGAAGTGGTCTGTGGTCCTGCCGTAGATACAGAGGTGGTCACTGGTCCTGCCGCAGCTGCAGTAGTGGTCTCTGATCCTGCCGTAGGTACAGACGTGGTCATTGGTCCTGCCGTAGCTGCAGGAGTGGTCTGTGGTCCTGCCGTAGCTGCAGAAGTGGCCTGTGGTCCTGCTGTAGGTACAGACGTGGTCACTGGTCCTGCCGCACCTTCAGTAGTGGTCTCTGATCCTGCCGTAGGTACAGACGTGGTCACTGATCCTGCCGTAGCTGCAGTAGTGGTCTCTGGTCCCGCCGTAGGTACAGACGTGGTCACTGGTCCTGCCGTAGCTGCAGTAGTGGTCTCTGGTCCTGCCGTAGGTACGGACGTGGTCACTGGTCTTGCCGTAGCTGCAGTAGTAGTCTCTGGTCCTGCCGTAGGTACAGACGTGGTCACTGGTCCTGTCGTAGCTGCAGTAGTGGTCTCCGGCCCTGCCGTAGCTGCAGTAGTGCTTTCTGGTCCTACCGTAGCTGCAGTAGTGTCCTCTGGTCCTGTTGTAGCTGCAGTAGCGGTCTCTGGTCCTGCTGTGGCTGCAGTAATAATCTCTGGTCCTACGGTAGCTGCAGTAGTGATCTCTGGCCCTGCCGCACCTACAGTAGTGGTCTCTGGCCTTGCCGTAGCTTCAGTAGTGACCTCTGGTTCTGCCGTAGCTGCAGTAGTGCTTTCTGGTCCTACCGTAGCTGCAGTAGTGGTCTCTGATCCTCCCGCAGCTGCAGTAGTGATCTCTGGTCCTGCCGTAGCTGCAGTAATGGTCTCTGTTTCTGCTGTGGCTACAGTAAAGGTCTCTGGCCCCGCTGTGGCTTCAGTAGTGGTTTCTGGTCCTGCTGCGGCTGCAGTAGTGAGTCTCTGGTCCTGATGCGGCCACAGTAGAGGTCTCTGACCCTACCGTAGCTACAGTAGTGGTCTCCGGTCCTGCCGTAGCTGCAGTAGTGGTTTCTGGTCCTGCTGTTGCCGCAGTAGAGGCCTCTAGCCCTGCCGTAAATGCAGCAGTGGTTTCTGGTCCTCCCGTAGCTGCAGTAATAGTATCTAGTCCTGCTGTGGCTGCAGTAGTGGTCTCTGGCCCTGCTGTGGCTGCAGTAGTGGACTCTGGTCCTACCGTAGCTGCAGTAGTGGTCTCCGATTCTGCTGTAGCTCCAGTGGTGGTCTCTAGCCCTGCAGTGACTGTACTAGTGATTTCTGGTCCTGCCGTAGCTGGAGTAGTGATCTCTGGCCCCGCTGTGGTTGCAGCAGTGGTCTCTGCTCCTACCGTAGCTGCAGTAGTGGTCTCTGGCCCTGCCGTAGCTGCAGTAGTGGTTTCAGGTCCTGCTGTAGCTGCAGTAGAGGTCTCCAGCCCTGCCGTAAATGCCGCAGTGGTTTCTGGTCCTCCCGCAGCTGCAGTAGTAGCCTCTGGTCCTGCCGTGGCTGCAGCAGTGGTTTCTGGCCCTGCTGTGGCCACAGTAGTGGACTCTGGTTCTGCTGTGGCTGCAGTAGTGGCCTCTGGTCCTACCGTAGTTGCGGTAGTGGTCTCCGATTCTGCTGTAGCTCCAGTGGTGGCCTCTGGTCCTGTTCTAGCTGCAGTAGCGGTCTCTGGTCCTGCCGTAGCTGCAGTAGTGATCTCTGGCCCCGCTGTGGTGGCAGCAGTTGTCTCTGGTCCTGCAGTGGCTACAGTAGAGGTCTCTGGTCCTGCCGTGGCTGCAGTTGTGATCTCTGGCCCCGCTGTGGTGGCAGCAGTTGTCTCTGGTCCTGCAGCGTCTGCAGTAGTGGTTTCTGGTCCTGCTGTGGCTGCAGTAGTAGTCTCTGGTCCTGCCGTGGCTGCAATAGTGGTTTCTGGCCCTGCTGTGGCCGCAGTAGTGGCCTCTGGTCCTACCGTAGCTGCAGTAGTGGTCTCCGATTCTGCTGTAAATCTAGTGGTGGTTTCTGGTCCTGCAGTGACTGCACTAGTGATCTCTGGTCCTGCCGTAGCCGCAGTGGTGGTCTCTGGTCCTGCTGTGGCTACAGTAGAGGTCTCTGGCCTCGCTGTGGCTTTAGTAGTGGCCTCTGGTCCTGCCGCAGCTGCAGTAGTGGTCTCTGTTTCTGCTGTGTCTGCAGTAGAAGTCTCCGGGCCCGCTGTGGCTGCAGTAGTGGCATCTGGTCCTGCCGTAGCTGTAGTAGTGGTCTCTACGCCTACGGTAGCTGCAGCACTGGTTTCTGGTCCTGCTGCGGCTACAGTAGTGGTTTCTGGCACTGATGTGGCCGTAGTAGTGGTCTCTGCTCCTAGCGTAGCTGCAGTAGTGGTCTCTGATCCTTCCGCAGCTTTCGTAGTGATGTCTGATCCTGCCGTAGCTGCAGTAGTGGCCATTAGTCCTACTGTAGCTGCAGTAGTGTTCTGTGGTTCTGCAGTTGCTGTAGTAATGGTGGCTGGTGCTCCGGCAGCTGCAGTAGTACTGGCTAGTCCTGTCATGATCTGGCTCGTAGGTCCCGTTGTAGCTGCTGCAGAGGTGACCTCATTGGTGACCACAGATCCTGTTGTCGGGGCCATACTGGCCTCACTTGTGATTAAAGGCCCAGTTGTAACCTGAGGAGTGACTTCACTCGTTACTACAGGTCCTGTTGTTGTTGCAGTAGTGAAGCCACTTGTGACTACATGTCCTGCTGTAGCTGTAGAAGTGACCTCACTTGTAACTGAAGGTCTTGTTGTACTTGCAGTGGCGACTTCACTTGTAACTGCAGGTTCTGTTGTAACTGCAGCAATGATTTCAGTTGTGACTCCATATCCTGTTGTAGCGGCAAAAGTATCGTCACTTGAAACGGTAAATTCTGTTGTACCTACGGAAGAAGCATCACTGGAAACTACAGGTTCCGTTGTGGCTGCGGTAGTGGCAGATGTTTCTTTTCGCTCATCGGTTGGGGTTTCCACGGCAGGAATTATCTCAGTTTGTCCCTGAGTTTGCGATGTTCCTGTCCCTGAAAAACAGGGACGAGTGTCCGTTGGACGTGGTCATGACAAACAGCGACTGGGATGCTTAGAGAAATGAAACGCATTGGATAAATAATTTATCATGAAATGACAGTGAGAGAGATTTCAGATATTTGGCTTGTATCACTAACATTTGATGCAAAATCACGTCATTTATGTCACTGCAGAGCAAACGAACGTTTTAAGATCACCATTGCAAATTAATACTGCATTTGGTTGCACTGCAGTCAGCTGAATTACAACACCGGAAAATTGATGTTGCATTTCAATGCTAGATTCGCCTACGAAAGTGAGTGCTCCTATAATGTGTCCATTGTATTACCTTGTCTTACATTGCTACTTGCAATTTACATAGTTCATGTAGAATTACGTGCAAGGATGCAGACGAGTGCATGAATGAAACATTATACACGTGTGGTAAAATCACAACAATCCTGCATAGCGGTAATGCCGAGGTTGCGGGACCCTATTCTCCCATCGCATTTTCCATGCAGTCACATATGGATAAGAGATGGGTGAAACTGCAGTCAGGCACACTTCGTGAGGAGCACAATGTTCCAAGAATTAAGGTTTGCAACTGCTTGCACATTTTAGGTAGGTAGCATAATTCCAAGAAAAGTAGCCATATACCACTGCATCCACCAGAGCGATTAAGGCAAGCAGATGAAATAATGTATATTGCTTCAAGGAAGTTTCCACATCTATGAACTGAAAGACAAACTGATACCAACGTGCAGTATGATAATAATAATTGTACACCTTTATTCGTCATGCGGTTTCCTTGTCAAATGGAAACATGCAAGTCATTTACAGACGTGTGAATTTACAATGCTCTTGCGATGTGTCGAGTTTATGTAAGTCTTGTACATGTGAATCTGGATGTGTTATGCAGTATTATTCAAATATGAAAGGTTTTGTTGAACCGGCAATTCCTGTGCAACATTTCGGTGCCCAGACAAGTTATGCTGATGGTATATGTAGATGTAACTCTATTTCCATACCTGTCATTTGGTTTGTCACTGCACACATATTTGTTTTTGTACACATATTGCGCATACTTGTGACTGTACACATATTTGTCATCGTGCGCATCGTTGCCGTTGTATATGCATATTTGTTCAGTGAAAAAAGTCTTGCTAATTACGCAAGGTTTCTTATAATTGGACTAATTCCATGGCATTCTGCTAAAACACGAAGCTATTAGAGGAAAATGCGTACCTTGGCATTTTAAAATATTTTCAAAGGAGAACATGAACTAATGCTTCGCAGCATAACTGTTGTCATTTCAACAAAGGAATTGTAGTCACCAAAGATATCGAAAAATGGATGGAATGGCCCATCGGAATCCTACTCTTACTGTTGTTATTACTACTATTTAGCCGTTGTAGAAACGGTCAGTGATTCTGTTGTGCTTTAAAAACAAAGAAATTGCAGTCCCTGAAAGCAGCAAGTTTGGCTAATAAGTTAGACCAACAAATGCTACGGAGCAAGCCCACGGCCTTCATATCTTCTTTTCTTCTGCAGTTTACATAGTTTTTTTTCTGTGCTGTCGGCGGAGAACCTAAATTGGAGAATGACATGGAAAGCAAAATACTTTCGAAGACTTCAGGTGTGCCGATAACCAAAGGGCCCAAAAGGCATACATTTCTCCTGATAGATGCAGAGTTGAGATACGTATGTAGCGCTGTCAAGAACTACACCATGGAACTAGAGAAATCTGTTCCTCCATGACGTGCTCAAAAATTACCTTGAGTGATCTTTTTCGGACTGAAATTGTTTTTCTGTTGAAATAACTTCTTTCCGTACTCATAGCAGTGCCTCACGGCGCAGACGATTAGCTCGCTATCTGCTTTGAATGGATGGTGAGGCACGCAACTGACTAACAGTGGTGTGGAAAGCAGAACAATAGAAACGAAAACATTGTGACAAAATAAAAAAAGAATGGTAGAATCAAAAACGATTCTTTAAATAGCGTACAAATTACTTCACATAACGTGATCAGGCCATATGGGTATGTTAAGACGTTCTTACCTATGACCACTAAAAAGCACTTTTTTTTGTTATGTTTCTGTCAGGTATGAAAAATGCTCTGACGGACTGTCACCCTTATATTGTTTTTACGACAAATTTTTAATATCGCTAGACGTGATTTGTATTTTCCACGACTTGCACGTGAAAAATTGCTACACCGAGAGCCAGGAAGAGAGAGCAATTGCAAATCAAAACAAACGCGAGGGTGTAGAATGTTTTCTCCCCATCCATGTGTCTCCAGTTTCATGACTTGTCGTTATCCAATGACCTTCCGAGTCACGTAGAAGGAAAGCATCACATGGCGTCAGCAGCACCTCCTCTGCCTTCGTACCAGTTTTCAAGCTATCGAGTTCACAGCACCCAGAAACGGCAAGGGCCTTTCAGAAGTCCGTTAATCCGTTTCAAACTGCTAAAGCATGGACCATCGTAAAGCCCATGGTCTTGAAAATCCCCGAATGTGCCAATGACAACACAGTCATATCTCGATGGCCTGATATGACCTATAATTTAAGGATACGGAAAGAATGCAGCGTTAGCTGTGGCATATCTCGGTTTCTGATGCCGACAATGTAAGCAAGGTAATTGGCGTATAGCGTCTATCACCCCTCCTTTCGGCGGCGAATAAGTCTGTAGGGGTAGAAATAAGCTGACCCCATATGTTTTTTTTTTTTTTTTTACTTTTGACAAATTCCAACCACCGTGGGAGATAGGGGTGGTCTAGTAAACAACATGCCAACTTGAATAACATTCTGATCGGCGCAATGCATCTTAAATGGCACGCATAAAATAAGTTTTTCATGTGCAAGGTTATAGAGTAATTGCTAATACTTATTCCACCACACTAGTTCAGCTGCCCTCGTTTGCTTTCCCCGCAACATCCGGACATCCCTTGTCCGTCCGCAAGGGTGGTTCCCAGTGCGTTATTTGTTACGCGTTGTTTGCTTATAAGATTATTAGTTTATTGGATTATTAGATATTAGTTATTATCGATTATTAGTGTATTAGACATTTTCTTGTTAATTACAAACGGTGGTATTGTCATAAGTACAAGGAAACGTTTCATCGACAGACTGATCCGGTTAGCCCAAACAATAACGCTCATAAGGCACGTAGCCAAAATTTCCCACAGAGGAAGGGGGCAAATGCCAAAGTTTGTCATAAGCCGCTAGTATATGACGAAACGGATAGAAAAAACAACAATTTTACGCAATAAACCTCATATTTAACGCACAGGAAAGACATATAACGTTTGTTTTTGTCGCACATACGAGCACTCGTATTTTGTAGCACTCGTATATGATTATGATATGATATCCCCTATGATATGTTATGATATCCCCTATTCCGCATTCCTGCGAAGTCATTAAATATTTAGTGTAGACCGCGTGGCTCGGGGTCATGACCCCATGCTCCCCCCTAGCTACATGCCTGGCGCTCATCACATGTTCAGCACTCATTTCCAGTGAAACATCCAGAAGCATCAGAAAATTCCACTGAACAAAAACTGTACTCTGACGTCATCAACGAGTGATGACGCATCATGGGTCTTCTGCTAACGTCCACTAGTCTGCGCGTTCTCATGCATTACGTAACAGATGACAATAAGACACAGAGAAATAGGATACAGCCCATGGACTATATATACAAACGTCCTCGCCCGTAATACAATTGTGGTTGTGCGAGGATACTTTAATCCTTATTGTTATTACGCATGCGCGAATTTATAAAAAGCCACAGCGCGTCATCTCCTTAGGCTGAGGCTCCCTGAACACGCCTGAAAAACGTTGAGCTACACGAAGTTCAGACCCAGAAATGCATTAGACTTGCCTTCCGTAAAAACGGAAACCTATTTCTAGTCTGTTCCAAACTAGCTGTTTAATCATAATTTTCTTCTGATATAGCAGAGTGACTCTAACCATGGCGACGTTTTTTTTCAAATTCATGGAGACCCTTTCTAACTTTCCAAGTGTCAGGAAAAGTGATTTGTCCCAGCAGGTGATGATAACTTGCCTGGCATTTGCCTTGCATTTGCCCAGCGGCTGAAGTCAAGACCCCCAAACGTATGTAGAGTAACAGTGTGTTTTGAATAAATATGCGAGAATGTAAAATTTCAAATTATGGAGTTAAAAATAAAATGCGAATATAAAATTTGGATATATTTCCAACAAGTTTTCTTTGATATCCATGATATTTTGAGGCTTTAGCACGCAGAGAGATCTGATGGGTGAAGATTTTTTTTCTTTTTTTGAACTTTTTTTTAGTTTTTTTCAATTTCAACGCCCATTGAGCATGTCCCTTTCCAAATCATGGGAGTATCCAGACACCCATACAGCAAATAAACTTCTGCATTCGACGGAGCCAAGTGTCCGCATAAGTGAACTGTGGCTGACAACTTCTGAAGCTGCCGAAATCTCACCTGCTGCTGTCGGCTGAACTGTCTCGTCACTGGTGTAAGTCACCGCAGTTGTTATTGTTGCCTCCGTGCTGGTTCCGTCAGTTCCAACAGACTCCACCATTACAGCGGTCTCTGTCGAGATCACCACGGTATTATCATCTCTTGTTGTGGCTACAGCTTCAGTTGAAACTGTGGCCCCTGCACTTCCTGTAGCCATGGTCTCCGTAGACACATCAGGACTTGCTGTTCCCCTCTCAGTGCCGGCGGTCGCTGCACTGACTTGGGTCGACGCCTCTTGTCCCCTTGTGGACGTCACGGGGCCTCCTGTTGAAGAAGGCGGCCCTGACGAACCAGCACCTGCAGTGCTAGCTGCAAATGTCTGTGCCGTGGTGAATCCAGAACTTTCTTGAGATGCGGTCACACCAGCAGTGATTACCTCCGTTGCAGTGGCGGGCATTGACGCACCAGCAGTGCGGGTCTCTGTTGTAGCAACATAACCTTGATGTACTACCAGTGGTGGGCTCTGGAGTAGTAGCGAGACTTGGTGTACCAGCAGTGGTGGCCTGTGTTGTGACAGCAAGACCTGATGTTCCGGTCGTGGTAGCCTTCATTGTACTGAAGGAACTTGAAGAGCCAGCGGTGGTGGCTTCCGTTTCAACAGGTGGACCCGATGTACTGGCAGTGGTGTACTGCGTTGTTACAACAGGACTTGATGGGCCATCAGTGGTAGCTCCAGTTGTAACAGGTAGACCTGACGTAACAGCCGGGATGGAATCCGTTGCAACGAAGGGACCTGATGTACCAGCAGCGGTGGTCTCAGTTGTACCTAGAGGAACTGATGTACTAGCCGCTTGGACCTCCGTTGAAACAACAGGACCTGACGTGCCAGCAGTGGTGGCATCTGTTGTAACAGCGGGAGTTGATATACTAGCAGTGGTATCCTCCGCTGAAACAGCAGGACTTGAAGCATCAGCAGTCGTATCCTCCGTTGTAACGACACTTGATGTACCAGCAACGGTGGTAGTACTTGATGTACCGGCAGCGGTGGTATCTGTAGAAACAACGGGACTTGAAGCACCAGCAGCGGTGTCATCTGTTGTAACAACAGGACTTGACGTGCTAACAGTGGTGAACTGCGTTGAAATAACAGGACCTAATGTACCAGCAACAGTGGCTTCTGTTGTAACAACAGGACCGGATGTACCAGCAGTGGTGTCCTCCGTTGTGACAGCGAGACTCAAAGTAACAGGATCGGTAGTTTCCGTTACAGCAACGGGACCTGATGTACCATCGGCGGTGGTCTCCATTGTAACAATAGGACTTGATGTACCAGCAGTAGCGGTCTCCATGGTAACAATGGAGGATGATGTACCAGCAGCAGAAGCATCCGTTATGACAGCAGGACCTGATACACCAGCAACGGTGGTCTCCGTTATAACAGCGGTACCTGATGTACCAGTAGCGGTGGTCTCCATTGTAACAACAGGACCTGATGTGCTGGCATCGGTGGCCTCGGTTGTAATAACAGGACCTGCATCAGCAGTTGTGGTCTCCATTTTAACAAAAGGACCTGATGTACCAGCAGAGGTGCCATCCGTTGAAGCAGCAGGACCGGATGTACCAGCAGCGGTGATTTCCATTGTAACAACAGGGCCTGGTGTACTGACAGTGGTGTCCTCTGATGTCATAACAGGACTTGATGTACGAGCAGTACTGGCATCTGTTGAAACAGAACTGGTTGTACCAGCAGAGCTTGTCTCCATTATTACAGCAGGATCTGACGTACCAGCATCAGTCGTCTCCGTCGTAATAACAGGACCTGATGTACCAGCAGCGGTGGTTTCCGTCGTAATAACAGGGCCCGTATTAGCAGCGGTGGTCTCCGTTGTAACACTAGAACCTGATGTACCTGCAGCGGTGGTTTCCGTCGTAGTAACAGGACCCGTATTGGCAGCGGTGGTCTCCGTTGTAACAACAGGACTTGATGCCCCCGCAGAAGTGATCTCCATTGTAACCACAGTACTTGATGTACCAGAAGCGGTAGTCTCAGATGTAACGACAGGACCTGGTGTAACAGCAGCCGTGGTCCCAGTTGTAACAACAGGACCTGATGTACCAGCAGCGGTGACACCAGTTGTAACGACAGGACCTGAAATACCAGCAGTGGTGGTCTCTGTTGTGACAGCAGGACCTGATGTACCAGCAGCGGTGGTCTCCGTTGCAATAACACCACTTGATGTGCCAGCAGCGGTGGTCTCCGTCGCAATAACACCACTTGACGTGCCAGCAGCGGTGGTCTCCGTCGCAATAACACCACTTGATGTGCCAGCAGCGGTGGTCTCCGTCGCAATAACACCACTTGACGTGCCAGCAGCGGTGGTCTCCGTCGCAATAACACCACTTGATGTACCAGCAGTGGTGGTCTCCGTCGCAATAACATCACTTGATGTACCAGCAGCGGTGGTCTCCGTCGCAATAACACCACTTGACGTGCCAGCAGCGGTGGTCTCCGTCGCAATAACACCACTTGATGTGCCAGCAGCGGTGGTCTCCGTCGCAATAACACCACTTAATGTGCCAGCAGCGGTGGTCTCCGTCGCAATAACACCACTTGATGTACCAGCAGTGGTGGTCTCCGTCGCAATAACACCACTTGATGTACCAGCAGCGGTGGTCTCCGTCGCAATAACACCACTTGACGTGCCAGCAGCGGTGGTCTCCGTCGCAATAACACCACTTGATGTGCCAGCAGCGGTGGTCTCCCTCGCAATAACACCACTTAATGTGCCAGCAGCGGTGGTCTCCGTCGCAATAACACCACTTGACGTGCCAGCAGCGGTGGTCTCCGTCGCAATAACACCACTTGACGTGCCAGCAGCGGTGGTCTCCGTTGTAACAATATGGCCTGATGTACCAGTAGTGGTGGCCTGTGTTGCAACAGGATTTGTTGCACTAACAGTGCCGGCATTCGTTGAAACAACAGGACCTGATGTACCACCAGCGTCTCCTTCCGTTGTAACAACAGAATCTGATGCACCAGCAGACGTAGCCTTCGTTGTAAGATCAGGGCCGGATGTACCGGTAGCGGTGGTCTCCGTTGCAACAACAGGACCTGATGTGCTACCAGCGCCGGCCTCTGTTGTAATAACGGGACCTGATGCGTCAGCAGTGGTGCCCGCTGTTGTAAAAATAGGACCTGATGGTCCAGCAGTGGCTGCCTGCGTTGTAGCAATAGGACCTGATGTACGAGCGATGTTGTCATCCGTTGAAACAACAGGACTTGATGTATCAGAAGTGCCTGCTTCTGTTGTTACAAGAAGACCTGATGTACCAGCAGAGGTGGTCTTCGTTGTAATAACAGGACCTGCTCCAGCGGTGGTGGCCTCCGTTTTAACAAGAGGACCTGATGCACCAGCAGTGATGCCCGCTGTTGTAAGAACAGGACCTGATGAACCAGCGATGGTGGCCTGCGTTGTAGCAATAGGACCTGATGTGGTGCTGGCGTCCGTTGAAACAACAGGACTTGATGTACCAGCTGTGGTGGTCTCTGTGTTAAGAACAGGACCTGATGAGCCAGCAGAGGTGGCCTCCGTTGCAACAGGCCCTGATGTGCTAGCAGTGATAGCATTTGTTGCAATAGCAGGCACTGATGTACCAGCAGCGGCCGTCTCCGTTGCAACAGCAGGACTTGATGTGCCAGCAGGGGTGGTCTCCGTTGTAACACCAACGCCTGATGTACCAGAAGCGGTGGTCTCCGTTGTAACCACAGGACCTGATGTGCCAGCGGCACTGGTCTGTGTTGTAACGGCAGGACGTGATGTCCCAGTAGCGGTGGTCTCTGTTATAACAGCGGGACCTGATGTACCAGCAGCGGTAGTCTCCGTTGTAACATCAGGAACGGATTCACTAGCAGCGGTGGTCTCTGTTGTAACAAGAGGACTTGATCCACTAGCAGCGGCGATCTCCGTCGTAGCAACAGGACCTGACGTACCAGCAGTTGTGGTCTCCGTTATAACAATGGGGCCGGGTGTACCAGTAGTGGTGGCCTCCGTTGAAACAACAGGAACTGACGTGCCAGCGGAGACGCCCCTCCGTTGTCACAATGGGTGTACTGGTGCTGGCCTGAGAGGCTGTTCTTCCCTCAGAAGTTGCGTATGATGACGTAACTGAGGCTGTCATTTCCACGGAAACGGTCTCCGTGACTGCCGGGTTGCCGGTGGATGGCGCCGCTGTGCTGCCATCAGTCCCTGTAGTGATTCCGGTGGTAAGATCAGCCTCAGTAGACACTGTAGCTGTGACTGCGGGGATGCTTTGCGGCGCATTGTTTCCACCAGTCGTGGTTGAAGCCGCTGCTGGTGCCGTTGAGGCTGGCTGGCTCGTCGTTCCGAAGTCGGAAGTCGAGCCGGCGCTGGGCTCTGACGCCGCGGTCTGGCTTGCTGATGCTGCCGTCGTCCCTGAAAACGGACGCCAAGGTATAGCTGGCGTCTTGATGGTTTACCTTCGCATCAGTGTTTCACGCTGTCTGTATTCACCTGGCTCGAGCTTGATGCCTCTTGTCGATGTTGCCAGCAGCGAGTGTATTAAATGTCGGGATCAACAGGTATCGCGAAACGTCAGCTTCACTCGGTGGCTTTCCGTTGTCCGTTTTCCTGTTTCGTGTGTGATAAGCGAAGGCAGTTGTAGATGGTCTGCTGAGACAAGAGTTTGTCGGCGTGCTCGTGGTGCGAACGACGCAGACTCTTCGGCCATATGTGTCCGTGCACTCCGCATGACGGTTTGTCTTCTGCCCATTGCTGGGCGAAGCTGGCGTTGTTTTTATGTTGCTGCGTTGCACGATTTTGATGCCTGTAGTGTAGCCTGTAGAAAGATATTTTGTACTACGTAACTTCCCTCCAGTCGTTTACAGTTACCATTATTCGACAATTTACTACGGGACGCCGCTGCACACTCATGCTTCGCTGTGCTCCGTCGGTTGCCGCTTTTTTGAAGGCAATGTGCAGTTTTTCTTTCCCTTTGTTTGTTTCGTTTTTTGGAATAAATGTTTTGGCTTAGTATAACTGCCAGGGTGTAAATACACGTTATGCTGACCCAGTGAAGTTGCCATTTTAAGCATCCAATTACGAAGAGGTTTTTTCTAGACAGAATAGAGTAAAGCTCTCGGATCACATATTCCAAAAGCAAAGATCAGGAGTTATCTTCAACCTATGAAGTGAGCATATCAAAACATGTTGATATAACACCATCTTTATGGAGGTTTGAAATGTTTCCAAGGACATTGCCTACGACTGGCATAAATGTTCAGCAATGCCAAACATTTTGTAACCGTCATGGAAACAAGAGCCGTTATAGGAGTGAACACATTTCTTGTTACGTTCATTGGTATTGTCCAGGTGAGGAACCAAGTCAACATTGTTGTTTTCGGGCGCGTTTTTAGGTTAGTTCTCCGCATTCTTTGCCGCATGCTTAATCTTTGCAGAACTGATTTCAAACCTGGTATGGTCACGGTGCCAACAAAGTTCTCGAGGAACCTTTGCCATCTAACAATAATGTCCTAGCTCTTCAGAGGCTATTCAGACAAAACCAACAATTTCTTTAGCAATAACATTTCTTTGGAAGCCGGGCAGAAGATCTCACGGAAAGACCGTACAACAAAAGATCGTAACTAAAACATTGTGCGCCAAAAGACCTTATGGGAGAAAGATCGCACGGGATTAAGATTGTAGGGACAAAAGATCGTATTGGCAAAAGCTGGTTCACTGCACTCGCAGTAATCGGTTTGCCGGATGAGTAGCAATCAGTATGCCGTAGACGTAGCAATCGGTTTGCCATAAGCACAGCAATCAATTTACCGTACGCGTAGTAATCGGTTTGCCCGCAGGCGTAGTATGCCGTAGACGTAGCAATCAGTTTGCCAAAGGCATAGTAATCGGGCTGCCGTCGGTGTAGGACTCAGTCTGCCGTAAGAGTTGGGTTAGGTTAGATTTGGTTAGGTTTGATTACGTTACGTTAAGTATTATTACCTTTTGACTGCCTTCGCCGTACGATCTTTTACTTCATATGATCGTTTTGTTACGATCTTTTGCGCACAACTTACTTCTATACGATCTTTTCCCATGTGATCGCCCAGAAATCCATTTTTCATATCTCATTTAAAGAAAACAACTAAACATTTCCTCACTGAATACCGCCGACGATGTGCTATCTGACGTACCTAATGAAGTTGCTGTAGCTGAAATTGTAGCTTGGTCTGTCAAAACGGATGCCATTGAAGTCACAGCGTAAGATTCTTCTGTCTTCGTTGTCTTCGTTGCAAACGTAGAAGTTGCCGAAGTTGTCAACGCAGCTTCTTCCGTCATAGACGAAGCATCGTTAGCTGTAAGACCAGGTATGGCTGAAGCCCCATCAGTTGCTTCAGTTGTCCCAACAGACCTTCTTGTTGATGAAGTAGTGATCTCATTTGTAATTCCTGGTCCTGTTACAGCTGCAGAAGTAATCTCAGTTGTAACTACGGACTCTGTTGCAGTGTTGTCCTCACTTGTAACTAAAGATTCTGTTGCGGCTGAGGTAGTGACGCCCATTGTAACTACAGGTCCTGTTGTTGATGCACTAGTGATTTCACTCGTAACTACAGGTCTTGCAGCTGCGGTAGTCGCTACCGATGTAACTTTAGGTAATGTTGCAGCTGAAGTGGTGACGTCACTTGCTAACTGCAGGTATTGTAGCTGCAGTGGTGATCGCACTAGTAACATGTAGTCCTGCTGTCGTTGCGGTAGCGACTTCACTCGTAACATCAGGACCTGCTGTAGATGGAGTAATGGTCTCACTTGTAACTGCAGGTTCGGTTGCCGTTGCAGTAGTGGTCTCACTTGTAACTACAGGTCCTGTTCCAGTTGCAGCGATGACCTCACTTGTGCCTATAGGTTCTGTTGCAGCTGAAACAGTGACAATGACGTCACTTGTAAGTATGGGCTCAGTTGTAGCCACATTAATGACCTCACTTGTAACTGCAGACACTGTTGTAGCTGCAGTGGTGCCCTCAGTTGTAACATCAGGTCCTGTTATAGGCGCAGTAGTGATCTCACTCGTCATTGTAGGTGCTGTTCCTGCTGCAGTAGTGATCTCCCTTGTAACTACACGTTCTGTTTCAGCTGCAGTGACGACCTCACTTGTAACTACGGGTCCTGTTAAGGATGAAGCGGTGACGTCAGTTGTAACTATAGCGCCAGTTGCAGCCTCACTGGTGATTCCACTTGTAACTGCAGGTCCTGTTGCAGCTGCAGTAGTCGCTTCCGATGTAACTGCAGGTCCTGTTGTTCCCGCAGTAGCGACATCACTTGTAACTGCAGGTGCTATTGTAGCTACAATGCTAGCCTCACTTGTAACCACAAGTCCGGTTGTAGCTGCACTAATCATCTCATTTGTAACAACAGCACCTGCTGAAGTTTCAGTAGCTGCTTCTGATGTAACTCCGGGATCTGTTGCAGTTGCATTAGTTGATTCCGTTATGGCTGCAGGTCCTGTTGTACCTTCAGTGGTGACTTCACTTGTAACTGGAGGCCCTGTTGTTGCTGTAGTGCTTGTAACTGCAGGTTCTGTTACAGCTGCAGTGCCGACTTCATTCGATGTAACTATTGACGCTGATGTAGACACAGCAGTGGCCTTACTGGTAGCAGTAAGTCCTGTTTTAGTTACGGCAGTGACCTCATTTGTAACTTCAGGTCCTGATGAGGCTACAGTAGTGATCCCACTTGTAACCGTTTTTGCCGCAGTAGCGACGTCACTGGTAATATCAGCTCCTGATGCTGCTGCAGTGGTAACCTCTCTAGTACGTGCAAGTCCTGTTACGGCAAAAGTAGTAGCGTCGCTTGTACCCACAGATTCTATTGTTGCTGCATTAGTGACGCCACTTCTAACGACCAGTCCTGTTGTGTCTGCAGCAGCCGCCTCGCTTGTAACATCAGGGCCTGTTGCAGCTGAAGTAGTGGCGTCACTTGTCACGTCAGGTCCTGTTGCAGCTGCAGAAGTGATCTCATTTGTAACTGCAGTTCCTGTTGCCGATGCAGTAGTGATGTCACTAGTGCCTACAGGATCTGTTCCAGCTGCAGTGATGACCTCACTTGTACCTATAGATCCTGTTGTAGCTGAAACAGCGGCAGTGACGTCACTTGTAACTATAGGCTCAGTTGCAGGTATACTAATGATCTCACTTGTCATTGTTGGTCCTGTTGCAGCTGCAGTAGTGATCTCACTAGTCATTGTTGGTCCTGTTGCAGCTGCAGTAGTGATCTCACTTGCAACTGCAGGTCCTACTGTAGTTGCGGTAGCGGTAGCGACCCTACTTGTAACATCAGGTTCTGTGGTAGCCGCAGTGGCCGCTTTCGTTGTAATTCCAGGCCCTGTCGGAGCTGCAGTGGATACTTGACTTGTAACTGCACGTCCCGTTGCAGTTGCAGAGGTGACTTCATTTGTACCTAAAGATGCTGTTGTAGTTGCAGTGGTGGCCTCACTTGTAACTAGAGGTGCTGTTATAGCTGCAGTACTGATCTCACTTGTAATTGCAGGTTCAGTTGCCGTTGCAGTAGTGATCTCACTTGTAACTACAGGTTCGGTTCCAGCTGCAGTGGTGGCCTCACTTGCACCTACAGATCCTGTTGCAGCTGAAACGGTGACGTCACTTGTGACTACAGGCTCAGTTGTAGCTGCACTAACGATCTCACTTGTAAATGCGGGTCCTGTTGGAGTCGCAGCAGTCGCTTCTGATGCAACTGCAGCTCCTGTTGTAGCCTCACTTGTAACCACAGGTCCAGTTGTAGCTGCACTGGTTACCTCATTGGTAACAACAGGTCCTGTTGCGGTTGCAGTAGTTGCTTCCGTTGTGGCTGCAGGTCCTGTTGTACTTACAGTGATGGCCTCACTTGTAACAAGAGGCCCTGTTGTTGCTGAAGTATTTGCAACTAATGGTCCTGTGACAGCTGCAGTGCCCATCTCATTTGTAGCTATTGATCCTGATGTAGACACAGTAGTGGCTTCACTGGTAACAAGAAGCCCTGTTGTAGTTCCGGTAGTGACCTCATTTGTAACTACAGGTGCTGATGTGGCTGCGGTACTGACCCTAGTTGTAGCTACAAATTCTGATGTGGCTGCGGCAGTATCATCACTTGTAACTGTAAGACCTGTTTTTGTCGCGGTAGTGACGTCACTGGTAATATCAGCTTCTGATGCTGCTACAGTAGTAACCTCTCTTGTAATTGCCCGTCCTGTTGCAGCAGACGTAGTAGCGTCGCTTGTACCCACAGATCCTGTTGTTGCTGGATTAGTGACGTCACTTGTAACGACTGGCCCTGTTGTCTCTGCAGCAGCCACCTCACTTGTGACATCAGGTCCTGTTGAAGCTGAAGTAGTGACGTCACTTGCAACATCAGGCCCTGCTGTAATTTCGGTAGCTACCTCACTGGTTACTACTGGTCCTGTTGTTCCTGCAGTAGCAACGTCACGTGTGACATCAGGTCCTGTTGCATCTTCAGAAGTAATCTCACTTGTAATTGCAGTTCCTGTCGCCGATGCAGTAGTGATGTCACTAGCACCTACAGGGTCTGTTCCAGCTGCAGTAATGACCTCATTGGTACCTACAGATCCTGTTGCAGCTGAAACAGCGACAGTGACGTCACTTGTAACTCTAGGCTCAGTTGTAGCTGTACTTATGCTGTCACTTATACTTGCAGGTTCCGTTACAGCTGCAGTACTAACATCACTGGTAACTACAGGTCCTGCCGCAGTTGCGGTAACGACCTGACCTGTAACATCTGGTCCTGCTGTAGTTGCGGTACCGACCCTACTTGTAACATCAGGTCCTGTTGTAGCCGCAGTGGCCGCTTCCGTTGTAATTCCAGGCCCTGTCGGAGCTGCAGTGGATACTTGACTTGTAACTGCACGTCCCGTTGCAGTTGCAGAGGTGACTTCATTTATACTTAGAGGTGCTGTTGTAGTTGCAGCGGTGGCCTCACTTGTAACTAGAGGTGCTGTTATAGCTGCAGTAATGATCTCACTTGTAATTGCAGGTTCAGTTGCCGTTGCAGTAGTGATCTCACTTGTAACTACAGGTTCGGTTCCAGCTGCAGTGGTGGCCTCACTTGTACCTACAGATCCTGTTGCAGCTGAAACGGTGACGTCACTTGTGACTACAGGCTCAGTTGTAGCTGCACTAATGATCTCACTTGTAAATGCGGGTCCTGTTGGAGTCGCAGCAGTCGCTTCTGATGCAACTGCAGCTCCTGTTGTAGCCTCACTTGTAACCACAGGTCCAGTTGTAGCTGCACTGGTTACCTCATTGGTAACAACAGGTCCTGTTGCGGTTGCAGTAGTTGCTTCCGTTGTGGCTGCAGGTCCTGTTGTACTTGCAGTGATGACCTCACTTGTAACAAGAGGCCCTGTTGTTGCTGAAGTATTTGCAACTAATGGTCCTGTGACAGCTGCAGTGCCCATCTCATTTGTAGCTATTGATCCTGATGCAGACACAGTAGTGGCCTCACTGGCAGCAAAAAGTTCTGTTGTAATGCCAGTGATGACCTCATCTGTGACTACAGATTCTGATGTGGCTACGGAAGTGACCCCAGTTGTAGCTACAAGTTCTGATGTGGCTGCGATAGTGCCATCACTTGTAACTGTCGGTCCTGTTTTTGCCGCAGTAGCGACGTCACTGGTAATATCAGCTCCTGATGCTGCTGCAGTAGTAACTTCTCTTGTAATTGCCGGCCCTGTTGAAGCGGAAGTAGCAGCATCGCTTGTACCCACAGATCCTGTTGTTGCTGGATTAGTGACGTCACTTGTAACGACTGGCCCTGTTGTCTCTGCAGCAGCCACCTCACTTGTGACATCCAGTCCTGTTGAAGCTGAAGTAGTGACGTCACTTGCAACATCAGGCCCTGCTGTAATTTCGGTAGCTACCTCACTGGTTACTACTGGTCCTGTTGTTCCTGCAGTAGCAACGTCACGTGTGACATCAGGTCCTGTTGCATCTTCAGAAGTAATCTCACTTGTAATTGCAGTTCCTGTCGCCGATGCAGTAGTGATGTCACTAGCACCTACAGGGTCTGTTCCAGCTGCAGTAATGACCTCATTGGCACCTACAGATCCTGTTGCAGCTGAAACAGCGACAGTGACGTCACTTGTAACTCTAGGCTCAGTTGTAGCTGTACTTATGCTGTCACTTATACTTGCAGGCTCCGTTACAGCTGCAGTACTAACATCACTGGTAACTACAGGTCCTGCCGCAGTTGCGGTAACGACCTGACCTGTAACATCTGGTCCTGCTGTAGTTGCGGTACCGACCCTACTTGTAACATCAGGTTCTGTTGTAGCCGCAGTAGCCGCTTCCGTTATAACTCCAGGCCCTGTCGGAGCTGCAGTGGATACTTGACTTGTAACTGCACGTCCCGTTGCAGCTGCAGAGGTGACTTCATTTATACTTAGAGGTGCTGTTGTAGTTGCAGTGGTGGCCTCACTTGTAACTAGAGGTGCTGTTATAGCTGCAGTACTGATCTCACTTGTAATTGCAGGTTCAGTTGCCGTTGCAGTAGTAATCTCATTTGTAACTACAGGTTCGGTTCCAGCTGCAGTGATGACTTCAGTTGTACCTACAGATCCTGTTACAGCTGAAACGGTGACGTCACTTGTGACTACAGGCTCAGTTGTAGCTGCACTAATGATCTCACTTGTAAATGCGGGTCCTGTTGGAGTCGCAGCAGTCGCTTCTGATGCAACTGCAGCTCCTGTTGTAGCCTCACTTGTAACCACAGGTCCAGTTGTAGCTGCACTGGTTACCTCATTGGTAACAACAGGTCCTGTTGCGGTTGCAGTAGTTGCTTCCGTTGTGGCTGCAGGTCCTGTTGTACTTGCAGTGATGACCTCACTTGTAACAAGAGGCCCTGTTGTTGCTGAAGTATTTGCAACTAATGGTCCTGTGACAGCTGCAGTGCCCATCTCATTTGTAGCTATTGATCCTGATGTAGACACAGTAGTGGCCTCACTGGCAGCAAAAAGTTCTGTTGTAATGCCAGTGATGACCTCATCTGTGACTACAGATTCTGATGTGGCTACGGAAGTGACCCCAGTTGTAGCTACAAGTTCTGATGTGGCTGCGATAGTGCCATCACTTGTAACTGTCGGTCCTGTTTTTGCCGCAGTAGCGACGTCACTGGTAATATCAGCTTCTGATGCTGCTACAGTAGTAACCTCTCTTGTAATTGCCCGTCCTGTTGCAGCAGACGTAGTAGCGTCGCTTGTACCCACAGATCCTGTTGTTGCTGGATTAGTGACGTCACTTGTAACGACTGGCCCAGTTGTCTCTGCAGCAGCCACCTCACTTGTGACATCAGGTCCTGTTGAAGCTGAAGTAGTGACGTCACTTGAACGTCAGCCCTGTGTAATTTCGGTAGCTACCTCACTGGTTACTACTGGTCCTGTTGTTCCTGCAGTAGCAACGTCACTGTGACATCAGGTCCTGTTGCATCTTCAGAAGTAATCTCACTTGTAATTGCAGTTCCTGTCGCCGATGCAGTAGTGATGTCACTAGACCTCAGGGTCTGTCTGCAGTGATGACCTCATTGGCACCTACAGATCCTGTTGCAGCTGAAACAGCGACAGTGACGTCACTTGTAACTTAGGCTCAGTTGTAGCTGTACTATGCTGTCACTTATCTTGCAGGTTCCGTTACAGCTGCAGTACTAACATCACTGGTAACTACAGGTCCTGCCGCAGTTGCGGTAACGACCTGACCTGTAACATCTGGTCCTGCTGTAGTTGCGGTACCGACCCTACTTGTAACATCAGGTTCTGTTGTAGCTGCAGTGGCCGCTTCCGTTGTAACTCCAGGCCCTGTCGAAGCTGCAGTGGTTACGTGACTTGTAACTGCACGTCCCGTTGCAGCTGCAGAGGTGACTTCATTTATACTTAGAGGCGCTGTTGTAGTTGCAGCGGTGGCCTCACTTGTAACTAGAGGTGCTGTTATAGCTGCAGTAATGATCTCACTTGTAATTGCAGGTTCAGTTGCCGTTGCAGTAGTAATCTCATTTGTAACGACAAGTTCGGTTCCAGCTGCAGTGATGACTTCAGTTGTACCTACAGATCCTGTTACAGCTGAAACAGTGACGTCACTTGTGACTACAGGCTCAGCTGTAGCTGCACTAATGATCTCACTTGTAAATGCAGGTCCTGCTGGAGCTGCAGTGGTCGCTTTTGATGCAACTGCAGCTCCTGTTGTAGCCTCACTTGTAACCAAAGGTCCAGCTTTAGCTGCACTAGTTATCTCATTGGTAACAACAGGATCCGTTGCGGTTGCAGTAGTTGCTTCCGTTGTGGCTGCAGGTCCTGTTGTACCTACAGTGGTGACCTCACTTGTAATCAGATGCTCTGTTGTTGCTGCAGCATTTGTAACTACAGGTCCTGTTGCAGCTGTAGTGCCGATCTCATTTGTAACTATTGGTCCTGATGTAGACACAGTAGTGGCCTCACTGGCAGCAAAAAGTTCTGTTGTAATGCCAGTGATGACCTCATTTGTGACTACAGGTTCTGATGTGGCTACGGAAGTGACCCCAGTTGTATCTACAAATTCTGATGTGGCTGCGATAGTGCCATCACTTGTAACTGTCGGTCCTGTTTTTACCGCAGAGGCGACGTCACTGGTAATATCAGCTCCTGATGTTGCTGCAGTAGTAACCTCTCTTGTAATTGCCGACCCTGTTGCAGCGGCAGTAATAGCATCGCTTGTACCCACAGATCCTGTTGTTGCTGGATTAGTGACGTCATTTGTAACGACAAGTCCTGTTGTTTCTGCAGCAACCACCTCACTTGTGACATCCGGTCCTGTTGAAGCTGAAGTAGTGGCGTCATTTGTAACGTCAGGCCGTGCTGTAACTTTAGTAGTCATCTCACTTGTAACTACTGGTTCTATTGTTCTTGCAGTAACGACGTCACTTGTAACATCAGGTCCTGCTGTAACTGCAGGAGTGATCTCACTTGTAATTGCAGTTCCTGTTGCCGATGCAGTAGTGATGTCACTAGCACCTGTAGGGTCTGTTGTAGTGGTGACCTCACTGGTATCTACAGATCCTGTTACAGCTGAAACAGCGACAGTGACGTCACTTGTAACTCTAGGCTCAGTTGTAGCTGAACTGATGATCTCACTTGTCATTGCAGGTGCCGTTGCAGCTGTAGTAGTGATCTCACTTGCAACTACAGGTCCTGCTGCCGTTGTGGTAGCGACCTGACTTGCAACTGCAGGTCCTGCTGTAGTTGCGCTAGCGACCCTACTTGTAGCATCAGGTTCTGTGGGAGCCGCAGTAGCCGCTTTCGTTGTAACTCCAGACCCCGTCGGAGCTACACTGGTTACGTGACTTGTAACTGCACGTCCTGTTGTAGCTGCAGGGGTGGCTTCATTTATGCCTAGAGGTGTTGTTGTAGCTGCAGTAGGGCCCTCAGTTGTAACTACAGGTACTGTTATAGCCGCAGTAGTGATCTCACTTGTAACTGCCGTTCCCGTTGCCGATGCAGTAGTGGTCTCACTAGTAATTATACGTTCTGTTCCAGCTGCGGTGATAACCTCATTTGTAACTACAGATCCTGTTACAGCTGAATCAGTGACGTCACTTGCAGCTATAAGTCCAGTTGCAGCTGCGCTAGTGATTTCACTTGCAACTGCAGATCCTGTTGGAGCTGCAGTGGTCGCTTCCGATGTAACTGCAGGTCCTGCTGTGGCCTCATTTGTAACCACAGGTCCAGTTGTAGCTGCACTGGTTATCTCATTGGTAACAACAGGACCCGTTGCAGTTGCAGCAGTTGCTTCCGACGTAACTGTGGGTCTTGTTGTGGGCTCACTTGTAACCAGAGGTCCAGTTGTAGATGCACTAGTTATCTCATTCGTAACAACAGGACCTGTTGCAGCTGCAGTAGTTGCTTCCGTTGTGGCTGCAGGTCCTGTCGTACCTGCAGTGGTGACCTCACTTGTAACTAGAGGCCCTGTTGTTGCTGTAATGCTTGCAGTTACAGGTCCTGTTGCAGCTGCAGTGCCGATCTCATTTGTAACAACCGGTCCTGATGTAGACACAAGCTGTGGCCTCACTGGTAGCAAAAAGGTCCTGTTGCAGTTTCGGTAAGGATTTCATTTGTAACTACAGGTACCGATGTGGCTGCGGTACTGATCCCACTTGTGGCTACAAATTCTGATGAGGCTACGGTAGTGACCCCATTTGTAACTGCCGGTCCTGTTTTTGCCGCAGTAGCGACGTCACTGGTAGTATCAGCTCCTGATGCTACTGCAGTAGTAACCTCTCTTGTAATTGCCGGTCCTGTTGCAGCAGAAGTAGTAGCGTCGCTTGTATTTAGAAATACTGTGGTTGCTGCAGCAATGATGTCATTTGTTCCTGTTATTTCTGCAGCAGCCATCTCGCTTGTAAAATCAGGTCCTGTTCCAGCTGAAGAAGTAGCGTCGCTCGTAACATCAGGCCCTGTTATTTCTGCAGAAGCCATCCCGCTTGTATCATCTACTGTAGCATCTGTTATGGCCATTCCGCTTGTAACATCAGGTACTGTTGCAGCTGAAGTAGTGGCGTCACTCGTAACATCAGGCCCTGCTGTAACTTTGGTAGTCACCTCACTGGTTACTACTGGTTCTGTTGTTCCTGCGGTGGCGACGTCACTTGTAACATCAAATCCTGTTCTAACTGCAGAAGTGACCTCACTTATAACTGAAGTTCCTGTTGCCGATGTAGTAGTGATGTCGCTAGTACCTACAGGGTCTGTTCCAGCTGCAGTGATGACTTCATTTGTACCTACAGATCCTGTTGCAGCTGGAAGAGCGACAGTGATGTCACTTGTAACTATAGGCTCAGTTGTAGCTGAGCTAATGATCTCACTTGTAATTGCAGCTCCCGTTGCAGCTCCAGTACTGACATCTTTTGTAACTACAGATCCTGCTGCAGTTACGGTAGCGACCTGACTTGTAACATAAGGTCCTCCTGTAGTTACGGTAGTGACCTCGCTTGTAACATCAGGTCCTGTTGTAGCTGCAGTAGCCGCTTCCGTTGTAACTCCAGGCCCTGCTGGAGCTGCAGTGGTTACGTGACTTGTTATTGCACGTCCCGTTGCAGCTGCGGAGGTGACTTCATTTGTACCTAAAGATGCTGTTGTAGCTGAAGTGGTGCCTTCACTTGTACCTGCAGTTGCTGTTATGGCTGCAGTAGGGATCTCACTTGCAATTGCAGCTTCAGGTGCCGTTGCAGTAGAGGATCTCACTTGTAACTACAGGTTCGGTTCCAGCTGCAGTGATGACCTCACTTGTACCCACAGATCCTGTTGCAGCTGAAACAGTGACGTCACTTGTAACTACAGGCTCAGTTGTAGCTGCACTAATGATCTCACTTGTAAATGCAGGTTCTGCTGGAGCTGCAGTAGTCGCTTTTGATGCAACTGCAGCTCCTGCTGTAGCCTCACTTGTAACCAAAGGTCCATTTGTAGCTGCACTGGTTACCTCATTGGTAACAACAGGACCCGCTGAGATTGCAGCAGTTGCTTCCGTTGTGGCTGCAGGTCCTGTTGTACCTGCAGTGGTGACCTCACTTGTAACTAGAGGCTCTGCTGTTGCTGCAGTGCTTGTAACTATAGGTCCTGCTACAGCTGCAGTGCCAGTCTCATTTGTAACTATTGGTCCTGATGTAGGCCCAGTGCTGGCCTCACTGGTAGCAAAAAGCCCTGTGGTAGTTCCGGCAATGACCTCATTTGTAACTACAGATCCTGATGTGGCTGCGGTAGTGCCATCACTTGTAACTGTCGGTCCTGTTTTTGCCGCATTAGCGACGTCACTGGTAATACCAGCTCCTGACGCTGCTGCAGTAGTAACTTCTCTTGCAATTGCCGACCCTGTTGAAGCGGAAGTAGCAGCATCGCTTGTACCCACAGATCCTGTTGTTGCTGGATTAGTGACGTCATTTGTAACGACAAGTCCTGTTGTTTCTGCAGCAGCCACCTCACTTGTGACATCAGGTCCTGTTAAGGGCAAAGTAGTGGCATCACTTGTAACATCAGGCCTTGTTGTAGCTTTAGCTCTCACCTCACTTGTAACTACTGCTTCTGTTGTTCTTCCAGTAGGGGCGTCACTTGCAACATCAGGTCCTGTTGCAGTTGGAGTAGTGACCCCACTTGTTGTAACTACAGGTCCTGTTGTAGCGACATCAGTAACATAATTTGTAACGTCAGATCCCGTTGTTGCTGCAGTGGTGATCTCATTTGGAAGTACAGGCTCTGCTGGAGGTGAAGTAATGACGTCAGTTGTAATTACAGGGTTTGCTGTTGCTTCAGTAGCAGCCCCGCTTGTAACTACAGGTCCTGTTGTAGTTGCAGTGGTGACCACACTTGTAGCTACTGGCCCTGTTGTAGTTTTAATAGTGGCCTGACTTGTGGCTACATGATCTTGATGTACCTGCGGTGATGACTTCACTTGCAACTGCAGGTCCTGTTGCAGCTGAAGAAGTAACGTCACGTCCTGCTATGGCTGCATTAGTGACGTCACTCCTAACTTCAGCTTCCATTGTAGCTGCAGTAACGGCCTCACTTGTAGCTGTTGGCCCCGCTGCAATTTCAGTAGCGGTGTCTCTTGTTGTGACTACAGGATCTGTTATGCCTGCAGTGGTGACCTCACCTGTAATTGCAGCTTCTGCGGTAGGCACAGTAGTGATCTCACTCGTGACTGCGATTCTGGCTGCTTCTGTACTAGTGAATTCGCTTGTAGCCACATGTTCTGTTGTACCTGCGGTACTGACTTCAACTGTAGCATTAGATCCTGTGGTAACCGTTGCTCCAGTGTCCGTTGGTAACTGGCTTACAATGTCCGTCGTCATGCCCGGTGTGTGTGTTTCTGTTATGTCCGGTCTGGTTGTGGAAGCCACAGTCGTTGCTTGGGCGATTTGTGTTTCACTCTCCGTCGATACAATTGCGGCCGAGGTGTCAGTAACACCAGCTGCCGTCTCTGCTTCTGCCGGCCATCCCGAGGAGGCATCCGACATCGTCACCGTCGCCACTGACTGCCTCGACGTGGAGGCTGAAAGAGGAACCGACTCTCAGCGCCCAGTGCCTAAATGCTGTCTTGGCGTTTGTTTGGTCTTGTGGTTGAAACGTCGAAACGTGTCAGCGCCTAGTATCTCAGGGCATGAATAATCTCGCCGGTGGCGCTCGGTAAAGCCCCAGTAACCATCATCATCATCGTCATTACGTCTGCATTCAGTTTGTCTCGTTCGGCATGCGTTTGTTCGTAGGACGCGCAAGATGCCATGCCGTTGGCACTTAAAGCCAAATTATGGTGAAATGAGCACAAGTGTGATACATCAGTTGTAACACATCATGTCAGTGAGAATGCGCATTCGCTCATGAAAAGGACAGACCATGTCCATTACTGTTTGATTTCTATGGGTTGATGACACCTTTCGACTGTGTTGTTTTCGTCGCATATGATGTACGTTACTTCGTATGCGATGGTGTCCTAATTCACTGTGCAATGGGACAGTTTTCCCCTACAGTTAACAGAGTTAAGCATGTGAATGGTCTTTGACACGTGATATATAACGCAGTCGCAACTGTTTCGTTACTTAAAAAAGTGACAACATGAAAACTTTTGAAAAGCATTTATGATTTCTGATGACACAAGAAGCATGCCAAAATCTAGTTTTACCGGTACATTCTACCTGAAATCCATGTAAAAAGTAAGTTGGCCCTCATTTCCTATAGTTTTCCGATCCACTGTACAATTTAGACGAATTAGGGTTCAGAAAAATGGTTCTTCGCCTTAAGCAAACGTTGCAAGAAAAACGTCAGTGATGCCTCGAGGATAGAAAAAGGCAGTTAAAAGGCGAGTTTTCGCTCTCTTACATGTAATTCGAAGAAGAGCTAACTTTACTCAATGAATGGCAATCAATGGCATCCTTAGCCCTCTGGCTTTCTCAATGTTCGCAAAATGTGTCTGGACACTGTTTTTAAATAGGTAAGAGATTCAGGACAGGAAGAGTGGGGAAAGGATGAGCAATTTCCTAATCAATAACTTGTCAAATAAGTGACTGTGATCTCTTGGAAACATTGCTGGAGGAATGATGGAGTCAAACTGGAGTTCTTATTATCCATCGGAAACGCCGACAGAGCTAAGAAAGCAATCAAGGCTACTTATTATATTGTCTGTCTGTTACTATCTTCGCATTCTTCCAGCGTTTATTCATTTCCAAGTTCGCCTTTTTATGTTTGCTTTGCCTCGAATGCCCTTATGAGACTAAGATAAGTGATATGGATGGTTCATATATGTAGAACAAAGTCAAAACACTCCAACGGTCAACTTCACAATGCTGTTACAGCGAAAAGTTCGGCGGCCAAAGCGCAGGAACACAGTGAAGGGAAGGGCCATTGGGATGTCACCCTGGGCCATTCGGAGTAATGACTGCTGGCCAATAAGCCAAAGGCGCCTTATTCTACTTATTTAGTCAGCGTAAATGTTCTAGCCGGACCATTCTGCCTGGTGCTCGGTGACAATTTGTCCAAAATTCAGACGTAATGCTCACAACCGTTGATACTTTCTAATCAAATCCGCGACATCTAGGAGTGACAAAGAACACCACAACTCGGCTTGTATTTGCAGCCCGCATTGCAGAGTCAATCGTCGAGCATAAACGCCAACCATTCCTCTTCAAACCTGGGACGAACAGAAAACTTGCAACCTGATCTTTTGCAAAGAAAAAAAATGGAAGCAAAGCCCAAACCGAAAAGATGCATTATTTAAGTCTTCCAAGAGACGCAATTTCTCACGTCATTGGTTTAAATGTTGTCTTCATTAACAGTAATACGGGTGCACTGAACGCACAGAAAATTCGTTCATGCGTGTTTCCAGGTCATTTCTTTTTTCCAATGACATTTAACAATACTAAACTTGAACAGTCATTCAAAAGACATCAATTCGGATCATTATTATTTCACGGAAAGCTGACTGTTCGCAAAAAAACTCTTCAGTAGGCATGTTTCAACATTAAGTAACAGACAAAGCCATAGCACAATGTTTTGACAACCCGATTGCCACATTTCTCTTAGAAAAACAGCAGTTACCCAAACAAAGAAAAATGTTCCAAATATCCCATCGGACCAATTAGCTTTGGTAGTGTACTTATGCGAAAAGGGTTAATATTTCACCTCTCATGGGTCTTCGACATCATTTTCGGAACAAACATCGCAAACATCATTCATATTCTGCGAAAATGTTGTTTTCTTACCATGGTTTATAATGTAAATCTTCCGCTCGTACAGTGAACGCTCAGCGTATTCCGTTTCATGTAAGAGCTTCTTTTATAACTCAAATCAGTGTTAAGCGCAGGTCATGCTCGCGAAATTTAAGCGCAAGTCATGCACGTGAAGTAACTTTTCTCACCATACTCCATACATACGAATCCCCACGCCTGTTCCGCAATGTAAGCACGGGTGGGTGTGTGCACACCAGTGAAAAACCCAACGAAGATGACACAGTACATTTCAGAACATCAAACCAATCAAGCACTTGCGTTCCAATGCACACTAAGCGTTTTTTGCTGCTTTGGCACATGATTAGCCCTCTTTTTTAGTGGTGGTTGTTCCACTCTTCGCGAATGTTCAGAGTTTTAGATTTCACAGACTTTTGTATTTGTTATTCCGTCTGTCTTTAAGAGAAAAATGCAACATATTCAGGAAGATAGACTCGAATAGCGTGAGCTATTCGAGTCTATGAATGCAAAAATTACATTTAGAATGGGTTTGGGTGGCGTTCACGCTTTACCTACAATGTTTACGGTGGGCCCAGGTTGTAAAGAAAAAAATCAGGGTTGATCAGAAATTTTATTTGGGAACATGACCGTAATCTACGCGAGGTTTAAAGGGCGCAAGATCCATCTGCCATGTGTAACTCGAGACCCTGGGAAGGAATAGCTTCGAAGGATCTCTTCTGCTTAGAGCAGGGGCTCTTGGTTTCTAACCCCATTTTCGTTAATCACAGGCTTTAGTACGCCCTGGAACAATCCTCTCCATTTTGGGACACGGATGTCTGTGGAAGACGTTCGTTAACTTTGCGTCATATCCGCATTCCAATTTATGGTCGATTTCAGTTTTCAAAAATAACTTCATCCAACGTCAAACTCGGGGAGCCATTCACAAATCTGAAGTCAGTTTTCTGTTACGACGCACCATTTGACCTTGAGAGGTCACATAACGGGGTACCGCAACGCAGCCAAGCTATGGGGAAAATGCCATAAATGAGGCACCATATCCAAGGTCTAGCCCAATCACGGGTAGCGCGACCAAAACTTGACATGTAGGGTCAAAACGTCAAGACCACATATGAGGTCAAGGGACGGGGTACCGCAGTTTAGCCAAGCTATGGGACAAAAGCCGAAAAATGGTGCGTCATATCCAGGGTCTATTCCGTTCCCAGGTAGGACGATCAGTGTACTCGATGGTGCAGGAGGAGTTGGTTGGCACGACCCCCTGTCGTTTGGCCTCTTATTGAGCTAGAGCCGCGAAAACGAACAAACGTATGGCTTGACGTGGAAGAAAGCCATTGGTATTCGGTTTTAAGGTTTTAACCGACGACCTCGCAGGTCAGGTTTATGGCCAGAAATTGGCTGAAACCACGAACCTTTTTGTTGGAAGGCCGCAGAATACAGTTTTAAAGTGAGAGACATCGGACAATGAGGGTAAGTTTCTTGTTTTCCTTTTGCGAATCTAAAAGTACCCATTATTAGTACTTCCGGCCAATTAAAATTCAGCCTCTGGCAGTCATGGAGCCAAAATGAATGAGTCGGGACGGTGCAAGATGGACGCCATATTTCAAATTCGTGCTCGAAAGTCCTCTAGAGACGATCTGAAGTCAAAAAAGCCATCTGAGGCCATCGACCTCGGTTGACCTCGCAAAGGCCACGAACTTAAAAGAAACCATGGGTGCTGTCAGCTCACGCCTCGTTTGATCCAAACTAGCCTCTGGAGAGTCATTCGTTATCTTAAATTTGAGATTTCCCAACATTTCGGCATCGGCCGTGCAAATGTTGAGAAATGAGGTCATACGTAAGTGATCTGACATGCCCCGGGCCTGGTTTTTTCCAAAAGGGCGGTAATGACTGGCCAAGAGGATGTCTTAGCTTTGGTCGCGCTAACGCGCGTTGTTTTTCTGTAGTCCCGGAAAAACCCGCGGGGGTTTCATCAGTCTCCTACATTGGCAAGGGTTTTAGGTTAAGGTAATAGACGAGGTCAAATATCGGGGCGACGCACCAGTTAAGCTCCAAATCTGGTACCCAAAGTTAAGTGCAAACCTGGGGAACTGAGACGAACTCTAAGAGGCCCCCTTAAAACATTGCCTGTCTGTTCCATTTGCATGGCATTTTGCCTCATAGCCTACCTCTGCTGCGTTATTCCGCTGTTTGACCTCTCAAGGTCAAACGGTGGGTCTTAAAGGAAAACCGGCTGCAGATTTGTGAATAACTTCCCGAGTTTGACCTCGCACGTAACTGGTTTTACAAGGTAAGGTCAACGGTGAATTCGAATGCGAATACGACGTTAAGTTAACGGACGTCTTCGGAAGTGGGGTTCACGTTTCTGCCAGTGCTCTCATGGTCAACAGAATCCTGCCTGATTAATTTCTCCGCCACAAGAAAGACTTCGAAATCAGTGAGCATGTGCAATCTTTTTTACCGGTTTCCCTAACTGTACCGTTACGTTTATTGAGCTTGCACATGAAGTAACTTTAGCTGAATGCTATGTAAGCATTCTCACCTTAGCTTTTATAGTATATTAGTAATAAAGATGATAAAATAATATACCATACCAATATTCATGTTACTACAATTGTATTTTGTTCCGGCAATATCCATCGAGCAAAGACAAATTCTCAGTATGTTTCCACATCTGCTTATCATGCAGCGTCTATAGGAATGGACTAACTGTCCTGCATCGCATACATTTCCTTGAGCTACCTCTTCATCCACTATACGCTTCTGTGCTGAAAATTCCTATAGTTTTCTTTTTCGTCGCCAGCAGCTTTCGAAGTCTCCTCCATCAGGGATAGCGAGCTGCCACAGTGTAACAAGCAGTTCAAACCGAGCTCTGCACAAGCCACAGGCTGAGGCTGCTGGCTCGCACGCCCAGACAGCATGCCGTTGGGCCAAACCCGGCGCGCTTGCGACACATTTCACGAGCCCACCAGCCGGACAGCGCGCACATTCCCGCTGCACGAGGAGCCCAGAGTCGGTCCTTTACCTGCAGTGGATGAGGGAGCCTCCGTCGGGGAGTCTGTGGAACCAGTCGTCGTTGCCGGCTGTGTCGACATGCCAACCGTCGTCCCCTCCTCAGAGCCCGTCGACGCCGACGCTGACGCTGGAGAGGACCGTGTGGTGGCCGGGTAAGTCCCCGACTGTGTCGTCAGCGTGGAGGTCACGGGCGAGCTGACCATTGTGCTCGTTGGTTCTGACGTGTGGCTCGTGGCTGTTCCCGAATGCGCGCTTGCTAGTGAGGTGGAAAGCTCACTCGAGGTACGTGGTGAAGCAGGGGTTGATGGGGCAGTGGCAGGTGTACTTGTTACAGCATGGTCAAGACTAGATGAGATTCCCGACGTCGCAGTCGGTTCAGAGGTAGTGACAGAGGGGCCCAGCGTTGAACCCGTTCCACTGACTGAAGCAAAGTGCGTAACCCCACTTGTGCTCCCAGGAGTTGTGTTATCAGATGGGTCGTGTGTTACGCGTGTAGCCGTGGCCGTGTAATCCGAGGCATCCGCTGACGAGCCAGCAGAGCTTGGTGATGTCGAGGTGAACCCCGGTGTCGTACCTGTGGTAGTGGCGGGATCAGTTCCTGAATTTGTCGTGCTCGTTGAAGTAGAGATAGGATCCTGTGGGGACTGCGTCGCGCTGACTGCTGTGGCGGTGAGCTCAGGCACCGAGCTTGTAATGACTGATGTGGCGGAAGACTCAGAAACCGGTCCCAGTGTGCTGTCAGTTATGCTCGTTGGGCTGGCGGTCGAAACTGGCGCACCGACTGTTGGGACAGTGGATTCAGTTGTTGCTACTGGAGTGCTGGTCATTGTGACAGCTGCGTCAGACGCGACCTCCGACGTAGTTGTTGGGGCGGAGGAGTGGAACGTTGAGCTCATCGCAGTGCTTGAAGACTCAGTGGGAGCAGATGCCAGAGAGGTGGTAGCCGTCGTGGCGATGGGATTTGTTGTTAAGTCTATAATGCCAGCTGTGGTGGTGTCATAAGAATGTGATTCGACATTACCAATCGTCGTAGACGTAAACTCGGATTCTGGCAATGTTCCTCTGGTCGTCACGGTAGTGGGTTGAGATTCTGATGATGCTGCAGCGAGAGTGGTGGTAGTGAGATCAGACTCAGATGATGTGCTGATTACAGTGGTGGCGGGATCAGTTTCCGAAGACATCGCCCCAGCTGTCATTGTGGTAAGATCGGAACGGAGTGATGTCCCATTGAGTGTTGTGGTTGTGGGCTCAGATTCTGACGCTGTGACAACGGCTGTCGTGGAAGTGGGATCAGATTCCGCTGGTGTCGCGCTGACTGTCGCGGTAGTGAGTTCAGGTTCTGACGATGTCGTACCCACTGTAGTGGTAGTGAGATCAGATACCGATGATGTTCCACCGACTGACGTGGAAATAACATCGGACTGTGTTGATGATATACCTGCTGTCGTGGTAGTGGTGTCAAACTCTGTTGATGTTGCGCCCTCTGTCGTGGTAGTGGGTAGAGATTCTGTTGATGTCATGCCTACTGTCTCGGTAGCGACGTCAGATTCTGATGGAGTCACCCCAGCTGCCGTGGTAGTGAGACCAGACGCTGATGCTGTTACTCCGGCTGTCGTGGTAGTGGTAACAGGTTCTGATGATGTTTCACTGACTGTTGTGACAGTGCCATCAGAGTCTAATGCAGTTATGCCCACCGCAGTGTTAGTCAGATCAGATTCTGATGCTTCAACGCTGACTGTCGTGGATGTTGGCTCAAATTCTGCTGTTATTACGCCCAATGTTGTGGAAGTGGGCACAGATTCTGATGGTGATGCTGATGCTGATGCTGTCATGCCTATTGTCTCAGTAGCGAGGTCAGATTCTAATGAAGTCGCATCACTTGTTATAGAAGTCAGGTGGGATTCTGAGGATGTCGCGACGGCCGCCGTTGTCGCAAGACCAGATTCTGTTGGTGTCGCACTTACTGTCGAGGAGGTGGGTCCAAATTCGGATGATGTTTCACCAACTGTCGTGGTCGTGGGTTCAGATTCTGGTGATGTTGTACCGACTGTCACGATAGCAGAATCAGATTCAAGCGATGTTGCACCGACTGTAGTAGTAGTGCGATCAGAATCTGACGTTGTCCCGCTGACAGTCGTAGTAGTGAGATCAGAATCTGATGCTGTCCCGGTGAGAGTCGTAGTAGTGAGATCAGAATCTGCCGCTGCCCCGCTGACAGTCGTAGTAGTGAGATCAGAATCTGATACTGTCCCGCTGACAGTCGTAGTAGTGAGATCAGAATCTGACGCTGTCCCGCTGACAGTCGTAGTAGTGAGATCAACTTCTGTTGACGTCGCGCCGATTGTTGTGTTATTGGGATCAGATATTGATGATGTTCCACCAACTGCAGTGGTAATGACGCCAGATTCTGATGATGTCATTCCAACTGTCGTGGTAGTGATGTCAAAAGATTCTGGTGGTGTCGAACCGACTGTAACTGTAGTGTTGTCAGATTCTGATGACATTGTGCCTACTGACGTTGTGGTGAGATCAGAGGATTCTGACGGTGTTTCACCGACTGTTGTGGTTGTGGGCTCGGAATCTGATGAAATCGCACCGGCTGTCGTGGTAGTAAGTTCAGATTCTGTTGACGACCCACCAGCTGTCGTAGTCACAAGATCAGATTCTGATGATACTTCGCCAACTGCAGTGGTAGTGACGTCAGATTTTGATGATGTCATGTCAACAGTCGTGGTAGCGAGGTCAAAGGATTCTGATGACGTCTCACCGGCCGACATGGTAGGGAGGTCAGATTTTGGTGATGTCACGCCGGCCGTAAATGTGGTGACGTCAAGTTCTGATGATGCCGTGTCAACGGTCGTGGTAGTGAGGTCAAAGGATTCTGATGACGTCTCACCGGCCGACATGGTAGGGGAATCAGATTCTGGTGATGTCGCGCCGGCCGTAAATGTGGTGACGGCAGGTTCTGATGATGTCGTGCGCACTGTCGTTGTGGAGCGATCTGGGAATTCTGGTGGTATTTCACCGACTGTTGTGGTTGTAGATTTGGATTCTGATGTTACGCTTGCTGTAGTGGTAGTGAGATCAGATACTGATGATGTTCCTCCGACTGGCGTGATAGCGAAATCGGATTCTGTTGATGACGTAAGTATTGTTGTGGTAGTGAGGCCGGACTCTGTTGATGTCGCGCCGAATGTCGTGGTAGAGAGTTCAGATTCCGTTGATGTCATGCCTACTGTCTCGGCAGCGACGTCAGATTCTGATGGAGTCACCCCAGCTGCCGTGGTAGTGAGACCAGACGCTGATGCTGTTACTCCGGCTGTCGTGGTAGTGGTAACCGGTTCTGAAGATGTCTGACTGACTGTTGCGACAGTGCCATCAGAGTCTGATGCTGTTACGCCCACCGCAGTGTTAGTCAGACCAGATTCTGATGCTCCAACACTGACTGTCGTAGATGTTGGCTCAGATTCTGCTGTTGTTACGCCGAATGTTGTGGAAGTGGGCACAGATTCCGGTGCTGTTGCTGATGCTGCCATGCCTATTGTCTCAGTAGCGAGGTCAGATTCTAATGAAGTCGCACCACTTGTAGAAGTCAGGTGGGATTCTAGGGATGTTGCGCTTACTCTCGAGGAAGTGGGTCCAAAGTCGGATGATGTTTCACCAACTGTCGTGGTCATGGGTTCAGATTCTGATGATGTCACATCGACTGTCGTGGTAGAAGAATCAGATTCAAGCGATGTTGCACCGACTGTAGTAGTAGTGAGATCGGAATTCGATGCTGTCCCGCTGACAGTCGTAGTAGTGAGATCAGAATCTGATGCTGTCCCGGTGATAGTCGTAGTAGTGAGATCAGAATCTGATGCTGTCCCGGTGACAGTCGTAGTAGTGAGACCAGAATCTGATGCTGTCCCGCTGACAATCGTAGTAGTGAGATCGGAATCTGATGCTGTCCCGCTGACAGTCGTAGTAGTGAGATCAGAATCTGATGCTGTCCCGGTGATAGTCGTAGTAGTGAGATCAGAATTTGATGCTGTCCGAGTGACAGTCGTAGTAGCGAGATCAACTTCTGTTGACGTCGCGCCGATTCCTGTGTTAGTGGGATCAGATATGGATGATGTTCCACCAACTGCAGTGGTAATGACGTCAGATTCTGATGATGCCATTCCAACTGTCGTGGTAGTGATGTCAAAAGATTCTGGTGGTGTCGAACCGACTGTAACTGTAGTGTCGTCAGATTCTGATGACATTGTGCCTACTGACGTTGTGGTGAGATCAGAGGATTTTGGCGGTGTTTCACTGACTGTCGTGGTTGTGGGCTCGGAATCTGATGAAATCGCACTGGCTGTCGTCGTAGTGAGCTCAGACTCTGATGACGTCCCACCCATTGTCGTAGTCCCAAGATCATTTGATGATGTCGTGTCAACAGTCGTGGTAGTGAGGTCAAAGGATTCGGATGACGTCTCACCGACCGACATGGTAGAGAGGTCAGATTCTGGTGATGTCGCTCCGACTATAACTGTGGTGACGACAGACTCTGATGATGTCGTGCGCACTGTCGTTGCGGAGCGATCAGGGGATTCTGATGGTGTTTCACCGACTGGCGTGGTTGTGGGTTCCGATTCTGATGTTATGCCGACTGTAGTGGTAGTGAGATCAGATACCGATGATGTTTCACCGACTGACGTGGAAGTGAAATCGGACTGTGCTGATGATGTACCCAGTGTCGTGGTAGTGGTGCCAAACTCTGTTGATGTCGCGCCGATTGTCATGGTAGTGGGGTCAGATATTGATGATGTTCCATCAGCTGTAGTGGTAATAGAATCAGATTCTGATGATGCCGTGCCGACTGTCGTCGTAGTGATGTCAAAGGATTCCGGTGATGTCGAGCCGACTGTAACTGTGCTGTCGTCAGATTCTGATGATATCGTGCCAACTGACGCTGTGGAGAGATCAGAGGATTCTGACGGTGTTTCACCGACTGTCGTGGTTGTGGGCTCGGATTCTGATGATACCCCACTCACTATCGTGGTAGTAAGCCCAGATTCTAATGAAGCTCCGCCGACTGGCGTGGTAGTAAAATCAGATTCTGTTGATGACGTAACTACTGTTGCGGTAGAGAGACCAGACTCTGTTGATGTTGTGTCGACTGCTGCGGTGGTGGATCTAGGTCCTGTTGATGTTACGCCCACTGTCTCAGTAGCGAGGTCAGATTCTGATGACGTCGCGCCAACTGACGTAGTCGTGAGACCAGACTCCAATGATGTACTGGCTGTCGTGGTAGCAAGATCAGATTCCAGCGATGTTGCACTGACTGTCGTGGTAGAAATGTGAGAGTCTGATGTTGTTCTGCTGACGGTGATAGTCGTGGGATCAAATTCCGTTGATGTCGCGCCGACTGTCGTGGTAATGGCTTCAGATTCGGCTGACGCTTCATCGACTGCTGGAGTAACGTGATCAGATACTGTTGGTGTTGCATTGATTGTCGTGGTAGTTGAATCAGATTTTGGCGATGTTGTGTCGGTTACCACGGTGGTGGGTTCAGATTCGGGTAATGCTGCGCCAACTGTCGTGGATGTGGATTCAGATTCTGATGCTGTTACACCGACTGTCGTGGTAATGGGGTCAGATGTAGACGATGTCCCACCGAATCTTGTGGTAGTGAGTTCAGATTCTGATGCTGTTATGCCTGCTGTCGCGGTAGTGGTACCAGATTCTGATGAAACCGCGCTGGCTGCCGTGGTACTGGGTTCCGATTCGGAAGCTGTCGCAGCATCGGCTGTTACTCCGACTGTCGTGGTATCAGGGTCAGATTCTAAAGATGTTGTACTGACGGTCGCGTTAGTGGGCTCGGATTCTGATGGTGTGCCACCGACTGCCAGGGTAGTGGAATCGGAATCTGACGATGTCGCGTTGCCCGCCGCGGTAACATGAGGGGAATCGCCAGCGTCTGTAGGCGAAATAGAAATACTTTCTGTCGAGATTTCTGCGGTGGAAGTCACAAATCCAGGCATTCCCCCGGCTTCGGTTGTGATCTCGCTTGCCGAGCTTCCGTCGGGCTCAATGTTACCTGTCGATGTCGCAGGCTGCGTGGTGTTCCCATGTTGTCCTGTATCTTCTGTGGCTGTTGGCGTTGTGGTCTGAGCGGGAGGAACCGTCCCCGTTACCGGCGCCACCTCCGTGCCACCGGACGACGCCTGCGTCGTCAGCGACGTCAGCCACGTCCGTATGGTGGTGAAGAAGGTGGTTTCGGTCGGGGCTGGAGTAGTTCCCGTAGTGCTCGGTCCCCAGGACCCTGATGCATCGGCAGACGCGGTCGCTGCGTCTGTTTGCCCAGGCGCTGATGAGCCCGAAGCCGTCTGTGGTGAGGACGTTGACAGTGTGGGAGGGATCGTGAAGCTGGCGGTCGTGCTGTCTGCGGTGGGGGTCGCGTCGCCCCCCGACTCTGACGTCGCGGAGGACGGCGTTTGGTCTGTCGTTGGGACCACCGCGGTCGTTGTCGTTTGGGCCGGACTGACCACCGTGCTGGTGAGGTGAGCGGGTGTGGTCGTAAGCGGGCCGTTTTCGGACGTGCCAGGCGGCTGCGGTGTGGGGGTGGGCGTCGTCCCGGAGGGTGCGGGCGACGCAGTCGGGGAGGACGAGGTCAGCACGGTGGTGGGCAGAAGCGTGGTGACCGCCGCGGTGGTGATGGCGGTGCCGTCTGCGGTCTGTGTGGTGACGGCGGGTGTTGTCATGTCTGCCGCTATGATCATGTTGGTCGAAGACGAGATGGTTGCCATGGCCTCCAAGTTCGCCTGAAATCAACCAACGGACAGGTACTTTTGGATCCCGAAAGCATATGAAATGTTTTTAATTCATAACTGGAGTCACATTTAACAACCGATAAATAAATGAGCAAATTTCCCCATTTCGCGAATTCTGGACATGTTCATCAATGTATATCGGCTTGTTTTTTACATGGGGTTTACCCAACGGGTGTCAATTCAAGCTAACGGGCATTGATTAACTGATTCCATTAAGTTATTTTAAATGTGATATTTGTTCTTAAGACAGAAAAGTTTCACCTAAAATAATCGGTGCTGATAGTAAGGCTAACCTGTGACTCGGTTGCCGACCGCTTGTGCCTTCTGTTGATCGCATGTTCCGGTTCTGCTCGTCGTATCCACTCTGGCCCAACATCCAACTGTCCATTGGGCTTCTGTGCCGTTCTAGCATCGGTGCTCAGTGCGCCTATATCATGTGTGGCTGCGGAACGGAGCTCACTATCTCAGAAGCTGACGGCTTTTCAAGTCCAGTCGATGGTGACTGCGCCGGTCACGAGGATTCCAAGAGCAATGTACAAGCATTTTGAAGTCCTAATTGTGTTTGTGCCAATTTACAGAGTTTTATGCCAAGAAAAAGGTGTATTTTCAGCGGACTTATTGATGCAGTCGTGCTACTTACAAAAGTTCAAGATGGATAGATGTCCGTGCCACCTATCAATGTTTTAACAGCTTATTTTTACACCTTTGAGCACTGCCTAACTCAGTTCCAAGCGTTGGTGTTTGCATCGTTTTAAAGTCATCTAAACAGCATGCGGTTAAGCTAAGCTGCTAAATATTTAATCGAATGCCAGATACAGCGGAGAATGTTTTGATGCATATTTCGACCCAGGTATGTATCGTATTGGTCATGCAGAGTTGTGTGTGTGTGTTTTTTGTACGTTAGCAATATTTATATTAAGCATTCATGACTCAACATTTCATAACAAACAATGTACACTGGTGGCAAAGCAGCGAAGGTGATTAGGAAATACGTTTGCGGGTAGTGTGTGCTGATTTTCTGTCATTAGTGTAGGCTGTCACAATTTCAACATAAAAAAAAACAGAACACTGAAAACTGTTAGCTGGTTCCCCGTAAAAGAAGTAGTTTCCATGTCATCATAATCATTCAAAATGCGCCATTTATGTTCTCATGTTCTCCTCTTCAAAGCCATTAGTCTAGTTAGTAAGTCAACATCATTACGACATACACGTTTTATTTTCTCGTCTCGCACTAAGGGCAAACTACGGCTGCCAAAAACAGAATGGAAAACTCACATGCATTGTTATTTGACTTACAATATCAGTTTCTGAAACGGCGGACTGCGACTATCGAGGAACTAGACAATAAACTGAAATTCTCCAGCACACTGTTTATACAGTTTCACACTGCCTACCGAAAAGCAGAACATATGCTTCCAGTCAGTGGTCATTGGGGAAATATTCCCAGCCTTTAAAACAGGACATATCCAATGACTCACCTTAATGACGTACCTGAGCTGTTTCTTGCCTCCAGACTCCTCAGCGAATTTCGGCGCCCATAAAACTCATCCAGTGCTGCTAGCAGCAGACACTAGGACCAAATGAAGCCATGACGCTCACGTTTTGCTCAGAGTTTTAGGTGCCAAGCAGCATCTAGAGCTAAGTCAAGCCAAGTCAAGCACATTTTCCAATCGATCTGGTAAGGAAAGCACAATCCTGCTTCCTTAGCGCACAATGAAGTTCTGGAGCAGGTTTTTCCATTGATTCAATGCGATGTTGGTATTGACCGACGATGTGCTCGCATGAAAAAGTAACTATGGCGTGGTTAATGAAAGGCAACAGGTCGAGTATGCTCATCAAGGTCCGATGCCATATCCACCTATGTCCGCATCTCAGAAACATGTTTAAAAACGCTTTCTTCACCCAGGAGGTGTCCCTAGAAATAGAGGTGTCCCTAGAAACCTTCTGCATCCGAAAATGTTCCTATGAAATTGTAACGCTAGTCTGGTTAATGAAGGACGACAGCAGGACAAGGATGCCCATAATGGTGCGATGTTATATCCACCCAGGTTCGCATCGCAGAAAAATGTTTAGGAACGCTCTCTACACCCAAAAGTGCCCCTAGAAATACGTCACCTTCTGCCTCTGAACATCCCAGGAATTTGTCATTAGGATGAAATTAATAAAACAAACACTCTCGCTGACCGAAAAATCTGGTATATATATATATGCAAATGTGCTTTTTATTTATGTCAGATACATTAAAAAATATGTATATTTGTGCAAAATTTCATAAATTTTGATCAACGTTTACTACTGTCATTACTCCTGAGTGAGCTGACTGACATGTATGATTGCATCCGCAGCGCGCAAGTGTCCTGTTTGTTTCGAGAACGAACATTACGCCAAATTAGGCACCTCTTTTCACTGCACTAATGCAAAATATTGTCAGGAACAACACTCGGCGTCCGGGCTGATTCCCAGCCTCCAGCCCAAATCGCCTCGGGCGAATTCTGCACGCGTTGCTTCGGCCGCCGCCGCCGCCGGCAGCTCGTGAGAACGGTCGGCACCCACGCGTCTTTCCTGAAGGCGCACGAATGGGGGAATTTTCTCAGCGTTCTCAGACGACGTGATGTTTAAGGGCCGCCCACGTCGACCTGCCTCAATGCAGAAAGCACCTTTTATCGCGGAAACCTTTGGTACTATGGTGTGCACGGTGAGAAGTAAGACGAGATTTGGTTGATCTGTGGTCCGGTCGAATCATTGGCAGCAAACAAACTGCCTACGTGGGGAGAAGTGTTGCAGCGATATTTTCATTTTCACCATGCTTATGGAGAGGAAAGCCGAAACACAGACTGTCCGCAAAGTGATGAGGCTGTGGAACAAAGCCCGCATTCCCACTGCACCGGAGCGGAACGTGGTAACAACGCTCCACAGGAAGTTTGACCAGTACCGAGCTGTCCTCAAAGGCGAGTGAAGGAGGTCCACCCCACAAACGGCAAAGGAGACTGAATTTGGAAGCAGCCTGACAGACGTATTTGACTTGACTCATATCAGTGCCATGAAGATCATCAAAATCCAAAGAGCCAAACTTTCTTCAGGCCCAAATGGAGCCAGGCCGTCGAGGATTCATGGTAGTAGTCGGCAAGTTTCGTTTTGGGAAGGAGGAGCGAGCTCTTAAGCGACAACAGCAGGTCGCAGGAAAGGCCCGCCGTCACACTGAAGTGCAAGCTGAACGGGAGGCAACTGCCCAGTTGGAATCCCAGTCGACCGACAGCACACGATTGACGAATGGCGATGACCCACAGCTCTTCGTCATGCTTTCTCCTGCGAACCGGCCCTGCGGGGAAGCCGAGAACACCGCCACTCCCTGTCTGGCAGCAGTCCTCGATCGGACCAAGCTCAGTGATCGCTCTACGGCCCATCTCCTATCGGGGACGGTCTCGGCCCTCGGCCACAGCTCCTCTGAACTGACGATCAACGGAAGCACGATCAAGTGGTCGCGCAGATCGCGGAGGAGAACCATGGCGAAGAAAATCCAGCATCCTTTCTCCGCGCCGCCCAATCTGATGGTCCACTGGGACGGCAGACTGTTACCTGACGATAGAAAGGGAAAGTGGATCGACTCCATGTCACTGTAACCGGTCCAGGAAGTGTTACCAAGCTCCTCGGTGTCCCGCAGCCCGCGAGTGGAACTGGCGGAACGACAGTCGAACTATCGCGCATTGTCTGAACGACTGGGAGGTCCCGGATCAGGTCGTCGGAATGAGCCACCTCCAGCAATAATGGGCAAATGCTGGAAGCATCTTTCATCTTTGGATGAAATGGATGCATCTTTCATCAGAAGTTTGGGCGACAGATCCTTCACTTTGCTTGTCGTCTTCAAATCTTCGAACTGGTGGCAGAGGTAGGTAGGACTTTCTCCGCGTGCTTCGGCCCTTCTTCGGTACCGGATATCTTCTCCTTTAAGCACTTCAAGAGGAGATGGAGGCACATTGATTGGAGCAAGTTTTAGCCCATGATGCGTGAAGGCCTGGAGCTGGCGGTGGCTGAGACGTTTCTCTTCTCGAAAGATCGTGTCGTCGCCTTCTGCCGTGAGAAGCTGGCCGAAATCCAGCCGCACGATGATTATCGTGAGTTATTGGAGCTCACGATCATCCTCTTTGGCGAAGAGCCTCCGTGGGGAGTGAAGTTTCTCCAACCAGGTGCTTTCCACCGTGCCAGATGGACGGAACGCATGACCTACGGAATCAAGATCTTTTTGCTTCGCGATGGGTTCTCCCTGACTCTCAGCGAACTGGGGGCACGCAAGCGGTGCGTGTTTTATTGTTGTTCTGTACATCATGGCATGCTTCTACGCTCCATCGGTGTCCAAAGCTCCCAGGGCTTGGTCTTCCTGCAGAGCTTGATCAGCTACTGGGATGCTGAAATCCCGAAAGCGACCCCCAAAAAGCTCGCCAGTAACCTTTTACACCCCATTTAAGAACTAGCTGGTCTGTCGTTCTTCGACGAGGACGTGCCGTGCGAGATGAAGAGGAGGACGGTTGCGGCACTCCAGGAACATGGATCGGGGAGTCCGCCCCAGCGAGCGCAGCGTGGATCTCGCGGCAAAGGAGGTTTTCGCCAGGATCACCATCGCGGATTTCATCACGGCAAAGTCGATGGGAATCCTGAAGGCCTACGGGATAAACATGGATTTCCTTGCCGCCGATCCCGCCGATCGGGTGAGAGCAGCTGGCTTCGAGGACGCCGAGGACGTCCTGCGGGAGATCGCGGTGGTGAATGACTTCGCCAAGCGGGGTGTGGCTCTTATCCAAGCGTATAGCTAGATACTAACGAAGGATGGAAGGTAAAAACAGCACCTGCTGTCAGTCGTTGAATGCCACCGTTACCACTATTCCAAGACCGCAAAGGGGAGCTGCAGCCTCATTTCCACCCAAGCCGTACTGCTGCCGACAGAACCAAGGAGCTATGATCTGAGAAGGGCCAAGTGAGGTATCCCTTGATCTAGCGTGCCAGTACAAGAACAATTATACACATTTTTTGGATATCGTGTTCGTGGTTCAAAACACTGAAGTACGAAATGCATGTTTCAGGCCATTTTTGATTTTGACCTCACCATGACCGAATCTCTCAGGGATCACAAACCCATGGAGAAAAGAGTCGTTACTGGGAATAGGTAGAATAGTCTTCTCTACTTGAATGGGCTCGGGAGCAGGAAATCTAGCGAAAATTTCCGAAATCAATATGAAATCAAGCAAATGGTTTTATACCCCAAACAGTATGAGCCAGTGCTGTTCAACCCCGTATGACCATGGTTAAAGGGTTGGACAAGTCCATATTTTGCAGACATTAGTTCCTCCCAATGACGCATCAGTCAATGAGAAAACACTCTAGAAAAGTCTAATGTCCTTACCTGCCCTGTTCATCTCTATTTCTAGTCGTTTGGGTGCTGAGGTTTTCAGAGGTGGAAATCCTCCTCCACTGCTTGTTATTTTCGGATGACTTCACTGACAGGGCGTTGGGATCGGAGTTTACATCAATAAAAACTCTTCGGCCAGCCTTTATATTGGTACGTCATGTGTCCCATCCCCCCCCCCCCGAATGTGAAGCATTTTGTTTCGACACAAGCAGACGGTATTGGGTGGCCATTATTGCGTTATGAGACTATATTACATCTCCCATTCCACCCCCACCAGGCTGGCAGACTCTAGGTCTCTGGAAAATACTACTCACTGTTTCATTGTTTAAACCTAGCACAAAATACCATCTTTTTATTTTTCAAAGGTCCTTTATACGTTTGCACGTAGCGGAAAATAAAGATAGAATGCCTTCCCGTCATACCGATCATAAACCAGGTCCTAAAGGCTTAACTTTAAAAATATCTTTGTAGAGAAACTGCTCAATGAGCGCCAGTTTGCCTGATTCCTAATCGCTCACGGCCCTCCCTCTCCCCTCACCTCATAATCTCTTAACCCTGTTCTGAGCTGGGGCAGATTCTTCCCCTTCCGTTTTTTTTTTTTTTACTCGCCGTTCCCGGGTTCTTAAGAGCTGCTTCACAAAACCTGGTGACTTTTTCTTAAACATATTTCTGGTATGTTGTGGCAAAACTTTCAAAATTTGCATCATCCAGAGGCAATTCCAAGACACGTTTTTGGGAAGCATGTTCCAGGAATATCGCGCTTTCTGGAGATCGCGCACTTCATTGGCGGATCCAGGGACAGTGGTATATTTACCGTAAACCTTAATTGATGGGGCATTTATATTTTTTTCACTAAAAATTTATAACTCATGGTACGAATAAAGCAAAGATAACGTGTGATATAGCCTAATTTATCCTAATTTGCGCCCAGAATTCATCTACGCACATTGCGAAGGGCGTCTCCAGGCATCGTTTTTCCGGTACATATTTTGTCTAAGAACATGGTCAGTGGGCCTAAGAGACATCTTGCTCGGTGTGACTGGTTTTGTTAGCTCCAAAACTATTACTATCAGATGTTATATATTTCAGTAAAAATAATAAAAATCGGAGGCGTTTCCAAGGTACTGTAAAAGAGGGTATATAATTTGTTCTTATTCCTGAAAAAAATGATTCAATTCGTGGTATAAAACATAGATACCACCATTGTAGCGCTCCAGCGAATGCTAAACTATGTAGTTATTGACCCTTGTTTTTCTGGCACTTGGATCCGCCTACGAGTTTTTCATTGTGCACATTATATAGCATGTGACACGTATGGAAATGTTTTATTGACACGCATGATCTCGCCAACTTTCAGGCGAGATATGTATGTCATGATTGATGTTCAAGATGATACTCAAGATGATGTTCAAGTTCATAATCTGGTGTTCAACCCCGTATGACCACGGTTAAAGGTGTTGGACAAGTCCAGATTTTGCAGACATTATTTCCTCCCAATGGCGCATCAGTCAATGAGAAAGCACTCTAGAAAAGTCTAATGCACCTACCTGCCCAGTTCACTTTTATTTCTAGTCGTTAAGGTTCTGAGGTTTTCCGCGGTGGAACTCCTCCTCCACTGCTTGTTATTTTCGGGCGACTTCCACTGATAGGGCTTTGGGATCGAAATTTACTTCAATAAAAACTCTTCGGCCAACCTTCATATTGGTACCTAATGTGCCCCCTCCCCCTCCCCTCGGAATGTGAAGCGTTTTGTTCCGGCACAAGCAGACGGTATTGGGAGGTCATGACTGCGTTATGAGACTACATTTCGTCCCCCACTTCACCGTCACCAGGCTGTCAGACCCTAGGTCTCTGGAAAATATTACACGCTGTTTCATGGCTTAAGACTAGCACAAAATGCCACTTTTTATTTTTCAAAGGCCCTTTATACGTTTGGACGTAGCGGAAAATAAAGATAGAATGCCTTCCCGTTATACCGATCATTTAACCAGGTCCTAAAGACTTCGCTTTAGAAACATGTTTGCAGGGGAAACTGCTCAATGTGCGCCACCTTATCTAATTCCTAACGGTGCACCTCCCCTTCTCTCCCTCCCCCGCTCTCGCTCGGCAGAGTCTCCTCCATCTTTTTTACTCGTTATTTCTGGGCTCTTGGGAGCTGGTTTACGAAACTTAGTGACTTTCCTAAATATATTTTCGATATGCTGCGACAGAATTTCGAAAATTTGCATCATCCGGAGGCAATTCTAAGACACGTGTTTGGGAGGTATGTTTCAGGAATATCACGCTTTCTGGAGATCGTGCACTTTATTGACGGGTCCAGGAACAAGGGCATATTTATAGTATTTCTTGATTAAGGAGGCATTTATATTTGCTATTACTAAGAGTTTATAGCTCATGGTAGATATAAAACAAAGACGACACGTGATATGGCCATCTTTATCCTAATTTACGCACATAATTCAACTGCATACACAGCCAAGGGTGTCTCCAGGCATCGGTTTTCGGGTACATATTTTGTCCAAGAACATGGTCAGTGGGCCTAACAGACATCTGGCTCTGTGTGACTGGTTTTGTTAGCTCCAAAAATATTACGATCAGACGTCATATATTCCAGTACAAGTAATAAAAATTATAGGCGTCTCCAGGGCAATGTAAAAAAGGTCATATAATTTGACTTATTCCTGGAAAAGTATGAACTGATTCGTGGTATAAAACATAGTTACCACCATTGTAGCGTTCCAGCGAACGCTAAACCATGTAGTTATTGACCCTTCTTTTTTGACACTTGGATCTGCCTGTGAGTTTTGCATTGTGCACATTATATGGCATGCGACACATATGGAAATGTTTTATTGACACACATAATCTCGCCAGTTTCAGAAAATATAAAACATGCTTCGCATTTTCCAAAAAATACTCTTTTTATGTGCCCTGGTTATGCCTATGATTCTATTTTTTAACATATGATGCACCTCTGATCTCAAAATGCTAACTTTACGCACAATGAAAAATACTATTCTCAGAATGTTTGCATATGATAAATAATTACCAATAGTCCAACGCGTAGAAGGTTATCCTATTTTTTGTGGTAACTGGATCCGCCTATGGGGATTTATCACATGTACATAATATGGCGTGCGACACATATGGCAATGTTTTACGAACACAAATAAGGTCACCAGACTCAAAATATTCTGTGGAATGAATCAATATTTCCCAGGCAAGTGTAACCTTTTTATGTAACCTGAACACTTCTATGAATTTTGAAAGTCGACCTCTTTCTAACATGTGTTATAGGCCTATCAATTGTCGGTAAAATATTATGAAGCAGAGTAAAATCAGTCCTAAAATGTGGTCAGAAAATTCGCATAAAGAAACTCCTCTTAATATCCCATTTCGACCCCCTATCCCCTTTTTAAAGTTTCCAGCATTTCCTTTTTAGAACTGCAGATTTCGCTACCAGTCATGGCACGCCGTTTTCCGCTAGGAAATCAAACTAGTGGTTTTCGAAATTGCAGGAGGAAAAACCTATCCCCCACACACACAGACCAGCACGGAATCGTACGTGCTGGGCAAGAACAAGGAATAGGGAATGGAGACAGCTGATTGCCAGATAAAAGATATTTTCTGAGAGAAACGGTAAGGGCGCAGATCTCATCCCATTCTCTTCCTCTCAGGCAGCGGTACAGACTTGTGGTGGTTTCGTGAAGTTTAAATGCAAGTTGCAAATAATTTCGTTGTTTATGTTACCCGTGCATGACTGCACTATCAATGAGGTCAGACAAAAGTGATTCTGTAGAGTGCCTCCGTTGCGGAATTATGCTTCCTGTCTGACCAGAATGCAGGTGATCAGGTGATACGTGCGCGCGATTTTTTCCCCACGGCTAGTTGTATTATAGAAGAGCCACTGCCCAATTTTGAGCCACCACATGCCGAGCCTTATCGCACCAGCAGTGCAGTCGGGGCAGGACCAGGGAACGGTGTGCTGATGGTTACTCCAGTTTGAAGTGTTTGAAGCCCATTTGAAGAGATAATCAAGGGGGAATTTCGTTGCAGAGGAGAGCCTTGGGATTGAGGAAGAAACGTCATCCAGCCCTCAGCCCTCCCCCCTGGCCTCCATGCGAGCCGTGGAAACTAATACAAAACGTCAAACATCATTTTTCCTCTTTCATCATTTTTCCTCAATGAACGCTCAGGAGTCTCGCAGGCAGCCACCAGGCCGACAATCATGGTAACAACCTTGGAACGAGGACACCTATCCATCTTGCGGGTAATTGTTCACAGATTTCGGCGACTTCAAATAGAGGGGGTGGCCCGCCGCTGACCACAATCAGATCTAGATTGGGGTATGTAGTTGCCACTGCAGAATTTGCTACCTGAATGACATGCTAAAATGAACCCTGGAAGAAGAGTGGATCTCTCTCTCAAAGCTTACGATTTCGGTGGTTTATTTCGACGTTTAGGAAATGCAGGACTTAATTTTGGGCTTAAGAGCAAAACATTTCGGATCACAAGAGGGGTATGGATCCAAAACCCATCAGATGCGGTTATTTAGCCACCTCCACGGGGTCTGCCCAGCATCCTTTTGGAGTTCGAGCACCTCTCCCCGCCTGCTGGGAGGTGCTAACAGGAAAAAATTATAGGTGGAACTGTTCATAATATACCAAACAGACGTTCATTATCCCCTTTGCTCCCGCAAAAGCACCTGGAACTCCGTGTTATTTCTATGGTTGCGCAATAAGGCACCTCACGTGGCGCGAATATGGCAGGGTTACCCTAACTGCGCCTTTTGCAGCGCCTTAGTAGACCTTAAAGAAAAAATAGCAGGAAAGACTTGAATAGTAAAACGTGAGATATTACGGTGTTTTAAGCGTTTTGCTTCAAAAGAGCAAAACTATATCAGACACAAATAACACATTTTTTGTCGTATCATAGTCAGAGCGCCTCTTTTTCGAAAATGGGGCGCAAATTGGGCAGCTTCCCCTAGGTTATGGCAAAAGAAGATTTAGTTATCGTTCAGTTCTTTGAGAAATAATTGCCACCAAATTAACACTCGCGCCGATGGCCTGACAAATGTAACACGCTCGGGTGGGGAGTCAATTTGAACCCTTCCCCTGATATCACTAAAACTCGCGATTTTTTAGTTAAGAAAATAGAAAAGGAAGTTCTATCTTCGGAAGTATTTTTTAGCTTTCACCTCCCTCTGACCTCGTGACCTGGCCTCAGAGCAAACAAAGTAATTCTGCATTGCCATTAAAACTATATCCCTGGCAACAGTTTGAAACTTACCCTAAAAATGACCATTTCTGGGAACCATGACCTGACTTGGACCCTCTCTGACTTGGCTATCCTGAAAGACCTTGACTTTTTTTTAAGACCAAAAGATCCGCTGTTCATTTTCGTACAGCCGTGCCAAATTTTGTGTGGCCGCGCCACACCATTTGGAGTTTATTACGGAAAAACCTGATGGGCAAACGTTCTCACCCCGGCGCGTGTCAAACATCTTTTTTCAGGGTCTAAATGGCTTGCCAGCGCATGTTTGGGACACTAGACTAGTGAGTAGGGCCTGTTACCTGAGCCCGTTGTCTGAGCCCCGCTGACTGTGCGGCAAACGTTATCGTGCCGTCAGAGATACTGCACAAACGTTGACAGCATGATTCCCTATGTCTGTTGCCAGCTGACCTATGGACGAGGTACCCGGTGCCGAAACAGCGCCAACCTTTCACCTTTCAGCAACTGTTTCTGGAGCAATGCTAAGACGTGCCTGTAAAAAGGTACTTTGGATTCCACGACTGTGTCAAAGGAAAACAAAAATATATCCACGATGGGAAGAAATCAGGGCATTATTTACTCCTAACTCTGGTTCGGATTCTACGTGTCGCTAGCAGCTTAACCCAATTTCCAGCAGGGGGGGGCAGGATACGCCCCCCTCGGATTTTTGCTGCCAATTCAAGGATGTTTGATGCAGCTTCACGAAGCTTGGTGACTCTTCCTAGCTATTCTTTCTACGTACTGTAACAAAATTTCGTAATTTTATTTTGTTAAGGGGCAGAGCCAGGCAACGTTTCTGGGAGGCACATCAAGCCATTTTTGGCCTGTTGAGGGTGAAAGAAAAAACGACCGCTAGAAATAGCGTTTTTAACATACAGCTTAAAACTTGATATGGAATATAGGTAAATACTTGGGCAAAAATTGTGCAACAAAAAACTGTATTTGTACAATTTTATATACAATTTTCACAAGTTACAAGTTATGTTTATCTGAGGTTACTTCGCAAGGTCAAGTCAAGGTGAAAGTAAGAACCAGGTTTTATAGTAAAAATTTCGGTACTGTCTTTTCAAATGCCCACCTCAGACTGTATATGACGTAGAAGGGTGCCCTCTGCTTGTGTACCAAGTTTCAGATTCATATCATGCCGGGTCACGGAGTTACGACCTAAAATGTCAGTGCGCGCACCCCATATCACAAAAGCCGTAAAATGGAATTTTAAAAATGGGATTAATTCAAATCATTGAAAACGTTTGAAAGAAATATGAAATGTCCACAAGACCATTCCAAGTGACTTTGGTACCTGGAGGTCATTTAAGGTCAAAAGTTGTAAGTTGGTCTGAAGAACATGTGACCATGACAGCTCCTCCTTTTTGATGTTCTTGTCACCGCCTATGTTAACATAATACAAACATTGTATTACGTTTTGTATTTCTTCAGCATAGCATGACTAGGAGAAGTTAAAAAAAAAGTATTTTTAATTTTTGTTGTTAATTCAGTTAAAAAACTATTCCTCCTAGTTTTTGGAACCCTGTGAAGGCCCATGAATTTTCTCAAAATATCAAACGTATGGACCAATGGGAAAACACTCATTCATAATCTCTCGATTCATGCCAATGTCATCCAAATCAGTCCAAAAAACAACAGATTTATAAGAAGTCCAAAAATATTCCCATTTTGACTTCCCCTCTTGTATCCAGCCCTTCGAAAATTTTGAAAACTTTTTTTTCGAAAAAAATGTAGCTCACGTCATGGCAAATTCATCGCCGTTTGTTGCGATGAAATCGGATGTGCAGTTCTCGAAATCTCAGGGGGACCGAATCCGCCCCTCTGCCGGGAACCGGCCACACTGTGTAGCCCTCGGGGAATAGGGTTCAACTGTGCATGTGTGTGCGTTTTTTTTTCAAAGAATGATTCGGAAAGAGATCATGGTATAAGCAAAACGTTGTTTCCGACGTGGACTGGGCCAGAACAGAGTTTAAAGGAGGAAGTTATACTGATTCCAGATATACCTTAATAATATATGCACTGCAATTTTTGTATTCGAGATAATTTTCATGCATGTTTATGTTACCTTCAGATTTAGCCTTGGGCAAACACTACATTCATAGGGCAAATTCAGAAGTGACGTCACATGTACGAGAAGGCGGTGGAGGAGTCCGAACGGAAAGGCGCCCGCTGTGCTTCCAGGCAATTATGTCAACAAGCAACGATTGACTAAATCGGCTCCCGCTAAAATGATTGTTCGTCGGATACAGACGAAACGTTCTTTAAGGTGGCCCCACCCATGAGTGAAGACGCGCCAAAAGTTTCGCGGTGGGATGTAGCGCGGGAGCCGCAAAAACCGTGTGCAGTTGACAACTGGTTGGTCTTATAGCCATCATAATGCTTTAACGCGTTATAAAAATCCCTGTGTTTTATTTTTGCATTAAAACTACCACATGACATGGTTTTATTTTTACATCGTTGAATGACATTTTGACATTAGTCCAAAAAACTTCTGGTATCGTTGTTTTTTAAAATAAATTTAATGAATTAACATCTTTAAAACCAATGAATGTCATATTTGGCATCACCATGCCAAAACTTCTAGTACCGTTAATTTCAAGGAGACCTGATTTTGCGCACCAGTCTTGCAGCAATGCACGTCCGTTGCTGCTTATTTTTCATTCAAGAAATCGTCCATGTCTTCTATCGAAAAGAATCGCTCGTAATGAGCTACTGAAGTCATTTGGTTAGTGTCCTGACGAATGCACTTCCCTATACAGACACCCTGACAGGGACAAAAAACGCCAATGATTCGCAACTTCCGGTTGAAAACAAGCCCCTTACGACGAAAAATCAATCGCAAAAGCCCGACAAACTAAACAAATATGACTGAAAACCACGTGGCAGTCTGTTCGTGTCGATTTGCGCTGTACAAAGGGGGAGGGGGACCGGGCACAGCATACACGAGAGCCTCGGTTAAGCGGAAGCATTCAGCCATGAAGCGGCGGCACCTGGCCACCACGCATCCCTTCCATGCGTCATCACGCCGAGCACGATGCTGTCTGATCGTTTGGGGCGCGACAGCGGCGACGGCATTCCTCTGTTCGCCGCGTATGTACTCGCGCATTGTACACTGTACACTGGACACTGTACACATTGTACACTGTACACGCATGCAACGGAGCTGCCGTGGTTGGGGGGCGGCGGCGCGCCGCGGGGGCCGGCGGCGGTCGGCGAACTCACCGAGCGCGGCCAGCAGCAGCAGCAGCCAGGAGGCGGCCGCACGACGGGCCATGCCTGCGCTGGAACTCCACCTGCGCCGGCAGCCGGCCCGGGGCACCACTGGACTCGACGCCGGCCCGCGGCGCGTCGTCGCTTCGGCCGGTGTCGTGTCGGCGGCCCGGTGTTCGGCGACCTGCCATTGATCATCTGCGGCAGGTGCCCGCGGCGGCCGACCCCGCGCCCATCAGTCGGTCATTTCAGGCGCACCTGCTGCCGACGCGGCCGTCCGCGGAAAATGCACTGGCGCTTCCGGGACTTTCCTTTTTGTTTACTGACGACGTCTTGCGTTGTGTACGCATATGTTAAAAAAAAACTGAACTTTGTCGTTCGTCTTGAAGTTACTTTGCATTGTTCAAATGCCTATACGTATATCGTTCAATGTTTCAATGTCAGTTGGAATCTTTCAGATGCATCCGTTAGGTTTAGAGGATATCGGTCCCAGTGCATTAGTAAATACCAGTCACTCCTGTGTAGATATGTGAAGAACCATGGATGCTGGTCTCCAAGGCCTCCAGCCAATTACGTGGGCAAAAGCCGAGGATAACCACTTTGCGTGAGAAAATATGGATTCTCCAGACACCAAGTACGGGCTATATTGTTGAAGTTGTCAGCCAAATACAATCAGGCTCTGTCAGGCCAGGATCAGGCACAGTCTAACTGAAGTCCGGCACGTCGCGGCTATTCAACAGAAACGGAAACTTCCTTTTAAAATTATTTCGCCATTTCTATAGCCAGTATTGCCAACTCCTAACTAACATAGAAATTCAAACCACAAAAGAAATATACTGCGATGCCGTGACTGACCGTACTGTGGCCATCGAACAGTTGAATACGCCCACCATATTTCGGTATTATTGATTCAACCGGGACCTGGCTGTGAGCGAAAAACCCGATGCCCAGCGCTCTGACCCACTTTGGTTCGTGGCGCTTAACGTGGCTAATATTCAGAGGCTATCACTGCTAAGTGGTCTAACTGGGCTCGTCAAACCAGTTATTAGTTGCTTCATCGTTCTGACGAACTTTTTGTCAATCACCATCCTACGACGTATAAATGGGCACTACGCATGTTCGAACCAAGAAATCTGTGAAGATGTTTGAATGCAGATGAAAAGGTATTCTTGTGTTTGGATTAGGGCACCGTGAAGAATGATACATATGTGATAAATGTGGAATTTTTCCCTAGCAAAATACCAAACGTTTTCAAGCGTGTGTAGATATCAAAATATCAAAATATCAAACGTTTCAAACGTGTTTCATCTAGTTCAAACCTTGCTCAAGACTCCGTTGCTCTTTGTGCCATTTTATCGAATTCAGGGCAAAAGTTGGTATCGCAGAAGTTCGTCAGACAAAAGATCATCTAGCCTAAATTTCGCCGGGAAAAGGTTCATCACGCGGAAGTTCGTCGTGCAAAGCTCACCTGCAGCAAAAGTTCGTCTACGACAAAAGTTCGTCGTGCAAAAGTCCGACGTGCAAAGCTCAAAAAGGCCAAAGCTTGTCTAGGACACAAGGTCGTCCAAGGCAAAAGCTCGCGTAAGTTCGTCTCGAACAAAGGACAAAAGCTCGTTTCGCAAAAGCCCGCCGAGGGTAAAAGCTCACCTAGGACAAACTTGCCTGGCAAATACACGTCTAGGACAAAAATTCGTCCTTGAAAAAGTATTGGAATGGAAAAACTGGCCTAGGGCTTAAGACCATGATAAGCAAGTCACAAAGGGAACTGAAAAATTGCAATATCGTTCTGGGAAAACGTTTCTCATGCAGCAATTTGTGCTGGGCTTAAGCTGTACGTCAAAGTAATGTCTTGGTGGTACTTCTTCCCATTTTCAGTCGCACGCCACACAAGTTACTGGGCTGATCCCTTTTGGAGAAAAAACATGCAGGTAAGATGTAAGATGGTAAGATGCGTAACAGGTAAGGTAAGGTAAACAACAGGTAAGATGCCTAAGAGAGAGGCCACTGAGCTAGATAAACGTCAACATGTTAAGATACATAGCAGACACGTCCCCTAAGCTAGACAAAAGACAATGCCGTCTGCCATCAAGACAAGTGAGTACCTTTGTAGCCTGGCCTGCGACAGAAGTGGTGTGTTCATATGGACTGCACATCAATGAACACGCATTAATGAACATGACAGTGCCTTTAACGTTCGCAGCAGAGGGGTTGATCTGGCTCCTCTGTTTTTTACGGACAACTACGGAGAGCAATACCAGGGTGCAAGCTGTTATGCGTATCATTAGATGAATGTTAAGTGTATCGTTAAAAAATAAACGCCAGTCTAGAAATTTTGGAGCTACAAGATTTCAAAGTCAAAGACCAGAGCACAAGACTAGTCAAAGCCAACCACCATCCGACGTTTCTGAAGTCCTATTGCCGTGTTTTTTCGCAGTTTCAGCTAACTGTAGATGACCTTTATCAAGTTACAATAACATCACGTAATTAAGATTATCCTAGTCAGGTCAAGTCGGGTGCTGTCGTGCCAGGTGTTGACATGTTTTTGGCCATGTGACGTCCGTCCTTAGTGACCTTTGCCAGATCTAGTGCAATAACACAGGTGAGGTTATCCCAGATCAAGCCAGGTTAACCCTATTTTCCTGCGGTAAATTTCGCTTGAAGAGATCTGGCGATCTACTTGACCGATTTTGACGAACCAGGGCTTAAACGAAAGCTTGCAGTCCAAGCTAATTTTCCACGCATGAAAATGTTGCAAAAATCCCAGTGGCACCCTTAACCCTATTCCCGGCAGGGGGGGGGCTGAATCCGCCCCCCCTCAGGTTTTTTGCTTGCCAATTCCAGGCTTTTTAGCGCAGCTTTACGAAACTTGGTGACTTTTCCTAGCTATTCTTTCTACGTGCCGTGACGAAATTTCAAAATTCTTCTTTGCTCAGGAGCGGAGCCAGGCAACGTTTTTGGGAGGCACCTCAGGCCATTTTTGGCCTTGTTGAGGGTAAAAGGAAAATGTCTGCCAAGAACATAGTTTTTAAGATAGAACTTAAAACTTTATATGGATGTATAGCTAAATCCTTGAGCAATGTGCACACAAAATTTTGTTTATCCGAGGTCACTTTACAAGGTCAGGTCAAGGTCAAAAGTCAAAATTTGTTTTTTTGCAATAATTTCGGCGCCGTTTTTTCAAATGCCAAACCCGGAATATATATAACGTACAAGGGTGCCTTCTACTTGTGTACCAAGTGTCAGCTTCATATCAGGTCAGGTCACGGAGCTATGACCTAAAATGTCAGTGCGCGTACCCTATATCGCAATAGCCATAAAATGAAATTTTTGAAATAGAGTCAATTCAAATGATTGAAAACGTTTACAGATAATATTAAATGCATAAGAGATCATTCCAAGTGACCCCAAAGGCACTGGAGGTCATTTAAGGTCGAAGATCACAAGTTGATCTGAGGAACGGGCGACCATGACAGTTCCCCTTTTTCATGTCCCTGGCACCGCCTATGCTAACATTATGCAAACATTGTTATGCGATTTTTACTTCTTTAGCATAGCATGACTAGCAGAAGCCAAAAAAGCGTTTTTGCCTTTTTTGTTCATTCAGTTGTTAGAAAACTAATCCTACTATTTTTGAAACCCTGTGAACGCCCATGAATTTTCTCACAATTTCAGATTTGTGTACCCATGGTAAAAGCCCTATCCATAATCTCTCGATTCATGCCAATTTCATTGAAATCGGTCCATAAACAACGGAGTTATAAGAAGTCCAAAAGTACCCCCTATTTTCACATTTTTTCCCCCCTGTATCCACAAATTTCAAAATTTTGAAAATTTCTTTTTATAAAAATGTAGTTCACGTCACGGCGAATCGATTGCCGTTTGTTGCGATGAAATCGGACGAGTAGTTCTTGAGATCTCGGCGGGGCCGAATCCGCCCCCCTGCCGGGAATCGACCATACCGTCTAGCCCTCCGGGAATAGGGTTAAGAGAACAAAAAAGGGGTATACAGCCGATTTTCGACCTCTGGCGTGCGATGTTGCAAAAACACACTTTAACTGCCAGATTAACTTTTGACATTTAGTCAGGTTGGTTGGTTGGTTATTGGGGCTTAGGGGCGCACCGACTGCAGGGTCATTCGGCGACCATTTGACATTTAGTTAGTTTCAAGACATGCCTTGGAGGTCATTTTTGGAAAAGTGGCAGATCCAAAGCCTGAAAGGTAAGGGGGAGGTCGGTAAATATCTACGGACTTTTGGGTTATTTTGACTGAGTTTAGCTTAATTGACCAGGCCATTTCCAACGACTTTACGTGAAGCAATAGCCATCTGTTAGAAACGTTAATGGCGAATCCAGGAAACAAAAATAGGGGGTAATAGTAAGCTACTAAAAATGTCCACGGGCTATTCATGAAATCTGAGCATAGTTCGTCTTGTCCCGGACCCGCCCCTGCAATGCATGCACAATTAACTTTCACATATGTATGTTTCACGAACGTCATTGTTGTGTTCAAATCCGTGAAGTAAATCCTGCGTAGCTGCGGGTCGATGCATCAGCCTCTCAGATTTCCACACTTGTCTCCCATGAAACTGTGGGAGGCCCAACATGCCTCTCAGAAACATCTTCTGGAGCCGTTCCTGTTTCAGGTGGGAAGCTCAAATTTTCATGTTACGTGTGAACGGGATATCTAGGAAAACTCATCGACAGCGCAAACGGTTTGCCATTGGTGCCGGAGAAACCTCTGGGGATCGAAAGCGAACCTCTCAAGGAAACAGAGTTAAGTGTGGTCAAGCCTGGTTAAGACAATATGAACAGGAAATTACCAATGTAGGCAGTTTTACCTTGACTGACTTCAAATGACCCAAGCTGTAACCGTGTTTGTGTCATGGCGAAAATTTCGTCAGAACCGTCGCTCAGCATAAAAATGTGTTGTGCTTAGCTCTTACCGTTTCCGACACCGTTCAACTCAACACACTGGTGCAACGTGAAAACAATCACCCAGAAATGCCACCTTGAACCTAATTTGGCTCGGAACATGTTTACCTCTGACTGGGACAGAACTATGTTTCCTTATTTTTCGCTGAAACTACGTGCCCTAAATAGTATCGTTTCTGAGATGTACAGTTTGAATTGCAAACAGCTGTCCCAAACAACGCAAAAATGGCAAACTCTGGGATATTGCCCCGATATGGCCCCAGAGTACTTGCCTAAACTTATAAAGGTTTCGGCCCACGGAGTTCTGCGCGGGCGCTACCTGTCCTTAAAATTTTGCTTCCATCCTTTCTCTTTGTCGAGATCGTAGGGGCGGAGAATTTGAAAGCCTCCATCCCGCGTCATAGTCCCAAGAGGACCTCTTCTGCACATGTTATGTCTTGTCACCTCCCGTTGCAGGCAAAGTGGAACCTCTCGAGTCTTCAGGAACCAAGAGAAGACCAGCAACGTGCACGACCGGGGCCCGAAGAAACAGTGTTCGGGAATGAAATGGACCAAATGTGGAAATGAAGCAGCACTCAGTCACAAAGTTTCCGTGACAAAAATACCAAGTTGTGGTCACTAATGGAGGGATCCGGGACCAGGTTCAGTGCCGCGCCGCCCCTTCCACCATTACCATCACCGCCGCCGCCGCACTTGGTTGCACTTATGCTCGCACTGCTGCGAGCATAATGCACCATGCTACAACGGATAGTGGTTAGCGAAGCACATCTGCAGGATGGAATGGGATCAGTTGGGTTGGATTTGTTCCAGAGGCATCAGAGCAGCCCTTGTCACCAATATGATTCCACTAGCCATCATCTGGCAGGTGCCAGTATTTCCTGAGTACGCTCATTTTGCCCTTACAGATTTCTGCGCGAAAAACATTTACCCTGGGTATTCCTCGCTCTGTAGGAACTTTTCCCCTGAACCAAATTTGGCCCTAGCCAAAATCTTGTCGTAGACGGACTTTTGTCCTAGACGACTTGATTCGAGAGGAACTTTTGTCCTGGAGGAACTTCGGGCCTTGACGAACTTTTGTACCGCACGGACTTTTGCGACGTGAACTTTTGCCCTGGACTGGAAACCCCGCGCCAAAGACCTACTCACAGCAGTTAATGTGCACACCTTGTTTTCAGAGGTGCCAGCAAGGATTTTTATTCAGTGTGACCCTTCCAAGTACAATTTTTAGTCCTATGACAGGGTATTCCAGAGTCATTCCCCTTTTGTTCTGACCGACCTAATGTCGCTGGCCAGCAGGCAGAATTTCTGTCCGTTCACAGCAGTCAGTTATAGTTTCCATGATCAAACGGAACCCGTTTTGCATTCGCAACTCACATTCCTCCAGGAGCATCGCATTTGATCTCGCCTGACCCATATGGTGTCTCATGACTGTACCTGGCCGTTCTGAGCGTTTTGATAACCTGTCCTTTGATGTAGTGTCTTTGATAGACCTTGCGCTTTATCGTTATTCATGCAAAGCCCCGAGCTAAGCCTGGGACAACCACCCTCACTTGGGCAGGCGCGGGGACTCGATACCGGCGCGGCGCGGCGGCAAAGGCGCGTCGCCCTGGGACGGCCCCGAGCGTGGCGCGGCCCCCTCCCAGCCCGCGGCTTGGCCGGCAGCGTCGGTGATGGACCTGCTGATGCGCTGGGGCCGCTCCTGGACCTCGTCGGGTGTTAGATGTCCCAGTGGTCACTGATCGAGACTGTACTGTTTTATTTGCCGTTCTACTGTGCTCGTGGTGGTGGTCTTTTTTGTGGTCAGCCGTTAACGTTTCCTTCTCTGATCCTTTACCCATAACAACAACATAACATAACAAGTAACATAACAGGTAACATAACACAACATAACGTAACAGGTAGGCAGGAGTGCGCCTCGTCCCGTGTGCTCCGATTACGTCATATTCCATGTTGTCTACGCTACTTCAAAAATCACTTTCGGGTCACACCACCCGCCGTTATTTTCTCTAAACCTTCTCCCGCCACCATCGTTAGTCAGTGAAAGAGTTCCGCGATCTAGGCAAAGCAGGATGATTGCTTTTTTACCTTCCGACTGTCTGTCTCTTGATGATTCCCCTTTTATCTATTGCTATCTTGTCTGATATAAATTTGTTGTCAACTTAGCATTATCAAACCCATCAGCCTCAATAAATTCTAACAAGCTTAACATTGATCTTTGAACTTTGATTTGATGGTTTCTTTGATCTCACCTTTCCCCGACTGTGCTACTTAAGTCTCTATCTACATCATTCGCTGTTGTTTGTTCATTGTTGATTTGTTCGTTGTTGTTGTGCAACCTGTTACTCTATGATCTACCACATTGTTCTTTCTCGGCTATACCGTCAGCTATACCGTTTGGCCCTCCGGGAATAGGGTAAGGTCGTTACCAGGGGCGTTGGAACCGGGAGGGGGCAGGGGCCAGCTGCCCCCCCCCCCCCGAACTTTGGGCAACATTTAACATTAACCCTATGGCGCTGCATGGAGAAAAACAAGGTAAAAATCACGTTTGCCCCTAATCTCTACATAAGTTCCACCGCTCCTGGACATAACATTCCAGCTTCTACGGAGACAGTCGCTAATGGATACCGGCGCATATCATTTAGAAACGATGGGTATTTTTGCTTTCCTTAACGTGCTGCCTTCGTCATACCTACGTCTATCCGGCCATGTAATTCAGCGAAGTCGAAATTGGCTTCCTTCTCAACTAGTCGGCTGTCGCATGTAGTCGGGAGCGACCACCCGGCAGGCATTGCCGTAAAGGATGACTTGCGGTCTTCTGTGGGCGGCGTATCGACCTTCGCCGACTGTCTTCCAGCCAACGGATGAATCGAGCGCGGAACTTCAAGGTGCGCCCGCTATCAACGTGATTTGTGCGAAAATTGTTTATGTCTGCGATTTATGCTGGAAAACATTTAAGGCACCATTGGACATTGATAGTGGGCAGCTGTTCGCGCTTTCTGGAACTCAGTAAAAGCCTTAATTACGTCCAGCGCAGCCGCCACTCACGCACGCATATGTTACATAAGGCACTTGCGCTGCGCCACACGAAATTACAGCTGGATTTTTGTCAGATGTTTGTCGTTCGCAAGTGCATCAATGGTCTTCAATAATTTAGCAAATAGGCAATCAAATGTTGCACAGCAGCCCCACCCTGTCCTGACCCTTACCTCCCCCACACACGCTGGTTGGCTGGTACAACGGGGCCGCGTTGATTCGTGGCGTGTGTCGTTATCCATGTCTAGAGGTCGACGAAGTCTCCAAATCAGTGGTGCAAAATTTTGAGGCTCAGCAGATAGGTATCTGCAACGCGCAGTAAAATTTATCGCTGGCCTGGTTCGATCTTTAGGGGCGTAGTTAAGAAGCGCGAGCATTACACGTTCAGGCATGTAATCATGCCATATCATCGCTCAAACAAATTTAGTGGGAGGTTAAAATTCTTAACTCTAGCTAGGGACGTAGCCAATGGGGGAGGTCATGGGGGCCATGCCCCCCCCCCCCTGAGCCAAGTGGTCCTACACTAGATACATGGCGATTTCGCATGAATACGTTATAGTAATGATATATATGTTGCAAAAACAAACATTACATGTTTTCCTGTGCAATAAATACGAGATAAATTGCCTAAAATTACTGCCTTTTGTTGTAAATTTCGTCATATGCCTGTGACATATGACAACATTTGACATTTGGCTCCCCCTGAGGAAAATCCTGGTTACATGCATGACTCTAGCAAACATCGCAACACTTCAAATAAAAGGACAAACTTTGATTATCGCATATCCGCGATATAACTTACGAAACTAACTGAGCTAACTTGTTCATATTTTTCAGATTGCAAGGAAATGCTTCCGCGATAAAAAATCACTAAACGCCCGAGGCAATTCTGCGCGTCTGCACCGACGGTCGGCAGTTGACCCGGGCGGCGGCGGCGGCCGGCTGTACAGCAGGGCGGGTGGACCGCGGCCGGACAGGTGTCCGCTCAGGTCGCGATTCTCCTTAATTGGCTGTCATCCGACCAGTGGGGAGCCGCTTTGTCGGACAGAAGCACCTGGTGCGTCATTAACGCCTCAGCTGCACGACGCTGTTCGAGAGGCCGCACTGACGTCAGGACCCTCATTGATTCATGACTTGCTATTGACCCCATACCGAGCAGAGGTCCGATGCATCGTCCCGGGTACATGAAAGAGTTGTCTTGCTGGATTACTTGTATCACAGATTAATGCAATTGCACCGACTGCATTTTTTTGTGGAGTATGCACAAATAAAGGTATCGTTTACTTTTATAAAAAAAAATATTTAAATTAACTGAAACGCTCTCATCAGTGGTTAGCCTCTTGTATGTTATAAAAACTGACATGTTTCCACATTAAATGAAATCCATTTGTCAGTGGGATAGCGTGTTTACCCATCCGACGAAGCCATCAGTTAATGCCGACATACATGATTTTTTATAACATAAAACGGCTCCTTTGCTGACATGCGTTCCGTAAAGCGTAATCAGTGACCACCTAAACAGAACTGCATTACAGCTGCAAAACTGCAATGGCATATTTATTTTATGAGTTAGCGATACATTTACTGAATGAGTTATTTTCCTTTTCGCAGTCTCATCGTTGGATTGTAAGACATATTCTAAAGCTAGTGGACTTTTAGTGGACTACTCATGAGGATTAATATTAGTCATATGGGGAAAAGCGCATCTGGTCCTCCCTCCCCGACCACCATTTGAGTGATACTTCTACGTTCCTGGACCCTCTTGAACAGAATTACAGTTGCATATAAACAAAATTAGCTTAGCCCTGTGATTGGGACCTTAACCCGCGCACGACCGTCGGTCCGTTTCGAACATCGGCGACTGGGGGGGGGCAGTTGACTGCCCCCCCCTCTAACTCACGAATGGTTGGTCGCACGATAAAAATAAGCATACCGTTGGAAAGCCGGTGACGAGTAGAGCTCGAAAATGGTCTTATTTTTAGTTTTAGGTAATATTTAAGCCAAGTTACGCCCTATATATGTTTTCTCATAGCCGACTGCATGAGACCGAGAAATGGGCTGAATCTCAAGGGCTGTGAATAATACCGCATAGGTAAACGCACCAGCGCACAAGTAAATGTCCGCGGATGCCGATACACGTCTAATTTCCTCAGATTTGTTCAATATATACGCTGAAACGTTCAGTTAAAGACACCGTAATTCTCCCGTCAGCCGTCAGTGTGCGCCGCTGCCGTATGCGGTACCAAATTGACGGGAACTAATTTTAGCGTTCCTTTATTTTCGCGAAAAAGACGATCTATGTCAATTTTATTTATCTTTGTGGTTCTTGTGTTGGTTTCTCATGCTTAAATTTTGGAAAAATTCATTAGTTGCCAATCTACAAAGTTGGCGGAGCTTTATTGGCGAGAGGCTGTTTATTTCCAAAATATGCTACTTTTTCAAACTTTTTGAGGTTCCTGGTATTAATTACATCTGTGCAAGCTAGTTCTACCATTTTCTACCCATTCTGAGTAACTCATCGTCGATTTTGACGGTGGTACATTTTGGCCCACTACAGTTATTGGTGACCTGACCTCAGGTCAATGGCTGGAAGTCACTGATACTTTGCCCAATGACGGTAACTAGATGTCTGCTTCACTCCACACTAAAAATGTTATGGAATATTCCGTCAATTTCCGAAAAAAAACGGCGATATGTCTTAAAAATGGGCTTGACCTTAGGTCAATGAAATTTTAATTTCAATTTTAATTAAATTTCGTATAATATTACATACATACATCACATAAAATGAAATTTAAAAAAAAAACGGAAAATTCCGAAAAATCTGAGATAGCAGATTTGTTGCATCTATCACGATCACTAATTCCTGGAAGTATTATTGAGATAGCTTGTTTTGCGAAAAAGTTAGAGGGCGCTAAACTTTTTTTGACGTAGGTCTGTTTGACCTGACCTAGGTCAGGTACCTGACGTGACCTGAGGTCAAAATTTTGACACGAGACGTAAAATTGATGGAGCAAAAGGTACACAAAGTTTTGTGACTCTGTGTTTGTTGATTCCCCCCCCAGTCGGGGACGGGTTAATAAAATTTTGAGTCCTCGTGACCAATATCCTTTCTCCTTCAGTATGACCCCGACTGGCGGAGAGAGGGCGTCAAGTCGCCGGAAGAGCACGTTTCATCCCGTTCGCAGGTGGAACCGCGCGCCGTCGACAAGGGAGAGGCTGAGTCACCGGAAGGAGCAGGTTCCACCCCGTTCTCGGGAGGAGATCCGTGCAGTGTACTCCGGCCGCTCATGGGCGTCTTATTGCCTCTACAATTAGCCCTCATCACCGTGTATCGAGCACGGTAGACAATATCCCCGGCCACTCGGTCATATTGGTGCCGCTCTATCATTGTCTGTCGGGCCTCCGGCCAGTCTGCCTCCCGGCCGGCGGCGGCGGCGGCGGCGGCGGCGGCGGTGACGGCGGCTATGCACCGGGGGCAGCCTCGCCGGCCGCCATGGGCCTGAAGAGCCGCCGGGTGAAGGACGGAGCCGGCCCCCGGCGCAGCTCCGTGCCGTCCATCGCCGACAGCGATGACGGCAAGGTGGTGGAATTCAACGGAGGCGTCTTCAAGGTGGGCGCGGCGCGGCGGTTGGCTCGCTGGCGAGGCGGGCTGCGCGGCGGGAGGGTCTTACGAACAACCGTGGCCAGCTGAGATAAGAGTGGAATTTCGCTCTTATCTCAACCAATCCCAACTGTGCTGTGTAAGAAAGTGCGCTCTTAGCGCGCTCGTGTAAAATGGCAGTATCTGACAACTTTCCTCCATCCATTACGGCGAATCATGATTTTCTAAAACTGTTAATGGCATACCCGTAGCTCTCAAAAAGCTATTACGTAGTGTTTTCAAGACAGATGTGGGACGTTGACAAACCGAACGATGAAAAAACGGCCACAAAAAGACTGGCCGCAATTTCGTAAGTGACCCCTTAAGGCCATCTGCCCCACGACTTCGTCGATGTGCCTGTAACGTTAAGCCGAAATGGTCTTCGGTATCGTTTGCAATTCGTATCGCAAGCTCGCCATGCTAGACCGGTGTCATATCTAACAGTGTTTTGTTACCGTCACCAGCACAGGGAAACGGATTCACTATAACCTGGCTAATGCTGCCATTTCCAGTCAGATTCATATCTTTTCCGTGAGTGAAGCCGTTTTTCAATGAGGGAACGCGTCCATGGAACGTTTCCCGCGAATTTTCAAGGAACGTAATCAAACGGTTCTGTTTTTGTGCTTTCTGAAGAGTACTGATGTCAATACCTTCACTTGACTACATCTCAATAGTTCCCCTTGCCAAAACGTTTGTCATTTTGACAACGCTTTAGGAGTGACACGTCGATGGCGCCCACGTAATGTTTCTTCACTCGAACTCAGATTGTTCAAAACAGCAGGCCCGCGGTTCGTGTCAATCATGCTTCATTGGCTGCAAATTCAAATCTTCAAATAACAAGGCGAAAAACTTTCTAACCCCTGCTAGCGCATTAAGAACGATGTGCGAGTTTCCAGCATCTGGATGGAACACTGCAGTCTCGTGGCCTCAGAAGACGTGAGGAACCCTGAGCGATATCGTTTTCATGATTGGAATTTTGGTATACTCGTTGGCGCTTGGCCACGTATCTAACATTTAGACACACTTTGGATCCTCCGGCTGATTGCCTATCTGGACATAACAGTAAAATCATTTCGAATCTTCGAGGCAATGGACCCGACAGTTTTTTGCCGTACGGCCTGGTTGGACGAACGTGACCTCATGGTTTGTTCCGCTGGGCTTAGAAGCACTGCGGTACAGTCTGCGAAGGTCCAAGCTCTGATGACAACATAAATCACGAACAGTTAACCAATGGTGATTGGTGTGCGTTTCTAGCATCCGAACATCTTGCATGCATACTTCGTCTCGGGGACGCCATTCTGCATTACTTCGAGGGTCTCTGGCCTGTAAATGTTTATTTCGCTCCCAATATTTGCATCTTTCCGAACGTTCAGACAGCCTTTCAGTCTTCTCTGTGTTCTGTGTCGGTGGAAACAAGGGAAAATATTTCGAAGAAACGGTTGGTTTCTCACCCTTGGCAGGTCTTAAAGTGCATGCAATAAAAATACTGCTCATATCAACGCGCCAACAAGAATATGTGCATTCGGTTCCAGTGATGGAGACAGTTGTTTCACCCAATGCCAGGGAATGGCGTGAGTCTGCATAGAAGGGATGAACGTCTCCCTGAAGACGATACGGGACCCAAGTACGTCTCAGCGACGTTCGTGTTAAGGCATTATAAATCTGGGTAGAGAATGGCAAGAGTTCGCAATCTGAAAAGAAGAAAATATGCATCTGGGAAACTGGAACTGACCAAACCATTCACATGTCAGGGTATCAAGACAGCAAAATCATCGCAAAAATTCGGATCACTTCCGCAACCTGGTCCTGTTCGGTTACAATATCCTACAAGACTGTTGGCGGGATTGGTCCATCTCAGCAAAGTGGTGTCCGTGTTCATCAACCTAGTCACCGCCCGGAAATGCAACTATTCCACATCCACCTATTTTGCGGTACATAACTGGTGAGCGTTCCAAAGCGTTTGTTACAGGTTCACCACGGGTCAAGGAATTACCACGGGTTCAAGCTGAGTGTATGTGGCAGGCATGTGTTTAGTTACCGGGAGACGGGAAGACATGTCCCCCCCCTCCCCAACTTATTTTGTCTATGGTGTGGCCCCTTTAATGCCACAGCAAAAAAATAATCGACTTGGAAAGAAAATAGAAAACATCTCTTAAACCCAATCGAAAAGAGACATCGAAATCCCTTTATTTCTTCTTCTGTCCCTTTTTTGCTTGGGGGGGGGGCCTTTTGACCTCCTTAGCAACCATCAGCCTCAAGGCGCCCGCTGCAGATACATTGATCAACCATTCCTTGTGAACACGGTGCCCCGTACAGGTAAGCACTCTCGTACAGGCCAGGTAACCCTCACTTGCTCGGCGCCCTATACAGGCCCGGTGGCCTCTCTTCTTGCACAGATGAGATCTATAGCGATGCATGAAAAGGAGCGAGGTAAAAATCACGTTTCTCCCATCTCCACAGATGTCCCACCGCTCCCGCCCTGGATAACTGCTCTTGCCATTGGCAGCCAGATGAGGCAGACTTTATGGGCAAAACCAGATGTGATGCAGCTGTTTCGAACAGTATCAGCCAACGAAATAATAGAAAAAAATAAGGTCAAAAGTCCGAAATGAAGCGTCACATTATGAACGGAGCACAAGCAAAAAAGTCGCACCTTATCTGGTTTCTCGGTGCCGTTCATGTCCGTGTAAATGTACCTAAGCATGAAATGCAACGATTTATGTCCGCAAATATGTAAATAAATTACCAGTATCATTCTAAATAGTGGGCACTCCTGCTTGAGATCTCCCCCCCCCCCCCTTTGGAGATTGTCGCTCCTCCTGTGCGAATGGTCTTGAGCTCGGCCATCAAATCTGCCAGTTTTCAATAACGGAAAAGTTTAACCAGGGGCGTCACTACGATCAGCTGGCAACTGGCCAGCAGAGGTTCAAACTGACTAGCGGACTGACTAGTGGCTAGTGACAGACGTTGTTCCGAGTAAGCCCCGTGACGGCCACTGCCTGCCGCCGGTCAGGTCAAAGGCTGCTGTGGCCTGGACCCCACCACTGGCCGGGGCAAGCAGATCCACCTAGCCCAGATGCTCTGTTTGCCTTTCGTCCCCATCATGGCGCTCATCATCCAGAACGCGGCCAACATGATCAACGTGCTGCAGTACCAGTACGAAATGCAGGAAACCATCAGCCAGGTGAGAGGATCCAGTGATGCTCTCGAATGGTCGAGAAGAGGAGAACATTGGCAGCACTTTGTACGTTATTTGTTTCGCTGAAACTTAGTATCTCGAATACCGCGCTCGGGTTCGGGTTCGTTCAGGGTTTGGGCTGCGGCAGGTGCTCTCGTTGAGGTGCCATTGTTACGGTGACGCACCTGTCATTGATGGCGTCCGCATTTCCTCAACCTTGCGTTCATGTTTCTTTCAATTTTTGATAGTTTATTTTTCATGTTTCGTGTTCCATGTCATGTTTCGTCGTTCATGTTTCAGCTTCAGATTCCGTGGTGTTTTAACCAGACGCAGCCTGCCGAAAGCTGTTGCCTCTAAGACGTGATGCAGCTGTTTCACTGCTTCGAAACGCAAATCAGGCGCAGATGCCACGATGTCTATTGCATCAACAGGTTCAAATCAGCACTGGTCTAGGCAATGTCACGGAGGCGCTGCAGTCGGAGCGGGCTGAGATCGCCTTCTTCCTCTTCACCAACGGCTCCGTGATTCGGCGGAACCTCTCCGAGCACTTCCAGTACACCAACCAGCTGATCGACGACCTCAAGTGGCCCAAGTTCCGCATCGGCGACCAGCTGTTCCAGAACAAGATCCTCTTCCGCATCCGTCTGGACGACTTCCGCGACAAGATCACCCGCTTCGACACGCCCTCGATCGACGCCGGCATCCAGTTCTACAACCGCGCCAACTACATCTTCCTCGACCAGCTCACCAGGGAGATCAAGGAGAAGGACGCGTCCGGTGAGCGAAGGGCGGTCACTGCGGCAACGATCTTCAACAAGCGGGTCTCTGTCGCCTCCTTTAGACATAGGAATACATCCGCTTTCTGTCATGTGCTTCCAGATCCCGGGCCTGAATCGTACTGATCGCATGACAAGAAGAATGACGGTTGAACTTTCGTGTGCCGATGCGATGCGTACGTTAGCACCTCCCGATGCGTGTGTTAGCCCCACCTCGCCTGTTAACAGGTGTCTGGCGGCCCCTGCTGGCATACAAGAACCTGATCAGGGCCATTGAACACCTGGGCATCAGCATGGTGTTTGGCGAGGAGTACTTCGGCAGGGGCGACCTCGACCACAACAGCTACCTCAGCTTCGTCACCAACGACGCGCTGGGCCAGGACTTTCTGAACGCCAGCAAGAGCTTCGCCTACTGGATCAAAGACAGGCGAGTCACTGTGAACCTGGGGTGGAGGGCCTACTGGGTCAAAGACAGGCGAGTCACTGTGAACCTGGGGTGGAGGGCCTACTGGATCAAAGACAGGCGAGTCACTGTGAACCTGGGGTGGAGGTTATGGAGACATGGCATCTCGCCTCCAATGGTAGGCTTCATCCACTGGCGGGGATGATTTGACTGCCTGTCAGGTTAATCCTGTGGGCACTACAAGATAGACGTTATCATTTCGTTCTCAGAGTGTAACAAATTAAAGTCATTCGAACTATACCCAAACCAGAATTCAGTGATCCTGCAGACCTGCGAGTTTAACTCGATTGTGTCATTGTGGTCGAGTCATCAATAACCGGGAGACTTGAAAAAGATGCTTGTTATTTTCTAAAATCAATGATTGATAGCTATGGCTTAGTATTTGTTTCTTCTAATTACTGTCTTGCAAGAAGACTGAATTAAGCATGGTACTAGGAATGGAAAAATCCTGATCTATAAAAAAAGCAGGAAGCGCAAGATTTGGAGCTGAAAGCGGCCCCATTTTCAAGATTTCTAACGATCGCTCTTATAGCTCTTTATTATAGGCATTATTAAGTTTAGGCTATGGGCATTTCCATTTCAGCATCAACAAGAAAGTAAGAGTAGTAGATACGACAATCGACCACATCCTTGAATCACGCCGTTTCCTTAATCTATTATTTTCAAACCAGATTCATATGAATTCTATTGGTATGTTTGTGCCGGAAACCCTGCAAAACACATAAGGTTTTTGCAAAGATATGTTCTCATTCTTTTGTTAAAAGGGGACACTTTCCTAACATTTCGTAAATCCGAGATGTAAGCCAGCGGCATGGCCGTGGTTTCGGTCCTCGACAGATGCTGAAGGCGGGGTCCCTGCCCCGGGCAGAGTTCACCACGGTCCCAAAATGACAGGCCCTAGCCTAGTTCTAGCCCACTGGCTTGAAGCCCAGGCCCTACCCAGGTGCCATCAATTCAATGTATATGAAAATCTAATCCAGCCCTAAGTTTTTCATTGTTGACGTAGGCATGCAGAAAGTGTGAAGAATGGAAGTCCATGCTAAACAATGACTCAGAGTTTCAATTAACTTCCACGTCAGCCACGGTTCAGTTTATCATATCCCGGAACTCAGCGTCTGACGCAAAATTCTTGAGGATAATCGGGCCCAATTCCAGTCCGAGCCTTACGAATTACGGGATTAGCCTGCCCTAGCCCTATCCAGACCCTAGGACCGGCCCTAAGCCCACAGAGCTGGCCCGGCCCGTGGCGAACACTAGCCCCGAGACACATGAGTATAATAATCACAGTCTCGAATACATATAACATTCACCGTTCCATTGCTTACACATGCTGTTAAAAGGATATCAGGCGCCGGGTGCTCCAAGACATGTGAAAAGAAAGCGTGTTAAACTATTTAGCGTTTTATCATTATTTTTTTTTTAATCGCACATACATGGTATTACCGCGTGCTCTCGGCACTCGCTGTTGACGAAAGTAGAAATAATCATACCAGTTCTCTAGCATGAGTAGAGCGGGTGGCTTTTCCTGCGCCTCAGATGTGCATACCTTTTGGCATTGCTGGTGGCCGGCTTTTCCGACCTGCAAGCAAACACTCTCCCGCCGCAGGTATCAGCTTCTCCAGCAGGACTACCCGTGGTATTCCAACATCACTCGAAGGAGGAAGGAGATCGTCACACGTGTCAAAATTGAGCCAGACTTTGAGAAAGCCACCGAGTACTTCTACGCCATGCTGGGCTACTTGGACTCACTGCAGAAAATTCAGTATGAGATCCGAGGGAAAATCGAGCACACCATACTGTCCGAGGTAAGAGCGGTATTCTTCGTGACTGTACTGCGAGCATTTTACACCCCAACATGTCTGTAGAACTATCCAGAAAGCACATTAAAACTGCGACAAATATGTGGATTTGGGATGGTCATATCACACAACGTCATGCAGTGAAACAAGAGATGCCACAAATGCAGACGCGTGCTTTCTCGAAGAAGCCCGTGTAAGGATTTATTTCACGCTTCAGCACTGCAGACATGATCATTTTCTTCATGCATCCACAAATACACAGAATCGCTTAGTGACACGCTTCGAAGCTTCATCCATGGCAATGCGTGTTGCATCGAAACTTGCACTGTCGTTTGGTCCTGCAAACGTGTGACTATATTATATAGTGGATACTCCTGTGAAAATATGTCATATAAAAAAGTTACGGATTTGTAGCTGACTGCTTTTCTCAAAATCATATCTGGAAAAATGCCATTGGCATTCCATGTTTGGTCCGCAGTTGCAGCCAGATGGAAATCAGCTCAGGCCAACGTCTGTGACGCGAGGACGTATTTTTTCGTGGCTGAACCTGAGACATGCTTTATTCAACTTCGTTGCCCAGGTCCGCGCTTCAAACAGTCACGTGGTGATAGGGATCGTACTGCTGGCGGTGGTACTCATCATCTCGGCCGTCATCATCATCCTTGTCAGGAAAAGTCACCAGAACTCTGCAGGTCAGCCGCCTCCCGATCCGCGTCCGTTCCTTTGTTGTATTTTTACCGTGGCGTTGAGTTAATTTTTTTCGGCAAAAAAAAAAAAAAACAGGAAAATCGGCTGGCACAGTGCACAGGCGCAGATTCTGTGCGGCTGTATGACTCAACCTTTTGACTTTTTCCCAGTGAAACTTCATTGGTTAACGTGATTTGTACCATGGAGGTCCTTCCCACTTTAAGAAACGATGAACGCAAAGCCAACGTGCTACGTTGTCAGGGCCCATTTTTTATTTCATTTTATTTCATTTTTTGTATTATATTGTATTATGCTGTATTGCATGCTGGATTTTCCATTTCATTTTGTCGCAATAAACCTTGCCGACCCACTACTGCAATACCAACAGAAACAACACATCCTTTGATGATCATCGGTGCAAGGACACAACAGATTCCTCATACCTCGTTCGAAAAATGCGTGCCATTGGCTGCTCCGCTTAGCAAGCAATAACGCATTTTTGCAGGCCTTCACCGAAACTCTCCAGTACAAAACCTACGAGCTGCGCTACGAAAAGAAGCGTTCGGACATGCTGCTGTACCAGATGCTGCCGCCGACCGTAGCCCAGCAGCTGAAGCAGAGGAAGCAGGTGTCCGCGGAGACGTACCAGTCGGTGACCATCTACTTCTCGGACATCGTCGGATTCACTGAACTGGCCTCCGAGAGTACGCCGATGCAGGTAATGAAATATAAAATAACAACACAGCAGCAGTATAATGCATTTGTCAATTATTTAGCTTTTCGTTGTCTCGAGACTGAGCGGTTAAACGTCAAGTTTCTACCATTGGCACAATTTAAGTACTAATTTTTAATTGTGATTAGATATTTAATCTACAGTTGGCTGGGAAGGCAAATAATTCTCCACAGGCTAACTCTCTAAAGACTTCTTCCTCAGGCGAGATCTGTAACAAAACAAAACGACAAACTAAGGCACTCACTTGAGACTTTCATTACCTTTTGTTATATTAATCGCACACATGCGAAGCTCCAACAAGGTCGTTCAGGTTCATGCAAAAATGTTATGTTTACAACTTTTTCGTGTATTCTAGTCCACCCCTTTTTGTTTGTTTTTTTTTGGCTTTTGTATTTTGCTTGAGATCTAGTTCGTTGGTTTGGAAGGGAAAATGGCGTAAATCCATTTAAGGGGAGCTTTAAGGGAATGCCAGATATTCCGAAATACCTTTCAAAACCAAAATCCTCAATTTTGTTTCGCTGAGAAAGCATGAGGATTTTTATCACAAGATACTCGCTGGTACGGATGGAACAAAACCACATTTTATTTCCAACTTTGAAGAGTGTAGGGGCAATACTTGTCCATTCGTCTCCTCTTTGGATTCTTCCATTACAAACAAGTCCTTAAAAAACGTAATGGAACCGAGGGATTTAAACGTTCATTGCTCATTACGTTCAATGACAATTTCACAAGTGATCCATATTTGCATGGGGTTTCTGCTCGTTCGCCTCGACCTGACAGCCTCTCCATTTGCCGATGCGCTCTTCAATGACCTTGCCGACTGTCAGGTGATAACAAAACTTTCAACATCTCGGGATTAACGTATGGCTTCTGATTAACGTCTGGCTTCCAAGTCCAATTATCCAAAGTTGAGATTACTCCTATGTAAAACGGTCATATTGTGGCGACGAAAAACAGTAAGCGCATCTGACGTACGGCGCTGAAGATGGGTTTGAGAACATGAAGGAAATGTCCGAATACAGGCATTCGTCATTGTAATAAATACCTTGCACTGGATCTGAGTTAACTGCATGGGAGTATGTGAGCTAGCTTAATGGGAGAATTTACACAGCCGCAGCTACTGAAAATGTCCAAACTCCCAACACGTTTACGCAAAGAATGGGGCCAGCCTAATGTAACGGGTCAGTTATTCTCAAAAACGGGCCAAACTCCAAGGTACTAATTAGCTTGCCAGACGTAGGCGTCGATGTGTCCAATATTTGCGCAGTAAAGGTGTCCGAGTTATGACTGCATATCAACAATGCCTACTCATCATTGATGAATGCTGTACGGCAGAAGGCACGGGTTAATCCAGAACGCATAGCACGTTTTAACGTCTTCTGGTAAATTTATCCAACAAGGCCGACTTCTTTCCGGTAGGTCGGTGCCTGGTCGTCCAGGATGTATGCATGTAGTGCGTCATGTACCAAAAGCGTAAGAGTTTCCAAAAATAATGGGGAGCCAAAAGCGTTTCTTTTTTTTTCAAAAGGCGTTTCTTCCCATATGACTAATATCAAATATCCGAAAATGTGGGGTTCATGGGCCCCACCCCCCGTTCTCACGCCTATTTCCTGTAGTCAGATCTTGGATCCGCGCCTAGCATGCATGTGTATCTCAGTGTGATCAATAAACGCATCACAGGAATGCAGCACCAGTTGAAGTTGGGGACTACAGTGGCAGCTGACCCCACCTTTGAAAGTAAAACATAAATAGCAACGTGACTTGCATATCCGGGAAACGAAAGATTTAAGTCATTTAGCCAGCCCCACTCTAAAAACGTTTCGCCTCCAGGGCTGCAGTCACAAATAACTTGTGACTACAGTTACAAGTTATTTGCATTGTCTTTTTTTGGACCAGGACCATTCATAACCCATGTCACACATTTTGAAACATGCATAATTCTCGCTATAGCGTTTTTAAAACTTAATGGAATATCGTTAAAATGGACGTAGTGTTCGCTTTTTACGAGGTCTTCCGTTACCCATAGGAAGACGTTTGTAGGCGCATATCCTGACTTTCAGAAACAGCGGGTACTATGCGGTAGTTCAGCCAGATTTTCATTTGGGGGAGAAGCAAAGGTCGCAGCGGTCCCCCTCCCCCCTCCGTTCAAATGAAAACGAAAATTTCTTGAACAGCATTCGCGTTATCTTCACGGGTCCATTTTCCCTCCAAGAAACAGTTCTTCTTAAGGAGTAACGCAAAAAATGGACAGAAATGCATTGCTCGGACAAAGTCTTGCAGCGACGAACATCCAACAACTCTTCCACCCCCCCCCCCCCCCCGGAAAGCCATTCCTCTAATTTCATGTCTGTGGAAGAATGTTACTTAGCAACTCTAGAAACCTGCAACATTATAAAAATAAAAACACTGAACGTGGCCGCCAAGAATTCATTATCAAGCCTGAACACGGAAAACAGGGGCAAGACCACGAATATCGTCACAGACTTATCGCCTTCAAACAGGAAAAGGAAGCGATACACAGTTAGACCCGGTTTCAGTGATGCAGAGCTATCAACCCTTTTGGTTTGAGTGGATACGTCATAGCTGCATAGGGTAGTGTCCCAATTTCGTAAGAAAATGAAAATTTGCTCCCAGACCGTAAATGGTCTGCACCGAAGACTACTAGCGGTACGGGGGTGAAGGGGGGTGCCCGCCCTTAACTGGGGAAATTCAGCATTAATCCTATGGTGTTGCGTGAAAAGAAATGGCCCAAAAGCAGTAGGTGTTCCTCTCCCCCTTTGCCGGAGCACGTTCCGCCCATAGTGGCTGAAAATGGCACCATAAATTTAAATCCAGTTACGAAAGCTTTGGCGTAGTAGGGATCTTTTAAGCCTATTTGCGCCATTATTTCGGCATGTCTCTCCTAAATTCGTGATCCATTTCTCCTAATTTCGTGAAGAACATAACTACTGCGACTGGCCATTTAACTTTTTTACTGATGCACGCCTGATTAGACTACAGCTATAAACAACGCCTTCCGAGTCATGCGTAACCATGAACAACGTCTTCTGGGGACTACCGCCATTGGTGCCGGGGCTGCGACATGTAATGCAACGAGCATCGGGCGTCTGGCACCGACACCGGACCTGTACAATGAGCATCTAGTCCACTGCTGCAACGACACAGACACAGGACTCATTATACGTAGGTCAGGAAAAATTTGCAAACAGCCCGTATACATCAGATGAACTGATGTCCCCGATTTTACTCCTTATTTTCCATTTTTAATGTAGCGCATATCGGCACCAGCCCCACTGTGTGGAGGCACTATTACCTATGTGTGTCACTGCTGTGCTACTCAGGTGCGGATCCAAGAGAGGCGGTGGGAGGGGATCCCCCGATGCCTGAGAAGGGGCCCCACAAGAGGGGCCGAAGGGGCCCCTCTCAGACTCAAAAGGGGCTCCGAAGGGGCTCCGTATGAGCTTCATGGATCTCTGTGAAAACATGATGGGTTCTTAATGCAGTCAAGGGGGGCTTTGGAAAGGTTAGATGACCCCTGGGACGTATAGAAGTGTCCTTAAAGCTTCAAAAGGGCCCTCTGAGATCACAACAGAGGCCGCCAAAAGGGTCACAGGGCCCCTGAGACGGCCAAGATGGGGACCGAGTTCCTAGGACGGCATAGATGCCCCTGGAATATCATACGGGCCCCGAATGGGTTTCACGGACGTATGTGAAATGCTGAATATTCCTGGTCCGGTCAGAAGGCCTCCGGGAGATCTTGATGACCTTAATGACCTTAATGACCTTGACCTTAATGACAGCTTGAGACAGCAAGGTGGCCCCTGAGGAAAAGGCCCCTGAAACTCTCCAAAAGTCCCTGGAACCGCAAAAGGGACCCCAACACGGCAAAGGGCCCCTGAGACCGTTTTAAGTGTCAGAGAGACCCCAGAGACAGCAAGAACTTAAAAGCGTGCCTGGCTTGGCATAAGGAAACCCTGGCCAGCCAGAGGGGCCTCCTGAACGAGAATTCATCAGTGATCTCAATCTCGAGAGGGACCCTAAATAAACTGCAATGGTCTTTTTGAAAACCTTAGGGATTCTTGATGCAGTCAGGAGGTCCAAGGAAGGCCAGGTGGGTCCTGAGACGGCAAGGTGGGCCCCTACAAGGCAGATGGCCCCTTAGACCGCCAAAAGGTCGGAGGGGCCCTACGAGGCAAACACAACAAGAGGACCTCCGAGACGGTACGGTGGCCCGGGATGGCCAGAGGGCTCCCAGTTGTGTTAGGCGGGCTCCTAGCACGGAAAAGGTCCCTGAGACTACCAGTGAGACCCCTGAAGCGCCATCAAAGGCCCCTGATGCGGCTAGAGGGGCCTTAGACTGCCAGATGCATCCCATGTAACAAAGGGAGATTCCTCATACAGCCATGGAGACCACCGGAGACATTCAGAGGGTCCATGACACTGCACAGGGCTCTGAAATCGCCAAAAGATCTTTTGTAACTGCCAGAGGGCCCCCGAGACAGCAAAAATGCTTCCCAGACGCGACAAGAGGGGCACCTAGGACAACAGGAAGTCCACTGAGACTGCTAGAGAGGGGCCTTTGAGACTGCTAGCTAGCAGTCTTCAGCAAAAGGGGCCACTGAGACGACTAGAGAGGCTCCTGAAACTACTAATCCTTAATTGAGAGGTCCAGACAGCTCTTGGAACGGCCAAAGGACCTAAAGTATTGCCAGAGGCGCTTCTGTGACTACAGAGAGAGACTTAAGGAGGGCTCTTGTTACTGCGTAATGGACTTCTTAGACGGCAAAAATCCCCCAGGGTCGGCAGGAGGGAACCTGAGATGGCATAAGTGTTCCTGAAACTTCCAGATGGGTCCATAACGCTGCCCGAGGTGTCCCTGAAACTGCCAAAGGAGCGCCTGAGACGTCCCGAGGGACAAATGAAACTTCAAAAGGAGCCTGAGACCACTAGAGGGCCCTGACACGACAGACAGCCCCGATCACCTAAAAGCAAACAAAAATGTCTCCAGAAGCTACAAGGGGCCAGGGAGGCTCCTGGACCAGATACAGATACGACATTTCACGTGGAGGAAGGGACGCAGCCGCCTAAAATCCCGCCATTGTCGTCATATTTCGACCACTTTGTCGGGGGAAGAAAACGCAAAATTCTCTCAAATGAGGTGATATGCGCTGAGTTTTTTTCGCTCTCTTAATGTAGAAAAAAAACGCAAAATTACATCAGCTGTTTCGGTCTGGATCCGAGCAGATCAGCGTTTTTCATACATGAAGAACAAAAAACGGGGCCCCGGCCGGGAGGGCGGCCCCGCGGTGACCATTCCCCCTTGGTGAAATTTTGGATGCGCCCCTGGTGCTATTCTTTGAGTAAAGGTATCTTGGGTGCTACTAATGCAAAGCAATGAATTCTTCGAGTTTTGTTGAAGCTTTATGTTGCTGTCAACTACTAGTCCTCGTATTCCGACCAGACGACGTTTGTTTCTTTTTCAATGAAAAATGGAAAGAATGTAGTATGACTCATTTCCGCTCCGTAAATCCATTCTGCTACCTCGAGGAAAAGTTATATCTACGTAATCTACTTTTGCGAGGGCGGCTACTCGTGGTCGCGTTGTGTAGTGGTTATCACATCTGCTTTACACGCAGAAGGTCCTCGGTTCGAACCCGAGCGCGACCAAGTTTTCGTGGCTTTTTTGCGATCAGCGAGTCAGTATGTCATCTGAATTAATAGGTCATGGTTTGTAATTCAGTACTAGTATATATATATATATATATATATATATATATATATATATATATATATATATATATATATATATATATTACATTTATGCATGTCTATTTTAAGGTGGGGATTATTTATAGTTCAGACAAAATACGGATACCGTCCCTTCGAAGCATTCATCGTCCTGACTGAACGCTAAAGGGGCGTGGTTTTGACATCATTTATCCCAAACTGTTATTTAAAAATGGAAACGCAGTGGTCACACGCAATTTTATTCACAGGTGATTTCACTGTTGAATGCCCTCTACAAAATGTTCGACTCCAGAATCGAGCTGTATGATGTCTACAAGATAGAAACAATTGGTGATGCCTACATGGTAGCCTCTGGCGTACCACAACGAGCATTAGGTAAGCATAAATTGCGCATGAGCAACATGTGCCACCTGTATTCACCTTCCTCTTGACACTGGCCTACCTCTTGACACCCGAAACCAATCAGCAATTTGACAAGGCAAGTGTTCTTGCATTTTTTTAGGTCTTTTCTTCCTGACCGAACTTGTAACTTAAGTATTAAGTGGAAGCCGCCAGGGGCGTAAAAACATCCAGAACAAGTGGGGTGAGGGGGACAACGGAATTTTTTACCATATCGCTTGACTTAAATTTACCAAAAAGTGGGGACATGGCCCCCGCCTCCCCCCCCCCCCGTTCTTACGCCCACGGAGGCCCTGGACGACGGATCATGTCGAGCACCATCGCAGTTTTTCCGTTTTGTAATGTTGTATTCATTTATGCCATTTTCAAGCCAGACTTTGTCTGCAGTGTTAGAATATTAAATTCAGGTCCACATTCCCGGCCAAAGTGATGTTCATGTCAAATGGTCAAAAAAACTTAAATCATTTGAACTTGTTGCCCCCGCCCTTCAGCAGTAGAAACTTGGTCTCACGCCTCGACCATGACCATGGATCCGCAGTCAACAGATGACGTGATCTACCCAACCCATCGCGTATAGACGGCGCCACCTGCGGCGGCCGCCGCGGGCGTGATTGAGCGATGCGTTCTGACCCCGCTCGCGCGGCCGGCGCTTCCTCAGAGGCGCAGCGGGCCGGCAGCCTGGAGCGGCTCATTTTCACCACGCCCTGCTATAAGATCATGAGCCACCACCGGCTAGGTAGGCGGGCCTGTTTGCGCTGTCGGCAGCGTCGCTCAATCAGCGTTCGCGGCGCCGCGCGGCCCGCTTCGGCAGCGCAATCACGGCCCCGCGCAGCGTGTCGCTTCGCTTCGCTTCACCGTAGCTAGTCAGCCCGTCCGTTGGCTCTGGCACCCTGCACGCGTGCACGCACTCGCGGCTTGCTCCCAGATGGGGCCTGTGAGCGGTGGTTAACTGCGGTTAGCCACCGCCTGGCCTGTTATCTCACTGCCTTGAGCGAGAAGCATGACCGAGAAACTTGTCGGACGTACTGTTCGTGTGGCACTGCACGAGCACTTAGCACCTCGCCCGAACGAACGTTTCTTCTGAATATACGATGCCTTAATTTGTGCCCCCTCTGCATTTCCGGTACTCTGGGTTTGAGATAAGATGAAACGTTTGATTTAGTTGATTCTTGATTGTCTTCATAACTTCATAAGATGAAACGGACATATGTCACAGATGTGTGGTGCGGTTTATGCTTGTCATTGATGCTATTTTGCCGTAAAGCTGATGCAAGTTAGCAAATGAAGTCTTAACTTACTAAGCCGGCTGAGATCAAAGGCGTAAATTTGCAGCTGGTACCCGGTGTAGACATCGGAAACCAAGAAAAATAAAGTGCAGATTTTGAGACAATTCCTGCCATGCATCATCATAGACCTAATGCTAAAGTTCTGAAAACAATGGGGGGCATGCCGCCTTTTCCAAAACCTATAGCAACATGTAAAATGTTGTCAGATGTATGTTTCTTCGCTCGCGCCACCTATCAGATATAATTGTGTCGGGGAGGTCCCATCAGCCATGCATTCCTTCTCAAATGAAAAGACATGAATACACCATTATCCTCACACCATTTCAATGGCCTTTTCAACCAATGAAATAGGCTGGTAATCCACCTGACCATCCTAAGACCGGCTGACCATCGGCGAAATATGGGAATACCTCGGTAATGCTAAACTTCACAGATGCAAAACTGACCTGCCATTCTGAAACTCAAACAGTTGCTTTGCGGCACCTGTGTAACAAACTTAACGAGGCTTCCGAGCACTTAAACTGGATCTTAAATGCTTCCTCAACAACATATCAACCCAAACCGACGAAAATGCCGAATCACCGTTCGATGACGAGCCTCTCGTTACGTTACACAACACTGTATGCCAGGTGCAGGGTTTCTGGGCCGGTGCCGCGCCCCGGAGCGGACCCCCAGCCTAACCGTCGCTGACCGCTCCGACAGGCAAGGACCACGCGGCCGAGGTGGCCTCGATGGCGCTGGACCTGCTGCACGCCACCGAGAACTTCGTGGTGCCGCACATGCCCGGCGAGCGGCTCCAGATCCGGATCGGCATCCACACGGGCCCCGTGGTGGCCGGCGTGGTCGGCACGAAGATGCCGCGCTACACGCTCTTCGGCGAGACGGTCAACATCGCCAGCAAGATGGAGGCCACCGGCCTACGTGAGTGGCCGCCGCCGATGCACTCCGTTCGGGGGAGAGAGACGTCGCGGCGAGTCAGTCCTGTGCTGATTCACCTGAAGTGAACTGATTGAGTTCGGGTCCAGCCATAAGAAATTTGATTCAGTTCTGACAGAGTTCACCACTGTATGGACGGCAAAAACGCAAAAAAATGTTACTTGTTGGACTTCTCATTGTGCTCTATTAGCTTTCGGGCGAATCGATTCACGGCTGATGCTTCCAACAAGTGTGTGATTCAGTACCGATTCGCTGCAGGTTTTAGCTGAATCGATTGGGAGTTTAGATTCTAATTCATGACAAAAGTGCTAAATTCCTAGATCGATTCACTGTAGGTTGGATTCGACTCAGAATCAGGCACAAGCCTACTTCAATCGCTAGTTTTTGACTGGCTGCTTTTACTAGTTCGCTACATGGTTTTTCTGTTAGTAATGACAATGACAAGCACAGATTCAGTACACTGCGTGACGATGATCTGTTGGTCTGTCAAATTACCAGTGCATCGTATCGTCCAGAAGACATTTCCATGTGCGACGTACAAAGTCCATGATGTTCACACTTCACGCCCCGTGTATGACGGTCCGCGTGTGCTGCCCATATGGATGTCTGCCCGGTCCGTGGGGAGGGGGGACGCAGCTGCCGTCGCTGACTCCGCTGCGTTTCAGCCTTCAAAATCCACATCACGGCGGCCACCATGGAAGCGCTGGAGCGGGCTGGCGGCTTCATCATGAAGCTGCGCGGCGAGATGGAGATCAAGGTCAAAATGGCCGACATGGTAAATAGGACTCGGTCCCCAAGTCGGTGTGAGCCCCGGTACGATAAAGCGGGGTTTAAAAACGCCAACTCAAAGCATTTCCGTCGTCCTCGCTCGCCCTTTCAAGGTCTCCGTGTGTAACGCTTGCTCGGCGCATTAGATTGGCGAAAACTTTCGCCCAACAGGGACTGACGCAAAAACGCTCCCTTCCTCCCATCCTAGCAATGTGACGCTGTCATCGAACTATACCTTACGGCAAAGCGCTGCCGTGTATGTGACATTTTTCGTTATGGTGTCCATTAGCACACCATCAGCGAAAAATGTCGCCTTTCGCTCCAACCTCTTATATGCCTTCCAATAAAATATTACGAAATGAGCACTGCACACCTCAGGATGCCGGCTCCGCCCCAGACAGGCGGTCTTGTCCGGATGCGCCCCTCGGTCCGCACCAGACCGTCCCGCTGACCGGAGCACGGCGCCGCAGGTTCGCGGCGCCGCCCAGGGTTCGATGGAGACGTTCTGGCTGATCGGCAAGCACGGCAAGCTGCCCGAGCGCCGCGTCGACTCCGACAAGGAGGACGTCATCGACGTCATGGCCGAGAACCCGCACACGGACGCGCTGCGCAAGGAGCGGCAGAAGAAGAGGGAGAAGGCCAGCCACAAGCAGTCGACGCTGGCGCGCGCCATGGAAACCATCAAGGGGCACCTGACGAGCTGAGGGCGCGGGCCGTCCCTTTCCTGACGCGCTGGACCGGCGGTTGAAGGCCACGGCGCCACGCCGCCAGAGGCGCAGCATGTTCAAACAAATGAATGAGCCCCAGCTGCGGTTATCGTTGGCAGGCAGCAGTTGCAGCCTGCTGAAATGTCGAACTGGCACCGGAAGTGGCGGGTGTGTCGCATGCCTGCGTGTTACCACTAGATTCGTTGTGGATTTTAGGTGTTAGGTAAGGATGTTCAAAGAAGCGGAGACTGCTGAATATTGCGGAAGTGTGCCGTAATAATCTTGCCCACTAGACTTGCTCTTATCCCACGGGTGTTCGCAGCAGCTTCTGAACAAAGCAACACAAGAGCTGGTGTCGTTATATGGAGCACGTCGCACACGAACGACAAATGATTCCGTGTTTTCGTCAATCTGCGTCAAAAGGCGGCATCGTGTTCGATGTAATGTGGCGACAGTGCAACAGGCGTGCTGTAACGTAAGGTAGATGTTTTTGCTGTCATTATATGTTGCATGAACGACGCGGCTGGCATAACTGTCACAGCTGTTTCACCCACTGAGGCACACATTTTGTACGGGCTCCATGCGGTTTGGCGGCAGCTGGCTGCGGCGGCGGACAACAATGTCCGGAAATACACACTTCCTGTTCAGCTCTCTGGTCTTATGACACCTGAATCGCTACGGCCAGACCCCGGTCGGCCGGCTGGGTCGGCCGTCGACCGTCGGCGAGGCTTCACGCAGATTCCAGCGGAGACAGTCGCGCAAACTGAGAGGTGACTGACCGACTGACTGACTGACTGACAAACTGAGCTCCAGGTCACTAAGCGACCAGGCGGGACAGAACGCCCGAGTCACGCCGGTTCCCACCGCCTGTGTTGACGGCCGCACGCTGGGAACGGTGTGACGTGCTGCGGGCCACAGCATGAGGCGGCAGTGGGTGAGAACATAATGGTCGCCCGTACCCACGTGGCCAGAGCACGCGTAAACAGAGGTCACTCCCGGCGGTCCAGGGGATTCCGCGCGTGACCGTGCAACAATCGGCACCGCTTGACACAGACTGGAGAAACCGACCTGAAGCGCCACTCGGCATGCCTCCAGCGGCAGGCATGGGACCCAAACCGCGCATCGTCCTGTTGTAGGCAGGACGACAAATGTCGGGTTTTCTCCTCATTAATGCGAATATGCTAACGAGCTTACCATCAACTTCCGAACATTGTACTGAACTTAGCAGCGGCCTCACAGAGAGCTGACTGAGCCAACATGCCAGCTGCCAGAGTACAAATGATCATTCTTTATGATCACCTGCCTATCGCTACCAACAGGGTCACGGGAGGAGATCGAAAGTAATACGTGGTCCGGTCACTTCATCTGCACACACCGTTTCCACGGATGAGAACAGCCGCTGAGATGCTCCGAGGCGGCAGGTCAGAGGGGACTCCTGAGACGACCGTCACAGAAGGTACACCACGGCCCTAGGTCCAGACCTGAAACACGGCAGAGCGCGCCTCAGTCACGGACACGGAGCAGCCGCGGTGTAAACACCCTGCGTACCATGCCCGGCATCAGCCGTGGAAAACTCCGTCACGCACGGCTCCAAGTCACACCCGGGACGCCTCCAGACACAGCTCTGAGGGTCAGAACGTTGGTAAATGCACGAGTCGGCCACATACAGCACGCCGGGCTCCCCAGCAATGCTTTAAGCAACAGCTTGTCAGAGTCTGGCACAAAGAGGCCAGTATTGGTTGTCAGCTGCCTCCGCGCCAAATTATCCTACGCTGCGACGCGCCGACAAAGGAGGACGGTACCCCTTCCGTGTATTTCGAGACGGTGCGAGCCTTCCCTTTCAGGAGCGGCACCAGCTCACCCAACACTGTTTCAGTTCCAGCCCTGTTCCTACCTCCGACCAGCGAGTTATTCTGTCCTCAGATGACCCAGCACCCCTGCACTCCCCGCGCCCCGTCCCCACCTGTGACACGAGTTACTCTCATCACCTCACCCATCACCCCTCCTGTCCCCGCCTTATCCCGGCCCGTGATATGAGAGATACTCTCATCAGCTGACCCAGGACACCTCCAGTCCCCACCCTATCCCCACCTGTGACAAGAGTTACTCTCCCATCGGCTGGCCCATTGCCTCTGCAGCCACGGTCCTGTCCCCGCCTGTGACATGAGAGCTATTCCGCCACCTGCTGGCCAAGCACCCCTGCAGCCCCGGCCCCACGCCAGTCACCTGTGACCGCAGCAGTGTCGCTGACGGCGAACGCGCCGCACTGCTGGCAGCGGCGGTACGGCACGGTGTCGCAGAGCGCCAGGGTCTGGCAGCAGACGGGCAGACGGTGGCCGGCCACGCAGCGCGCCTCCAGGCTGGTCAGCTCGCTGATACGTGCCACCCAGGTCAAGGTCATCACAGACAGCGCACAGGTCATCGGTCACTGACCCCGGTCACGGCCGGTCGGACACACCAAACGCGATCGGCGATATCAAGACAAACACAGATAAGGAATTTCGCAGCACTTAAGTTCCAAGAAAGCGGCCCTGTTAAATTGGCAAACCAACATTCGGGCCTGCGAAGAAGAGACGTAACCCACACGCCACGCCAGAATAAATCACGCCCGCAGCCGGGGCGACCAGCTGACGGCCACAACACGACGGCGGCCGCCGCCGCCCGAAAGGATATTCTTCTGACAGACTCCGCAGCAGGGCATGACGTCAGCCAGCCGGGCCAGGTCGCCGGCGTCGCCCTTCAGCAGGGCGCGGGCGCGTTTTCGGAATGGAGCCGTGTCGCCGGCGTCCCCCGCTCCGCCGGCGGCCGCGCCCGACCGCTGCAGCACGGCGGCCAGGTGCTGACGCAGCAGGTAGCCCCGCACCTTCTCCGTGTACCTCTGCCGGCGGCATCACAGCGGCTGTCAGACAGAGGAGTCCGGGACAAGTGGTTTCAAACTTTCGCCGTGTATTCCTACCACGGACGCCAGGGAACAGCTGTCAAAGGAAGGCTCCGGGAACTTTAGAGAGACAGAATATCCTACGAAATGCAGGGCCGCAAATGATGTCTCCGTTTAACACCAGCATCAATGACACCCAGGGAACACATTACGACACCTTCAGTGTCATTATGTATCGCAATGCTCACACAAGCAAAGTTGGCATGTGGTAGTTCTGTTCCCATTTAAGACACCAAGAGTTACATAAAACTCTGACGCCTACGAACTCAGTTAACGAGCAATTACCATTCATACAGCCCACACGTAATGATAGGCCACCAATTAGACAAGCTTCGCCAACTAGCCGCTACAACTCAAGAGACAGAAAGATGGCGGTACGTGGTTTTAGGTCGCTTGCCACGTCCTCTCTCAAACAGTCCTACGCATCTAACGAAACACCCTCCCCAAATCAAAAACTGTGGGCGGATGGAAACACAGAAAAAACATCGCAGAACCCCAGACGCGTAAGTTTATATCTCATCAGGCTAGCGAAACGCCAACCCAGTCATAAAAACAATGGGATGACGGTGACCCGGAATAATAGCACAGAAACGCCAGACGGGTACGTTTGTCAGGTGTCCCCACCAGTCTGGCAGCTGAGCTCTCGTCGGCCTTCTCCAGCGCCTGGGACGATGACGCCAGGAACAGCGTGCACTGCAGGTGGCGGGACGACTTGTTGGACAGCGACTCGTCGTCCTCCATCAGGGAGAACGGCGTCTTGTCCACCAGCATCGTCAGCCTGCCGACGGCGCGAGGCAGCGGTGAGTGGGCTTGCGAAGGCGCCATAAGAAATTATCTTACGCCACATCAACAAGCTAACTAAACGCATTATGACGTGATCCGACACCGAGGAAACATCACAGGAACAAAAGGTTACAAAGTCGTATATAACTTTTGCCTACAAAATATCTCTCGACAATCTGATGGGTTCTAAGTGAACAACTAAACGACAGTTACAAAGATATATTTATGTTATATATATATATATATATATATATATATATATATATATATATATGACATATTTCAGCAGGCCATGACAATCTCAAAAAACCTTACTCCGAATATCAACACAGGGGCCGTGCCACGTCCACATTATTAGTGCTGCCAGCAGCACTCTGAGATCCATTTTTCCATGCATTACCGCAAGCCTAATGTTAATCTTCGGACGTGTTTGTGTTGCATTTCCGATATTAAACGTCGAGAGGGTTCTGCCCTGCCTCAGACCACCCCTCCTCCCTGCTGACCCGGCCTCTCTCCTCCCTGTTGACCTGGCCCATCGGACAGTCCCTCTCTGATCAGTGCTGACCTGGCTCCTTAGACAGTCCCTTCCTTATCACTGCTCATCCGGCTCCCGGCACAGACCCTCCCTTATCGGGGCTGACCTGACTCCTCCGGCAGACCCCCTCGCATCACGCTGACCTGGCCGCCTCCAGCACATCTGTCAGCCGGTGCAGCGGGAGGCTGCTGTTCAGCACCGAGTTCAGCAGCTCGTCCAGCGGCTGCTCCAGCAACGTGAAGCTGACCCGGATCGGCTCCCGTAACACAAGATGGTCGTAGTAGTCAAACACCCTGTGATAACAGCGTCACGTTCGTCAACCATAACGCTTAGTCTCCATTTACTCCAGAAAACGTTTGAAACTGCATTGCTTGTAGCTCAGATCAATTCGTAGCAGAAACAACTTCATTTTAAAGATAGTAACTGAGCTTCAACAAGATGTACATCAAGGAATGTGCGCAACGGAACCTTGACATCATTCAAAGGACGACACGCTGAGTAAGACGAAAGGCGGGCCACATCAAACAAGTCTTAATAACGAGCACTGCCATACCACAACCACCTCGAAACCACATCCTGAAACTAACTCCCAAACGAGGCGCGCTTCGGCCGTACGGACCTCTCCACGGTGCAGATGATGACGCGGCTGGGGGAAGCCGCCAGCGCGTGGCACGAGTAGTGCACCGGCTCCAGCAGCAGCGCAATCGGAGCCGAGCCGAGCGAGGGCTTCTCGCCGCCCGACAGCGTCACCGTCCGGAACTGGTTGTACAGAGTGGAGACGATGGCGCGTCCGGGGGCCAGCGGCGCCAGACCTGGCAGACGAACTGCAGCGTCAGACTGCAGCTGGAGAGGAGGGAAACAGCAGAACAGAGCCAGGCATGGTACACGTGTCGCACCGTCAGACGGCAGCTGGGGAGGAGGGAAACAGCAGAACAGATCCAGGCATGGTACACGTGTCGCACCGTCAGACAGAGTGGGGAAGGGAGGAGACAAAGCGAAAGTACGGAGCCACGTTTCACAAACGTGCTGCATCGTCAGATGGCAGAGGCAAGGGGCAAGCAACAGAGCATAGCCGAACCTTCACCACAAACGAAGTGTTCAACGTCAGCTGGGAGGAATTAGGGAAGGAACAAAAACAAATCGCACCCAGATCTGCAACCGCCCAGTGCTACATCCGCCCACTACCAGAATGGAGATATTGGTAATGCGCTAATGCTCATGTCAAAGCTAACAATTATTAATGGCCATATCTATCAAACTACCATAAAATGGTAATGTCAAATGCTAGTACCGAAGTCAGAATACACGTCAAGCAATACATAAAACAACTGCAGTTACATGAAGAAGTGCCCGCCAGTTTAATACAAGACTACAACGTACTAAAAACAAACACATTACCATACTGTAAACAGGGATGGTCTTACCGGTAACCTGTGCACCCTCCAGTCGGATAAAAGTTGACCCGGTAACCCGGGCCGTGTCACCACTCCTGGCGAACCTCACGGCCATCACGGCGAACCCCTTCGCCACCAGCAGCGGCGGCTCAGCAGTGGAATCGGCGGCGATCACACAGCTCACCTACAGCGGCCGTCAGTCCAGCCAACGTCAGTCAGGCGTCACGATCATACAGCTCACCTACAACAGCCGTCAGTCCAGTCAACGTCAGTCAGACGTCACGATCCTACAGCTCACCTACAGCAGCCGTCAGTCCAGTCAACGTCAGGCGGACCTCACGATCACAGGCAAGTGCCACATGCATTTTTAACAACGCCGCTCTCACCTCTGGAGGACATAATTAACAAAGGGGCGTCATAAATTACTAATCCGGAGAGCGTATCGCAAGGTACGCAACTAGGGGATACACATGGATGGGAATGAAACCAAGCACACAGACTACACATCACGTGGCACTAACTCAGTTAGAGAGCAGACCCTACGACTCACGTTGCTGCCACCGCCAGAAGACCGGAACTCACCGGCAGTTGGTCCTCTTCGTCCAGCAAGGTCCAGTGCTCGGACATCGTCACGCCCTCCTGCAGCGTCACCCAGAAGCCGAGCAGGCGGCCCGACTGCCGTCCAACCAGCAGCGCTCCTGCCGGCCAGTGCAACCCAGGTCAACTCAGGTCAACTCAGGTCAGCAGCCTGTCACGCAGACGACGGGACAGTCCGGCGGCCGCCTGCTGTCAACTGGGGCAGACTGAGGTGACCTCTAGTCAGAACAGACGAACATGGATAAGGACTTAGTGCGTTATGATAAACGCAACATTGGAGGTGACCCAGTGTAACTCACCACTGTCCGGTCAGATCAGGGAGGTGGCCTTGTGCAACTCACCGCCGTCCAGCCAGGTCAGCGAGGTGACCCGGTCCTGCGGCTCGGGCAGCAGCCGCTCGCTGACCAGGCTGGCCGCCGGCTGTCCGGCGGTCAGCCGCCACACGGCCAGCCGGCCGGACCGCGTCACCGTCACCAGGTGGCAGCACGCTGCGCCATGCTCGTCCCGCGTCAGCGACGTCCACCGCATCTCTGCCGGGTACGGGGCGGCCCGTCAGAGGCACAGCCGACCAGCAGAGCCGCAGCCGCGCCGGACACCGCTATGTCCGGCGACGCTTGGAGTTGGTACAAATGTCGCAACAGTATTCCTTTTGAGCTCAAGGTACCTTGACCCTCCTGCATAAAGGAGCTTCTACATAACGTCGACATGAAGAGGAGAGGGCTACTACGACCTCCGCCCCCGGCCATTTCCGCGCCGCGCGTGCCAGAACGCCGCGAACGAAACCAGCGTGTTGCGTGGAAGATATCGCGACTGGTGCCCCTTTTTAAAGTCTGAGGTCAACCGGGATCATTGCAGATCGGATCAAAGACCATAAATTGGCAGAGAGAGGTACTTTTTTCCAACTGAAGCACAAATAAACGCCACAGAATAACTGATGACGAAACGAAACGGATATCGCTGTGTTCGTCGATCAACTATGACTCCATATGTACCTCGGCACAAAAGTCAGGTGTTCGCTGCATTCCTTCCTCTTTTAATGAATAAAAGATCAATTGCACCAAATTTCTATTATTTGGTTCCTTAAACCCCAAGCAATCCGACTACATAAACTGTTTCGTAGTTTCTATTTCCTACTGCATCTCCAGAGATAAAAGGTACCGTGTTTTCCGCCGTAGCACATGGTCAGACTTGTACGCGATTTATGAAGTTGGGAATCGATTCGATTCTGATTGACACCCAAGATAATGATTCTGATTCTGATTCACAATGGAAAAAAGTAATCCATTCGATTCCGATTTGAAGACCATATTTAATTGCGATGACTGGATTCAATTCACGATTCACGATTCGCGATGCAATTCACGATTTGTGTTATGTCAAATAACAAAAACTGCGCTAGTCTATTATTTTTTTCTCATCAATGCAATAGCCAAGCACTGGGTCCTGTGTTATCCTTAGGCCTGCCAATGATCATAGGACAGTTTTAGGAAACAATGATCAAATGTACTGTGTAACGTACGACATTTTTATGCATGGGCATGGAGCATCATGTTCAAATTCAATTTGCATTGAGTGTGAAGGTGTAAAAAAATCCAAAATGTAAATATGTTGGTGTCTTAGATCAATGGGGAAAGACAAAAATATTTGTTAGCAATCACCCACAAAAAAAGCTTCTTACCTTTATGCTGACCACAAAATAACAACAGTAATGAGACTATTTCAATTTCCATCACGTCATGAGCGTAATTTTCGTTTTGTATTATCATTTAGTCATTTGCTTCCACGCTGAAAGCCTTCATTTTTTTCTTACAGATATTGGTAATAAGTGGTACCAATTTTTAGGTAAACAAAGCGTGCATTCACGCGAATCAGGTTTTGTGAATCGATCTCCAACATCTTTGTAAACAAATTCTGTTCTGATTCTTGAGTCAACCGGTGATTCTGATTCTGACAATGATTCACAGCTTTTGAATCTGTTATCAATTCTGATTGTGATCTGCAAGAACTGGTGAATCAGAATCGATTCTGATTCCATTCAGAATCAGTTACAAGTTTGCTCATGGCCTCCATTTATACCCTCGATAATCCTGGCAGTGAGCATTAATATGCAAAATATATGCATAGCCTTGCAGAACCTACAATTTTGAGTCCATTGACATTTCACTGTATTTGTGCACTCCAACCGCTTGACAGTGAAATAAAAAAGGCTGTTTTAAGTCAGCCGCGTCGGTGCACGAAAACGGATGACATGGTAATCGTTATGACGTCAGTTTGTTACCACGGCAATGCAACAGAAAACATTTTACACCATGGGATGCATAAAGGATGCCCAAGAGGATATACAAAGTTTCAGATGGATTAAACAAACCATTAGGAAATCATCCTTGGAACACTTCAGGTGGCTGCATTAACCCCTCCCCCATACACAGACAAGAATTAAATGGCCACAAAGATATCCTAGATATCAATGTTTTCATACAGCCATGTATGGAATATGAAAGCATGTTCATCTAACATAATGCCATTAATTAGGCATACGACGTAAACGCGCCTATAAGCACGGACAAATGCAGTAACCATGTGCAACTCACGTGCAGCCATCTGAACGAGTATGAAATACAAACCAATTATGGAGAGTTCGTAGGCTCTTTTGCGAACGTCCGAGAAACCCGAGATGTCTTCTGGCGGTTTGGCGTGGTTCTGAATCCACTGCTCACTAATGGAGGTTACCAGACGAGGCTTTGCCGACTGTAGTTCATACACGTTCAGTCTCCGGTCCCAGCTAAGTGTGGCCAGAAGACAACTGAGAACATAGCAGTTATGGTGCCTTTAACCAGCTATCATTATTGCAGAAGTTCCCCAACAGAGAAATGCCAATTCATTGCTTAGTCTGTGAAATTACAGAAGCAAGCATTGGTGAAGCTAGGGTGAAACTACGTGTTACTACAGTCTCTAGGGCAACATCATGAAGACTTTCTAAACATATGACTTTTTGGCCTGACGAATGCCTGGGTCTGGAGAGACAGGACGTTGGCTGGAGGCACAGTTACAGGCAGCAGCCACTCCCTGTTGACCTGGCCCACTGCTGAGCCTGCTATCTACCTGTCAGAGGGTGCCATGCCTGGTGGAGACCACAGTGCCCGCCGGTATCCCGTGAATGTCTCATTCTGTGTGGTGATGGCTGTGAGGGTGGTGTCGGTGAACAGGTCTGTGGCATTTTCCTTCTTCTCTCTGGACATGGTCAGCAATGGTAAATCTGCAGAGTAAACAGTTAAGAAAAGATAACTGTCTGCTAAAACTGATGACAGCATACACAAGTCTCACAAATGCAACAGCTATACTCAACCCAAAAAATTACACAGATCTGTCCACTTGTAGATTCCCAGAAAACAGATGTGGAGATTTCATGAAGTATATTTGCCATCAACCTATGGCCAGTCAGTTCTGAAATGCAAATACATGGAATGAAGCATTTACACATGTATGTAACACACTGGTTTGTAAAAGCATTTTCACCATTATTTTACCTTTCCCAAAACAGAGGTTTTGCTCCTTTTGTGGAAGAATCTTGGCAAGTACACCAGCAGCAGTCAGTTCCTTTTCATATGGTTTGCATTTCACTTCCTGTAATGCAACATATTCCAAATGGTAAATTACAGAAAAAGCATGCAAACTGGTTTTGGTTTAGGGTGAATTTGAGTCTGACCACAGCAAAGTGGGCTAAAGGTAAGTTTCTGCCCGACGAAATCGGAAACAACCCTTTGTATAATTGCCACCAATGTAAAGAATGTATCATCCTGTTTCTAACCGTACTTTCCATTACTTGATTTTCTAAACAATAACAACAAAATCATAACGATAACGTACCACACAGTAATACCGTGCTGCAGTCCACTGGCGGAGAACAACATTATTCCGCGGCGGAAAATGTAGTGCCGCCAAGGTTAAGGTTATTGACATCAAGGACGTGTAGACCCTGCATGCATCTTCAAGTGATTAATGACGTCATATATAGGAAAATTCTATTCTGTTGCCACAAACTGAACTTGGAGGAACTGCTGAATTATTACGCCGTTATATTATTGTATTAGATAATTGTTGGGATGTCTGATATCAGTATTATTACATTATGACATTTAATACTCATTAGATTAGGTTGCTAGGTTGGGTTGTGCTGGGCTAGGTTAGATCAGGTTAGGTTAGGTTAGGTTAGGTTAGGTTAGGTTAGGTTAGGTTAGGCTAGGCTAGGTTAGGTTAGGTTAGGTTAGGTTAGGTTACTGTGTTAGGTTAGGGTAAATTTTTATTTATTGTTTTATTTCACTTCCTAATATTTTCCAGTTATGTTCCGTGATTTTTTGCGCTGGGCTACGTTAGGTTAGGTTAGGTTAGGTTAGGTTAGGCCAGGCTAGGCTAGGTTAGGTTTGGTTACTATGTTAGGCTAGGGTAAATGTTTATTTATTGTTTTATTTCACTTCCTAATATTTTCCAGTTTTGTTCGGTGATTTTTTTTTCAGATGTTTTATTTCACTGCTTTTTGTTCTTTTGTATTTTTCAAATTGCAACTACGCTTTGCCATCTTTGTAATATTTTTACTTTTTATTATTATTGTTTAGTATTATTATTATTATTACTATTATTATTACTATTATTATTTTTACAATGGTTAACTTTTTTATTTTAAAGATAATTTATATCACATTAGTTATTCCCCCAAAACTTTTTTATTACTCTTGATTGGACTTTGAGTCCGACCGACGACCAATCCGCGTCGAGATCTCACGTAAACAAACTATTTAACGCAGAAACGTCAAAAATCCCTACGCGAGCGTCTGGCGGTTAGCATACCAGTGACGACGCAATCTGTTTCGGGGGAAATAATGTGTGTTTCAGGTTTTTCCGGCTGAAATCGTAAGTAATACTTATCAATATTACATTTGAAACGCCATGCAACCACTACTACGATTATTTTCCCTGGCAGCGCTCAGGCTGAATCTAAAGTGTATATCAAATACATCTTGTGGATAAAAATGTGATGCTGCAATCAAAATAATTATAGGCATGGCTTACAGTTGGTGACAATCTACCTGTCTAGCCATTATCCAAAAGAGACATTTTCCTACCCATGACGGACTGGCAGGGTTGGCATATCCTGGTTTCTTCCATGGCTATAGACAGAACATAGCAATGATATCATCATCAATGAGTAGCTTGGAAATTAACTGTCAACAAATCCTACACAGCCAGATGAGACCATGAAAAAAAATAATTACTGCTTTTCCTCCTACTGAGTCTACCATGCCTACCACACTTGCTCTACCATAACACTCATTTCTCCATCAACTTACATAAACACAAACAGCATTTTGTGTCGCAACAGCAACTTTGTTGTCCTTAGACCAGTCCACTACAAAATCGCTGAGCAGAGCCCCAGGCTCATGAAAAAGCTGTGTTAGCTTCGCCATTGCACGCAGTTTACTTTGCTGCCAGTCTTCAGAGAAAAATGTTCAGCAACCAATACAGCTTATGTTTCTCACTGGAATCCACTTCATTTTCTTGATATCGGGCGTGTAACCGACTGAGGCAACGACCACGAAGAGCACCAGTCGTTTGAGAACGCACCGGTACCGCGACGTACTGGCGCACCCGGCGCACCGATGCGCATATTTTGTATCCAGATTATGGTAGTAGTCAGCTGATTACGGGCCGCGCTTAACGGAACCGGTTTTTTGAAATATTTTCTTTTGCGTGATATGGAGCATTGCACATTCGTGCCCATTAACGCTTTTTCGCCGTAGCAGAGCCTGGCAGGCAGAATGCATTATTGCAAGTCTTAAACGCCATGTACCTGCTATTTGACGCAAAGCCATCACTGTCATCTGAGCAGGGCCTATTTTAAGGAAAAATGACTGCGGGGGCAATTCTGCGAACGAGACGCGTTGGCTGAGACCACCCCCCCCCCCGGCATTTGTGTTCTCCTTACTGAATTTTGTCCTCTTCATATATATATATTCCTACGGAAAGGACATATATATATATATATATATATATATATATATATATATATATATACATACATATATAAGGGCGAATTACGATGAACACTTCCACAGCGCTCTGTCATTAACTGATATGTCTTTTGGAGGAAATCATGTGTGCAAAATATGACCTTGGTCCAGCACTCTTAAGCACTTTCACACGAAGACTGTATGTCGTTTGTGCTGGATTTTATTTTATTTCGATGAAATTCGCGCCGGCTTTTGTTCATTCCGAGCCCATTAAATTCAAAGAACACCATTTCATTTATCCCCAGCAAGAACTCATTCTCCATGGACTTGTGATCCCCGGGACATTCGCTCAGGGAGAGATGTGTCTGAAATGCCCCCAAACGTGTTTTGTGCTTCAGTTTTTTAAACCATGCGCACGATATGCATAAAATGCACATCACAGTACTCCTTTTGACACACTGGATCGAAAGACACTTCGCATTCTGTCTCAGGTCATGGCCCTGTCGGCAGCAGTGTGGCTTAGGTGGGAATGATACTTCAGTCCTCTTAGTGGTCTCGGAGTTCTGGCGACGATGCTATTCGACGACTTGCAGCAGGTACTGCTTTTTCCCTTCATCCTTCGTCAGTGCCTTGTTGTATACTTGGATAAGAGTCACAGCTCGTTCGGCGAAGTCGCTAACTACCGCGATCCCGCACAGGACTTCCTTAGCGTTCGTGAAGCCAGGTGCTGTCTCCCAATCAGCGGTATCGGCGGCAAGGAAGTCCATGTTGCTGCCGTAGGCTTTCAGGTTGCCCACCGACTTTGCGGTAATGAAGCCGACGATGATCTGCCTGGGACGAGAACCTCCTTTTCTGCGAGATCCACTTGCGCTCGCTGGGAGGACTCTCCGATCCCTGTTCCTGGAGTGCCGCGATCATCCTCGTCTTCATCTCACACGGCACGCCCTCGTCGAAGAACGACACACCAGTCAGTTCTTCGCTGGGGCACCGTAATAGGTGATTGTTATAATAAATCATATGTCGACTATAATGTCATAATAGAAAATAGGTGATCGGCAAACTCCTTGGAGATCCCCTTCGAAATTTCAGCATTCACATCAGGCTTTGCAGAACGGCCAGGTCGTGCACGGAAGCGCTGACCGCCGATGAAGAGCAGAACCATGCACTGACGTACAAAACAACCATGAAAGAGACGAAGCGCTTGAGTGCTCCCAATCCACTGAGAGTCACGCAGAACTGATGGCAAAGCAAGAAGATCTTGATCCCGCAGATTATGCGCCCCATCCATCTGGCGCGATGGAACCATCTATCTGGCACGTTGGAGAGCACCTGGCTGGGGAGCTTGATTCCCCGTGGAGGCTCTTGAGCAAAGGGGATAATCGAGACCTCAAAGAACCAACGATAATCATCGCTAGGCTGGATTTCGGCGAGCTTCTCACGGCAGAAGGCAACGAAACGATCATTGGAAGAGAAAAACGTCGCGGCCACTGCTGGCTCCAGGTCTTCATACACCATAGGTTCAAACTTGTTCCAATCAATGAGCCTCCATCTCTTCTTGAAGCTCTTGAACAAGGAGATCCCGGTCCCGAAGACGGACCGAAGCGTGTGGAAAAAGCCGCCTCTGCTACCAGTTCGACAATATGATGACGACAAGCAAAGTGAATAGGCCGTCACTGAAGCTTCTGCTGAAGAAGCGTGTTTGCTCCCACAACTTGTCCAGTATTGCTGGAGGTGTTGTCGAAGCTCATGCCGACGACGTTGTCCGAAACCTCCCAGTCTTCCAGACAAAGCGCGACAACGTCGGCTGGCGTTGCTCCGGCTCTACTTGCAACTTCCAAACACCGAAGAGCTTGGCGGCACTTCTTGGACCGGTTACAATGACAGAGTCGATCCACCTTTTCGTTTCCATCGTCAATAACAGTCTGCCGTCCCAGTGGACCACCAGGTTGGGTGACGCGAAGAAAGAATGCTAGATTTCGTCCGTAATGGCTTTCCTCTGCGATCTACGTGCGCGCCTGCCCGAGCTTCTGTGATCGCCAGTTCAGAGGAGTCGTGGCCGAGGACCGAAGCCGTCGCCGATAGGAAGTGAACTCCAGAGCGATCATTGAGCTTGGTCCGATCGAGGGCTGCTGCCTGACCAGGAGTGGCGATGTTCTTGGCTCTCCTGCAGGGCCGCTTCGAAGGCATGGCCAAGGGCTGCGAGTCATCCTGATCTGTCAGTTGTGTGTTGTCGGTAGGCGAGTATCCCAGCTGGGCAGTTGCCTCATGCTCGGTCTGCCATGTAATTTTACGGCGGGCCCTTTAAAGCTTCGGCCTACTGTTGTCGTTGAAGAGCTCGTTCCTCCTTCTCAGAAGGGAACTTATCGAATACCACCATGACGCCTCGGCGACCTGGCTCCCTTTGGGCCTAGAGAATGTCTTTATCCTCTTGGTTTTGATGATCTTAATGGTGCCGACAAGGGCAAGGTCAAAAAGATTGTTAAGGTTGTCCCTAAATCCATTCTTCTTGTCAATTTCCGGCGTGAACCTCCAGAATTTGCCTTTGGTACTGGTCAAGCTTCCTGTTGAGCTTCATCACGTTCCGCTCCGGTGCAGTGAGAATACGGGGTTTGTTCCACACCTTCATCATTTCGCGGACGATCTGTGTTTTCACCTACCTCTGGGTAAGCCTATCCACACGGTGGGACTGAAAATATTGCTGCAGCACTTCTCCCCGCGAAGGCAGTTCTGAGCACCGGTCAACCAAAATTCGGCTTTTTTTCGTGGTGCAGCCATAGTGGCACAGACTTCCGTTATAAAAGGTACTTTCTGCATTGACGCAGGTGGTCCTTTAATATCCTGACGTCTAAGAACGCGCGGGAAATTGCCAGACCGGCACCGTGGGTTACCGTGGCATGGCAAGGCGTGGTACTTCAAATATATAAGTCACAGTCTGCAAACGATGGCCAGAATATTGGCGAGATGTTGCGGCAGCTTCGATTCTTCCCTAAATGAGACAGTAGGTTGCCTCTCCGGGATAGTTTCTGTTGATCTAATCTATCCCCAAAATACATTTTCTCACCGAATTTTGGCCATATGTTTTTAAACACTGCGGAGAAGTGTAAAAGCTGTTCCAACACAGGCAGAATAAACTTCTCCATTTCCAGGTTATCGGCCCCAAAATAAAAAAGTCACCTCAGATTGAAATATTCGCCTTAGTCCCGCCTCAGTGAGATATCATCAACATTCGTCATTATCTGCAGTCTGGGCCATGCCACGTTCGTTAAGCAGATGAAGCATGCTCATGGGATGCTCAAACCCATGCACTAGGAGCAGCAAGATTGACGGTTTTAATATGACTGATTAATTTTCTGTTTTCCTCGCGTAAAACTCGGGTTTAACCGCTTAGTTCAATGAAGTTCTACCAATCAGGTACTGGGATTTTAGCAGGGTTTTCGGATCAGGATGATTGGTGATGACTACAACACTGCTGGACTGTTACCGCATTCATATAAACCTTATCTCACCATAGCGAAATCGCCCTGCGCACCAGCTCACCCTTCAGTTTCCTTGCGCTTGAACACATCAAAGATGGTTATCATCAGTGCTTACCATGCAATGAAACGCCTTGGCCGCCCACCAGACAATCGCGGCATCGAGTGCCGGCGTACTAATTACGAAACACGCTCCCCGGGGTAGGGGGAAATATTATAAAAAAATTTCTTAAAATCCCACATTTCTAAATATACAAAAAATTTATAAAAAAAATTTTTTTTTGGGGGGTTTTAAAAAAATATCTTTGGAAAAAAATTTTTTTTTTAAGGAAATCTGGGGGGGCAAAGTGTCGCTAGTGTACAGAAAATAAATCGACTGACCTTGCATGGGCGCTAAATGACCCTGCAGTCCGTCCGCCCCTAAGCCCTAATAACCAACCGACTGACCTTGCTCCCTTTCTAGGCCAAATTCCCCTCAAAGCTGTATTTTTCCAATGTTCAATCACCCACAGCAGAATACCTTCTGGCTTCCACAAGCACCATAACGAGCAAGGGTGACATTCAACTAAAAACAGTACTAACGGAATGTTCATTGGTTCACAACAATGCCACATCACTGAAATAACACAGTTTCAACTTACAAGGTATTAAAACCATAAATGAAAAAAACAGCCATGCCCTACAATCCCACTTATTATTTCTCATCAATAACTTATGCATCTTAGCTACCCAATGACATTGTTCTGCCTGTGACAAAAAGACCAAACAATGTCAGAATGGGAAAGTTCAAATGACACCAAAATAACTTATCACACCACAATCATATCACAATGGTGTGAAAACACCACATGCAACAGTGACCAAGTAACTCTCAAGGCAACAACCCACCATGTGCCCATGTCAGGATGAAGTTTGATATGTCACAAGACTGAGCATTTAGTTCACACCGCACTCCCCAACCAGCAGAGCATGTACCCATCCATCCCCGGCAGACATCTCCCACGAGCATTGGATGGGGCGATCCCCACCAACATTGGCTCCCGAATCCGTCACGTCACAGAACTAGCCCGTGGCAGTGCAGAACCGCCGTACCAGCCCGACCCCCGCCGCCGCGCAGTGACACTGTCACGTCGAACCACGCCACAACCCTCGTCACAACTCGTGACCGCGTCACGCCGCGCCGCCACGCTCCGCCCGGACGCGTGACGCGCGGCGCGGCGGCGCGATCACATGGTGGAGCGGTCGGCGGCGCGCACCACGGGCGAGAACTGGCGCCGGGTGGCCGCGTTGTACAGGAACACGCCGAAGATGACCACGGCCGTGCCCAGTCCGCTGAGCAGCGTCACCGAGTTGTGGAACAGCAGCACGCTCAGCCAGATCAGCAGCGCGCGCTTGCACGTGTTCGCCACGCTGCAAGAACGGGGCCGGATGAAGGTACGCGTGACGTGTCTGGTGCGTCTCACTGTTCGCAGCCCTTTTGGAGTCCCCAAGCCTACAAATGCGCGGTTCTGCACATTAAATCCCAGTTTACACGCCGCGGGGAAAACGCACGTCCACGTGCGATTCTGCCCCGCGACCGGCCGTGCCTGTCTCACAATTGCCGCACGTCGCCGAATGGTGACGTTTGGTGACGTGTTTACGGCACTGGTCAATCAGCGACCGCTTGGACGTAAGTCAGCGTGCGACAGGTCCAACACGCCCCAGCCTACTACACTGGGTGAAATGCAAGATTTCGAATTACCTTACCAGGATTCGAGACTCTGCATTACCGAACTAGAGTAAGGTTGGCCATATTTATCACGTAATATAACGGACGTGGGCAAAGCGTCCCGACGCCAGTCAGCTGTTGCGGAGCGCAGCCGTGCCACTGCCGCAACAATTATGGTACGTTTATGTGATTGAATGGCAGGCATAAAATTCATCTGACGACTCCAGCGAAGGCAATGCATCCAAATGCAAAGCAGCTGAAAGGGGCAAGAACCTGTACGGTACGAAACTTCTGAGTAAGAACGTCAGAACGTCGGCCCACCTATACGTGACAGGACTGATGTACTCCATCAGCATGTAGGCGGTGGCCGTCTGGCAGTAGTAGAAGAAGCCGGCGGCCGCCAGCGTGGCCGCCGTCTGCGCCGTCAGCCCCGAGACGGCGCCCGGGCCGCCGATCAGGTGCAGGACCGGCGTCTGGATCAGCACGCCGGCCACTCCCGGGTAAAACTGCAGTTCCGCCGCGCTGGCGCACAACAGGAAACCACACAAATCAGCGCGGGGAATTCGCTGAGCTTCCGTTTAGCAAGACCAAAACGTAAACGTTGTAGTTATAAACATCTCACACTTTATTCAAAGGTCACGTGAGGCAAAATAAGGCATTACCGAGACAAGCATAACAACAATAAACCACATGCATAAAGGACTATGTACAATAAACCGGTCCTCTGTGGCACCTACCTGTATTTATACTCTTTGTTGTTCAGGATTTTCTTCACATACACACTCTGCAGACTGGAAAAAAATGTAGAATCAACATACGAATTGAGAAAAGTAGTTCACACGTGAGCAAAGTGCCAGAACAGCTTTCGGGTGCCAGAAGAAACCAATCAGTTATTTAACATAACAAACAGTGCCATCCAACCGCAGCACAAATCACCACCATGAAAACACCCTCGCGGCCCCGGCCGGGCGTCACCAGCTCACCACTCGCACAGGTTGGTGCCCATGGCGGCCACGAAGCCGGCCAGGTTGAAGCTGAGCTCGTGCGACGAGCAGAGGGCCAGTCCGGCCATGACTGGGATCAGCGACAGGTTCACCAGCAGCGGCGTCCGCTCGCCTGTCGGGCCGCAGAGGCCGCGTCACCGACCGTCTCTCGGCAGGCGTTGTGATACCTCGTCGCGCGGACAGAATGACGCTCAAGCAAAAACGTCTCAAACCTGTTTATTTGTGGTCATTAAGTAGACACAGTCACTTTCCAAAACAGATGGCATGTACTTCAGAAAATAAGCATCCTGAATTTCAGATGCAATAATTACAGGCAACAAAAGTTAATTATTGCAGCCAAAGATAATCAAGTGGTGAGACCAAGACAAGATGGGAAACTTGTGGCAGTACCCTGAAACACCAAATTTAATGCCTTTGCACACCCAGACAAGGATGTACAATACACAATGGGTTGCAGCAAAAAAAAAAACAGCACATCTCTGCCCTCACCTAGCACAACCCACGAGATGATGACAGTGAAGATCGGCGCCGAACTCTTCACCGTTTCTGCGAAGCTGACTGCCACAAACTTGAGTGCCACCAATCCAAACAGGATGACTCCTGACCTGCACAAGGGTCAGCCATCTTCAGTGCCAAGGCAGTCTGGCCTTAGGTGTGTGCATCGGTCCTTATGTATACAGTTCATCTAGCTCCGAAACAGTGACAGAGCACGTTACTGGCGTGATGACGGCCCCCAAATGGCTTACGTGAGGAATCCAATGAGCAGCATGCTGGCGTAGTATCCAGCTGGTGGCGTCTGTGGCTTCTGCTGGGGCCCACAGGTGAACTGCAGCTGGATACAGCCACAGATCATTGTCATCATCACCTGGCAGCTGCCTGTGGCACAAAGCAAATGAGCTAGTCATTACACTGGGAACACAATGTTTGCAGATATACTGCTTAGCTCCTGCAGTGACTGAGGAGCAGTGAAGAGGGAATATAGATGAAACACACTAGGTTATAAGTTTGATCTGATCTGTGATGCATGTGAGCAGTAAAATATGACAACAGAAACTGGTCATGTTGCAGCAAACATGATACAACTGGCCCTGGTGATGGCAAAAAAACTTGGCTGGTACAGTAAAACAATAAATATTTTATCATGAAACCAACCTAAATAAACACATGCATATTGTTTTGAACATACTGACGTGACAGCACGGCTAGAATGGAACCTGATCCAAAAAAATGCCCATTTCGGTATGATTATGCAATCCAAAAAGGAAAATCATACAGAGATGTGTATATGTACACTAAACATTATATGGCGCAAACTTTTTGTGCCCCATTAACAGATCATTTCTACACTTACCTAAAAGCATGGAATCCACATGCATATATGAAACAACATATTTATTGGTGAACAGAGTGAAGGCACTGAAAGTATACCACAGCACCAACAGAACCCATGCTCGGTGGCTGCGTAACCCAAGCGCAGCATCTGATGTTGTCATCTTCAAGCCTGAAACAACAAGTCAATCTGTTCTGAAACTGAATAAAATGTTTACATTAGAAACATGTACCATGGAAATGTATGTCTGTTTGTAATGCATGTGTATCAGATGTATATATATATATATATATATATATATATATATATATATATATATATATAATATACATGTAATGTATGTATGTATGGAAAGCTGTCCCAACAAAATAGTTTTACTGATCATAATACTACTAATAACCTACTTTCAGTCAATAAACCAAATGTTATCAGCTACAACATGAAATCAGATCATTTACATATCAGTAGTGAATTGAAACCTCAAATAGCAGCCATATATTACAGCAACAACTATTCGGCCTCAGCCTCTAATCATGGGTTAATAACCGCACTCATGGATGTATCAACTACCATATCAACTTGTTGATTTGATACCCCATGTGACCAGCATGAAATGGCTGCAGCAGCCAAAGTGCTGTATATGACCCAATCACCATTGTCATGGGTGCATCAGCCCATAGGGTAGGTATGGCAGCAGCCCTGTCAACTTTGGAAGCATTTAACATTGGCCTTCCTAGTGTTGCACATGGTTCTGCCCTTTGCAACTTTTACAGTGTTCTGTCACAAATGAATGCTAACTTAGCATATATTTATTTCCATCATCAATGGCACCTTATGGCAAAGGATGCATCAAAAGCAGTATAATCATATTCTTTGCACTACTGAAAGATTAATGTAAATTTTAAAGTCTGCTATATTTTTTCATAATGGGAGACCTAATTGTGTACACAATCTATTTGCTCAATCCCATAATTAGTGATTATGATCAGTTACATTTCTGATCACCAATGATCAAACTGATATCTGGTGGGGAAACAAATGTTGCAGAAAAAAATATGATATGGGGAGCTATGACTCATGCTACAGATGACATTTCAGTATATTTCATACTTGACATTTTAGTATACACCAAGCATCTTGAAATCAGCATGGGAAATCTACATCTACCAATGACAAAGCATTTACAGATTCACCATCCTCACACTTCTGCAGCACAAAATGGAACATGGGCGTAGGAATAGGGAGGCCGGGGGGCATGCCTCTCACTCTTTGGGAAATTTAACATTAGTCCTAGGGGAAAACGACTCTGTCCCCTCACTTTCCTGGATGCCCCTAGCGACTGAAATGCACATCTAACACCGGATGGTTCCACATTAATCTCACAATAATTTTTATTTGCAATGAAATCACAGAACGCAACCAGCTTACCGCGAGCGTCCCGTGTGTGGCGGGGAAGGGGTTGTTGCAAATAAAAGAAAAATTTTGAAGGGAGAGTATGTGAAGCCTTTTAAAGGAAGACATTTTGGGATGTGCTGCTGCATTTCGTTAGTTATGACGCGCATCAATTTTCCGTCGATGCCTCTTTTTTGAAGAATTGCATAATTTAAAGACATTATCGTATTATTTAGCAACCCATACCTTCATAACTATGACACCTAGTAGTTTGGTAGCCTGATGTCGCAGATGAGTCGTATATGCCTGCGAAGTTCATTCTTGTTGGGGGTTAGGGGTTTCCCGAGCATTCCCATTCGTTCCCAACGCATTCGGAGTGCCGGCTACGTAGAGACCAACAGAGAACAGATTATAAAAGTGACTGGGGCGCGGAGGAGACGGCAGAAGCGAACGTTTTCTGCGTTTAGAATACCGGGTACGGGGCGGCCGGCGGAGAAAGTCAGGGTTAGTTGACCAAGTTATCTTAGGTCTGGTACATGTTTGAACTCACCTTTGCCAATGTTTTTAGTCTTGTAAGGTGGTCCACAGAGAACCGTCTGCGTTGCATTTCTCACTTGGTAAGTCAGTCAATCATTTTTGGGGTTCCATGGAAAACTAAGCCAAATCAGGGCATGAGGATTGTTTATTTTCTGTATGTGTTATAGTACGAATGTTCTCCATATAATGTATGTCAACTAAAGTGTTTGTGCTGACACAGCCAAGGACGAGTTGGAGGAAATGCAACTGCAGATGACATATCTCCTTTGTACCTCTTTGTGGACCACTTTTGCTGTATGTATATTGTATAGATCACACAAACCTTCCTTCGAATTGAAAAACTTTCCACTATCAGTACCATTTCTGGGCAAAGTTTAGTCATATTCCAGCATTAACAAATGTGACCAAAACTTGCTTCACAGTGTTGTTTACACTGACTGCTCTGAGGATGCCCTGTGTGCCATGTAAAATGTGATGCAGTAGAATGATCTGAAACATTGTTTTTGTATTGTTATGTATTATTATGTATTATGTAAGGTATGCATTATTTTTGTCATCATATGATAACATGCACATAACATTTTTCATTACTAAAAATCCAAGCAGAAGCCAAAGTAATGAGGCATTCAGCAGTCAGTGAGAAATGGAGTGACAATAATTTTTAGTATTTCTGTGTCCATCTCAGAATGACATTATATAGTCATGTGTCTTATTTGTCTTTAAGTAATCTTTTGTGTTTTTTGCTTTTTGCACCATTTTTACTGGAAAATAAACAGTAGTTGGAAATGTGCTGCATGGTCATGGTTTGGCATACTCTGTTCATTAGCATTAGCCCGTTTTCATATGTACCTCATGCGGATGGGCAATCATGGACTAAAGCACCTCATGGCTGGATCATCCATAAAAGAAGAAAGCACAGTCAGCCTGTCTGAGTCTGGAAAACACTTGTGCACCAGAGCACAACTTTTCTCCCATAAAGGCATTCATGCTGTAGCAGAACTTGCCAGATGCCATATTGGACCTTGTCAGAATTCTGAAAGAGATGAAGGTTTACATCACCACCAGTACAGAATAAAAAAAGCTTGTGAAATAGTTTAAGAGCTTGCTTGTTTTGCCTTTCACCACAACATAAGATGTGTTGTACTTTTTACCAAAATTATGATGGTACCATGACAGCATTGAATTTCATTGTCAAGGACGATTCCACCATTGGACAGTTCCTGTATGATAATGGCAAATTTGCTGTTTTGTAGTGAATTACAGAGCTGATGCATTGATAAAACAATAGAGCAGTGAAATACTTTTTTTATGCTTATCCGATGGAACTGTGGATGCTGCTTGTAAATATACTATTTGAATGGCTGTGCGACGTCGAGTTCACGAGGTATTCGTGCCGGAAGGCACGAATGGGACCTTCCGGCGCTTTTGCGAATAGTGGTCTTGGAACGCGTCTGAGGTTATGTCACGTCACGAAACCCCCAAGGCACCGGCGGGCCTCCTGGCGGCCGGCCGTTTCGCGGCACATTTCGGAGTTTTGTCGCCGTCAGCTCACTGTGACAGTTCCCGCGGTTCCGGTCGAACGTTTGCTCGGTGGATTGTGATGTTTTCGGCGGCTTTGGACACTACGGCGACGTCGGGTATTTCATGTGTGCCCATCTGGACTGCCCGTCTGCCCGTCGTTTCCTCCACGGCAGTCTCTGGCTCCCCGGCCTGCTAACGGCGCGCAGGCACCAGTGGCCGAGCGTGATAAGCACTGGGACGTAGCGCCTCTGATTAGATCCCAAAATGAACTAATTTTGATATTACTGATAGGAGACTGCTGTTCCGCGAATCAGTCCGTAACGGCGTGAGGAGATTGAGACGAACAGTCGCAGGCTGTTTGGTGCAGACCATATTTAACAGGGTAATTCAAGCCTCTTGTATTATTGTTTTGTCATTCTTCGAAACAAATTTTGAATCAGAGGGCAGATTTTATTCTGAGTTGACAGTTCATCACACCTTATGCGCTTTAATGGGTATTTTACCGTCAAGGTCGTTTTTGTTACGGCCACTTCACCGAATTTCCCTCCGTTTCCAAAACTCCGGTGTTGATGTCGGAGTGACAGAAATTTATGAGTTCAGACCCCGAAGGACCAGTCACTGAGAAGAAATCAAAATACTAAAGGAAAACTTGACTATGTTTTGGTTCAGCAGCAACAGAAGTGGCACTCACCGACGCCGGTATGACAGTGCCCACTCTCTTCGCTCACCAGTTCACGGGGGGAAAGAGACGGGGGGGCTGCTGCGATCCCTCCGTGTTTCCATACCAAACGTGCTAAACGAGAAAATATATCTAAAACAGCAGATAGCCATGACTGTTCTCCTAAAACTTTTAGTCAGACCGTTTTAAGATATCTCTTACGGTTGACTGTCAGGCTAGGTCAGATTAGGCCAAATCCAGTTCTACGTGATGTGCACGGCCCTTTCAGCCATTTACAAAGCAACGCTTTATAAGGTTCCCGTGGACCATAATGGCGTCCAAGTGGTCGGGGAAAGCCACATGAGGTCATACAAGATCACTTCGACCTTGGCCTCGAAGAATGTTGAGCCGGCCTTGCACAGCACTTTATGTACTTGCATGGTGAAAAATTAATTTTCATCGCTTCAGACAAATTCCGGAACTTCATCTGACATCACCTCAACTTTGGATGATCTCGTGCCCGCTAGATACGTAAACCATGTTTCCAGAGAACCACATGGTGCATCCAGACTCCCTTTGAAAGGAGAGTTGCAGCAGACCAGTTTTCACGGAATGTGCCCGACGTGACCCAGACCTTGATGACCTGGGTCTTGCATTGGGCTATAAAAGGTCACCTCACAGCCGGGCGGTAACTCTAGAGCCTTTAGCGAACTACAGTTTGATCTGAAAGCACTTCGAAAGCACTTTTTAGAACGGTGCGGTTCAGATTTTCGACGTTTTTGACCTGCAGGCCCTCGGGAACGAGGTCACATGGTCCGTCGAGGTCACTGCATCTGTTCCCGGAAGACCGGTGGGGACCAGTTCGCACCTACCAGCTCCCCGACCGACGAGGGTTCATACAGCGTTTGCTCTCTGAGCGAGCTAGGGGATGACGTGGTGTTGGTGTTAAGGCAAATGGAAGGTCTGCGGGATAATTGGCTTTCCCAAGGCAGTTTGGCCAGTACGTGCCTCCCTAATCCCCCTCTAGAACCGCCACATGATGCACTGGGATCTTGTGTTTGTGCCAGCGTGTGTTAGAAAGGGCATGAAGAATAGCGTCCAAGTTTCATGGCTTTATCTCGAATGATTCAAGAACTGCAGGCAAAAGAAACCCGGCTTACTTTTTCCCGCAGTGTTTAACGTCATGGCCCGGCTGGACCGGCCGGCCGCTGGTGTCGTGACGTCACAGCCAGTCACGGACCGTTTCATCCGGGCGCCCATGTGAGGACTGAATAGAGCGACTTCATTGTGATTCCTGCAGTTCCGGCAACGGATTTGGAATTAGGGGGTCGGAATTGACTGTCTAACACGAACAAAATAAAAAAAAATGTTTCCGAAGGTCACTTTTCTATTAAAAGGCTCCCAACCAAGAAATACATTCAGTTACAGCCTGCAAAAAACAAGTTGTCGGATAGACCATGATGGCTGTAGCCCTTGCAGTTCATCGCCAGACGTCGATCCTTGCAGTCCTAATTAAATCTCGGTCGACGTTGCTTAAGTGGGTTTTCTTTTGCGTTGATGTATCATTTGCCAACGAACCATCCAAACTACCAGCATTTCCAGCCTACCATGGGGAAAGAGGGGTGCAGCGCTCTTTGCCGTGATTTATCATGCACCTCCCGTATTGTTACACGCACATGATTTATCTCGTCAACTTTTGGTTTCATAATGGTTGGTTCATAATGGATACATTTCCCCAGTCCTATATTTTCAGAATGGTTGCGATGCATTACGGCAGTCTTCAGGTCCGGCAGCCAGGGGCGTTGGAACCGGAGACAGGGGCAGGTGCTCCTCCCTCTCCTCCATCCCAACTTTGAACAACATGCAATTGACCCTTTGGCGTTGTATGGAAAGAAACGAGGTAACAATCACGTTTGCCACCCCCTCCATCTTCAGAGAGGTTCCGCCGTCCCTGCCGGCCGCCCATGGCCTTTTCGGACTTCCTGTGCATGGACACACCCAGGCCAGTGGGGGGGGGGGGGAGACAGTTAGCCAAGTGGGCACCGGAGCTTTATGGATGAATGAATATGCATGTTCATTAGCGGTCTCTGTTATGATTCAGTGAATACCTGCGTCTTATAACATCGTAGGCAGCGCACTATCCCGTTCCCGACTGGGGGGGCAGTTGACTGCCCCCCCCCCGAGGTTTTTGTGGGATTGCGAGAGAACGAACAAACAAGGAGTCACGAAACTTTGTGTACCTTTTGCTTCATCAATTTTACATCTCGTGTCAAAATTTTGACCTCAGGTCAGGTCCGGTGCCTGACCTAGATCAGTTCAAACGGACCTATGTCCAAAAATGTTTAGCGCCCTCTAACGTTTTCGCAAAACAAGATATCTCAATAATACTTTCAGGGATTGGTGAACGTGGTAGATGCAACAAATCTGCTATCTCAGATTTTTCGGAATTTTCCGGGTCACTGACCTAAGGTCAAGCCCATTTTTAAGACATGCCGTTTCTTGGGAAATTGACGGAATATTTCGTAGCATTTTTAGTGTGGAATGAAGCAGACATCTAGTTGCCGTCATTGGGCAAAGTATTAGTGACTTCCAGCCATTGACCTGAGGTCAGGTCACGAATAACTGTAGTGAGCCAAAATGTACCACCGTCAAAATCGACGATGAATTACTCAGAATGGGTAGAAAATGGTAGAACTAGCTTGCACAGACGTAAGTCATACCAGGAACCTCAAAAAGTTTGAAAAAAAATCCATATTTTGGAAATAAACAGGCTCTCGCGAATAAAGCTCCTCTAATTGTGTAGATTGGTAACTAATGAGTTTTTCCAAAATTTAAGCATGAAGAACCATCATAAGAACCACAAAGATAAATAAAATTTGCATAGATCGTCTTTTTTTGCGAAAAAAGGAACGCTAAAATTAGTTCCGTCAATTTGGTACCGCATACGGTAGCGGCGCACGCCTATAGCTAGCGCGAGAATTACCGTGTCTTTAACTCAACTTTGTATATATTGAAGAAATCTGGGGAAATTAGACGTGTATCGGCATCCGCGGACCCTTACTTGTGCGCTGGTGCCTTTACCTATGCATTATTAGTCACAGCCCTTGAGATTCAGGCCATTTCTCGGATCTCATGCAGTTGGCTATGAGAAAACATATGTAGGGCGTAAACTGGCGTATATATTATCTAAAACTAAAAATGGGACCAGTTTCGAGCTCTACTCGTCACAAGCTTTGCAACGGTGTGCTTATTTTTATCGTGCGACCAACCGTTCGTGAGTTAGAGGGGGGACGGCCAACTGTCCCCCCAGTTGCCCATGTTGGAAACGGACCGACAGTCGTGCGCGGGTCAAGGGGGAGGGGGCCTTGTTCGCGCTGGTCTGTTCGCACCGTGCCACGAGTCTGAGGATGTGTCGTTATCTTTCATTCACTTCCTTCATGGATTTTCGCTGTTACTGCAGTTTTGCGCGAATTGGAGGACATCCATGAGTCCTGACCGACCAACCACGGCCAACGGCCGCGTCCTGCGCAGCGTTATGATGAGCGAGGCTGTTCATTGTGCAGTTTGATTTGTGGCTGTAAATTTCGGAATATTATTGGTGGTGGCGGGCACCACATAGGGTTTCGGACCGTTTCTTTGCTGCTGTTGCCGTAGGCCTCATGTTAAAATTGTCGAACATTGGGAAAGGAGGGCGTCTTCGCCCTTCCAGCCCCCTTCCCCCCCGGGATCTCCAGCCTTGCTTGATACTTTGCACCGTAGTAAAGGAGATGGCTACCACCAGCCTTCGGTGGCCCCTGACGACGATTCTCGTCAAGTCTGAATCTCAGTCTGTCTTTTCACTGAGATAAGTCCAGCACGTACACTCAGACGGCGGCGGCTCGTCACTTGAGGCAGCTGAGGCTCTTCCTTACTAAAAATATCGGGAAATGTGGTATTAAAGTTCGGTTCCTAACATCACCCTAGCAACCATTCGAATCAAATATGAAGGGAATAAATGAATTAGAAAAGCCATATGTGGTGTGCATAAAACAACACCCTTGATAAAACTGAATGTGTGATTATGATTAAACTGGAAAAATGTGCTCATTGTGTTCCTGCATTCGTCACCATAGCACGGAACATGCCCGCAGACGCCCCACGCCGCGCCGTACCCCCGCTGCCCGCGCAAGCATGCGCGCAAGTGCGTTGGAGGCAGCCAGCTCACCCGCCTCAACCATCGCTAGAATTTGATGTATTACGGTGCCTGTGGTGAGCGTTCGCGAAACTGAACGTCGGTCGCCGCCAACGCAGCTAACAGTCCCGAGACGAGACGTAGTACTGCCTCTGGCCGCCGCCGTCACGGCCCCACCGTTGGGTTTACCGATAAAGGATGCTTGACTGCGCGAGCTGGCACCAGTGACGGAGACAAGAATGTGTTGGTAAGGCAACTATTGATTAGAATACATTTACATTACACATTACTTTAGAATGTTAGATATACGTTGTATATCTAACAGTTTACATTCTATGTCTGTGTAGTTCCATACATGTTATGTCTGTCTGACATTTTATATGTTGAGATGTCTCCAGCAAATATAAGCGCCTCGCATGTTTTGAGACTATGCGCAGATGATTCAGCAATGACTGTATGTCCGCGGCAGTGACGATCATTGATCCGCCCTTCATATTGGAGGGAACTTTCCGCCTGGGGAGGACTGGGGCGCAAGTGATGCGCCATGTGACATTTTGTTTCCTTTGTATACGTCGCTCTGGTGAATGCCAGAATGCGTAGATCCTGGCGCTGTAGTGAGTGCCATGATCTACGACGGCGCCGACTGGCCTAAAATTGGATACATATCGTTACGCAACGAATACAAACATTAAACGGTAATTGCGCCTTAGTACGGAAGTGACGTTCTGTTTGGTGCAAGAGCCCTATGGTCCTGGTCAAAACAAGAGAACCAGTTGACAGATTTCGACGATTCAAATAGCATTCGATAACCTGCACACAGGAACACCATTTATTGACATTCATGGTGTCGTATACCAGTTTTTATTCAGTGTCGGGCCACTGTGACCGATACGGGATGATCATAGTTCATTAATTTCAGAATCAGGAAATAGACCCTTGTTACATGGCACGTAATTGCGTTGCAGTGTGCGCGATTTTGTCACGTACGCATCGTTAATTCGCCGTACGCCAAATGATCCGTTTGTCGTAAGTGGAGTCCCTGTGCTGATTTGTTTATCATACGCGTAGTAATCGTTATGCCGTAGGCGTAGTGTTCGGTTTGCTAAAGGCGTAGTAATCGCTTTGTATCAGGCATAGTAATCGGTTTGCCGGAGGGGTTCGGTTAAGGACGCTGAGGTTAGGTTAGGTGAGGTTAAGCTAGGATTGTTTACATTTATAGAGAAATGGTACTGCCGTATGGCCATGCCAGCCATCAGGAAATTCATTGCCGTCGGGAACTGTCATGTGTAAGTGTCCGTTCAGGGTCGTAAGGAAACGAGCGTTTATCAACAATGTGCGAGTGGTAGGGACGGGATGGCGCGGTACTATAGCACATTTTTCACACAAACCTTTTTCGGTCCTGGTTTGAGACTTGCTGTAATGGTAAAGTTCGCCTTGACACTCATTCGCGTGGAGCCGTGCATTCCAGTGATTTGTTCTGACCTATGACGTCATCGTTATCAACAAATGGAGCTGGTGGGTGCAGGCTATCGAATGCTGGTCGATTCGCCGAAATCCGCCCGTTGGTGCTCGAGTTAGACATGGAACCATATATTTTGACATTTATGACAAACTATGACGTCACCAAGAGGTCCGATACCGAATTCGGATTTGACCATTCCTGTGAAGTCATGACGACAGCCTTTAGCGAAGAAAATTTTGTTTTGGGACACAAAACTGTTCTGTTTACTCATGTCGGCTGACTTCGCGTTTTTTTCGTTGTTTTTTTTGTAAACGGTCCTGCCGCGAGGCACCCTAGTCCGTGATTGCCCAGTCTTTCCTTGGCTATGCATTGCGTGTGATGTAAGCATTGGGAGAGGGATGAGCGTGCAGACTCATTTCTAAACGTAGAAGGGTAGAACATTATGCATCAGTTTGATGGCTTATAAAGAAGAGGGATGAAAAGGATGAGAAAAGGAGGGACTGAGACACATGCGAACTTATGTACAGTTGGAGACGCTCGTGCACCCCCAACATCCAAAATGAGCCCCCAGCAGTCTCCATTGCAGTTCCAATATTGGTGCTAGGGTGGCATAGTGCTCCGTAGAAAATCGGGAAAATGCAACCACGAGACAAAATAATAAACGCACAAAACATACAAAAAAATTCAAGACGTATGCGTTTCTTAACAAAAATGTTTTTGTCTGCAGGCAGCATAATCAAATTGGGCGACAAGAATATTGCCAATCAAATTCAGTATGGGCCAGTTCCAGTTCACAAGAACATAAACTTTATGCAGTGGGAACATTAACAAAAAGATTTCTAACCATCTAAATTTATCTACTTCTGCACAGACACGTCACGCAACAAAGAGTATTCTGTACAAGGGGGATGAAGATCAGAAGTACATTCGTACATTTCACATTTTCTCTGTGCATCCCCATACTTCTGAATTCCCACAACTCCCGGCACATCAATACCAGCCCTTATGTCTCATACCTCGTGTTTCTGTTTGCTCAGATGGCTTAAATTATGCAATCCGCATTCAATTATTATCACATGCCATGAAATAACAATTGGTCTGATTTGTAAGCATTGCAATATTCTAAATAATAACGATGAAGCTTCTGGTGTGGTAATTTATGCGTTTTATACATCTTGTCACCAAGTCAAACACATCGCTTCATGTACATGCATAGTAGGGCCAGTATTTTTGCTCTGGGTTAATTATACTGGTACCTGAGCACTCCGGATGGGGACTTTTAACCATGAAGGCAAGTCTAAAAAGCACTATCACAATTAAGAAGTTTCATCATTGAAGCTTAGAGCATCATTGCCTTCTTGCACGAGAAACCGCATACAGGGTATGTGCTCTAAATGGAACATCTGCTGACCAGCACAATGTTAAAGAATCAATGACAGGTTTGTGGGCCTAAGAACATATATTTTATATTCCCCTCAAAACTGTAACATTTCGTGAGTTCGCCTGCTCAAGCTTCCGCAAGAGGACGCAGAAGTTCATTTCAGTTATGGTTTGTTTGCTGTTAGTTAGGACGCACAGCCTCCCGGGCTTTAGCGTGCGTGTATTGAGTCGAGCCCCTTGTCTCGTTGGGCGTCGTCAGTCGTCTCTTTGATTATGGATGGTTGGGTATTTTGCTCTTTATAGTACAAAAGGCAGTGAAATTACCTCGGTCTCCTAGTGATGGGCTTAGTGACGTAGTGCTGGGCAAAGCGAACATGAGAGCTATCGCATCCACAACAAGGGATTGCATATATCAGTGAAGCTTTGCGTCCCCTCCCTCCAAAAAGAAAGTCTATGTGGACATGACAGCTCCCCCAGACCAGTAATGTAGAAGCTAAGAACCTCGAAGGAAATTCGGACTTTCTGTAAATTTTATCGCCTAGCCTGGTCATTTCAAACAACTGGAACGTGTATCCGAGGGCGCTGGAACTCCTCCACATTTGAGAGCGGCGTTGGGGAAAGGGCAAAGAAGTTTTTTGGGTCAGTTCTTTCCAGTCATTGCCCATACGCCCAGGGTCAGTGAAGTCATTACCGTGACCTGGCAGGTCATTTGTTGACCTGGAACCAAAAAATCGAATATCGTTGAGCGGCTGACGTGACGAGCAACACATTGTTTTTTACGGCGTTATTCTGTATCTGTTTTATAAAAAGCTAGTATATTATGGCTAGTAAAGCTAGTAAAAGTTAGTATTTTATGAAAAGCTAGGGGTCATTTTGGGACCCTTCCCCGCGGGACGAGGGCTGAAGGTCCCTTTCACGTTGGCCGGTTCGGCCGGTAGGTTCTCGCGCCAGCGGTATAATCGATCGTCGATTGAGACCGTTATGTGCGGAAAACATTGACGATGTGTTCTCTCGAACAACACTGGGCTGGTCTGTTCGGCACGCGCCAATCGTGTCTGTTTGCGAGAAAATCGTTCGAGCGATCGGCCGTTTCGGTCGCAAAATGCAGCGTGATTGCGAAAACTGCACAACACTCGGCATCCTGGAATGCGATAGCACTGGGAACATTACTTCACTGAACTCATCAGAAAAAGCAAATCTTTGCAGCAGAAAAGATTTGCTTTTCTGCTGTAAAAGCAGAAAAGCAAATCTGCTCTTCTGCTTTTACAGCTGCTCTGAACAGCTCTGTTGTCACTGCTCTGAACAACGTTCAGAGCAGAAACGTGGTCTGTTGTTGTAAAGCATCTTTGTCTGCACGCTTGCAGCTGCTTTTTTTTTAGTAATTTCGCTACCTTTCATCTCGGTTTAAGACTCAGAAATTTAGAAATTCGCCGCCACTACCGTTAACATCGTCGAATAGGACTCTCATCTCGTCTATAGAAATCGCAACGTCGACTTTGTCGCCGCAAGGTACTCTCAGTCGCCAGGCCGCACCAGCCGAACGGGCCCACGTGCTGCACCTCTCGGCTGGCTCCGGCGCCGGGCGTCCGGAGCAGGCGGCGCGGTCGGCGCCCAGTGCCCGGGCGGGGCGACGTCGCCGGTCGCCAATGGTTGGCCGCTGGCCGGCGGCCGGAATCTCTGCACGCGTGCCTGCCGTAACCAGGGTGATGGCGGGGATCTCGGCGCGGCCGGTGGCGTCCGCTCAATACCGGGCAGTGAGCCGCCCCGCGGCCGGTCGGCGTCCGCGCCCCGCCATGGCCGCCGTCACCTCCCAACTGGCAGGTACAGCAGACGGGACCCTCCCCGCCCCTCCGCTGCGGGCGGAGCGCCGCCGGGGGCCGGTGTGACCGCGGCTGTCGATCTGCCCGCAGGCGGCGGCTGTCCGGGTGTCGTCAGGAAGAGTGACCGGCTGCGGCCCGAGTTCGGAGTGCCGGACATCCTCGCCAACAACTGGGTAACCACCGGCGACGCCTCCAGTGAGTGACGGCAGGCGGCGGTGCAGTGTGAGATGCAGATGCATCAAGGTATTACGTATATGTCATGTAATCGGTGTATGCTTGGTAGTTTATCAAGCAATTTGTTGGGCTTCGTTTGTTTTGTTGTTATGTTATCGTGATTGACTGCGTTATTGTACGTCTGTTATCGATGTACGTCTGTGTATGATATTATGCGTCCTGATAGGCTATTGTGATGGATTTGGAATTCATTTTGCTACCCATGATGGTTGCCAGTGTTTTTTTTGTGCATGTGTTTATGCGTAGTTTTGTTTGTTAGTTTTTTGCTTGTTTGTTGTTTGCTCCTTTGCTATGCCTCTGATAACTTTCCATCGTCATAGTATCTCATGAGATGACGCATTTGTGTGCTCGAGATCGTTTTGTCACAGTTGAGAAGTTTGTTAATGGCTCTGCCTGCGCCGTTGGTGGACGGGGCGTGTGCGCGCCCGTTGCCCCGTGCGTCGTGCTCTGCGCCTCTGGCCGTCCGGCGCGGGGCGTGACGTCATCTGTCGCCGGCAGAGCGACCGGCGTCTCCGATCCCTACGATCGCCAGCTCGGGACCGTCCGACCGAGGGCAGCCGCCTCCGCCGCCGCCGCCGCCGCCGCCGCCGCCTGGAGCCATGCAGCAGCCGTCGGCCCCGCCGCCCTACTACGGCGGCGCCAACGACGACTTCGAGCAGCCGCTGACGGGCAGCGCGTTCGACTTCAACGAGGAGTCGGTCCGCAAGGGGTTCATCAGGTGGGTGCCAGTAGCCCGGTGGAGGTAACGGGACGTGGGGGTCTGGCCGTCCGGGCGCGAACGGTCCGTAAGAAACTCGGCGAATGTGTTGTAGAACATTGGATGTGCTGCTGTACGTAACGCATACTAGGACTTTGAGCGAGATGAACTTTGAGTGCCTGTTTGTAACGATGGTGGGGGAATCAATCGTATGCCATGTTGGCGTTGTGCGACGCTTACGAAATACGAAAGGCCTTTGCTGCTGCCGGCGTCTTACTTTGATCTGATGTCATTGGGGCCGTTTGTCGGTGACCGGAGGCGTTAAGAGTCTGTCGCCGCCCCCCCCCCTCGACCCCCACCCTCCGCATCTGGCCCTGGATTGAGCTGCTTTACCGGCAATTTTCGTTGGCGGGCCGTTGCTAATGTGCGCTTTGAGCCGGAAGAACGCTTCGCCTTGGCAGATTTTTAGCGAATAGATTCGATTGGTCCAAACTTGTCGCTGATTGCGTTTGCAGCTTTCAGTTTGTGACACCTCCGTAGAAACAACAAAAATGCAATTGATCGAAAAGTTGGCTGGTATCATTCGCTGATACGACGTAACACACTCGTTTCCAACTTCCCGCGGTGTCCGCCTACTTGTGATGGTAATGTGCAGCTTAAAAGGAGACGGGAAATTCGCGGAAAACTGCTTTGAAATTTAGTAGACGTAGAGTTTTGATACATAAAGCATCTTAGAAACTGAATTTTTTAATGCAAGCAGCAGTTTGGCTGTCTCATCCTGAGACTCATGTTAAAGGTGAAACACCCTAGAATCGTGAATGATAAGGACTTGCTTCTGTTTCCCAGGAAGGTGTACTCGATCTTGATGATGCAGCTGGTAGTGACGGCCGGTATCATTGGCATCTTCTTCGCCGAGAGCGTGCGCGAGTACGCGGTGCGCAACACCTGGATCTTCTGGCTGGCCTTTGCCGGCACGCTGGTCTGCATCTTCACGCTGGCCTGCTGTACGGACATGCGCCGCAAGACGCCGCACAACTTCATCTTCCTGGGCGTGTTCTACCGTCTGCGAGGGCGTGCTGCTCGGCTGCGCCTGCGCCTCGTTCAAGGCGTCCGAGGTGAATATGCGAGGGCGGACGCTTGGTGTAATCTTATGCCGGGCGGTAATGGGGCTGAATTGAGGAAGGGTATTAAACAGACGCAAAGCTCTTGCAGAACAGACTTTTAGAGATTGCTAGAAATCGGTTGACGGGACCATGTGACGACGTCTATGTGTTTTCCAGGTTCTGATGGCTGTGGCGATCTGCGCCGTGGTCTGTCTGGCTCTGACCATGTTCGCCTTCCAAACGAAATACGACTTCACCACCTGCAACGGGATCCTCTTCGTCTGCCTCATCATTCTGATGATATTTGGCCTGTTCGCCGCCATCTTCCCTGGAAAGGTAGGCGGAGCGTTCCCTGTCGGCGGGACGGCTGTTCAGGAATCACCTGACCGTCGATTGACCTTAATGATGGAGTCGGTGCTGGGGCCGGATGAAAATTCAGTCGGTCTGGTGCAGTGTTGGAAAAACTGTCGTTTTCTGGTGTCAGGGAGCACCAAAAAATTTATACTCCAAGGGAAATTTTGGGCTCCAAAATTGTCATTTGCCCCCCCCCCCAAAAAAAAGACATGGATATTCATACTCAACCAGAGTTTGAAGTTGCCCAGCGTCCCTCTCCCCCGCCCCCGGTTGATGGTTTACCATCCATACTAGCACGCTGAAGTATATTCCAAACCCACGGCCAGCCCCCTCCCCGGTCAGCGACTCCGCTGATCTGCCATGTAGACCCAGGAAACTGATTTCCCCCCCCCCTAAACGGATCCGCTGGATCCGCCCCTTCCGGCCACATATGCTTGCAAAGCACGTAGTTAGTCCATGTCTCTCACATAAACGCATGACCTTTTATACTCCAAAAGAGAATTTGTACTCCGACACCAAGAAGAAAAACTAGGTTTCCAGCACTGGTCTGGTGTCATTAGCCGGAACGTTTACCGAAGGAACCTCGCATGTCGGTGGATATGGTCTTGTCAGGATCATTGTATGTTTACCTGTGCGGATCATAGCGTGGTCTGGAAATCATTCCCACGCAGTTTTATGGATGCACTGTAATGGATGACGTCAGTGGATGTAGCGTCTTTACTGCGGCGAGTTGACGGGACAGCTAGTAAATGGACATTTTGGCGTTTCCTATTCCTTTGTATGTGTACATTATATGAAAATATTTGAAGATCCAAGCAGTGATTTCGCATTCACACCCATTGGCTTTGGCTTCCTTCCGAATCACGGTGGCGCTTAACATAAGTTCGAAAAACACGCCGCGGACTGATTAAGCTAGAGCTAGCCGGTTATTTGTCAGTGAAACTCGATAAGAAATATAGCACACAAACCGTAGCGTAAAAATGTGCATCAAGAAGTGCCTTTTCGCACGCCGATCATGTTACCCCAGGCACACGACCATTCAGTGTTTCATTCAAGGCTTGGCCAAGGCTATCCGAGATTTTCGAAACATTAGAAATGTAGGCCGATCGAGAAGGGATCACCCCGCCGTTATTGGTGTATGACGCTGATGCCCAGGAAGCGTGGGCACTACTGTAAGGGTGAAAACCGCGTAGACGCAAGCCGTGCCTCTGTGTGCGTAGTAACGTTTCCTCACCACGTGGCATCGGCTGCCTGGAATGGTGGTGGTGACATCTGTCGGCCGTTTTCAGGTGATCAGCCTCATCTATGCGTCGCTGGGAGCGCTGCTGTTCTCGGTGTACCTGGTGGTGGACACGCAGATGATGATGGGTGGGAAGCACAAGTACACCCTGTCACCTGAGGAGTACATCTTCGCCGCTCTGAACCTCTACCTGGACATCATCAACCTCTTCTTATACATCCTGCAGATCGTGGCTGCTGCCAACCGGAATTAGCGCCACCAACGGTGGAATGCATTCGACCGCGGCGAAAGCCAAGAATGGAAATGGCTTTTCATTTTCGTTAATGTGGAGGTTGAGTGTGATGCTTGGTGCGCATATTTGGAAGAGCCTTTTCGCACAGTTCTTCTGCTTTTGGCTGGGCATTTTAAGAACTGAGGGGCGAAAAAGAAAAAATGTTTATTCTCTTCTGGCCATTTAAGTCAAGGGGCAAATTTGGATTGATGGTACGGGGAACGTTGTGCTGGCTGCTATCATTGCGTACTGGTTGCTATCATTGCGCTGGGCGGACCTGTAGTAACATCTGTTACGTCAGTGGTCGGCACTGAAGGTCGTGGCTTTTGAAGTGTACATATGGCGTAGTAAAAATATTCGATTTGGGAACGGAAATAGTTATTTTTCAGGATCCCTGCAGGTTTAACGTTGTTTATATTACTAGTACGCGTATATATTGCCGGTTACGTGTGGCATTATATACGCGTTTGAAGTGTTTGAAAACCGATTACGTCATCGGTGAGAGTTTTTGGGTTTGGTAGTCGGCCCTCACTAGATTAAGGATGATTTGTTCATGAATCTTAAACGTTTCATTCCCTTTGTTTTTGTGTCTTTCTAGTTGCACTGTCACAGGTAACGATGTCCGTCTTGCACTGTTAACCGGTAGTGCGTGATACGATTGATGTGCTGTAATTGGGATTCGTTTTTGATCAAGGAGGAATATTTATTTACTATGTAAGTGATACTTTGCCAATGCATGCGCCAATTAAGCGTCAGGCTAAGAACAAGGGCGCCTGCATGGCCTTTCGCTAATGGTGATGAACAGCTAGTGTCGTGTTTTGCGCCTATTTCCCTAGAACGAGCCGTACCCCGTAGAGGACGGTTGAAGGTTGAGGGTTACCCAGGAAGGTGGGCCCTCGCCACAGCGGTCTGCGCGGCTTGGAACGTTCGCAGCAGCGTCGGCGGTCGGGACTGCTCTCTACTGCGGCGTGCCGAGATCCCTTCCCCGCCCTCCCGGCCGGCGGCCAGGTAGGGGGCCCGCAGGCAGGGGGGTCCGGCAGGCGACAGCCAGGGGCGTGACAGGGTGTCTGAGGCTGTCTCCACTGTCGTGCTGTCCGCGAACAGTTGGATGTTTTGTACGCCGTCACAAAGAACGCTCTGTGCAGGGCTTGTGAAGAAGTCGGGGGGGGGGGGGGCGGCGGACGTGGCTCCGGTTTTTTGGCCAGGCCAGTCGTGAAGTACGTGTTCGTCGCCGTCACGGACAGCACCGGTTATTGGCTCACCTGTAGTAATAGTTCGTGATGTTCGCCAGATTTTGCGCCGTAGGATCAAGCTATCTGCATAGAATCTGCATAAGCTGCGCCAAAGTCATTGTTCCAAAAACGTGGTTGTCAGTCCAGTTTCAGCTTAACACATGCGTTCTTTGTTATCAGTGCTTATTACCAATAAACGTCGAAGGACAGTGTGGTTTGTTGCGTTCCGTAGTTGTGGGGAATATTTTGGCATTATTTGAGGCTGGTGAACGAATGATACATTGCTTCAGTCACCCGAGACCTCATGGGCGAAATCCATCGCTGTTACCGTTCGGAGACCGGCATAAGGCTGCTTCCCGCAGCTTGCTTGGTGACTCGTATAACCTATTGACACGACATTGCAAACATTTTGTGATTTAATTATCATTTTGCGTGGGCTTTTTAATGGGAAAACGTAAGATTTTGTGAACTAATTATCATTTTGTTTGGGATTTTTAATAAACCTTTAGTGCGGCCAAGTCACAGTTTTTTTTTTTTTGCTTCGGAGCACTCTTGTGTCCAGGAATATGAAAATAAGTTCACAATACGGAGACAAATGCTTCTTATCCTCTTGCAAGGTCTGGGAATCTGCGAAATGTAACAATTTTTATTTTGTCGTCTTGAACGAGTAGATCAAACTCCGCTAGCGTGAGACCCTGCGAATACAGTCCACGGGGTCGGGTAGGGAATCGCAGAAATTTAACAATTTTACTGTCCTGATTGGCCTGTAACGTAATGTGTGTCACACACACAACTGTGAAGCTCATTCAGAGCGTGATTCTAGAAAAGCGTACAAAAGCATCATCAAGCAGTCCAGACCGAGTCCAACGAAATCTGAAATAAGTATCGCGAATCGAAGCAGGTCGCCAGTACTGCCGCGGACCTTCAGGGGACGAGCAGCGAGTGTTGACCGTCCGCAGCCGGGGCTCAGCGCGCAAAGATGCCTGCCGCCAAGCAGGAGCGGGTCGAACCGGGCCGGGTGGAGCCGCCGTTCCAATGGGACACGCACATTCCGCACACGGTGGCGCTGATGCTCAACGCCACCGAGGAGGACCTGGTGCTGAAGGCGTGCCAGTCGCTCTACAAGTTCGCGCACGAGGGCGAGGTGAACCAGAGCCTGCTGATGCAGTACGACATCCTGCGCCTGCTGCAGGCGCACCTGCACCACGACAACCGCAGCGTGCGCCGCATGGCGGCCATGACGCTCAGCGAGCTGGCCGGCAACGCGGCCGTGCAGGCGGCGCTGCTGGCGGACGGCAGCGCCCGGCACCTGGTCGCCGTGCTGGCGGCGGACGACGATCGCGTGGTGCACGAGTTCGTGAGCGGCGCTCTCCGGAAGCTGGCCGAGAGCCCGGCGGGCCGCGCCGAGCTGCTGGCGGCCGGCGCCGTCGAGTCGCTCACGCGCCGGCTCGACTCGCCCGACCCGGACGTGCTGAAGAACTGCCTGGACGCGCTGCTGGCCGTGCTGGCCGACTTCCAGGCGGTGGGCGCGTTCGTCGCGTGTGGCGGCGTCGAGCGGGCGCTGGCGCTGCTGCAGGCCGAGCCGGCCGTGTTGCTGGAGCTGGCGCTGGAGGCGCTGCGCAAGGCCATGTACACGGCCGACGGCCGGCGCCGGCTGCGCGAGGTCAGCGGGCTCGAGGAGCTGCTGCTGCTGCTGGAGGACGCCGGCCGGGCGGCGCAGTCGGCGCGCGCCGTCGCCGTGCTTGAGCACGCCGCGCTCGACGCCAAGAACGTGCGCGCCATGCACCGCAACGGCGGCATGCTGCGCATGGTGCAGCTGGCGCGCGCGCCGGGCGCCGAGCCGGCGCTGGTGGCGCAGTGCGGCGCCGTGCTCGCACGGCTCGGCGGCGACGAGCAGATCCGGCGCTCGCTGCACGAGCTCGGCGCCGAGGCCGTGCTAGTCGAGGCGATGCTGGGCGCGGCCGACGCCGGCTGCCAGGCGGGCGGCGCCCGCGCCGCGGCCGGCCTGGCCGCGCTGCCGGCCGCCCAGGAGGAGCTGGTCCGACTGGGCGCCGTGACGCCGCTGCTCGCCATGCTGACCAGCGCCGAGACGAGCCGGCCGGCCGCGCAGGGCCTGGCGTCCATCACGCGCGGCCACGAACTCGCCTGCCGCCAGGCGGCCGAGGGGCTCGCCAAGCTCGTGGACCGGCTGGCCGGCGACGACGACGAGGCGGCGGCGCACGCGGCCGCCGCCGTCGCCAACCTGGCCGGCCAGGAGGCGGTGCGGCCGGCGGTGGCGGCCAGCCGCGCCGCCGATCGGCTGCTGGCCTGCTTGAAGAACGGCAGCGCGCCGCTGCTGGTCGCCGCCTGCGAGGCGCTGGGCGTGCTCAGTCTGAGCCTGCGCGCGCGGCACCAGCTGGTGGAGCGCGGCGGCGTGCAGCAGCTGCTGCAGCTGCTCGACAGTGACTACCCTGCCGTGCGGACGGCGGCCGTGCGGGCGCTGCAGGTGGTGGCCGCCGACCCCGGCGCCGCTGAGCAGCTGTGCGACGCCGCCGCGGTGGCCGCGCTGCGCGGGATGCACGCGACCTCGGCGCTGAAGGTGGTGCTGCAGGTAAACCTGTCGGCGCTGTACAGCCAGTTCGGCCGGCTGAGCGCGCACCACCGGCTCTGCGATGGCTTCTTCGACACGGGCCGGCGCGCGGACGATGCCGCCGCGCCCGAGCTGCAGGCGGAGCTGGCGCAGCCGCCCGAGCCCGGACGGCTGGTGCTGCTGCTCAACTCGGCCGTCTGCCCGCAGCAGCCGGAGCCGGCGCCGGCCGAGGACGCCGAGCCGGCGGCGGCGCGGCGCGCCTCGCCCGGCCGCCGCGCCTCGCCGCGCCGCAGCCACCGCGCCGGCGCCGTCTCGGCCGAGCCGGCGGAGCCGACGACGCCGCCCGAGCCGCCGGCCGACCACCGGCTGGCCGCCTACGTGGCGTACGTGCGCGCCTCCGTGCAGCCGCTCGAGTGCGACCGGCGCCAGAGCGCCACGCTGGCCGCGTTCGTGGCCGAGCGGCTGGGTGGCGCGGTGGCGCGCGACCAGCTGGCCGGCTGGTCGAACCAGCACCACGTGGAGGAGCTGCAGCGCCGGCACGCCAGCAACGTCATCCCGGTGGGCGAGCTGGAGCGCGCTGGCCTCCGCTGCCGCGCGCTGCTCTTCAAGTTCCTGGCCGACCAGATCAGCCTGCCGTGCACGCTGACCCGCGGCAGCTACGGCAAGTACTGGAACACGGTGTTCGTCGCCGACGACGGCCCGGCGGCGCCGGACGGCGCCTACCAGGAGGTGGTGGTCGACCTGATTCACCAGCCAGGCAGGCTGATGGCGGCCGGCACGGCCAGCGCCCTGGAGTACACGACCGGACTCTGAGCATGTCTGAAACTTGGTGCCGGACTCGGAGCACGTCTCGAAGCTTGATGTCGGACCCTGAGGAGGTCTGAAGTACACCACTCGCTGAGGTCGATGATCGGGTTTGAAAAACACGTCACAGACCGAGTGACAATGCTGGAGCCAGATGAGGATAATGTTGGAGACCGGACAGGCCATACTGGAGGTCCCAGACTGACTCCGAAAAGGCGGGGAAGACGGACAAGGAAAGGGAACCCTCGCGATTTGGAAACGTTTCCTTTTTTAATGCGCTGACAGTGGGTCGCTGATTAACTCTCCACGCTTCTGTGCCGGTTGACGTGACAGAGCAGACCGGGACGGCTGGTGCTCTGACCGTTTGTTTTGCCTGCCGCCGGTGCCCGGGAGGCCTCGCGTCGTGTCGGCGTTTGTCGTAGTCATGTTTTGCACGATCGCCTGGCCTGGGCAAAGCCTGTGAGGATCATTTAGATCAAAGGATACGGGCAGTGATGAAGCAACTAACGCCTGCTCTGATTACCTCACTGCTGAACTGCACCACCAGTGGTGGTGACTGATTGCCGATTGGGTCAACAGATTTCAGTCCGCGGTATTGCAAGCCCAAGAGATTTGGCTCCAATACAAAGAACAGTGCAATCCTCACTCAGCACGTTCTTGCTGATCAAGATGTGAACATCGACGGAAGTCTGGCGGGCTGCCGGTACAGTGTTCCTCCGATAACCGCATTCCGTTTTGAAGCATTAATTTCAGTCGCCACTCTGCCCCTATCGCTCGCGCGTCGCAGCACACTCCCAAGCACCTATATTAACATAACTGCAGACAGCTTTTACCGGCAGCGTATATGGCGAGTGTAATCTCGAGAGCCATCCGACTCGGCACGTCATCCGAGGCTTCAAGTCCGCAGATGGTTTGAGCACGCGCACCCCCCGCCCAGGCCTCTTTAGGCCGGCGCACCTCGTGTCCGTTACCAGCACGCGCCTGCTTAACATTACCGCGGCGTGCGGCTTAACATTACCGCAGCGCCGGAACCAGGCTTAGTCTGCGACGGAGGGTGTGCTGTTTCATGAGCTGGGTAGTTAATGCGTCAGACGCTATGTTAGCAGCAGTTGTTGAATTCAAGGTATGAAGCGTGTCGAGAAATACTAGTACTTCTATCTGCCTGTGTATGCACACTGTGTCAGGGAGTACATGTTTAAAGAATATAGTTCTCAACATATGCTTTGAGTCATTTGTGGTGCACTGTTTGTTCGGCTGTGCACGTGGAGGCATTTCGAGTAGCACTCCCATTGGAAGCATCGGTACCCTCTTCCGGGGAGAACAAACACACACGGCAGTCGTCTCATGAGTCATCTGGCGCCACAAAAATCGGTAACAGAACTGCAGATATGTTTCCACCACTTGTGCCCTCCGTTGGCGGCATCATGACTTAAAAGAACGTCATGGTAAGCACAGAATGGTACACAAACATCACTAAATAAAACAATTCATCGGTTAAATTCATGACAATGAACGTCTATGTATTTGGTCGATTTCGTTACCATTACAATGATGATTGTTTGGAGGGTGATCCGCACGTGCACGGTCCACGGATTTGAAGATGCTGGTCGGTGTTTAGGTATTTGCGGAACCATCTATCCCGTCAGTATCATGAATGGCCACCGACAGGATAAGAGTAGCCGAGATATTTGGGACAGAACGACTTCCAAACTAGCTAGGTCGGGTCTCGGCTGAATATGGTGTAGTTTCAACAGGAAAGGAGACACCGAATATCAGTGGACCACTCTGAGAGACAGGGGTGGGCGAGGTGCCCCCCGACCGTGACCGTCCGGAAATCAAGCGATAATGACGTCACCGGTCACGAGCTTCTGGTCGGTTGGCCGCACCCAGTTCAGACTAACCGGATGTGCGCCGTCAAAACTGGTCTGACTGCACGTGCGCCGGTCAGGTGAGTTACGCTGTACCGGGCTCAGTAGCGGCGGAACCTCTGTAGAGATGGAGGGGGGGAAACGTAATTTTTACGTCGTTTCTTTCCATCCACCACCATGCCCAAAGCTGGAGGGGGCCTGCCCCCCCCCCCCTCTCCTCCCTCCGGTTCCAACGTCTTTGACCAGGCCTGGCTGGCGAGGCAGGTCTGGTATGGGGCTCAGGGCCTGACGACTGAAAAACGTCAACTGGTGACGTCAGAGAACAGCTGCGGACGGTCTTTACCGACTGAGTCAGGTCTGATATGTTGTGTTGTCAGGTAATCCAGCACAGGTGGTCTAAATTGCTTAATAAATGTATTGAGCGTCTTTACTTAAACGAATGATGCAGCCAATACTGTTCTTTCGGGACGATTCTCTGTACGTCTGGCCAGTGCTTCTTTTTTCTTTTTTTGCTACGACTGCTTTTTACAGAATCTTAGCGTTTAGTATGACTGCGGAAAACCTCCGCTGTTAAAATCGCTTGAGCCTAATAGGCGCTTAGAGTGTCAGGGTCACGCACAGCTCCAGCCCTGAAGTTACCATCCGTCTTGCCGGTATATCCGGCTGTATAGCTATTATATTTTTAAAGTGGTCTCCTAAAACTGGAGTCTACCATGCTGTTGGTTCACAGCCATCGGTCGTGGGTTTCGAAATAAAAAAAAATGTTTTGATTATATAGTTACGATGACACAATGAGTAAACAAATTTGCAATTTCCTTCCAGCGCAACCGAATAGGTCGATTTTCTTACATGAGTACGCAAGCCTTGGCTGGAGATTTTCGAAAATTATTAAGTGGTTTGAAAAGGATTTCAGACTGTTTCTTTTCAGTCATTGTCACAGGCCTGATGTTAAAATCTCTATAAAATGGGGTCTATAACCCCCCTCCCGATCTCCAGCCATGGTTTCAGCATTCCCAGTGTTGAGTAGGGTGGCTCTGAGATGCTCAGATGTTGTCAAATTGTTTCAAAAGCGCTTTTTTATGTTTTTGCTGGGCTCATTGAACGGATGCCTTGTGTAAAGCGTTGCTCATTTTGATCGGCGTTTACCACTGTTACATGGACGATGAATGTCGCTTTCTCAGCGTTGCAGTCTCCAGTGCAGTCCTTACAGGCGGCCGGCAGCTAGCACCAGGCGCGCAGGCTGGGTCGGCTGGGTTCCGATATGAGGTCGTCAGGATCCATGCTGTTGGGTTTCGTAGTACTATGTGACAGGGCCTGGAACTGCGTTTGTGGACTGCCAGCCAAGCCGTGAATTAGTCAAGACCGTGCTCCTTAAGTGGCTAGCCCAGTCAATGCCAAATATTATCCTCAGACCCAACAGCGCGGATCCCGACGGCTTATTATGGGAACACAAGCCGACCAGTGTCCGCGCGCCTAGTGCCAGCTGCCGGCCGCCGGTGTAGATGACACTGAAGACTGCAGTGCCCAGCAAGCGACAATCAGCCTCCTTGTGACAGTGGTCAATATACTAAGTGCCTGAGTGAGCATGATTGTTGTAATAAGGTAAGACGGAATTAGCCTTAAACTCATAATATCGAAAAAGACCTGGAAAAAATTAATCCTACATTTCGGCCGCGGGCTTTCCTCAGGGATCCCTAAGGGATGTCCGTGGCCGAAATATAGGACTACTTGATTTTTAATTTTGTTCTCGTCATGAGTTTTAGACTAATTCTGTCTTACCTTATGACAATGGCAAACGCCAATTAAAATGGACGAAATTCTGCATAAGCCCTTCTTTCAACTGAGTCCGGCAGTCATGGAAAAGCACTTTTAAAAATGTCTAAAACAGCCTTTGAGAACCACTAATGCTCAGTGATCCCCAAAGATTTGTGACGTTAACATGAGTTCCTTATGTACGGAGCATGCATTGTGATTTGGGAACTCCAAAATACTGGATATGCGGACATTCGCAACCAAATTCAAAACGTTGCAGTGTTATTTCGTCAGATCCAAAGCTGCAGCTGTCTTAAAGTACAAGTGAAAGTATTAGCGGAACCACGCGAAAAAATCACGGCGGTTAAATGGCCAGGCACGTTGCCAAAGGGGCCTGGGTGGTGTGGGAACCATTCCCCCGAGCGAAGCGGTCTGCATTAGACATTAAGCGACTTCGCAAGAATACGGAATAGTAATCATACATATGATGCAAATGCGACCATTATGCTTCTCTCGTGCCGAAAATATGAGGTCCTTTACATAAAATTGGTGCTTTTTCTCAAACATTTGGTCATATGCCACTGGCATATGACAACATTTGACATTTCCTTCTCCTCCTGACAAAAATCCTACGTGCTTGTAAATTACCCACACTGATCACCGGTCAACCGCCACTGTTAGCCGTAGCAAAGGCAGCCACCTACAAGATCTCTTCATGCCGGTGAAGAACAAATAAAGCCAGGTCGTTGGCCATGATCTGGGGTCGGCAAAAACCTGCTCTGTAACGAAGTGGAAGCATTTACATGCCGCGGCGAACTGGATACGAAAAACAAGTGAGCAATTAACTGTCGGTGACGGGTTTTTGCGTGATGAGCATCACAGGATGGGGCTGTCGTCGACACGTTGACAAACACAAACATGGACAACACTCCAGAGCCGCAAAATACAATGCAAAAACAGGAATATGTGGCGAGTCGTTAGTGGGCCTGTTACAGTGCATCGAACGCGTTTGACGATGGCTTTATAGAAGAGCCGCTTGATAACGCTTGGTGACGGCTTATAGCGGTTTTCCAGGCATGGAAAGTAGTGCTGTGCTGTCCTGCTCAGGCTATTGTTCGGTGTTCTAAAATAGTAATCAACAAGAACTGGGATTTCTCGAGAGGCTCGCTAAAAAAGATTGAAAGGACCGGTCAATGGCCGGCTATTGTTCACAGTTACCACAGGCTGGGCTTCAGACAAGTGCTGATCCAAGTGCAGCAAATTATGGCATGAGAGGCCACACAGCAGCATGACTCATTTCATCTCAGACACTGAGCGACTGTGGCTTACTGAGAGAAACGATAACAGCAGCTGACAAACTGGACCAAGTCCCGGCGGCGAGAACAAAAGAGGGTGGTCCAGCTGGGGATGACCAAGTGCAGCTATAGCGACAGCGCCCGTAGCAAAAACGATGATTAGCAAAAGAGAAAGTGAGCTCGGCGTCATTTGTCACGCAGTTTTTATGCAAAAGTTTAGAATGTGCAAAGTTCGCACACGTTTTTGAGTTCGTCAAATTAAGAACAGTCTGTGTCATACGTGCGGGCGGAATCAAAATACAATCGTTACTTGCATATAATGCAAAACAACAGTGAAAAAGCTGGGGCAGACCATCACTGTCCGCTGACTGTCTGCGTGAAACGACAGTAAGAGCACAGGCTATACATATCTGGTTCAAGCATTCCGGTGAGGTTGAACCCGCTGATGCAGCGCCGAACTCTGCTGACTGATCACTATTTCACGAGAAAACTTCGGACAGGAAACATCGCAGAGAGTTCCTTCCTGTCAGATAATTTAATTTGCAACATATTGCCGCTGAATCTAACGGAAAGTTCCCCTTACATTGTCCTGACAAAGCACTGGTCTGAATCAACCGGACGGAGTTATGCGCTGTTTAGCTCTGTCTGCGCTGTTTAGCCCTGTCCATGAATTGGTCTACATTGTTTGGCAAACGTCACGGAGTGGAGGACTCAAAGAGTGGAGCGAGTGTCATTCAGTTCTCTCTTAGGGAACCACGATTCCTTGATTACGCGAGTTACGATACGGGTTTTTGACATATTCTATGGAAAATAACACTGGGATTTTCTCCGTGCAATCACATCGATCGAGATACTTATTCCGTTGTGGTGGCAGTGGCAACTCCACAACAGTGCTAACCGTTGGCTGTTGCGAAGACGAATCATGGAGTATTTTACACTGGCCTGGGACTGTGGCAACAGCTATGTGTAGCAGGATGCAACTACAACGTCATCTATCCCTATTGCGGTCGTTTTAGCGGCACCCTGAAACGCATAACCTCATTCTGCTGCCATTTTTTCTTGGCACCTGATCCCCGTCTGGTTTGCCTAGGAGGTCACGTCGATCAAGTCTCTCGATAAACCATCCCCTCCCTCCCCCCCGCTCACATGGGGCCGGAGTTGTGCTACCCAGCGCCGGCAATATATCCTCAAACACTGCGGGCATCTGCTTGATTAACAAGCTCATTCGGCCCAAACCCTGTAAAAGCCGCGGTAATGGCCGCGGTTGATCGCTTCGCCGTGATTGGGACCGCCGTAAACCTGTGTGTTCTACATGATAACAGCCGCTTTCAATTGGCTTGTGGCCGCCTGATGGGATCAGGCCCCGGAGTCCCGCAGCTCACTATTTACGACCCGCGGCGGACAGTGCGTCTCCGACCACTAACAAAGACGGTACCGGTCTCAGAGGGTCCTCGCCAGGTCGGTTTTCCACTCAGACGTGGCACCCAAATAAGGTCACCAGGGGTTCAGATTCTCACGCGGCTGAATTGATGGTATATGGAATACGAAGAGGCCTAATTTGGTTATAAACGTTAAAATTACGTAGTCCGCAACCTCTTCTCGTACCTCGTGAACAATTCAACGGTTGCAAGCTGTCCACCTCATCGTGAGATATTCCATTCAGTTTTGGTTTTAGCGACTTTTGTCCAGGTATCCAGACGCATACCGCTTTCATTTGATAGATCGCTTTAGAAAGACGCATTTTTGTGTTCTAAAGATAAAAAGAAAATCCATTATTTTTTTCAGTCATGTTCATTGTGGATTATCTGTGCGCGCCTCTTTTGGGCTTGTTAGTATTGTAAGCGTCAGGACGGATGACTCTTGGTGGACAGGACGGTGCTGTAATTGTCCACGCGGCGTGGAATACTTCCCGCCCTAGACATTGATTGTAAAAATGTTCATAATTAAAATACCACACTTATAATTACGCTGACGTTTTAATGGATACAAATAACCAAATCAGGGAGGCGTTTTGTCAATTGCCAGAGGTGTAATCTACATCTGACGTGAAAAGTGCCGGGCGCAGTCGGCTGTCGCGCGGAACGCCGAGTGCTCAAGCCCAGCGCCGTTCCAGTAACAACACCAGCTCCAATATGGCCCCAGACGGCGATAACAGGGCGCGGCGACTCCAGGTGGCTCGTGCGAGTTATCTGTTTACCGCGTCTCGCCTCGCCGCCAGCAGGCTCCGAGCTCTTGAGCGGTGCTCGTATTTCTCCCAGGCGTCCCCGTTTGCCGTTGGTCTGACGCAGCCCGCCGAAGGCAACCAGTTGCCGAGGTTTGAGCCGCTTTTAGGCCGGCCGAACGACAAACCCCGCCTCACGGCGGCCGTGCGTGAGGCGCACGGCCGACCAGCGTAATCCCAGGAATCTGACCAGAACAGACGTCTGTTTACAGTGGGGAAAACAGTAGGAGCCGCCACTCATGAGGCGATGGTTCTGCAGTGGGAGGGGATGTGTCCAGCGTCGACATTTAATGGCGCAGCTTTCAGCGTCGACATTTAATGGTGCAGCTTTCCCGACGAGAATAACCGTGGTCGTTCAGGTGAAGTGGAGGCAATGCATGGCTGAGTCGCTGTCGTGCATGGTCACGGCACGACACGCGGCACGGCGTGAAAAGCTCACGCGCAGCGGCGGGGAACCGTGGGAACCTCGCCGGACATTTCAGCGGTAATTCGTGATTCATCGGCACGCGCGTCACGCCGTGTGGCGCACCCCCGTGATGTCCCAGGCCGACGTGAAGCCTTGGTCCCGGTGCCAGGCGAGTGAACGTTTCGGGTGCCGCCAGCAGGCAGTGGGGCTGAAACCAGTGCTGTGGCCGACGGGAACTGCTCTGTTCACGGCTCGGGTGTCACTGCGGGAAAAACCACACAGAGAAGGTCCATCGTGATAAAACTATGTGCATCTGGTGGCTGATACCTTCAAGCTGAGGTGACGCGGAGGAATCAAATGCTGCGAAGAAAGACCTCAAAAGATGCATTGTAATAATCCATTTGTCAATCTGTCTCTTTTGACAAAGACATTGGTATACCTGGTTTGTGTCTTGCCAATTAAATACGAAAGCAATCAGATACTTTTTTATTTCATTCTTACGCAGAGCCGAGATGGCAGACAATAAAGCGGTCTGACATGCGGGGACTCAGAATGACAAATGGGGCAATGAAATTAGCTGTCGAAGTGAAACCAAATCGTTCCCTATAACCTGCAAAATCTACAAAATTCACTAAACGTTCTCTGTTGAAATGGCGTGAAATAAATCAAATACCAAAACAACGCTTTAATGGCCCCAAAGAGATGACATTGACGAATGGGAACCACCGAGTCGTGCCAAATGATCCAAGGAAAACTCAGCCCAAAGATCGCCCATCGGAAGGGCTATTTTATAATACAGATGCGTGTTATTGGCTTTTATAATGGGTATTCATGCTACAAATCATGGACTCTTCGGAATGCAGACAATGATCGGAATTTTCTTAAGTGAAGCACAGCCTCGCCAGTCCCACGAGGTGCCAATGTTTTGTGGACGATTGAGGCGCTCATTTTATGTGTTCTTTATGCTGCTGTCGGTTTGGCAAGGTTGGAAGTTAGCTGCATTAAACGTAAGATCAAAGTCACTCCAAAAATATTTGGGTACACGAGCTATGCATAACAGATGCCAGCATTTTCAGAACCAAATTTCGTGTTAACGTCGCTATGACTCAGTGTTTTTTATCTAAATTTTCGCCTGTTTTCCGCATGAGTCCCATTTCCAACAGTATATCAACTTCTCCCTCAGCCCATCTAAAGCAGCGCAAGTCTGTCACACCTCGTCTTCTCTCATGGCACGAGCACTTTGAAATGCCCCAGCTGTGCTCTGCGATCACGGGCCTGGGCCGTTCCTGCGCAGCGGCGTCGGGCGGGCCGCCGCCCACCCCCGTACACCAGGTCCGCTGCCTGCAGCTGCCGCACGGGCCCCCCGACCAGCTGCCGATCCCATTCATTAGCACGGCATTAATCATTTCACACTTTTTGCGACGACGAGCCATTGAGGGCCGGCCGACGGGCGGACATGGCCTGCAAGCACGTGTCGTCCCCTGACTCTGGTCCAGGGGAGCAGGAGGCTGGCGGTCAGTACCCTCCCAGGCTCGCTGCCTGTTCCTGCCTTCGTGGGCCTTCAACGTAGCTGTTATGTTTCACTTGCGTCCGGGGTGTTTGGTGACCGTCGCTTGAAGTACTGGTGCTCCATCGTGATCAAAACAAAGGTTTGCTTGGCAGTGGCTGCAGACGAGCGTTGTGGATCGCAAATAGGTAGAAATGAAACGCCGCAAACGCCGATGATCCTATTAAGTTAGTCTCTTAATATTCTGTGGAGAGATAGGCAGTCATCATAATTCTTGCTGACTGCAATGCACACAACAAGTGGCTTGTGGTTTCCAAGAAACATGAGGCTGTTAAGAGAATTCGGATATCGCATTTCTTATAGCAAGAAGTAATGTGAAACTTTCAGCGACATGCGGATTTCAAAATCCATTTATCCCTCCCCCGAAAAAGAAACATCGGAAAGGTGGAAAAAGGCGTTGATTCATCACGGCGCCTGCTGCGGGCTGTTTATTTTGGCGTTTTGCCCCGGCCACACAACGCCGCACCGTCTCCCCTCTTCTCTTCCTCCTCCCTTCGGTGCGTTCAGCTTTGAATGCGTCAAAGTGTGCAGCACATCTGTCGCTCCTATTCATAATTTACATTAATCATTGTGCCGTTTTTGCTGGCCGGCTGGGCTGGCCGGGAACGACAGCGGCTGCGCTGGTGGTGAAGGTGACGCCGTCACTGAAAGGCCGGCCCTCTGCACTGAGTCAGGCGGGCACGCGCCGCCGAGAACGGGACCGGACACACCAGTGAAACGTCCACCGGTGCCAGCGCGTCGCTGAGTTGATGGTGATTACGAGGGACGAGTGCCAACTAACGGCTGTCAGAAGTAGTCTCCCCTGTTCTCGAAGACTTGCTAACAACGGCTGACGTCTAGTGACAGGGCTGAATCCCCTGGCACACAGACACGGTGGTCTGGTGAATTACGTGAGGGCACGTCTTCTGTGAAGGGATTACTTCCTGCCATGCTCTCGAACTTGTCAGGCTTTCAGATACAAATCTGGATTGTATCAGGAATGTCTTTAACGTGAACGCAATGACAGAACACAAAAACGGCAATATTCTTCGTTTAGTACAACTCTGTGTTGTGCTTTTTGCTTGTCAGTGGTATCTTCGACATGCTGTTCCTATGTGCGTATCTTGTCATGTCGGCATAAGCCGCTCTCAGGCGACAGGTTTATTTTTCCCAGTGCGCTGCTTCAGCCTCTCTATTTGGGAGCCCGTTCCGTCGTTACAGCACCACTGCTGGATGGTTTTTCCTCTTTAGTCGTCCCCCGAGGGATTTGCCCGGCCGCAGTTAGAGTCTGCAGCCGTTAGCCCCTTTGTTTAGAGGGTTTGAGCGGCGCGTTGCAGGGTGACGATCAATACAACCCCGCTCGGTGGGAAGGGCAGGGCATGGTACTGTACGGAACGGGACGGGACGGGTAGCTGCGATCCAGGTGGCTTTCCTGGTGGGACGAAACAAGATAACCAAACGACAACTGAATGTTAATGAATTTGTTCATGCCAGTCATTCAGCTGGGGTAAGTGCATGACAGGATGTTGAAAATAATAAATCGTGATGTTCTAGATAACGGGTGATTTTCTTTCCTTGCACAGGACGGTTTTTCTGCGGAATAACATAATGGTAAGCAATTCGCGGGGAAGAGTGATTTCACATACCACGTGCGGACACCCTCTGGACCCTTGACCTAATGATGGAGTCCTTCCACGAGACCACAGTACCTGCCTGAGTCAATATACGCTGACTGATCTGGTTTTCAGAGTCCGGTCGTTCCCTGTGGCAGATGGACGAAGCGTGTTCGGGACCAGTCTTTGAGTGGGCGCGTTGGGCGTTTTTTACATTAATCATAGATGAAAAACTCAGATAGCAGTAATTGGGTCCTAATCTTCCAAACAATCTGACATAATAAGACTAATTGATGCGCCATTCTGGCACGGTTTGCGTGGAGCTGCAAACTACCATCTTTGAGCACGTGGGTGGACCATAATTGCGGTCTACGAAGATGAGGAAAATGCAACTGTTGCGATTGGAACGCAGAAAGAAAGAGAGAAGGAGTCAGAAACAGGAAGAGGGAGAGAGAGAGAAAGAGAGAGAGAGAGAGAGACGTAAAGAGTGAGAGGGAAAGATTTGGAAGTTCTCCAATGCATGAAATGCTTGGTAAGTCCCTGAACCTCCTGGGGTTACTAGGCCCTGAGGGTGCAGCAAGTTAATTATCAGAATCGAATGACAGTCCCTTTTTTCGAAACACTCACAGCAGTATTATCGCTCCGCGAACGTTTAAGTTGCTCAACTATTTGCAGCTAAGTTTAATAAGAGAATGGCATGGCAAGAAAGCAAACGCAGCTGCGTTTGTGATCAACGTTTGGGAACAATGCATGCCATATATCCGAGGCCGTTTCAGAACTTTTCTATTGGAGATGATTCATCTTCCTTCGTCGAAACGCTAGCAAACGAAGACCAGCCCGGCCGAGCAATTTTCGTACAGCGTCCAGCGGAGCGCCGACTTTTTGTTTGCCGGCCCTCGGTCCTCAGATTGGCCCGACGCTCCCGATAAATTGGGTCAATTGGTGCGTGTCAGCGCTGACGTGCCGACGAGTTCCGCCCCTCCCCCCCCCTGCAGCTCCGGCGACCGGCCGTGCGCGCCGCCCGCGTACAAGCACGCGCGCACAATGCAGTGGCGGTCGTAACCGGAGCCTACCCCACCGCGGAAGCGTGCCAAATGCATAAATAAGAAGCTTTTGTCTGCCGCGGCTCTCGCGGAGATCGCCGGCAGTATGTCTGAATAACTGCGCCAGTTTACGACGAAATAAACTTCATATCATGAATAGGCATCTCGTTGTCTTTATGCAAATAGCCGGCGGCCCCATTTGTCCTCATCGGCGTTTGAAAAAATCGCGGTAGTCCACATAACGGGCGGGCGTCGATGGTCCTCTTTGTTCGAACGCCGGTTGACCCCGAAAGCTTCTGCACTGCGACTGCTTGTGTGACGCCTAGGAGAAGCCGGTAATTAGCAGTGAATCTCAAAGCACGTCGTGGTTTTGATTTTGGACGCATTTCTGCAGGACAGCTGAATGATGTGATCCGGTCACAAGCGATTCCGAAAGTGCATAATCGCTTTGGAGGAAGCAAAATTATTGCTCTTTTCTAAGATGATGGGCGCTGTGAGTAAAATTTCCCTATCTATGCGCATCTATCTTGCGCAGATTATGCATTTACTTTCCAAGGGCTGACATAAGCCAGCATATTTCACTTGCACTAGAAAAGCAAATCTCTGCTGGGATTATCTTTTACTTGGACAAGCTGCAGTGCACCGTGACTTGACCTCAACATCATGATGTTGATTGCTGGTGAACGACCTGGTCAATACTTTCCTTTTTATACGAAACGGATATTTGCATTGTGATTTTCACAGAAATAATTACCTTTGCCTACCTTTGCAAATGAACTTGACGACCATATATCAGGATAAATGCAGCATGTTGATGTAAACAACGTTGATATCGATCCGTTTTACAGAATTGTTTCTTCTCTGTACAATTTATTACAAAACCTATATTTGACGAACGTTTTATCGTTCTGAAATGATGATTCGTGCTAATCACTTGCTTGCGAGACTAGCTTTTCCAAAGTCAATAGCCATCCAAAACCATCCTTTCCGTACTTTCGATGCGATGTTGAGGCTGTTTGCAATCAGCAGAGGACACGAAATTACATTCCACGGTGCGTCTTTTTCGGTTGCACCCCTCGGTCGCCTGTTCAGTCCGTGTTCACGCCCACTTTTTCTCTGCCTTCCAATGGCCGGGTCATGCGAACGCAATCCCATTCCCTGGCATCGCATGCTCTGGCTAGCTACCGTCGGTGCACGCGATAGGAGTCCCCCTCCCCCGTGAGAGTGATTACCTACCCCTGAGTTCCGCGCCTGTGCGATTGGAGATCATTCGCGTCCTATTCGAAGCCTCTGCCCAGCTATCACAGTCCTGGCCAACAGGATGGCTGCCTCCAGGTGGGATGCTCCGTTCGAAGCCTCTGCCCAGCTATCACACACGGTCCTGGCCAGCAGGATGGCTGCCTCCAGTGGGATGCTCCGGGTGGACTGGTCAGCGCCATTCATATGTCAGCCCCGCACCACTGGAGGGGGAAACTGCGGCTAACCTCGCGAGGGCTTCATGCGTCAGCAGGCTCGTCGCTGAAATTAGCTGGCCCTTTCGTCTCAATTAACGGCTGCACTAGTCGCATCGGCCTAGACCGCGTGAACCGGACAAGAAAAAGCCCAACCTGAAAGCAAAGTTTTTAGTGACTCTTCGAAACGATCCGTTTCAGCTTGAACCCTAACTTTCCTCATTGCTTTACCTTCATCACATCCCCACAAAACGCACGTTCGAAAACCAAACATCTAGTTCATGTGTTCCTTTCCAATGCGCATAACAAAACACGGCCCATGGTGCCTACTGCCTGATCCGATTACAGTTCCCATCGCATCGTTCCGAAGACCGCACAGTTCCCTTCCTTCCCCAGGCGTTGCCATTCCGACACCGATAAAACGCGTCAGGCCCGCGTGCGGTCTGCGACACAGCCGACGGGGTCGATCCGCCGGTGCCCGCGCGACAATCGTGACGCGTCTGAGCCGGAGCGACAATCGTGACGCGTCTGAGCCGGAGCGACAATCGTGACGCGTCTGAGCCGGAGCGACAATCGTGACGCGTCTGAGCCGGACGGACGGACGGCAGAAGAAAGCAGGAGGGGAGGCCGCCGGACGAGCGGCACCTCGGCTTACCCGCTGATGTATCGCCGGGAAATGGCCATAAATTCGGGTCGGCTTCTCGCGCGGACCGGAGGGCCGGACAGGATGGCGCAACGCGCCGCGTCCACCTGGGCAGTCGGCCCGGGATTTGTGGCGACGGAACGCTTGGAGGTTACGCAGAGACGACGGACAACTCGGATTCCGCGAGTGAAATGGGGAAGAAACCGGCTGTATTTTGTGGTGAGGTTGAAATTTTCGAAGTGAAAGCTTGTGAAAACAGACAGTAAATTTTCTAAGTGAATGAAACCAGAGGACAGGCCATTATTTCCACCACGCCGGACCCAATCGAATCGACAGACTTTTCCGGGCCAGGGGCGCAGTCAGGATTTTCTTAAGGTGGGGGCGAAGCTCATTGTGAACTGAAATCATACGAGAACCGCCTGCTGGGAAGGCGATGTGCAATGGTTTTCACAGAAATGTGCGCCCAAGGGGGGCCTGGCCTCCCGCCCCCTGGTTGCGTCGATGTTCCGGGCTGCAGCTCTCCGGCGCCTGCCTTCCCTTCCCAGTCCTCTGCGTCTCTGGGCTGCGCCTGCCCGCACCCCAGGACACAGGTACCGAGCCGGAGCGGCCAGCCGCGGCTCCCACGTCGTCCGCGCGCGGTCGGGCGGAGCAGTGTCGGGTTACACCTTCCGTCGGTGTGGCCAGTCAACACGATGTTTGCTCGCTTCAGCGCTTCCGGGAACGCTACACCGGCGGTAGCGCACCTTCCGTGTGCCGCCAGGTGTACACTGGATCGCCGTGTAAGTACGTGAGAAGCGAGGACCACTGTCGGACCGTGACGTTCTTTGTCACGGGAAATGTTGGCTAGGGACATGGTGGGGAAGGCGTGCTCCCTCTGTGGACCATGTGAGCGCTTCAGAATTCGCTGAAATAAACCACCACTTTCAGGCCCCTGGAGTAAAACAGACTTTTGTTCGTTCGTCGATAACAGTCTCAGTAAACGGAAGTCAGATTTTAATTGAGAACGGCTTGAAAGCCGCTTGCAGTTAAAATAGTTGTTGGTTGATGGCTGCTGATGATGGTTACTCTTGCAAACCCAACTCCAAAATTTTACCAAAATTATAATCTCAGCTGATGTACTCAACTTCCACTATACTTTTCCACTGCAATTTCACAGACACATATGTATGTTGTCTTCTTACCGTTCATCGGAATTTTGCAGTATTATTGCTCATAGGGCCAAAAATAGGAAAACAGGAAAAAATGTACCCCATGCTAACCCGATGAACCTCAGCCGTTTTCGCACCAACACAAAAGAGCCTAAGCATGGAAACGATAATTTTTCAGGATTATCTGGGACAATAACCGGCTCACCCTCTTTCGTCATTTATTGCCCTAATAGAAGACATAATGAGCCGTCCGGCTTGCAAATATGTTAATGCCAAAAGCTTCTTTGTGTCTTTTTAATGACCCGCTGCCAACGTTTCATGGAAGCAAAAATCGCACGTCGTTGATATTGCCGTTTTTATCTCTCTGTCCGTTGATAATAATATTGTCTCCGCCTCCGTCTCAACTGATATTGTCCTCTGATTCATTTCAAGAGTGGGTGACTGCCAGCGTTCTGCAAGCCTGCACGCCGACTCGCTGCATTCGATAGCATGCGCTGAAGCAACGCCATCGGTAAGCCCTGATCAGCCCTGACGAGTGGGTCTCCCTCCGCGCCATCATCCAGCGCCACCAGGCAGCTTCCGCCGTCCGGCAGGCGGGATTAATGATGAGCGCGGTAGTCCGGCCCCCGAATGGAGCGCCTACCCACCGGCGCCGCGCGGTAAATTACAGCCCGCTCCGGCCGCTAATGTCAGCGGGGCATCAGCCGCCGCGCTCCGCAGAGTCGGCTCCCCGATCGGACCGGCGGCCCGCCTCCTGATGGACGGCTGCCGGGCTGCCGGCTGCCGAGACAGGATGCACTCCGGCTGCGGAAGTGCGGCGGACTCCCCGCTCTGCGCGAATTTAGTGGGCGGGATGTGGCCCTCGCGCAGAATGATGTCTTATGGCCGAAATATCGACAAACGGGCGAAAAAACTGAAATGCCATGGTTCTTGGTATTTGTGCAGTGGTTGAGATCTATACGGTAAAAAACGCACTGTTGTTAAAATCCCGGTTAGTTAGAGCAACATATTGTTATGGATTTTTTTCTTCGTTCCAGTACATTGACCGATTTTTCATTATGGCTAAGCCAAATTATAATTCTGAGTAAGCACGATCAGTAAGAATACAACTATCTTCACCGGCCAACAACCGTGTCAGGGTCGTGCTGACAGTCCGAAAACATCGTTTGGGGATTTCTAATGCCGGATGACGATTTCGGCTCCTTTTCCACGACCCCTTCACATTTCGTGGCCCGCCGGTCATCGGTCGCGCGTTCCTCACCATCTGCAATGCTCTTTCCTGCCCCGAAGACAAGGACGTGGACTTCGCTTGCGGTGTCCTTGTCGCCGACCAGCCAGGAGGCCAATTCACTCAACGATAATGACCGAGTTCCCGTTATTAGTGCAAACTGTTTCACAATGGGGCCCGGATGAGATGATGCCGTCCCGTACGCGACCTCCGCTGCCACTGCGCAATGCTCACAATACGTCAACAACACAAAAAGTGACAGTCCGAATTTCAGCCCTTCCCTCCTACACCGCACCACAGCTCAAAAAGCTCCTCAAGGGATCTCCAGTTTAGGCGCCTGACGTTGTCCGCGTGGATAAAAGTCCTTTTTGAGAGTCATTTTCAACACGTCTTCTCATTTACACGTATGAAAGGGACGATTTACTTCGTTGCTCTTTTCGGTTTAACGATGTGGAAATGCATGTGAGGAATGCAAGTGAAATGGGTCCAAATCAGAGGACTTCAGTTCGACGCACAGCTACGAAATAATACGGCCAAAACAAAACTAGAAAATTCAACTTCAGCTTGGGTCAACTGCCAGCATCGATTTCATTCACATGTATTGCGGCACGACAATGGCGAACGGAAAACTGCCTGCGAATCTCCTACTGACAAAGGATGTCCGGCAAAGCCGTGAAAAGAGTGTTTCCTGGGGACCGGGCGAGCGTGCAAGAGCAGCATCGTATAGCAGAAGCAAAGCCTCGAGTACAAGCTGCGCCCATTCGTTCATCACCCGCCAGGTTGGAGTCGGCCGAGAATTAAGCAATAAATCCTCCGTCGGCGGTTTGCTGGTCGGCAGATTTCACGCCAGCTCTGAAATCCATTAGGCGTCGGCAGCGTTTTTAGGAGCGCGTTCTTGTTCGGCGGCGTTCGGCCGATTTGTTCTGCGTGCTCTGCGCTGATATGAGCGGCTTTCATTTCTTACCAGCCGACTGATGCAGATGGCACATCAGCTGGACCAGCGGCTCAAAGGCGCTGGTAAACAGCGGCCACGGGACGGCGCGACAAAAAGCCGATCATCTAACGGAGAGACAGACGGTGCCGCGATTGCCGCATTTGTCAGCTGACTGTTTCAGTTCGGGGTGGACCCAAGCTGAGCCGATGGAAGTGATACAGAGGGACGAGCGAACAAGATAACATGCTGGATACAGTTCACGACTGGAGACGGGGCAGGGTGTGTGTGGGGGGGGACCCTTGGGGCATGTGTCTGCGTTCCGCTCGTCTGAGGGTGGGCGCAGTGGGTGGCTATGGAGTCGGATGCTCGTGAAACAGGATATGGCGACCTCATCAGACAGAGTATACAAATGGCTTCCCATTCACTCCTCGCACATAGTTCCAGCACGCCTTCCATCAACAGAAATAAGTCAGAATTATTGAAACAGCGCGAACTCATCAATCTACGCACATCGCTGGCAACATAAGTAGGAATAAAATGCCATTTCCTGTACTTATAAGGTTCGACCAATCAACCATACCAAGCAAACACAAGACACACTGTCCCGCGAGTTTTCGCCATGAGGATTTAAAAACCTCTCCAAAAACATGTTCAACAGCTTTGCATCGCTATCGCTCCACAATAAATCAACACCGACGCTCGGCGCCTCCGAGGGGACCGGTCGACAAGCGGAACGAAACCGACGACTAGTGCACCAGATAATTCCCGCGCGGCGACCGCTCGCACCGTGCGCGCGTCCGCATCGTCCGGCGGCCCGTTCGCGCGCTCACAGCGTCCACGTCCGCGGCGGCGGCGCGGCCGCGCGCCTAGCCGTTCTGAAAGTCGCCGTGGCGCTCCTCGTCCACGAACGGGCTCTCGTCCCGTCCGTTCATCTCGTCGATGGTGGCGATGCGCACGCGCTTCTTGTTCTTGTTGACGTCCGCCTTCTGGTAGACGTCGGCGTCGTCGCGCTCGTCCTCGTGCGTGTAGTAGATGGCGCTGTGCCGGTTGTAGACGAGCAGCGCCAGGATGACGGCCGTCAGCAGCAGCAGCGCCAGCACGCAGCCGACGATGACGCCTAACTGGGAGGCGGCGGCGGCCGGCGGCTGCGTCTGCACGGCGGCACAGTAGCGCTCCAGGCGGGCGTCGGCGGCCGGGTCGGAGCCGGCGCCGGCCCGCTGACGGCGGCACCGTTCCGCCGCGCTCACATCGGCCGACCCGCCGCAGGGAGGCAGCACCGTCGCGTTCAGCAGCTGCACCTCCAGGCCGGCCATCTGTGGCGGCTGGGCGCACCTGTCCGCACACATTGCGTTGGGTCAGAGGCAACGTTCGAACCGACACTCAACGTTCGGTTGTCCGAAGAGGTTGCGTAACATGAAAAAAAATATATTTTGAAATTGTCAGATTACTTCGAAACGTCAATGAACAATAACACCCACGACAGTTTCTCTGAGCCAGCGGTGGACTGAAACGACACAGAAATAATGGCCCACAAAAAACTACTTAGAACATTTTAAAAATGAGTAGTTTACCATAACATCATCACACATCATCACAGCAAGCGGCACCTCAGCCCACTCGGCCGGCGCAGTCTCACCGGAGGCAGGTGCGGCGGCGGGCGTCGGCGCAGGCGGCGACGAACAGTTCGGACGCGCGCAGGAACTCGAGCAGCGGCCGCACGTGGCACGCGTCGCACACCCACGGGTTGCCGTGCAGGCGCACCACGTCCAGGCGCGCCAGCTGCGCCGTCACCGGCTCGGTGAGCGCCTCCAGCTGGTTGTCGCTGAGGTCGAGCCGCCGCAGCCGGTGCAGCGGGCGCAGCATGTGCTCCGACAGCGACAGCAGGTAGTTGGCCGACATGTTGAGCGAGACGAGGCGCGGCAGCGCCGCCCACAGCGCGTCCGACAGCGAGACCAGGCCCGTGTCGGCAAGGCTGAGGTGCTGCAGGCGCGGCGCGGCGCCGCCCACCGCCTCCAGGTCGCGCGCCGCGATCGCGTTTCCGGCCAACGAGAGCCAGTGCAGGTGGTCGCCGAGCGGGCGCAGCAGCGCGGCGGGCAGCGTCTGCAGGCCGTTGTAGGAGAGGTCCAGCCGGCGCACAGTGACGTCGCGGAACAGCTCGACCGGCAGCACCGACAGCTGGTTGCGACCCAGGTCCAGCTCCTGCAGCCGGTGACCGCTGAACGGCAGCGAGTCCACCGACTTGAAGTGGTTGCCGGCCAGGTACAGCTTCTTCAGGCGGCGTAGCTGCCGGCCGGACGCAGACGGTCAAGCCATGCCGCGCACTGACGGAAGCTTCGAGGTCGGATCAGGTTTGTTGTAGGCTTATGGTCTCTGATGAAAATCCACCGCTCGTTCCCCTATATTACTTTGTTTGCTGTTACTTTAGCATGAAAGGCCGAGTACCTGTTCATTAGAAGCAAACCCCCTCATGGCTACAGGAGAGAGCCCTTCGTTAGCATTATTCGTCAACGAAATCCAAGCTACAAACCTGAATCCAGCAGATCACCTAGGAGGTCTCGTAGTCTTCACCCTTTTCGGTACTTGCAGCCGTTTAACGCAGAAACAACCAACTAATGCCTACTGCGTATCGCGATTTGAGCCCCGGCTCGTCAGTAATACCTTGTGTTACAAAAACCCTGCAGCTGAAAAGGCAACAGTTCACCACGTCCATGGCTGTCCGTTCTGCTCAACGCATGCCGTACCTGGCTGGACTGGCTGATCATCGCACCTCCCGGGATATTCGCACCAGCCAGCGCACTCCTCACCTGAACGTACTCCCCGACCCGCAGCGTGGACAGGTGATTGTCGCTGAGGTCCAGCACCTCCAGTCGGGGCACCATCTGGTAGAGGCGCGGGCTGATCTTGGTGAGGTCGCAGCGCGCGCAGCGCAGCTCGCGCAGCTCGGGCACGTCCTCGAACACGTCCGGGTCGAGGCCGGAGAGGGCGTTCCCGCTGAGGTCGAGCCGGTGCAGCTCGGTGAGCCGCAGGAACAGGCTGGGCGCCAGCGCCGGCAGGCTGTTGTCCGACAGGTTGAGCGAGCGCAGGCGCGGCGTGAACTGGAACGCGCCGCTCGACACCGACTCGATCCGGTTGTGCGCCAGGTCCAGGTGGCGCAGGTTGTCCAGGCCTTTAAAGTGGTTCTGGTACAGGTTGGTCAGCAAGTTGTGCGACAGGTCGAGTCGCTGCAGCAGGCGCAGGCCGAAGAACGAGTTCTCGCCGACGGCCGGCACGCTGGAGTGCGTGATGGTGATCTCCTCCATGAAGGCGCTGAACCGGCGGAACACGGGCCCGATCGTCAGCTGATTGGGGTTCCACTCCGGGGCCTTCACCACGAGCACCTGCCGGGCGCGGCGCCAGGTTCAACACGGGTCTGATGGAGATGAGCGGGGACGTCTGCGATGACCAGGACGATCCCCGCATTGTTATCTTTCGTAGGACCTCACTTTAACTCGGAAATATGCAATGAAACAGCGAGCATCACGTGCATTATTACACGCATATGACGCTTCGGACTCTTAAGGAATTGACCAGGAATTGACGGAAATGACCAAGAGGAAATGACATGGCAAAAATTCGAACTTTGGAAGAAAACGTGACATTTCTAGCTTGGCGTTCCTGCTTTTTTGAGAGACAACGCTTCCTTTGGAATAACCGTCGCAAAGGCCGCAATGAAATATACCACATAAAAATTGACAATAATGTCGTAAAAACCTGCTATTCTGCATTGTTAACATTCCTACTCATCCAGCTTGTAAAAACCATCGTCCCTAGAATATGGATGTTTTGGTCTGGCCTTCAGGCCGCACCAATCAAACGGCTATGAAGTTATATGGCCTCTATCAACAGTACACCATCGGCCCAACTAGGGAACTGCTTGATTAGCCCCATCATTTCATTTGTATTCCATGTTAAAAACACAGCCGGCACATTACAGCCGGACGGGGAGGCAGGACGAGATGGGAGGGACGGTAGAGGGTAATAGAGAGGTCGAAGCCGGCACGGAGCCGATCCAATACCGGATTCCGTAGATGGGATGGGGGGACTGGCCGCCGGGCCACCATGAAGGGCAGGGCGGAGCCTGGAGTTCCCCGCAACGCAAACACGAAACAGAACACACAGTCCCGCTGTGAAAATCGGGAAAGAGCCAGATATGGCCTTGCCTGTGTGAGACAGAACACTGAGTGAAATCCAAGAGAACGCTGGGGACGGAACAGAACCACACGGTCCCGCCGTGACGTCAGGAAAACGGCCAGACATGAAAGCACCAATCATGAGGGACAGAGCACCGCCTGAGGTTCCCGGGGACGCCGGGGCCCGGGGAAGGAACAATGCGCACGTAGCTGCGGCCAGCCAGACCCTGTCACACGACCGCGCGGGCCGTGGAACGATCGCCGATATCCGGTGTGGCCGTGCGACACGCGATCGCCTTGACCAGCCAAGCGGCACCGTGCGGCACTCCGCAAGCCTCAGAGACAAACCGCGGCGACGGCCGAGCGGCGAACGGCGGGAGGCAGCGGCGGATCCAGCTGAATCGGGAGTGGGGCCAAATCGCTTCCTGGGGAGAGGCTGGTGGTGTGGTGGGCATCGAGACAAGTTTTCAAACGAGAAAAATTATTAATTATCATCAACGAGAAAAACGAAGAAAACAACGAGAAAAATTAATTATCATTAATTATTATCTCCAAGGCGTATTTCAAGCCTTAGAGACCTCAGGGGTATCACTCCATTGTCCTTCCCCTGGATCTGCCCTCCGTGAAGATACCTCCGCAAGTGAAGGCATCTTCGGCCAGCCACCGCTCTCTACAGTTCAGTGTTATCCGGATATCGGAGCTTTCCAGACAAGGCACAGGGTGGTGGCCAAGGCAGCGTAGCAATTGCAGCGACTGCACAACAGTCTGCAATGAGCTTGTTCTTTGAAAACTGCATGGAGTAGGCGTCATCAGGAATGCAGACCATGCACCGTTTATCCGTGACTGATCGATGCTTCAATTACAGCCAGAGGAGCCGCTATAAAGGCGGCCCCCTTTCGGGGAACTCATACAAAGTGCTTGCTTTGAGGCGACAAGAGCTTGCTGAAACGGCGATGAGCTTTAAATTGCTGGGAGATCAAATGGCCTGGAACCACTCCACGCAGCTAGTCCTGCCCGTTCCGTCTGATGAAGATTCCGGTCTTCCTCGGCCAAAGACGTGAAGACAGCTAGCTTGAGAAACTGGGAGTAAACACTGAAGGGTGGGCGAGCGTAGTTCCTGTATCTTTGTGTTCCGAAATCATCATAGGTATCTGGATGGGAATAATATTCAGCTTGAAATAATTTTCAATTCGATATCACCGACGCCTGATTTATATTCGTTTCCAGACACAAGAATTTCAGCTCGCTATGACAAATTCTCTAATTCTCTAGGCCTCCCCCTTCCCTATTAACACGTACAGTGGAAGGGGTTTCGTGCTAACGCGCACTGAAAGGAGAGCACAGAAGTGCCCCCCTCCTATCTCGGAAACGGAAAGAGCTAGAGACGTGAAATTTTAAGGGTAGGGTAGGACCATAGACATTAACATAGTGTGCAATTTTCGTAATCCCTGGTCGAAATCTTCAAGGTCAGATAGGGCCGAAAAGGCCAATTTTGGACATTTTCTCGGCCCGAACAGGCCATTCCGTACGGTTTTTCGAACGAAACGGGAAAATGGTTCGTGTTAAAGCGTTAAAACGTGGAATCCAACAATTTCCATTCATCTGGCGTCTTGTCTGAGGATTTCGGGTCAATTTCATGCTAGGTCACTGACCCATGGCGTAATTTCTCCACTCTTTTGCAGACCAGATTTCGAGCAACGCGAGATAGTGGTGTAGATTGGGTGTAAATAACGGCGTCAGACGCATCTTTTGGCGTATTTTCAGTGAAGATAGCCAACATCGATACCTTTGATCATTTCTAGCGTTACTACCTTCCGCAAGGTCAAAAGAGGTGAAGCGAGACCGTTGACCTCGGATGAAGTTTTTGACCCGAATGAAGTTTTATTTAAACTGTCTGTGCATAAGTTATTTCGTTAGAATGAACTCATTTACACCATTTGATTGTTGTGAAAGGTATAAATTATATATATATATATATATATATATATATATATATATATATATATATATATACGTATATACATTATATAATTATATGTATATGTACGCTGTATATATACCTATATATATATACATATATATACATATATATATATATTCATATGCATATATATATATATATATATATATATACACAAGCCTATCAATGTGGCAAATGTGTTTATAAGGCATTTGGGTGCATATTTCATGCAAATCAACATGTTGCAAAGCAAATCTGGACTAAGTCACAAGATAGTTGACCTTGACCATTGATGCCCCTGACCTTCACTGACCCTGGTATATGTAAGCGTTTCTGGTATATGCAAGCGTATCATTGTGACCACCCGTGTTTTTATTAGGGTCTTTGAATGCATATTTCATACAAACCGACAAGCTGCAAAGCAAATCTGGATCGGGTCACACGCTGGTTGACCTTGACCTTCATGGACCTTGATCCTTACTGACCTTGGCTTTGGTCTTGGTACATCTATTAGCTATACCCGAGCAATATCGCCTGGTGATGTTCAAACGGTAATATAGCGTAGAACGCTAGTCCTTTCGCAAAGCTCCCATTTGTCAGCGATAACCGCTATTTCCGTCATGTTTGTTTGGCTTCAGATGCCTCAAACTTCAAAAATTTCCGACCGATTTCCGATTGTTTTGCTTCAATCGACGAGTTATTTAATTGCTATCAATGTCACAAAGTAGCAACAACCAGATCCGATCCGTTCTCAAGATTTTCAAGAAAAACGGGTGAGGGGCACAAAAGCGCCCCCCTCCTTCCATTACGCGTGGAAACCACCTAAACATGTCAACACAGTAGCCCCCCCCCTCCCCCACCACAGCATTCAAACCAGGCGACCGACTGGGCCATATTACAGCTCCCTAATTCAACTCGTATCCAATACGCGGATTCCGTGCACGTACTTTTCACGTGTCTTCGACACGTCATTAATCGCAAGGGAAGAAAACATCTGCCACAAACCAGCCTCACGGTGGCCTTTAGCCCGTGCAACGGCCACGCATGTGCACTACAACCGCAGTTCCGTATGTCCAAACGCCGGCAGCCAGCGAGCATTTCAACTTTTGATCAAGGCTGGAAATTTAGTATACTTTCGATGGGCCCATGCCTCCTCCGTCCCCCTCCCCCAGCTGCAGGGATTTAACATGGGTCCTATGGGCGTTGACTGGAAAGAATGGGCCGCAAGACCTCATCAGCCCCTAAATCATTTTCGAAAAGTTCCATCCTTGCTTGTGATGTTATCCCATGCGTTCTCCACCTGAACACAACGACTCCCCACTCACCCTGGTGTCGATGTCCAGGTAGTTGAAGAAGGACGAGTCGGTCATGCCTCCCGAGCGGCAGACCACCTGTTTGCGACCGAGTCGATCGGGCCGGCACGAACAGCGCGCCGGGCACTGGCCCAGGGTCGCCGGCACGGCCAGCAGACACAGCGCCCACAGCTGGAGCAGCATCTGGAGCGGGACAGAGCCGTGCGTCACGGAAGAGCCTCAGACGGCGCACGGCGTCCGAAAACATCGGATGGTGGTGTGGTCGCGTGCCCAAACTGCATTTTTCAGCCATGATTGGGGCATTTTGATTCGGGCAGATCTGAAACGTTCACAAAGTTCATGGGTGTGACTTTCTATTCGGCGGTGGGCACTTCAGCAACCCGAATGTTGAATGAACATCCGAAGATTTGTGAACTGAGTAAATTATGGAGTGTGCATCCACAATGATTCTGAATCACAAGAGCAGGGCCATTCCAGTCAGTCTCAAAAGTTACATTCTTTAATATGTTATTTGCCGTGCTGGCACAGTTTTAACGCTTCTTGTCCGGGAGTGGCCTTTGTGATGATTTCGTCATCGAGCCGTGGTTAATATCGTTCGGAGGTCGAGCAGCAGCTGGCCAAGAGCGGACGTCATCAATCACGTGACCCGTCGTCTTGGACCCATTCAGTCATATCGCGTTCCAAAACGCTGTCAACTTCATCAAGACGATGTCCAGCTATGAAAGCGCGACAACACTTTTTAAAAGACGCCATTTTTCGACGGGAACATTTGACAAGTGAAAACTCTGATGTCGACTTTGGCCGACGTCGGTGCGACGGCTGCCCTCTGTCTTCCTCTCTGCCCTCTCCCCTCTGCTGTTTCCTCTTCTCACGTCGCCTGCCGCCTGGACCGCGCTTCCCAGGAATCAATGGCGCCGGCCTGCTCTCGGACCGCCACGCGCCGATATCAGGCTGCTCTTGTTCACCTACATCTCGCTGGCTGGATTATCTTCCCGCCCACCGAATAAATAAAAAGCCGTCTCAAGGCAATCCGTCAACATCGTGCCACGCTGTAGCTTTCCATTGCATCAGAACGCCACCTTCGCTGACGCGTCAATCAGAGGCCAATGCTGCCGTAGAACTGGTTGCAGGCATGTTGTCAGCATTTCCCTCGAGGGAGGGGAGCGAATGCCAGATTTTGTCTTATGCTTCTGGCATATGACGAAATTTGTAGGAATAAGCAGCGGTTTGACGTAACTGACCCCATATTTCACGCACAAGAAAAGCACATCATGTTTGCTTTTAAAGCATATTTAAGACTACTGTCCCATATTCCTGCGAAATCGCTAAACATCTCATGTAGACCACTTGGCTCTGGGGAAGACCCCCACACCCCTCCCCCCGACTACGTGGCTGGCGGGCTGTCTCCTTCACCGGCCGGTGGTAAGACGCTGATTGGGCAGTTTATCACGCCGCGGTCCCGTCATTTTCTCGGGGCTAATAACATTGATCCAGGCCTCAGCAGGATGTGATGCGACTTAAATCAAGAGCGCCGGAACGCCATGATCTGAAGCACGCCCCCCAGTGTGCTTTAGCCCTCCTAAATCCTTTAATGAAATACGGGTCCTGAGCGGCAGTGCTGGGGGCGTCTGGGACGGCTAAAGAGGCTCGCAAGCCGAGCCAATGAAAGTCGTTTACTAAGCTAGATACATTGTAGCTGGTCCGTTACCTGGAACGCATGCCACACTGAAGACAAAAGGTCTGCATCTTGAGCGAGAACCCAGTGTCGGTATCACTGACGTGTTTGGCAGCGTGAGCCATTTGCCCACGCCGGATATGGCGTCAGTCCGAGATATGGAAGAAAGTCATACCTTGCAAAAAAGACCACTCGATGTGAATGAGTAAGTTTACCATACAAACAATGAAACCTAACGCAACGTCCGCGCCGGCCACCTCGGCGCCCCGTGTTCGGCCGTCGCCGTCAGCACGCCACGTCACGGTCAGCCGTCGTCACGGTCCAGCCGGCGGCAAGCACCTTCGGCCGATGCAGAAACGACCGGCCCACGAGCCGAGCAGCCGGCCGGACTCGTCCAACATCCCGGCGGCGACCGTGAGATGGTCCGCTACGACTCCCGCGGGACGCCCTCAAGGCTGGGGGCCGAGGCGGCGGATCGATGCCGGCCCACTAGCGCCGCCGCCGGCCGGAGGAGGAAACTCCTCCCGCGGTGGCTGCAGGATGCCGCGGCCCGGACTGGCGCGCCTGTTCCCCTGATGAGTTGGGCCTTGGCTCATTAGCGGCGATGTGCGCAGAGATGTGGAGGGGCCCACAGGCCAGGCTCGGCCGAACACATATGGCTTTGATCTTCGAACTCTGCCGTGCCGAGCGTCAGAAATGGGCCCGCAGCTTAATTTTACCCCACGATGTCCCATGGGGCATGAACAGGGAGGGTGAAGAAACTGTTCTTCGATTCGAATGAAAGGCAACTTAGCCGTGGTTGATAACCTCAGAGACCACCGCCGGGGCACACGTTTGAGTCGCCGGCTCAATAACTCACTATGCGTCATACATTGTGAGAGGCTGTTTGGTATAGACATACTGTTCGGGGTCGAACTATAAATTTAGATATTTGGCTTAGTGAGCGAACTGCAACGTTTGTACGCCTTTTCAGAATCTCATGACACGCATAATTTAGGCACTCTCCAGATGACAATACACGTCTCGGTTCACGATGAACCCAAATGCACTATCCCATCCTCGACAGAAAATCCTAACAGACTCGTTTTCCGGGATAGAGCGTGGAATAGCCGTATAACTTTGTACATTTATGCAATCATTGCCAGCATCTTAAAACGACGGCTTTAGACTCTGTACAAATGGCATTTAACTCAAGAAGCGCAAGCATCTTAAATGGCCAGGGAGATAATGGCTCCGTAAACGCGACAGCTGCAACCACGGGCGCGGGAGACTTTCGAATTGGATGGCACCAACCCGTTTTGATGGCCTTTCTTTTCACGCAGCAACATAGTTCACAGGATTCATATGAAACTTTCCAAGATGGTAAGGGCTTTCAGAGTTGTTAGGGCCATCACACGACCTGATCTATGAGTTGCTATTTACATTAGCTAGAACAACCACCTTCGTAGAAACCTAATGAAATGCAAGAAGTTTCCCGCGGAAATTCTCATAACGTTGTTCCCAAAGTCCAAATGAACAAGCAAACTCCGAGAAGTCCGCTAAACCCGAGACAGTCCTGCGTCTTGCGGGTACACGTCCCTGCAAGACCCTCGATCAGACTGCCACGCAGACACCGTCCCGATCTGGGCCATCCCCATGTTACTCCCTAGCCATTTGGTCGCCAGGTCGGCGCCATGCGTCCCAGCCCCCTCCCCCCGCCGCCAGCGTCGGCGGCGACCCTGGCTCTGACGGGGCCGACACGGCCCAGCTGCCGAAATCCAGCGCCGAGGGGGCCGATTTAGCACGCGCCGGAGCGCCGCCGATCGACGCTGTAGGGCGGCGCGTGGGGGGAACGCCCGGAGGGGGGGGGACGCACCGCTCGGCGGACACGCTGCGGCCTCGTGATAGCGGCAGGCCGGCGAGGTGTCGGTCCATGGCTGACATTGGTGCAGCGGCCCGGACAAACAGAGGTGGCCGACGGCGCTGAGAAAACAGTCACCGCCTCGGCTGAACATGTCGTGAGGTAGCAGGCCTCGATTCCTGGGGGTCTGGTATTATCTGTGGTCTACTCTTTGTACGGAATGGCATTGTCTGTTGTTGCCGGCGCGTTGTGTTTGCTTTAGCGGGCGCTCGGTATTGCGTTCTTGCAAGAACTCCTCGTACCTTCAGTTTGCACCAAGCATGTTCTGTGCTGGCTCCTTGTTGATCATGGTGGCTATTGACGGCCGGCCATAACACCTAACTAGGTGAAGCTGAATCAGCAAAAGGCCACGCAGCAAGCCAGTCAGATAACATTCACGTCACAGCCAACGCCAATGTCGAATTCCATTCGCGGGCGAGCCAGTCTAGCAACTGACCAAACTCGCGCATGGCGCAACAGCGTGCAGTGCTGAACATTAAACAGAAGTCCGGTCGGCCGGACGGCGCAGACAGGAACCACGTGATTTCCTTCGGCTGTCTGACTCTGACAACAGCCACCGGGCCGTCACTGGTCACTGGTCATCAGCGCCGCCCGCTGGTCGTCAGAGCTCACCAATCAATGGGGCGTCAGACTGGCTGAGTGCCCCAAATGCTGCGGCCAAATGGTCTGGACACCGCTGCGCTTTGAGCGGAAAGTGCCGCGCTTAGGGTTATAACGCAGCGTGTGGCTACACGATAACGCTCTAAAGCTTCTGTGGATGGTCGCGGGGTGTGAGATGGCGCGATGCGAAGGGGTGCCCCTCTCTGCAGCACTGCTTTACTATGTAGATAGCCAAAAAGTTTGTTGAACGTCAAGGTCTGATGAAAATCCAGAAATATTTCGCTCCTTCAGCAATACGAGAAACCACTACTCAACATGTGCAATAACATATGACAATGACATATGTGCAATGACATATGACACCACGAAAGACGATACGCTCACTTGCACGGATTATAATGAATAAAATGCTTGATGTTTAGACATTACTACTAATTCCAAACTTATACACGATTACTAACCAGACGTAATCGTGGATAAGTTTAATCTAAGGACGGTTCAGCACAGGGATCAGCACAGTCGGGAGCTTTCCAGAAAACTTGTTAATCTCCTGGCCCAGTTGAATCGTAAACTGCCGGAGTTGGTCGGTGTCACGGGTCACCTCGTCTAAGAATAGAACTTAACACACCAGTCGAATTCATGGAAACACTTTAAAGACCCTTTCAACTGCGCTGGAGGACAAATTTGGAGTAGCAGCTCGCTATTTTGTTCATTATTGCCATGAAATTGCGGGAAAGATCAACGACTATGGTGTGCTTCGATCCTTTTGTTGGATGATAGTTTGTTTTGTGTTTACACCTGCGACCGAGAGGGAGGCAGATGACCTGTCTAGTCGGTCGCCCCCTCCCCGAAAGCTCTCCCCATGTCCTGTCCTGTTTACCGCTGTCCAGGCACGGGGTTAAATGTTCGGGCCAGGCGCCTACCGTGACAGGAGTCACGTGACGCGAAACGTGACGTGACGAGTAACGGCCCACGTAGCCAATCGACCTAAAACGTGCGTGAGGTAACTTCATCAACCGAGGGTTTTAAATTCAAATCTGCTAACGCAGACCAGCAAAAAACTCTTCAGGGAGCGTTGGAAAATGGCTTGTCAGTTGGGAAGGCGCTGTGTTTTGACCTACATGTCGTTCTAGAAAACAATGTTGAATAAAAAGTCCACCGACATTCTAGAAACATTAGTCGTTGACTGAAATTATGCAAAATATTTTCATCTTTTCACCATAATTTTGTTTTCAACCTTTGCAGTTTTCGCATTTACGGTGCACGGTTTCGGCAAAGCCATGTAAACTGGGATTTAGATATTGACAAAAGTACTGGAAACATTCAGCAACCCGCCCAACTGGACACCTGTTCCACCACAAAAGCTCACGCAAGTCACTTTTACCGCGGCCTATGTCCCCACCATCAACCACAACTAATGACCGGCACCCAACCCTCTCCCCGCCTGCAGTCATCTCCCCGTCCCCCTCCTCCGGTCAGCGATGACTCGGCCATTCTCCCTCTGTCGCCGGCGTCGGCCGGCGGGCGCGTGGCGCCACAAAAACCGGCTGCCTGAAGCGCGCCGCCACCGGTGACGTCTTGTTTACGGCGCCGCCATCTAGCGGCGGACGCGAGCGTGACGGTGCGGCGGGCGTCACCGGCACCCTAAAACACGGGGTTTCCGGCCGCCGGGGGAGGGGGTGGCGTCACCCCGGCTGACACGGGGGCTGAGTCACCAGAGGCGGCAGACTGAGCCGGCTCGCTGCCGTAATTGGCTGATGGGCCCGCACGTTGTGCAGCGTGTCGCGACGCCCCGCTGCCGCGGCCCCCCCCCCCCGCCCGTCATGGCAGCGTCCCCGTGAGGGCCGGCTGGACTTCAGGGGCCGCGAGACTGAGCGTCGTCGACAGCAGAGAGCTATGGCGTTCCCCTAACCCGTGCGCTTCGTGTTAGTCATCAGATGAACCAGAAGACAAAAAAACGCCGCTTCGCTACGGGACAAATGGCCTTATTTGTCATCAACATAGCTTTATTTAAGAAGTAAGGCATCGGGTAGACATGCCATGTTTCATGCCTCAACCCCAACTCCTGTCAGAGTCCCTCCCCCGCGCGAAAAAAAATGTTGCTTTCACAACAAACGATCTAGACCAGGCAGCTTTCCCAGCGTCGAGTCGGACTGCACAAAGCCATGGGCGGGGCCGGGATGCGTCGCATGCCGGACCGTGACCGCCCGGAGCGCCGGACGCCGGTGACGGGGTCCCGGCCGGGCCCCTGCAACAGTGCATGGCCACGGAACGCGGCCAGTTCCGGCCGGGGCGGCGGAAACGGGGCGCTTCCTGACCGGGCAGCCCCGCCGCCCGCCAGCGGCGTCACTCCCGGCACCGCGGACCCGGGCGGCAGCGGGAACAGGCAGGACCGCCGTCCGGAACCGCCGCCTCTCCGACCGCCGGCCCTCCTGCTTTTAATTAGAGGGTCAGCCCGCGGCAGCGGCGGGGGAGGGGACGGGCACGAGAGCTGCTCAAGGGGCTCGTGGCGCGTGCGGGCGCACCTCCGACCGCCCGGCCCGACTAATTGCCGCTAATTGCGCCCGCCTGTCCACCGGGGTAAACAGTGGCACCCGTTCGGTCCGGTAATGGGCTGCGCGCCGACCGCGCTCGGGAGCGACCCTTCTGGAGGATCACGTCCGGCCGCCGGCGGGGGCGGGGGACAGGGACAGAAATACCGCCTGGACAGAGACTGTCGCCATCAGCGTCTCACCGGCCCGTGGCGAAGACCAGGCATGCTCACGTGGTGCAGTTTGTAGGCCGTGAGTCGAATCTTAGCGGAGGCCTGATTTTGCGTGGTGGATATGCACAGACGGCTGACGCAGATCACGGACAACAGATATGATCAATGGCCGTGACGCTTCCGGGTGACGGGCAATTATTTTCATTCCAGACAAGGCGGCGACCAGGAGCGCCGGATACTGGCCGGATGCCGGCCGGATACCGGCCGGGTCCGGCGGCCGTGAAGTGGCGCGCCGATGACAAAGGCGGCGCTCTGGCGGCGGCAGCACGTGCCGGCCCACGGTGCGGCCTACGCGGTCAATGTACCGGGCTTCTGTGCCGCCGCCTCATCATAAGATTGCCGGAACTTGAGGGTCCAACTCTCGGAAATCACCACTTCCGGGGCAATGGCCGAACGCTTTTAGTCATTTAACCTGGCGCCGACGTCGGAGAAAGTCAGCGGTTGTGATTTCATGCTAATGTCACCTGGGAATGCAGTAATCAGTCGTTGCCGTACTACGCGAATATGTCTAAGAAGCATTGTCAGCTGTCAGTTTTCTTAAAGCGGCCAAACAATGACAATACCAGCACGATGACGGCGCTTGTCGGCGGTCGGATGTCGTCACCACTGTGAGACTAACAAAGTGGCAGACAATGTCACCTCGTCCACCGCCGTGGACTGACGTCAGCGGATGACTTCATGAGTCGGACATCGGCGCTGCACCCAATCACAAGGCATCCAACACAGCAGCGCCGAAGGTCAAAACAGTGAAAATGTGCAGGGCAATGGTGTTTATCGACGAAAATGGGAAATTCGAACCTGACGTACTGTCCTGCTCGGAACCATCGTCTGCAAAGAACCTGACTGCAGACTGCTTTGACTGCCTTGATTTTAAGCGCATTCGATCTGAGCCACTGATGGCAAAAGACGTGTCTATTTTCAGCTGCTCTCACCATCCCAACTCTACACCGCCCGTGTCGTTCTGCCCGCAGTCATGACCAGCCGTGTTGACAGAGCTGCGTAATGACGCTAATACAGACCCGCACAAACCGCGGGCCAAGCCGGTGGCGGACGGGCATGAGGAGGCCCCCCGGGCCGGCACGCCGCCTCCATCCACCACTAATAATACCCAGCTGGGCGGCGGCGTCCACAGCCGCCGACGGCCGGCGCGGCGGCGCGTCGACTCGAGTGACGGTCCAGTTTCGGTTCCCAGGCTCCGGGCGGGCGGCTGCGGCGGCCGGCTCGGCGGCGGACGGTAATCAGCGTTGATTTATGCGGTCCGGGCGCCGTCATCTCGTGCGGCGGTCGTGCCGCCTCCAGTGCGGCGTATCACGTGTCTCTCCGAGCGGCGCACGACAGCTCATTCCCAGCTCCGGCGCCCCGCGAGCGGCGACACCAGTCCGCCGGCCCCGAGTGGGCTAATGAGGCACGGAACGTGAAAACCATCCGGCTCCTGCTCGGAGCTGGCGCTGCTCAGTGCCCGGCAGATTTGATTCCGACGCGAAAGAAAAGAAAAAAAAAAACAGGCACAGGAATGGCGAGAAGCGTGCGTCAGTCCGCGCGGTCCCGCGGGTCGTCCTGGCGAAATCCACAGGGACTTTGGGACCACAGGGACCACAGGGACCACAGGGACCGTGGCGGCCACCGTCGGTCGGCCGCCACGGCGATCGACGGCAGCGGCTCGCGCTCCGTCTTTTATTTTCGGGTGCTGACAAGGTTTCTCCCGACGCTGGCCTGAAGGTAAATTGCAAATGAGGCGTCATTCAATGCCGCGTGCCACTCCCGGGGCCGGAGACGTCGGGCGGACAAAGATCCGCCACCTGGCAGCCGCCGCCGGCGCCCGCACGTCCGGCGGGCGCCGTCAGTCCTGGAAGCCATGTAAATGCTCGCCGGGCCAGGAGCTCGCGCGACAAAGCGGGCGTCCAGGTCGGCCGGGCCGGGTCGTCCTCGTGACGGACCTGCTGTCCGGCTGTCACTGCCCAGCTGTTCTCCGTCCCGCTCCGCGTCACGGCGGCGGCGGCGCGTCACAGCGAGACACCCGAGCTCCGTAAGCCGCGTGAAGCGCGAAGGTTCGAGGAGACGCCAGATGGACCGCGCAGCGCGTGTCCGGCCGATGGCAGCGGCTCGCTGTCCTTGTACGCGAAATCTCCAGGATAGGGGCAGGAAGTGCGCCTGAGCGTGAGCGTGACAGATGAAGCCCGCGTCGCCGCCGCGGCCTCGCCTCGGGGCGTTCGTCGGCACTCCAGGCTCAGCAGGATCGCCCGGCGGAAGCGTTGGCGGCCCGCCGGCTGGTCGGCCGGCGCCGCGAGCCGTGAAACTCGATTCCGCCGGCGGTACGTGACCGATAATTCGCCGGCCGTCGGCGTCGACGCTCAGTTCCCGGCCGACAGCCGTCCGAGCGAGAGTGCCGGGGGGAGGGGAATGTCACGGCGGTAACGGAGCCTGCACCCAGTCAGCCGTCCCTGCTGCAGCAAAACCAGGCCATGACAAACGTCGCCGGCACGGTGCGGAGAGTCACGATCCGCGGGGATTGCAGGAGGCCTCCAGACTCACTTCGGCGGGTGGGTTTCAATTTGTAAACATGGCTCGGCTGCCTCTTCTGCTGCTCGCAGCAATGTTTTCAAGATGTGCCCTCTTTTACAACGACGAATAAAGCCCGAAGGCTACATATGGATGCTTTTCAGTGGTTCATTGCACGCCCAAACCCCCCTCAATGCCTTCTCCCACTTCACCTTCCATGCGGGCCACGTCCTTGATCATCTCGCGTTCGCTTCGACGGCCTTCCGCTCCTCCCCTCTCCACGCCGCGGCGACGCTGCCACAAGTCCCCGGCGCCGATCCATTCACCTGCCGGCCGCGCGCACAATACGCCGGCTGACGCACGCACGGAGCCCGCCGCCGTCCGGCGTCCGGCCGCGGCCGAGACCGCGCCCGCGCCCCGGCTCCGCTCAAAGCCCGGCCGGCCGGCGCTGCTGAAAGCGGCCGCGTGACGGCCGCATTGACCGAGCGCGGCCGCCGCGGCGCGCACACAAGTGGACAATCGGGACGGGGCGCCGCGCGGCGCGGGGACCGGGCCGCGAGGGGCGGCCGGCGGACGGCGCCGAGACGCGCGGACAAAGCGGCGGCCGGCGGCCGGCCGGCGACGGACACCCATCGATCGCGGCCGGCGCCGTCTCGGCGGTGATTTATCGCCCGGTGGCCGCACAATTGGCCCGTCGATAAACAATCGCGGCGCGGCCGGCCGGCGCGCTCTCACCATTAGCGGGCGCCGTCAGCGGCGGCGTGACGCGACGCGCCGCGCCGCGCCGCGACCGCCGCGCCCCCGGGTCGCCGCCTCCGCCGCCGGCGCGCCCATTCCGCCGCAATTGCGGCGATTAGCCGGCGCTGCGGCAGTCGCCGTTAACGGCGCGGTAGGCGCCGCCCGGGGCCATTCGGATGTGCGCGGCGGCGGCGCCGGGGGCCGGGCGCCGCTCTGTGGCGGACGCCGGCTCGACTGGCGGCCGGCGGACGCGCCGGCCGGCCGCCGGGTCCCGTCGGACGCCGTCGCGTCGGCCGGACATGATCTGCCCGTCAAAACGGCCGCCCATCAAAACGGAGTCGTCACGGGGTTAGACGGTCAGCCGGGCGCACTGGTGCAGTCGGCCTTGGGCCGGCCCGTCGGCTCCGACGATAGACGTCACTGGACGGGTTCCGCCGCGTGTCAGTGTTCGCTGTGCACCGGCGTTTTGTGTTCCGGGGACAATCAGCCGCCTTCCAGTTGCAGTAAAAAGTTGCCCACTTAGGGTAAACGATGTTCGATTAGACACATGACGAAGAACTTGACACGGACAAGATAAACTGAGCGTCATCAGAAGACCTCGATAGCAACAAGTGTTCATCAATCAATGGTTTTGGTATTAATTGCCTGTTTTGATGCGGTCCGTTATGCCGGACCTTGACACGGTAGCCCGTTAAGATGCAGCTCCTGCCGGCCGCACCGTCTTATTATACCCGTAATTGACAAGTAAATGGAGGGAATTAATCACCATCTCTCAGCATTAGTGCCTGACGCGAAACTTAGGCAGTGGGCAATCATTTCGGTGAACGAGGCGGAAAGGGCTGCAAAGACCCTAACTGTGTGTTCGATCCATTGATGGATCAGCAATGTTTTGAAAGAAAGCTATCGTAGAGCGGGTGAACGCAAAGCAAGCAGAGAAAACGCTGGCTGACAGATTGCATGGAAAGGAAAAACAAAACGAACCACCGAAAAAAGGTCGGGAAATGCGCCAGGCCTACGAGAACACACGGCACAATATCCGACGAACTGCACCCCTGCTGAGCGCAGTCTTCTGAAATACTCGGGACGGTAGGTGCTGGGTTAACCTCCACATTCGCATCGGACTCTCGGCTGCCAGCGTTCGTGGGAAGCGGCAGAACACGCGACAAACGCACAAACACGTCACTCAGCCAAGATCACTTATGCATGGTGCACACCAAAACAGAGCATAAAAAATGGACGCATTAACCTGATGGGAAGTTTCTTTTTCTGTCGGCGATGCACGATATGGCTCCTATGGCGTTTTCCTGAACCCCCATCCAGCCAAACCATCCATCGCACCCTTACTCCATGCAAAAGTGAGAAGAAGCATGACTCGCGTTTCAAAACAACTACCGACTGCGTCACTCTCAGGGTATGCAAAACGGGCTCTCACGGTGCGCTGGTTCGAACCGCTCACGTAGACTGGTCCACGTTTTGATCACACCAGGTCCTTCTCACAAAACACGCCGAGCCCCATCACCGTGTTCTCTCGCGCTTCGCATCACGCGCTCCTGACCAGCGCACCCATCACCCTGCTACTGCCGGGCGGCGGCGGCGGCGAGTGAGCTCGCAGTCCGTCGTCCCGGACAGCAGGAGCCCAGTGAGCGCCCGGCGCCGTGCGGTGACGCCGCTCCCAAGGGAACAAGCCGCCGCCGCTGGCCGGTGTCGTCCGGACGGCTGCGCTGGCGCTGGTTACGAGCCAGACGCCCTCTGATGCGGTCAGCCCACGAGACGGTGCGGCGGGCTACTCACACATTCAGCGGCGCGCACCAGGGACCGGCGATGTTTGGCTGCTGGGGTTTTCGTAATTACTGAGGAGCAAATTGCCTTATTTCATGTGTAAAAGAAATGCTGTTTAAACAAAAGGAATGGAATCTCCTCTGTTTCTGAAAACTCTAGCGGACAACGACCGTGATCGATTTTGTTTAAAAGTCGGTGATATTTTGCCGGAGAATATTGGATCAGAAAAGTTAACTTCGAACGGCCCAGTGTCAATAACAGTGATAAATGGCCACGTGGATTGGAAACACGATGTTATTCGCCACGGACGGGAGATATCGAGTCTAGCACGGAGGCGATCTCGGACTGCACGTGGACCCACGGACAGTCGCCGCCCCAGTTCTGAGACCGTGCCGACCCCATTGACTAAGCCCAGCGCCCCAGGACGCCGACGCCGACACCGGGCACGCCGGTGAATCAGCGCCGGTGAATCACAGATTTAACGCTCGTCCGAACCAGATAAGGCACGCCCCCGTGACTTCTCATCCCGGCGTGGCGCCACCTCACTTCAGCGAGCCGAATCAATAGCAGCCCCGCCACCCCCGGCGAACAAAGCCCTACCGCCCGCCAGCCGCGCCGGAAAGCCAGGATCGCACCCATTGACGCAGCCGACAGTTGTGCGTCATCAAAATCGCGTCCCCTCCGACGGCGGGCGGCATGCCTGCCGGTCATGGCGTGCAGGAGGGAGGCGACCTCCCAGGCGGCGCGCCGACAGCAGTGCCGGCTCTCCCAGCCGCGGCTGGGAGAGCCGGCGGCTGGGAGTGTCCCCGGGGCAGCAGGGCGGTCGCAAATCACGCGCCGCGCCGGCCCGCCGCCGTCGTTGTCGACGGATCGCTGTCGGAAGCCGGCCCACTGCGGCTAATCAATGACGCGCGGCCCTGTTCGGAAGCGGGCGCCGGTGTTTAGACGGCCGGGACGAGGGCCCCGCGCTCCCCTTCGACGCGCGACGGCGGGCGGCGCCGGCCGACGCCGCGTCGGCGACGCCCATGATGGATCGTCGGACGCGGCGCTCCGGGGGGCGGACGGCAATCTGGGCCCCGCCGGGCGCGCCGTTTGGACCGGCTGTGTGTTGTTCTTTCCTCGGTGATTTGCTTCTCCTCCGCGTTCCGCGGTTGCGGCTGTGTTGTGTCCAGGCCTGAGACTGAGAGCGAAGTCGGGGTCCAGGTATGCAGTAATGTGTACATAACGCGAGAAATGAACCAGAAGCGGCATGTAACTGTTTCACACCGCAAAGGTTACGTTTCGTTTTAACACGCCATTTCAATTTCGGATGTCGAGCGAAACAGGCGGTCCTCTGAAGAGCATGCGACATTTGGTACAGAAACGAACGAATTCAGACAATACCATGAAAAATTGGATTTCCAGCGCGCAAACATTATGGCATGCCAGTCATGAAACTACAATCTTGTGTCCACTGGGAACTAGTAACTCACGGAATGGGCCACTGGCATTGTGTAAAAGTAAACAGCCAGCCAAAACCAGACAAAAATTTTGGTCATGTGAGGAGCAGTTTTGAATGGACGAGCGCATCTGCTCGTTTACGTCAACAGTTTTCACCGCTGGAGGTGTTTTTCTGGAACATGTTCGTTTTACAGCGATATCTTGACAATATTAAAAGTTGTTTGTCTGCTGCTAGCAGTGATAATAAATCAGCTCCGGTTCTCTTGAGCCGGTTTTCAATGGACAGGTTTTACCACCATGAGCCAAATCCCAAATCAACTTGGGATGCGGAAGTTGGAACTACTGCAGGGCCATTCTGAATGACTGCGGGACGGCTTCCCCTTCAAATTAATGCAAAGCACCCTGCGGACTGCTGTCGCATAAACTAGCGTGCAGCGGTGTGGGAACTCGCATACAAAGTCGGTAGTAAAATCCGCGTCGATTTTTTTAGCTGCAGCAGTAACGCTTCCAACAAATGTTTAGTTTTGAGCAACAGTGCTGACGACAGGTTTACGGCCACCGCCGCCATTTCAGCGCAGATGTGGAAGCCGTTTCGAAGGAAGACGAAAACGTGCAGGCCACGTTCTCACGCACCAGACAGTCCATGCCAGATGTGAAGGCAGGACTCTTCTTCACAGGCATCGAATATCAACCCGGCAGGCCACTGACTCCGAATAAAACCCAGATCTCCCGAACGGAGGTGCTGTCGACGATAACGTTCCTCGCTGTCTTTTGCGGCATGTGGGCAGTCACTACTGTGCAGCCACGCTCTGGTGAGAGCCCTTCACCCTGAACCCCCCCCCTCGCCGCCGCTCGGCGCGGGCCGCGGCGTCACGCGCGCCAGATTAGTCGCGACAGACGCAGCGCGTCACCGTGTGGCGTCTATGATTGCCGCTCAAGGCTGAGTGGCCGCTGCATGGTGCAGCGGGGCCGGCGCCGTGATGTACGGCCTCCAGCGCCGCCGGCGCCGGTCCGGGCCCTCTCCGGCCGGACGTTATGTATGGGGCACTACGACTGAGCCGCGCCGCTGACGGCCCACCGGGGACCGGCCACCGCGGCGACGGCTGCTGCGGCGCGGACGCTCGCAGAAAAGTGAACATGCCGTGCCAGTCGGAACAAATGTAAGCTCCGAGGCCGTAATGGCTTGAAAGGCGGAAAGCAATTTTAGTCGATGTTATGCATAGCAGGCTCTTGGTAAACGTTAGCATACATGTGCCAACGGCATCGTAGAAAGGCTTTTGGAGCGACGATTGCACCATTGTCAAAAACGTCTATATCATCACCTTTCAAGTACGGGTGCTGTCTAAGTTTACCCACAAATTTTCTTCTTTTTTTGCCGAAGTTTCTCCGAAGCTCATCATGAGCACTGCGTAAATAACAACGTCGAGTTTCGTCCACGGTCTGACTGGACGGAAGACAGTGATCTCGGTTCCTTGCAGTGGGAACCCCGTCGAGTCTCGACATGGCTTCCTGGCCGGCAGCCGGCCGGCCGGGCAGGGTCGGGCCCGTCGCAGGGACGTCCCGTATTGGATGGCCGCTTTTTATGGGGCACCCGATCGGCCGGCGGGCGGACAACAATAGCCGGGCTCGGTGACACGATTTCCTGTCCCGCCGACCGTCGGCTCGGCCGCCCGGCGACCCCGTCCCCATGGCGACCAGGCGCGGGCCCAGCGGCGGGGGCTGAGAATCGGCTTCAATGCCAGCAGTCGGTCCAGTGATAGGCTAGAAGGGCCGCCCTGCCTTTCCCTTCCTCTCATGGAATCATGTGTCCACGCCTGACCACCGCCACTGGCGACCGTGATGTGACGTCACTGAAGTGTTCCTAACGCGGTCAGGACGCCAAAAATGACAGGCCCCTGACGCCTCTGCGAGAGTACACACATCAGCCGGATGACAGCCACTGACCACGGCGGCGCTGTCATCTGAGAAAGCAGCGACACAAGCTCTGTTTTCATTGACACAACTTGAGCGACGGTCGGCGACACCCTCGGACGTTGACTCGTCCTCATCCATTCTAGATTTGGCAGCAGCAGTCAGCGGGAAGGAGTAATGAGGCAGTGTAGAGAAGAACAAGAGCAAGATCCACGCTCCACCCTGAAGATGGAAGGCGTACATCGCAGTGGTAAAACCCTACGTTGCTGGCCATTGGGAATAACACTTCTTGCAAAGTCTGCAGAAGACTTCGCAGGAAATGCTGGAACCAGATTTCCAGATACGCGAACGTTATCCAATAATCGATGACACTTCCGATGCGCCCTCTGACGGAGAAATGTCTGCGAATCTATCGTCAGCGACAGTTAAATCTGTAAACGCAGCGCGATGCAATTTCTGTTCCGAACTCTGCCGACATCTTCACGACGTATCTGAGTGTGTAATTGAGCCGTTTGTTATCGCTAGCCAAACAGCATAAAGAAAGCCTCCAATCTTGCTGCAGATTACAAGGGGCGGCGGTCCGTTTCAAATCGAAAACGGACGGCAATGCTTCTTCCTATGCGTAAAAAAACCCACCCACAAGTGCCGTCACAGCTGGCTGCCTCCGGACGGAGCAAGGTGGTACCCCGGGCCGTCGCGCTGCGTCGGTAATCGGCCACAACATAAAAACACGCCAGCTGCTGCGGCGGCGGCGAGGGCGGCGCGGCTCGGCGCGAGAAATCCCTTCTCGCTCCATCGGAGCGCCGCTTTAGGCGAGCGACGACGCGCAGCGACGCGGGTGGCCAGCAGGTCCCCGAGACCCGCGACAGGGGCCGAAGGAGCCGGTTGGGTGGGCCGCCTGACCACCGCCCGGCCGTTGCGGGACCAGGAGAGGTGACACAGTGACGCACAGCCCGTTTACTTAACGGAGAGGACTGTCGCGAACACGGCGCCGGCCAGTGACAACACCGAGGGGCATGGTAATCAGTGTCATCATCGGCCAGGGTTTTCACCGAGAGGCCGTCGTCCCCGGCTGGTGAGATTACGTCAGCAGGGATATCAATGGCGTTATTCCGGTCTGACGTCGGCAGGCGTGTCTGGGAGCCGAAACGATGTCAAAACATCGCCAGGGACCATGTTCTCCGCCCTCACCCATATGACTGACGACAACGCCATCTCATTCCGCCGTGCCCCAGATAAGGCCCGTCAGAACGCGTGTCAGCGAGGCGCCGGCAGCGCAGGCGACTGTCCGAGACGCAATGCGGCGGACGCCTGAGCCGCCTCCCCGTCAGGTGGCCCGGCCCGCGCGCCCATGGCAGTTCATCATTACCGGCGCCGGCGGGCGGCCCTCAAGACGGACGGCCGCCCCGGTTAAAAATACGCCGCCGCCGCCGCCTGATTGGTTTTGCCTTGCGCCGCGCGCGCGCCGGCCGCGGCCGCGTCGTTGACGTCAGTGCGGGCCGGCGGGCGAAAACAGCGCACCGTCGGCCGCGGCGGGACGTCGACAGGCGGCGGCCCGGCCGGCCGACTCGTAAAGAAAATCAGAGCCAGTTAGTCGCACAGCGGAGCCGGCTGAGCAGCGGGGAAGCCGGGCACCAGATGAGAGCGTGCGCTGAGTAACAGATCACAGCTCCGCGAGGTCTATTTCGCACATTTCAGAGATGAACTTCTGCGAACTTTGCTGGAGAAGTTGTCTGCGAGTGATTAATTTTTCATGGGCTTCCACCAGTTTTATTGCACATGATTGGGGCAGTAAAGAAGTTACCAAAGTTATCAACAAGTTTCCTGAATATTCTGCGCCTGGGTAAGACAGAAGAGATCCTTAATGATATTGCCGATTGAATGGAAATAACGGTTCAGGTACGAAGTCACCGGCAGGTAAACAAGTCAGTGGGCACGCAAACCGGCATCAGGTCACCGGGAAAACAAACAAGCAGCAGGTCATACCGAACAGACAAACAGCAGCCATGTCACCGGGCACAAACAGGAACCAAATTGCCATGCACCCAAACAGGCGTCAGGTAACCACACAGGCATAACGCAGACACCGGGCAAGCAGGCACCAGATGAACAAACCCACCAGACATACAGGCACCAGGTCACGGGAAAGACAAACAGGCACCGCTGCCGCCCGTGCCGAGCACTGTGGCGCCGACCCCCGTCGCGGCAGCGCTGATATACGGCGCACGTGCCGGCGCCGCCTCCGAATTGATTCCGATGAGGCGCCCGCCGTGACTGGAGGACGCCGCGCGACGGGACGCCGCCACCGAGCGCCGCCGCCCTCTCAGCGAGTCGTCACGCCAAGCGGCCGTCACGACGTGCGGGAGACGTTACGCCCTGAGAAAGACGTTACGCAGCAAGACATCACGCCAACTAGTGAGCTGAACGTCGCGAAAAAGAGCCTGGCAGTAGCCGTCGATCCTTTCTAACGTCTTCAAACTGGTGGGCAGCAGAAGGTACCGGGTACCCCCGTGGTGACCGGCCCACCTCCGAAAACTCCTGGCGGTGACCTGTGCGTCCCAGCGCTGGTCGGTCTCCGTGGTGGCCTCCCCAGCTCTGGCTTCTCTCGAGGGTGACCGTTCCAGCTCTGACGACCCTCGGCAGCACCCCTGGCGACTCTCGGCGGCGACCGTCCCGCCTCCGGCGACTCCCGGTGACGGCCGGCCGGCGGTCGCCGGTCGCCGGATGTCGCCGAATTCCTGAGACGGCGCGCCTTTGTGGCGCCGGCATGCGTGGAATAGCATGGTCCGGCGGTGTAATTGATCACCGATGCGCCGGGGATGCGGCGTGACCGCCAAAAGACGCGCTGGCCTCGCCCCGGGGCAGAACGAGCGGCGAAAACGGCCGGCCGGCGGTCACGGCAGGAGGAGGCCGCAATACGCGTGCCCGACGGTGACAAATGCGACTGCCCCCGGGCGGTGCAGGCCAGGCTTCGGTGAAATCACTGCTTCCGGGGATCAGATGTGTTTCCGATAGTGGCAGCCTTGCTCAGGCCGGCTTATTGCTTCTAAGGTTTGTCTCTAAGAAACGTATCCTGACACTTATCGATACATCCTGTTTCCCATGAATTCAGCTTCAGCCTGCGTTGCTTTTCATTAAAAACGTAATGAGTTTCGATAACTGCTTCACGTTTCAAGTCGTTTGATCACGAGCTGTGGTGGCAATTAACAACTTCCTGGCACCCGACACAAGTGTTCGCTAGGACCTTTCCCCGTGCCATTTCGCTGGATACATAAACGCATCCGACTAGGATCGATGACATTGATTGCTACTTACCATTACAGGCGTATATCAGAGGCTGTTATGAGTGACGTAGGGCCTTCGATCGTTGACAACTGACATTAATCGTAGATTAACGTTTTATATATAAATGCGCCGGGGTTTCAATTATGCATCATTGCTGGGCTGGCCAAGAGTCTGGGTGCAGAGCCCAGCGAAAAAAACGCTTGCCTTTAGGGCAAAAGGGCTGCTTTTGACGGGAGAAATTAAACCTCTTATTCCATCGCCTTCCCTCTAACGTCTCTACCATTCGAAATGGCATCAGGGCCAAGGGCAGCAGTGTTTGTTGCTTCAGTCTGGTCGATGATAAATTCAGAGCAATCCTGGCCTTGATTGTCTCTGATGTACTCTGCAGGCCTGCCACAATTGAGTGCGGGGCGCCAGAACGGCGCCAGACCGTCCTCCCAGGGAAAGGTTTCCCGCTCGTCGCCAGAGGTCAGATCGATCGGCTGACGTCAGCGGCGACGACCTCTCCAATCTCGCCTCCAGTCTCCAGGCGGCCAGAGGGCTGCTGCCCGACACCCGGCCGGCCATCTCACCCCACTCGCGTTCCGTGTCTGTCTCAAACCGACCGCGCAGGATTCGATTTGTGCCCCCGCCGGCGTCGGGCACTTCAGCGGAGCGTCGGGACCGACGATACAATGAATCCGGCGGCAGCCGGCCCTCACCCGAGGGTCAGCGCTCCGCGATCGAGCGCCGCCGGCGCCGGCCCGCGGGTTCCCACAGCCGGACGGTCGCCCTAAACACGCCGATGACACAATGATGAGGTGCCGGACCCTGGCCCCGGCCCGCACGCAGCAGGCGGCCCCCGCTCCGGGCCCCGGGGAGGGGGCCGAGCAGCTGCACCGCGGCGTCCAAACCTCGCCGGAGACGAGGAACCGGCGACGGCTGGCGCACCGCTGCGGACTGACAACACCCCGACCCTATCGTCCTCCCTGTGACCCAGACCAGCAATGACGTCAGTCGGAGACCTTCCGCTGCAGAGAGGGATCATGACGACATCGCGCCGGACCCCCGCGTCGAGCGCAGCAGGTCATGCCCAGCGCCTCTCCTCTGCACAAGCGTAGGACAAAGATAGCCGGATTATCGTGTCTCCTTTTAAACGTTAAGCTTAGTCTCTGCTGTCGAACCAAATACGTCGGCTGCCTGCCACATCCCCGTTTTTCCTTTTTGAGTTGTTGGGACCCGACATGTGCCGGGACCCCGACGGAATGCAGATTATCCTCGTTTTGTGTCGAATTCTAAGATGGCCAGAGTAAGCGTTGCGTCACCTGGGCACCGCTTTGCTCCGGAGGGACACAAACTTTCCGAGATGACGCAATGGCATGCCCAGGTCTACAAAGGGTTGCATAAAAACGGGAATATCCTGCATTCCATCGGGATCCTGGCACATGTCTGGTTACTTCTGCTGCTGCGTCCCACTAAGGGGGACCCGACGGCGGCTGGCCGTGGCTCCGGGCGGTCAGGGGCCAGACGCCGGCCTGGCCGGGCGGGGCCGGACCGTGGAGGATGTGCAGACCCCCAATTACCGGGGCGGGTGCCGGGCGGACGGGCTGGCTCGTTACCGGGTCCGTCACCCACGCCACGCCGGGCCCGTCACGTGACGTCACAGGGCCGGTACCCCTCCGGACGTGGCCAGGGCAGGGTTGGCAATGATAACTATCTCGCTTATTGGCTGAGTCAGGGGGCCCTCTGTTGCGACATCAACGCGGTCAAATGTCCCTCTTTTTAGTATAAGTGAACGGAGGCGAGGCGCTTTAATGGCACTAGCCAAGCCCTTGGGCAAGATGAGGACATGTTGGCCCTTGATGCGGCGATCATATGTATTGACCTGATCATATGATCACCTGTAATGATCCAATGCCCACAAGGTCTCGCTATGCATTGGGCATTTTGTTTGCGTTATTTTTTTCCGGAAGGTGTGGGAGTTCCTGAAAGAAAGCCTTCAAGTTCTTAAAATCCCTCCCGATATTCCTTTTTGGCTTCTTTCTTTGGTTTGCACGCAAAACACCTTTAAGGCGGCTCAACGCAACTTTTTGTTTGACGGCAACGAACTGAACGTAATTTTAGTTCCAAGCGAAAGTATTTGACCCTCCTGGTATGAACAAGGCAGCCGTGGATGCGGGAGATGACGGTGAGGTCACCGGGCGGAACGCGTCACGTTACCCCTCTGCGGCAGCTCGTGACGAGCCGTCACGCCCCGGGAAACCCGACACAATCGGCACGGTTCTGTGGGCGGCAGGCCTCATGGCTCGGCTTCACGTGCGCGGGATGGTGTCAGACGGCGTCAGTTGATTTCAATGATGGTGAGTAGAATTAATTCTGAAGGTGATGCGATAGGCCAATGAAGAAAAGCTTCTTTCTGGTACACATGCTTACATATCTTGTCAAATTCGTACGTCTGATGGCCCCTGAATGTCACTGGGAGCGGGGCCATCTCCCAAACAACATAAGCTTCAGCTCAGGCGAAAGGGATTTGGTCCACTGCTCAGCAGTGCAATCATCAGCGGTGGACAGCGTCGCCTGACCCACAGCTCAGTGGCGGGCCAGCGTCGTCTGACCCACGTCTCAGCGGCGGGACAGCGTCGCCTGGCCCCCGGCTCAGCCGACATGACTGACAGTCGGGACGGCGGAGGTGACCTCGGACGGCTGCGGCCGGTGGCGCCGCGGCGGCCGTGGTCGGATGAAGCCGTGTCGGTGCGGCGGATCAGCGGCGGCGCCAGGCTCGCCAAAGGGCAGGAAAACCGTTCATCACGGTCATAACCGCGGCTCCCACCGTCACTGAGCATCACCGTCCATTTCGCGATGTGACATGACGACTTCACACCCAAGTCTCACGAGGGATGCTAATATGGCGTTGTCCCCAATCCAAGCACAACGGCAGAGATGCCTCTGCTGCGCCTCTGGGTCAAAAGTCGCCGCTGGTGGATCGAATGTCGCCCTAATGGACAGCGCCAACGAAGAAAAACGACCCAACACTAAAAACCCCGACGTCGAGTGTCATCTGCCTTACAGTCCATCGCGGGCGGCGCCACGCGCACAGAATGGAGTCTCCCGCCCAGCCAGACAGCAAAAACCCGCACGGCGCGAGAATGGCGAAACTCACCCCGTTTTGGCGAACGTCATCATTAGACCGGCACTGAAAGGGCACGGCGGTAAACGAACCTTGACGGCCAAACGGACCCGACAGCCGCCGAACAACGGGACGCACGAAACGAGCCCTGATATGTGCTACATCACTCCGGACGGGGGACCGCCGTTGCTCGCACGCCCAGCTGAGCGGCGCAGCTTCAAAAACGACCGGCCTGAAAAACGGTGCGAATAAACAGCTGTCAATGTGTGAAATCATAAGTCGTTGCGGAGATGGAACGACAACAAACTAAGCAGCTGAGTTAAATGGACAGGCCTTGCAAGTTGATGAATGGCAATCAAACCGGGGGAGGCGTGTTTTGAACATGTGGGGACAAAGAGAAAAGAAGGAACGTGGGAATAACAGAGAGCGAGAGAGAGAGGAAGGGAAATAAAGAGAAACAGAAGGAGAAAGAGAGGGAAAGAAAGAAAGGCAGAAAAAGGAAAAGAGAAAGAGAGAGAGAGAGAGAGAGAGAGAGAGAGAGAGAGAGAGAGAGAGAGAGAGAGAGAGAGAGAGAGAGAGAGAGAGAGAGAGAGAGAGACGGCAGTGTCACCAGAGGTGATGATGTTTCTGCGGTTTCACAGCCTCTCTCTACAGCAGTATGTCACGCGGGCCGCCGCCAACAGCCGCTGCATGACGGGCGACCTGCCCGCTCACCCGACAACAAACAGCGGGCGGGGCGGCGCCGTACGCAGTCGACCGGCGCCGGCCGTGCGCCCGTGAATTCACGGCCGTGCAGCTGGCGGGCACACCCCTGAGCGAGCCGCGTCATTGCAGCCTCGCCGGCCGCCAGACGACGCCAATTAGTGGCCCAATACCGGGCCGCATTGTTGGCAGAGGCGGCAGCGATCAAAACGGAGAGCTGGCCGGCTGAGCAGAGTGGAGTGTGGCGCACGTGCGGTTTGCACGACTGTTTCGCAGAATAATGTGGGGAACACAGACACTGCAACTATAAATAGTGCAGGCGTACGGCACACAGCGTCTTCAAATTCGACTTGATGCACATGATTCAGACGTTTCTTGCCAAGCGTTGTGTGATGCTGCTGAACTATTTTAATGCATCGTAGTAAAAACAAACTGTCGCAAACATAAGGGCCGAAACTTCACAAGGGCGTTAATATCAGTCTTTTGTTTTCGCAGACAGAGAACTGTATGCGTGCACAGTCAGAGACCCAGCGACAAAATAAAAACTAAATGTACTCATTTTCACCCACCTCCATCGATAAAGGATTGCTGCAGTGTCCCTAGATGGAAAGCAGGCAAATTCTAACCGTGAATAAGAGCGAACAACTTTTCTTTTCCAGCGCCGGATATTTCCTCGGCGTGGAACACGTGGTTCCCTGGAACATTTGCACCTTGACTACTAGAGCCTTTAGTTCCTCTGTCGCGGAAGCGAGATCCGTTTATCATAAATGTCAATGAAGAATAAACGTCCCTAACACAATAAAGTTTGCAAGGCAACATAATCCATGAGCATCCCTGTCGGAGTTCCCTTCGCCTTTAGATAATTTTTTTTCACGTTACGATGTAGGGTTGATGGCACTCCGCAAAACTTAAAAAACTGGTCCTATGGCCACATTTACCTTGTTTTGTGTGCCATCAACGGTATTTAGGAGTGTCTTCAAGGCAATGCAAGCGCTTTGGAGTTCAGATGTAACAAAATCGGAAAAACATGTCGTCTCGTCACAAGTCAAATGGCATAAATCGACCTGTCAAAAACTGGGAAGAATTCAGCACATCACTTGCGAAATGACAGATCCGATAGCAGAAAAATTACATTATGCGCCAATGTTCTGCAAACAAATGCAAATACATACAACAAGTCGTTGCTCGGCACACTGATAAATCATTTGGCCAGATATACCTCCGTGCAGTCACAGTACTCCGGTTTCCCGTTCTGCCGGAACATTTGTAACGCACGCAGCAGCTGTCGATGACGGCAGAGGGGCGGCAGAATGTCGCAGACGTGAGCCGATTCCCCGATCCCTTTGCCCCCCTCCCCCCCCCCATCGATGGCGGCCGACGAAACCCGGTGGCACGTGCCGGGCGGCCGCCAGATGCCGCCGCAGTGGCGGCGCGGCCCGAATGCCGCACGCGCGTCACCTGCGCCACGCCTGACGCGGCCGACGTGCGCTCTCGGCCGCTATTGATCGGCCGAGACGGCCGTGAAATCCTCTGAACGGAGGTGCCCTGCGAGTTGGGCACGTGGCAGCGAGCCACCGGTTCGGTCGGAGGTCGGAATAGCAGGACGTTGGCCTGCCGCGCCAGTGCGTCGCGATCCAATATGCTTCACCCTGGCGAGACAGCCAGACGGACTGCAAAACACGGTGCAATAGCGTTCTCGCAAGAGAGAGCTGGGAGATATATTATTCAGCCCGTCGCCCAGCAGCAGGGCGGCTGAACAACAGGCACAGGCTTCTCGAGACGTCGCGTCGTTGCGGGCCAGACGGGCAGAGTGAGGCAGACGGGGTGACACGGGACAGAGCGGGTCTCCTCGTCGGCCCATCGACCCCGACTGCCGCCGGCCCGGTATGATGATCCTAATACATTGGGTTGCCCCGGCCGAGCCGCCATTGGCGGCGGAAGGCTGAGATGAATGTCCAGCCCGCCGGCGGCAGAGCGGATACCGGCGCTGGAGGGGGGGGGGCGGTGGGGGGGTGCACCGGTCGCTGTCAGTGCGCTAGTGAGAAATGACGGCAGACGGGCGCTGGAGTGGCGGGCCCGGACGCTGAGCGGCGGTGGCCCAGATCGCCGGGCTGGGGCCGGAGCCGTGGGCTGAGTTCCCACAGGACCGGCCGTGGGAGCGGCGTATCCCGCCGAATCCGCCGGACGCACGAGAAGCCGCCGTGGATCACGCGCCGTTTCTCCGCGGCGGTTCCGCCGTTTGCGGGGCGGCCGCGGCGCGGGAACGAGCCGCTGAATGAAACTCCACAGGACGTGCCGCCGGCGCGGAAAAAACGAGATGCAAACCGCCGACAATCGCGTTTTTACCTCGCGGCAAAAAGCGGCAGAACTCCAGACGGAGGTGTACCCTGATGGGGCCCAGTGCGTCCCAGGAGAGCCGCCAGCTCTGGGCGGTTATCGCCGCGACACACATCAATTTGTGTGGGCGGTATCGGGGTCAGGGTCGCCGGGAGCGCGGCAGTGTAAGCGCAGGATCGGGTGACGACTTGGTCAACAACGGCCGCCCGCCGCCAGCCTCACTGCAAGGGTGTTTGTCTGCCAGAACAGTGTTGGCAGAGGCTAATGCCGGGCAGAGCGGGATCGGCCAGATCATGTTCTCTCCCTCGCCTCTATGTATCTGGCGCTCTATCATGATTCGAAAACCAGGCTGGGATCATCGCAGCTAAGGTTTGGCAAGCCAGCAATGATGCGTTAACGAACGGGAACAAGCTTCACCAAAAATTAATGAACCCAAAGGTGGTGTGAGGTGCGTGTGGGGCCCCAGTAGACGCAGATTTGAAAACTTTCTCAGATCCTCTATTTCCTTCCGTTTGTTTTTACACCCTGCTGCCACGTGTACGGAAAATGATGGATAAGCGCATTAACGCACAGGAAGTCATCAAGAAAACATTAGTTCGGTTTAGGCCCTAATTTACTCTGGCAGCGACCACACTACCAGCAGCAACCCAATGGTATGACATTGCCATCACTGTACACCCCATTTTTGCATTCACAGCGTCAAACAGTCTGTGCTTTTGTGGGACTTTCAGAGCCCTAGTATTTCCATAGGGCATGCCAAATGTTTTTGAGGTTTAACCGGGCTCATAAGAAATCAGAACATACTGTTCTAGGGTTCCAAACCTAACTGACGTACGGTGATCTTCAGTCCATTTATCGAAGTCTCGGGCTCCATTATGGCGCCCTAGAAAGGCCATTAACCATCTTGGATATACTCCTGGCTCATTCGTCGGTCGCAAATCTGACCCCCGATCGATGTTCATTTTCCAGTCCCTTTATATGTCTGCCGTCCGCCTGCACAATGTTTCGTATACCCGACATCGCGCCGCGCCTTGCTACCTACCACACGAAGTACCCTCCCAAGTCCCAGCGAGTCCCACACAGGTGTGACACCTGCCATGGCTGTCGCACCGCTTCGGGCGCGCAACGTACCTGCCCCCCCCCCCCTGCTAACGGCAGGTCAAAGGGCGCCGCCCCCACAGCTGACTCGCCTCAGGCGTAGAAGTGGGCCGCCGCTGCTCTGACGAAATGGTGGCCAATCCAAACGGAGAACACGTGCCGACGACATACCGCACGCACCGTTCGCGGTGTGTATTCACGTGTACGGTGCGGCAGGCAAGCAGAACGAGGCTTTTGGGCCAACGTCAGCTAAGACGAAAACTAATAGTGCTGAGGGTGTTCAGTTCCACGGACTTCCATTCAAAATCATTGTGTTCTAAAGTCCGCAAGGCGAGTGATTTCGTACATCACTGGCCTCAGTAGAGTATCGTGAGAGAACGGGTTAATGTTCAGAAACTGAACAGCTCCAACTGCGCTGCGTATATGGACGCCGTTTTCTGACTAAAAGCGTGCCTAAAAACAACACCATTAATGTGACAATTCGGCATCGAGAAGACTGCTATTCCTTTAACTGGTGTAGTCCTTTATATGCATTTATTAAACCTCTGACGGCCGAAAACGAGGGACAATCCAAACCTGCCGCGGCTCGTACATCTCCGCTCCCGGAAGTAGGGCACATGTGCCGGAGCCGAGTCCGCCGGGAGGGTGACGTCATCAGAGGGAGCAACAAAGAGCCCTGTTTGCGTCCCGGGACCCCCGACGGCGTCCCAGGGGACAAAGCCGGCCCGGAGCCAGAGGCCCTGCGCTACCGGATTTCGCTCAAAGGCCGGCTCTAAAAATCTGACGCGGGGTCTGTCAGGGTCGCTTCCACGCGAAAGATCACAATGTTTGGCTTTAAATCTAACGAAAATGGGCCGGGACGCGTATGGGTCGCGTTGTAATTTGTTTGCCGTCCGGTGTTTTTTTTTTAACAGTCTTGGTTCACCCGTCGCCTCGAGTTGTCCAAAAATCGCATGATTTGGTGGACTGGAGCCGGACTTCTGTCCGGAAAATCAACCGCCTCATCAGCGAGCCTCGCTGATCCCCTGATTTGTGGGAGGCCAACAGGTTTCGGCCACGAGCTGTCGCCGGTTTTCGTGCGTAATCGCCTTTGCAAGACATACAGCATCTCTGGAGAAACAGACCCTGACGATCGCTTAGTGCTGGTCATGGCACTGGAACTTTTGAGAACTGGTGACTGTACAGACTTGGGATGATGAGGACGAAGACAGGTTTATGCGAATGTGACTACGTGGCTGCCACAGGACTGAATACGTCAACACCAAGACGCACTAAAGGAGAGTAATTTGTACATGCTTCCGGCTATACAAACTGGGCTTAAAGATCAATGCTTAATAGGAAAAAAAAAACACGAATAAGACAAAATAGTATGACGTGCCGACACGTCAAATGACTATGACGACACAACAAGGACATACCTGTGGTAGATGAAAAGCTGAGTCACATCTTATCTAGACCCTTGATCTACCACAGACATGTCCTGCTGTGGATTAATGCCCATTTCAGACATCAGCACTATCCCCGATTCGAAAAATTGGCATGGCTACAACACCGTGCTAGGTTTAGCTTTTCTATTACAAGATGTGTGGTGAAGTCATCAAGCCATTCTCGAACACTTTGCTGCCTTTTCATATGGAGCCAAGAGGCTGTCATAATCCCATTCCAAACGGCCATATTTGCCGTGCAAACAGATGGTGGACACTCCTCGCCTCTCACGCCCAGATTCAACAGTCGTCCACCCCTCAGAGCGCGGCGGCCCTTTCGACGGACACCCTTCGACGTCGGCGGCCTTCCGCCCCACATCCGCGCGGGCCGCAGACTCGGCTGTTTTCTTGCGGTGGTGGCGGCGGCGGCGGCGGCGCGGCCGGCCAGCCGGCGGCAACACGGCGGGATCAATAGCCCGCCTCCGGACGCCGGCGAAAGGCCCTCTCCGGCCGGCAGCTGGCCGCTCGCCGCGAGCCCTGATCGCCCGCGGGGGACCGGGTCCCGCCTCCGGGCGATGGGACCGCATCCCGCCGGCACCCACCGTCAAAAACGACGCGCGTGCGAACGCGGCGCGGGCGCGGCGATCACGCCGCGCCGGAGATCGGCCGCCCTCGGCGCCGCCCGCGCGGCCGTCCGCACATGGGGCCAATCAATAACGCATTGTGCGCGCGGCCGGGGCGGGCGGCCGGTGTTTGGACAGCGCCGATCGGAAGCGTCCCGCGTGCCGGCCCGGCCGCCTGCGTCGGTGACGCCGTGAGGGATCGGCGGCGACGGCGCCGACGGGGTCGTCGCGTCCGACGCGGACCGCTCGGGGGCCGGGAGCGGACTGGTGTCGCGGTGAGGCGCGGCAGGGTCGTGGGACGAATGGTAGCCCGGGAAAACGCACGATAGGTGTCTGGTTCCATTAGTGTCCCATGCCGACGGGGTGTCTCTATGCCGCGCATCAGATGAGTAGCCCGTGGGACCTGTTTTTGATCTTTGGACTCCTGCGACTTGAACAATGGATGTTCAATCAATGCTTTTAAGAGAATGCCCCGTCACAAGAACCTGTATGTGACAAGCTGTGACCTTGAAATGGGCAACGTTGCTTATTCGCTAATCATGGACATCATAAGCACACATCACTGGTACTGCGCTTGGCGGCAGTTAATATCAGCCCTGGCCGAGAAATGATGAATTTAGTCAAAATTACAACATCCATAATCCTGTCACTCCCAGCTACAAGTGACTGGCCGACGCTTTATCTACCAGAAACCATGTTTTGGAAACCAATTCACCAGGTACACGCTTTCTGGCTAATTATCTGTGATTGAGCTAGACTTCAGGAAAAACTAGGTGAACAAACAACATACCGCGCGGAGGATAAGCATGGTCTGTGGCACTAAATATGCATACATTTCTGACGGAGAGATCAGGATCTCCTAAAGCGTAACGAATGGCCGTACTAACCACCACCCGCTACAGATACACATCATATTTACAAGCTGTATGGCGCTCAACAAACACCACAACAACGTTCCTCTCTGTTCTTCCGGGGAAACAGTTCGACGTTGTTTTCAATGCGCTTTGAGCACACCAGACTTGGCTGCTGAAAGCATAATCTATTCCGGCAAAACTCCGGAACACTTAGATGAATTTATGAGCAACTGTTCGTGCCAGCCAGACAAGCTCGGAATGGCGTTTTTAGGCGCGCACCATTTACTCCATTATGTTGTCTACATTAACTCTGACGCCCGGGGGAGGGATAAACTTGAATAGCAGGGACGCTGTCGCCGTCGGAGATACATCAAGAGGGGAGGATCCGTGCAAGTCTAGTCGTGGATTGCGCTGGACATTCGAGATGCATTCATGATACGGACGGCAGGAATTCCATGCAAGATTATCGGCTGCCAAGATGCCTTTGTTTGGTACAAAAGCTTCAGATGATTCTAAAGGCATATCGGACGAGTAAAGCCATCGGCTATCTCAAAGCACGATGCTCACACAGCGTCGTTACTCTGATCTATTACTTCCATCTATTTTTTTCAGGCATATGGTACCGTCATACCCCCCCCCCGGAGTGCAGTGCAGAGATTTCTCTGTCCAGAACTCTTCAATTTGCAGGACTCTGTAAATCGTCCGATGTCATGGTCAAAGCAATCCTTCGCCAAAGCCGCATCCCTTTGAATGCACCTTCTTTGGTGAAATCGTGTCCAGCCTTACCGAAAGACCCTCTTTAAGACTCGCAGAATAACTCCTGACTTCGAAGTTCGCGGAACGTGGAGGAATACTAATACGAATTCTATTCAGTGGTGCCCAGCTGGCAGACCCGACCTGAACGTCGACACTGATAGTTCGCGTCGGAAAGGGAGCCAGAGACAGGGATTGGAACTAGGGGTTAAAACAGAACCGCGAAAACCGTCACCTCCTCACACAGGTCACCTTCACAGTGCGACCGTCGCCCTCATACCTCCCCGGGAGCCCGCCTGTGACCGCCACCGGCCAAAATTGGCACTTAAATCGATGGTTGCAGCCGGATGAGCATTGATTGAAGCTGATGCGGCCGCCAGAGCCGGCTGATTTCACAGGACGCTGTCACGCGTCGTCCGTGAACAGAATACCCACGTGACGGCCACAGCGGCTGCAGGCACGGCCAGCGACAGGACCGCGGCACGGCCAGCATGCGCGGCGCCCAACTCATTCCCGACAGAATCGACTCATCAGCTGCGGGATGCATTGCAAATGACTCCTGTCCAGATGTCTGTCGCGTGTTCGGTGACGTCGATGGTATACGGGCTCCTGATATCGATGGCATTAATCATACACGTTCATGATCCAGGTATTCCGACACTGAAACGCGGAATGAAATTTTGACACTTACGTCCCTTGAAATTATTTGTTCCTACCGTTCCTCATCGTGCAAATGGAATTTCATGTTCATTCAAGCGGACTTCAGTGCATTTAATCAGTAAAAATAACATTTGGTATGTACATCACTGCATACATATGATGATTACAATGTCTTGTTTATCGCATCGTTAAAGAGGGATTAAATATTTCAGTATATAAATTGAAGCTATAAATATAAAAAAGACAGCAATATAAATTTCAAATATATATAAGGGAATAAATATTTCCTTCATTGGTAGAGGAATAAACTGTAGCATTTCTCAGCCACGCACTAACATTTTCATTAACGTAAAAACAAAAACAGTGTCGCATCCCCTCAGTACAAACGAGCCATTCCCCGCGGCTAGTGATACCCCTCCCTCAGCCGCGGTCCCGTCCCAGCACAGCTGGCGGGAGGCATATCCTGCTGTTCCTCCTCCGTCGCGGCCGCGCCGAACGGGACGCCTGTGATGGGCTGGGGCGGCCAGAGGCGTCCAGCCCTATCCAGCCACGCCGGCCGGTAATTGGATCACAAACGACCGGCGATCCTGCAATAATCCTCCCGCCCGCCGCCGGCGATCAATAGCTGCACTCTTACACCGACCGTCCGGCCTACCGTACACCGACCGTCCGGTCTGCGGTGTGTCGGCTGTCCAGCTTTCAGAGTGCCGACCATCCTGTCTGCGGTGTATCGACTTCGCGATGCACGATGTAAACCGGACGGTCGGTGACCGAACGTCCGGTTTACAGTACACTGGCCGTCCAATCTACAGCACAGTACACCGACCGTCCGGTCCACAATAGATTGGCCGTCCGGTCTTTGGTACAAAGACCATCCTGTCTGCAGCGCGCCGATCGTCCGGTCTAACAGTTCACCGGCCGTCCGGTCTACAATACACCAACCACTCGGTTCACAATACACCGACCGTCGGTCTACAATACATCGGCCGTCCGGTCTACAGCACACTGACCGTCTGGTCTACAGTGTATCGACCGTCCGGTCTTTAGTACACCGACTGTCCTGTTTACAATACGCCGACTGTCCGATCTACAGTACGACCATCTACAGTACGCCGACCGTCTGGTCTACAGAACACCGGTCCCCGGCCTTCAGGGTACGCGGAAAGCCCGGTCTACAGTACACCGACCGTCCGGTCCGTACACCGGCTGTCCGGTCTACAGTACACCGACCGTTCGGTCTACTGTACACAAGCCGTCCGGTCCTACAATACACCGGCTGCGCACTCTACAACGTACCGACTGTCCGGTCTCTAGTGCAATTTTTGTACGGTCTACAGTACACTGATTGCCTACACTGTACACTGATCTACGGTACACTGACCTACAACACACCGGAAAGTGCAGCTAACAGTACAACGACTGTACGGACTACGATACATTTACTGTTCAGTTCACAATCCACGGGCACGATACGACACAGAGGTACGGACTACGATACAGAGAATTTCGGTCCACAGAAAGGTGTGACGACTGTCGAGTTGACTGGAGAGCAGAAGCACCAGCACGGACTCAGCTCACTGGCTGTACGGTTTATGGAGAGCGAAAGCCCACCGGCCGGTCCTCAGTTTTTCCGGCTGTCCGGTCCAGGGCACGCCCGATGATGGCGTAGAGTTAATTGACAATCTGTCCCACCGAGTGGCACAGACTGCGCGGACACACGCTCTGTCCGGCCGGAGTGGTTCGCCCACTGACGGGCCCACGGAGTGATACAACCACACGTCGGGCAACGGAACGGTGCAGGGCCACGAAACAGTCCAGAGTGTGGTACACGGAGTGCACATCTCACTACAGAAATGGTGCAGAATTTGGCCCACGGAGCAGATATCTGACTACTGGGCCTAGGGTGCGTGAGCGTGCACTGTTAACATGGAGGAATCTGCGAGTTAATGCGTTAGGTTCGTGTTGTATGACCTTTAGTACTGACAGCCATTTAATGCGTGAACATTTATACTTAATGGCCTATTTGAACATAGTGTTTAGGCCAACACGATTTTATTACCGGTTGTAAAACGGTTAAGACATCAGTGGTTGCGATTTAGCGTTCGAGAGTCTGATTCTCGATTCGTCTCCTACCTTTCTGAAGCATCACAGTTTCCCAAAGGAGAATAATGATATGTTTCCGACCGTTCAACATTTTGGGTTCCAATTTATTTATTTGAAACTCTCCACAAAACCACTCCATTTCCATTCAAAATGTGAAGGTGTATTTCCCATTGCTACGTTTGCTCATGCCAAATAAAAGAGCATAATTATTTGCTGCCAATTTATCCCAGTGAAAAACACAAGACAAAATGATTTCATCTTAGTTCTGCTGTTTCACCATTCCCGTCAGGGTTCTATCTATCATGCTTTCATTAGCATATTCTATCATGCTTCCATTTTTAGGACGAATCCAAATAGGAGCATTTACGATAAAAGCCGGAAAGTTTGATGCAACTCAACAACCGTGGGTACTATCTTTGTTAATGCAGGTGCAGCGTGAGACGGAAATATCTTCAGGCTTTTATCGTTTGCCGTTAAATGGGCCAGAAACAAGCGGAGCCAGTCGGTTATCCTCCTCTTCCGCCGAGAAGTTTCGCCTGCCATCCCGCAGGCCACAACACCGCCCGAGGCAGCGTGCAAGATGGCGGGATTTATTTGTTTGGCGGGCGGGCGGCGGCGTTTGGCATTTTCCGACAGCCGTCGTCCATCGCGGCCAGATTGGCTAATTTACAAACGAGTCGTCGGCCCCCGGCTCTCCAGCGCTCTCTGATTTCAGGCCGCCGCTTTACGGCCGCCGCGTGCAAAACGGCCTCGGCTCAGAAGCGCAGGCCGGCGTCGGATTCCAGCTTCAGCTACCTACAACGCCACGGCCCGTCCAAGCCCCGAAGGGGCCTGTAATGAGCTCCGCATGAGCGGGAGTCGGTCCGGAGGATTAGTACCGCCGCCGGGCGCCAACAAGCCCGTACATCAATACCAATCAGAGATAACGTCAGGGTCAGGGGTCAAATGACTTACTTCCACTTTCGGTCTCGGGTTTACATCGCCGAGGCCCGTCGTCTGGGCTGAGCTAGCTATTGCGTGCGGGCCACGTCAGGGTCGCCACTGAATGCAGCGGTTCCAGTGGGCGAGAGGTGGTCTCATTTGTCCCGCTTGTGGTGCGTTGTAAACTTGTTTTTCGAAACCATCTAATGCAACGACAACCGCAACATGCCACGCAAGCGAGCCATCGGAACGAAAACAATTGACAACTGAACATGTGCGGGGGCAAAAAGGTGCCCAGCAGTGCAATAGACACTGGCTATTGATTATGCATCAGAAAAAGTGCCTAATCATCTGTAAAATATCGCGTTTCAGCAAGACAAACACATCAAGGCTATGGCAACCACTGCATCAGCAATTCAGGTTGAGAGACATAGTAGCTCAGATTTCCATACACTTTCCCTTTCTAAACAGTGATGGCTTAAAATGTCGAATATTCCACAACGGTTCGAAGTTTAAGAGTGCCATGGAGTCGGATTTCACAGTACACATGTTAACGAATACATGGCGGGCGTTGCAAATTGCAGCAGCTTACGGTATGCTGGCTCTTTCTCTAACGCAGCATACGTTGTGGCAAAGTCGCTGACGATGAAAGCTTACGAGACGAAAGTCCTGCCGCTGGTCGATTCGGTCTATGTCACAATTTTCTGGTCGCGGCCTAGCCAGGCGTGTTGTGGTTACCGCTCATCGCCCGCCACACATGTCACAACACGCCTCACCGGCTCCGCTTGTAGGACGATTAACGGCAGAGTGAACAGAACGCAACTATGGCATCACTTTAACCAGGTCCCACTCAGAGCGCAGCCCCTCTCATCGGAGCTGATTTCCTCGGTCAGGTGTCTCGGAGCCGGCAACGGTCGGCGAGTGTTGACTCAGGCTGTCACGCGGACAGATTTACTCGACAAAGCCCTCTGAGCCGCCACAATAAGCCCGACTGATGGCCGCGCGGAAACAACAGACACTGTCAGCCGTCGAAACTCACCCTTAGGTAGTGGCCTGCACTGTTGAAACGGCTGGGGGGAGAGCAAACCGTCAGGCAGCGGCGGAGCCATCGGAGGGGCGAGGGGGGGGGAGCGGGAGCAGCTCCCCCAAGCCAGGGAAAATTGAACATTATCCGAAGGGCGATGCATAAAAAGACAGGACTCGAAAATAACGTTTTCCCCGCTGTCCTGAATACGCGGTGCCGCCTCTGCCACCAGATGAAGAAGAAAGGACTTACCTTGAGTGACCTACACCTACTAAATGACTAACAAGGATACGGGAGGTGAGGGGAGGGCATGCCGCTGCTCACGCCCAATTTTTTCTGAAATTTAATATTGACGCTATGAGCGTTGACTGGAAAGAATTGACACAGCACACCTTTTGCCCCCCTCCTCGCCAACCGCGGAGGAGTTTCCGCACCCCTGATGACTACACTACTAAGTTACATTTTAATGCTTACTATATAATACACTTTTTGTTGAAAAGCCATGTTTGTCATTGTCGGTAAAGACTTAAGGCAGTTGAACACTACTACTATGCATCTATGCATCAATGACTCCCAAGCCTCGAAGGCCGAACTAAAATAAGACTTGACTCGCAGACAATGTAGCCATTTAAACAAAATGGGACGACATCCCGTGCACAGAGCGTGTGGAACGACAATAACCAGCAGCTTAATAGAAACTGCGCCCAACACCAATGATTAGCCGCCTTGTGTCAGTTAGGCTCTGAATCGTTTGACATGGCATTCACATGGTGCGTCTTCGACGTTCTCAGGCAAATCGTGAGAGCTACGCGCCGCCGTCAGGGTTCCCATGCAGAACGGCCATTACAGGGCACTAACGCTCGAACAAGAACCCTAGAAAGACTACCGCCTTGGTCACCGACCATCCCCGGCGCCCTCCGCAGTCTACACGTGTACTGTGGTCCGTGCGCCGAGGGAGCCGAGCAAGTAAAAAAGACCGCCATCCCTGCCGCTGTGTTCGGCGGCCACGGTCTGCCCGTTCTCCCCGATGTGGGCGGACACATGGGGCGGCCCGCCACTGTGAAGGCGCGACGATTGCCTATCGGCGGAGCGGGCCTTCGCGCAGGTGCGATTCTCGCTGTCCTCCGTCGCCGCCAGGGGCCGCCAGATGTCTGATCCCCGACTTGTTACGGCCTCAGAGGCCCGGACGGCCACAAAGGGTGCCGTAAACGATTCTATTATGGAGGCGCCACCCCTCTCGACAAATTGAGCGCAGACGCCGCCCACGGTGGTAAAGAAATCTGCGACCAACCAAACTCCAGAGAGAGGCGCCCGCCGAAATCTGATCTAGATGGAGGAGATGATGGTGTAACGTTTCTGGCCTCCGCCCGAAGGCACGAAACTAATTTTGTTCGCGTGTGTTTCTCCAAGTGCGTTGGGCAGATAACCATTTCTGTGATGGATCGCAAAGTCCCGAGGCCATAATTACATGTAATCACGCTCCAAACATCTGCTAGTTAAAAGCCATTGGAGCTTTTATCGTGCAGTTTCGGCGTTGCGAAACCTTCCAAGGATCCACGTCTTTTCGTTGCAAATCATCGTAAAGTTGAAGTCTCCTGCCCGGACAATCACGTTGATGATTCAGTCCTGATGAGCGCGGGAGACTGCATTTCAGCACACGTGCCACCCTCGCTTCATAAACGTCGCATGCGCTGCTCCGACTTCGCCGCATTGCTCCTGCTTCACGGCCCAGTGGTAACGCTTCGCAGAGGCAATGTGAGTTTCGTATCTCGGGGGTTCAGACGCCGCGCGCCACGGCAAACATCCAGCGCCCGCCGCGACGCTGACGGGATAACAACCGAGCCCCAACCGCGATCGAAATGATCGAACCCGACCCGATCAAACCCGACCCCAGCGTTGTTATCGCCGAGCATCGGCCTGACCATCGTCCGCCGTCCTCCGATTCGGCCGCCGTCCGGCCGGCCGGCACTGACCTTTCGCGTCATCTCCGGCCGCCTCCGCCGAGTTTCTCGCGCGATAAGGCCGCGATCCGCCGAGCTCAGGCGCCGAATTCACCGCGACGCATTCCGAGCCGCGCAAATAAAGTCAGCGTCCATTGTGCGCGGCCGCGTCCCGGCGCAAACACCTGGCCCGGTCGGCGCGGCGGCACTGCGTTCCACGGCTGGCGGCGCAACGCTCTCACGCGTCCTGCCTCGCCGAGCGCCGCTCGGTGACTGAGCGGCGGCGGCGGCGGCGGCGGCGGCGGCGGTGGAGCGACGACAACGGCGGCGGCGGCGGCTGCGGCGGCTGCGCGCTGGGGCAGCGGGGCGCAGACTGGAGCGCCCGGCGTACATCGACGGGGCGTGCTCGACGAGATGAAGCGATGGGACTGGAGAGGCGGACGGGACGGCCGGGGCACGGCGGAATCGACAGGAAGCCGAACGTGAGGGCTGTCAGCGAGAGTCGATTGGGAAGTGCCAACTGTCAGCTGATGAGGTGACAGTCGAGAATAATCAAAAGTTAACATATGATGATGCCAGGTAAGCGAAAAGTTTTAAATGGGCATGATTAAGGAAGCTGGGCCACAACATTTCAAGAAACTTTCGGGTTTAAAGGGAAGTTTTGGAGGTTACGGAAACCATTCATCGAATTTAACCGCTCTGCATATTTGCTCAATCGGGACCATCGCCACTGTTCCTGGAAACGGCTGTCGACAGGTCCGTGCTGTTACATCAAATGTCACTGACTGACAGTTTTCAGGAAAGACCGCGCTGGCCCTAAATCGATCGATACGGCAAATGTCAAACTGCTTGAAGTTCTGCATACCGAGGTGGCAGGCACCCAAACATCGACCCGGCATTCCAACGAAAACGTTCGTTCGCCGTCGTGACGATGCATCAACCAAACGTGCAGCCCAACAGAGTCAGCCGTGTGGAATTCGGACGTCGCGTTCCCGGCCTTGCGGCCACGAAACGGCAAACATCCACCCGCCGGACGCTGTGCCGGGACGCGGCCGTCCTCTTCCGCCGGAGGTTCTGCCGTGTCTGCCGGCGACGCGGCGTTGCCCGGCGTCTGATGAATGTGGCGCCCGCCTGCCCGGCCGGTTATCGACGGCCGAGAAATGCACGCAGGACGAGGCGGCTGCGTGACGCTTTCTTAACGGTTTTTAGCGGATGTCGCCACGTCAGTTGGCCGTCAAAAGTAGGGACAGATCAGCTATAAAGCCAAACAGTCGAACTTCCGGTTCGGGTTTCACGAGAACAAGCTGCATATTGCAAGTTACTGGGGATACAGTTAATTTAGCCTCAGGCCTTCATGTCAAAATCTTTCTTTAGTAATTATTGGGGTCTGTTTTTTTTCTCGTAATAGGCCTAATACTCGTTTCGTAACTCGTTAACGGCAATTTTTCCTTTTGAAGCCGGGCTCCAAGTTTCTCTCGACTTCTCTTAAACTAATTGGGCTAAAGCGAAAGCAATCTGCCCCTGGGCAAACAGGAACCTCTCCTCTCCGCGCCGGTTGACGGCCACTTCGTCTGGCCGTCCCCACCGACAACAACATCCAATCTTAATTAAAACACGCGGCCCCGGATGTAGACAGAGCTGGCCATCGTAGCCAGACAATGGGCTCGTTACGGCAGGCTCATCTCCTGTGCCGTCCCGGCCGCTGCGCTCTGTCCGGGTCGCCGGAGCTTGTTCCGGAGCGGACAGGACCGCGGACAGGGCCGCGGACAGGACCGCGGGACGGAGGCCTGGGGATCGGGGGAGGGCAGGTTCGGAGACCGCTGGACCAGGGACCGATCCGAGAGGGGCCGCACGATCAAAGACCGGACCGGCGCGGTGGTCGGGTCGGAGACTGCGCCAGAGGCCGAGGATCGGGCAGGACGGGGACCGCAGGACCAGGGACAGGGCCGCAAGGACTGCAGGACCAGGGACAGGGCCAGGAGGAACCGCAGGACCAGGGGCAAGGCAGGAGGGACCGCAGGACCAGGGACAGGGCCAGGAGGGACCGCAGGACCAGGGACAGGACCGGGAGGGACCGCAGATCAGGGACCGGACCAGTGACTGGACCGGGGACCAGGCCGGACGTTGGTTCCTCTCGTGCATTGTGCGGGCCGCCCCGGTGGAGCGGGCTCATTTCCGGTCGGCGATGGCCGGACTGGTGGCGGTGCGCGCTCGTCATGCATATTGGACGCCATTGTGGACTGTGCAGACCCGTGATTTGCGCTGGAACTGGGAAATGTGCTCGCTGTGGAGGCCCCATTGAATGAAACTGCAAATAGCGATTTTCAGCACTGATATGAAAACAAGACTAATTTCAGTTTTGATAAAACTTTATTATCGAGCATGAGAATAGAATAAAATTACCGCATCACACCGCATCATAACGCATTAGTAATCACACAGAACAATGCATAACATGCCGGTTTCAGGTAAATGTATGAGCAATAAGACCGAATGGTTTGAGACAGTATGCTACAACATGGTTTTATGAGGTAAAGAGTGGTTATCAGGACAAAGTGATTTCGTTTTGTTGGATGAAGATGGTGGGACTACAAAACAACAAAAATTAAGGGCCCTGATTAATATATATGGAATGAGTTTTTTGCGTCCCATTCCACTGGGGGTTCACGTACGTCCAAAGCAGAATTGGCACTTGACATCGGATGTGTCTCGCGGGTGTCGGTCAAAACGTTTATCAGTTCGTCAAATGTTTATAATTTTGAGCCATCTGGAATCGGTCTCACTGAAAGTTACCGCAAGAAAACAAAATATTCGCAGTCACAACTGAATGTACGTTTCGGTGATGTGTTGTGAAACGGCGGCTGGCGGCACCAATTTTGGCAGGCAATCAGGGCCGAATCAGCAAATACGACCATTGGGACGCCGCCCAACCCCCAAATCACCTCCGACCCAGCCAGACAAATTACCCTCGAGCGCGGGCGGCGCCAGCTCTGCCGGCTGGCAACGCCACCGCGCCACAATCGTCGACGCCCTGACGAGGTGCGGCGCGGCGCGGATTCCGCGGATTCCCGCCAAAAGCTGGCGCGCCGCGTCTCGCCGCAGGGCGCCGGCGCGCGACGCGCCGCAGCCGCTGCCGACAGCCCGGCGACGCAGAGGTCACCGCTAGGTGGCAGGCAGCGCGCGACAAACGGAAGGAAGCCGCCGAAACCGGAGACGACGTAAACAAAAACGCGCGCCCGGCGGCTGACGGATGACGGGTGTGTGACGTCACGTGCCGCGCGGGCGTCATCGTTAGGGCTTGCGGTGGCGAGATGTGGCGGTGTCGGCTTGCGCGCGCAGTGGGGCGCGGAGGCACGCGCGCCAAGTAAAATACCAACGTTACGCTCGCGCGAAGTGGTGTTCTCTGCGCAGTACTGGCACGGGTATAGCGCTTAAGCGCTTGGAGGTCGAGGCTTCATGGAGGAACGGATAAATTCAGCTCTTTGATTGGCACTCATGGCATCTAAAAGGATCGGCGCACGGCAACCAGAATATCATGGCATAGGCATACGCGAAACGGTTCAGACTGTGACATCATCGCATGACATATCCAGCATCTTTTCAGTCCAGGCATACCTGGCGTTGGGGCTTGTTAACCGCGCAAGAGCATGTTTCACCACAAACGCTCGAAGCATGTGAACGCCTGGGCGTGGACACCAGATGTTCCGGCCGACTATGGGCGGTGTACACAAGACGCGCCCAGTATGCGGCGGCACCCGACCCTGTCCTGTTGACGTTGGTGAACAGGCCCGTGAATAGATAACAGCGATGTGTTTGCCCCGTTTTTTCTCCTCGTCAAAGGCTTCGACACGGTGTGCGGGGAGGAGTAGCGAGAAAAAAGTGGGGAGACGGAGAGGGGAAGGATTGTAGACAGTGACATATTTGCGGTAAAGACGAGGAAAGGAGGGAGATGGAGTGTCGTACATGTGGAGACCAAGAGACAGTGAGAAAGAACATGCAGAACCAGGGGTACATGCAGAGCATTAACCATCGGCTACGGTTCGAAGCCGCGACCACTCAGGGGAACCACGCGCGATGGGGCCGCGGGATAACATCCATCACCCAATCGGACTGATGAAAAGCCGAGCGTGAAGACACAGCTGGCGGCGGCGCCGGGTGGGCCCCCTCCCCGCTCCCGCCGGGCGGTACCTCTCGATCTCTGCCGGCGCATTACCGCGAATTGCCCGGCGGCGCTCAGTCCGGCCGGGAGGACCGCAGTAACCCGCTCCCACCCCGCCGAGTGCCGCGCTGCCGCACTTGATCGCGGCCGCCACAATGGCCAATGTGCACGCGCTCGGGTGGCTGACGCTCCGCAGACGGCTGCGGCGCTGGCTGATGGCATCACGCGGCCTCCGCCCGGCACCAGCTGCGACAGCGGTGCCGTGCCGGCTGACGACGTCATCGAGACCGCGGCCGCCGCCCGGCACCAGCTGCGGATCACTGCGCGGGACGCTCTGGCAATCAGGGAACGAGAGGACTTGTTTCTAGCTGCACGCAATAATTGTGTTTGTATATGTAGGGTAGGGGGGAGGGTGGCATTGGATGTATTTTGCTGTTGGACCACCATGGATGCATTGTCAAAATCAATATAATGCACGACCAGATGCATATTGCAAACAAGTACTCCCCTAAGCCAAAGAAGTAAGTAAATGTCGTCATTGACCACTATCACGATAAACGGCAGTGGTAGCCATAAATTATGATGTAAGATGTACTGCTTAAACGAAAGAAAAGCGAGCATGCGAAAATATAATTTTCTGCCCCAGATGTAGTTCCGTCCATCCATCATTACGCATATAAATGAGTTGTCGTCAGTGTGTAAGGACATCATTTGGGGTCATAAAGTAATCGTGAGGTCGCACACATTCGTCCGGTCGTAAATTTGCTGCAACCTAGTTAGAAACGATCTATTGCTATCAATAGCAGTGGCTGTGTAATAGCCTCCATGCTGCCAGCCGTTTGAGCCAGCTAGAGGGTGTTTACAAATAATGTCGTCCGACTACTTCAGCAAGTTCAGGTAAGGATTTACATGCTTTAAAAAAATTAGACTGCTGTCCTCGTTATGCGTGTAACTGGACGAGGAGAGCAGCAAAAAAGCGATATTAACATCAAAAGCCTTCTCCCAGAACCAACATTCTGTGACAACGATCTCCTGTGCGTAATTGGTTTCCCCACCAGTTCCTAGCGGCTTGGTGCGGAAGCTTTCCATGTCGCATCCCGTCTCCGTGCAGTGGACCGGGCGCCGAAGGTGGCAGGCATCCAGTGCGGCTTTGTTCTTGGCCAGCCGTGCAGGGGCGGGCGGGCCTTAAAACTCGCACCGCGTCCGGTCCAGGGCTGGGGAGGGTACGCCAGTTGTCATTATCGGCTCGTGCTACAATCAGGCCGGTCACGGACGGCGCCGTAATCACGGGGTCGCCAAAAACCGGGAAAAACACGGCCGGATACACGAGCCGCCTCGTATCACAATTTTACGCCGTCTTTCGTAAATGGGACCGTTTTTACCCTGAACGGGAGAAGCCATTGTTCAAGAACGCCAGATATTCGGAAATTAGGAAGACCGTGCTCTGCAATTTATCCTGGTCGGTAGGTGCAGACCATGGCACAAAATACACTGCATTAAAGCAACTGAAAGTCGAAGTCAGGCGAAGTAACTAAATGGAAAAAATATGATAACATGCTATATGATATATGAATGATATGACAGATAGGTAGAATATATATGTATATGTGTGCGTAGCAAATAGACAGATAGGAAATAACACGTTACATGAAAAAATATGATAACATTTGGCGGGTCATTGGATGCCAGGTGTTATGTTGCAGATCCAGTCAAGAGAGCAAAACAAAACTTTTCGAAAACACTATGTGTATCAAACATCACCAATTTTGGGCAGTTAACAAATGAAACTGGTGTCAAATTCTGTGTAACGGCGACACATCAGCAGTATTTGTGGGTACCGATTTCAGCTTTGTGCATCCCGGGGCATGGCTAGAGGCCTTGGAGATGGGGATGTTGCAGGATTTGGACCCTCTTTTCAAGTATTTTTACATCAGACCCGTGGTAATGACAGGTAATAATCGGTGCATAGTACACATTCAACCTGTCCCGCACATTCAACTAATATGACGTGAGGGATTTCCACTATTTCGATTTTGTGTATCATTATTCATCCATTATTAATCCTAAAGCTTTATTCGTACTTTCTGATCGATATCGTAACGCCCTTTTGTTATCAACGGCCGTACATATCCGTCATTTGAAGAACATCCATCCTCCTTCCAAAAATGGTGATCTGAAAGACCTTAACCCATCCCTCCATAAAAAAATACCGGAGCAGTGCTTGTTAATAAGATGAATGGGATATAGTCGCTCAATAGTTCGCCTCTGAGGACCGTTTGGTTTCTCCCCATGGAGACTGTTTTGTCCCCTCATCTTCGTGCTTGAAAAAGATCTTCAGCATCCTAACTGCCCGCACACCTACTCCGAGCAGTGAGCACCTTTGAGCTTTCTTCATCAGAAAGCTCGCCTTTGTCTTGCAGCGCCACGCGGTAAACAGATCGAGACATGCATCAAGGATGGTACGATGCGGGCCCAGGTAATGGCGCAATGTTTAGTCAGCGGCGCTTTTTGCTGTCGGCTCGCCGCCTTCCACTGGGTAAAAACCGCGCCGTGCGTTGGTCCGAGATGATTCACGTGTCATTACTTATCGCCCGGTATCGAGGGGCGCCCGCAGCCGGCCATTGTGAAGGCGAGCAACAGGTGGGCGCGGCGCGATTGGCGGCCCGTCTCCCTGCCGACGCTGACCCGCCGATATCGATGATGAGAGACGAGAAGCCTGGCCACCGGTGCCCGCTGAACGGACGCTCCCCCCCCCCCCTCCGCTTTACTCCCCCACTCTGGAGTCGGCCAGTTTTCTCGGCCGATTGGACTCGGCGTTTGCGGAGTTGTGGCTGGTGTTCGACGCGTGTTTCTGGCCGCAGGATGGCGGGAGGGCGTGCGACATTGACCGTGTTTGGTGTCGTGATTGGCCTGATTGGAATTGATCGAGGCTGTCAAGAGCACCGCCAGCCTTGGCCCGGGCTTGTTCGCGCTGCACGGAGCAGTGGAAGCTACCCTTTGTCGTCGCCCCAAGGACAGTATCGAGGAGACTCGGTCCGGGGACCGGCGCAGGCTTCATCACTCCTCGTGTCGCGGAGTTCCCAGAACCCGCATTAATGACGCCGGTGCATGTCTCGAAAACCCTGCTGCCACCCCGATAAGCCACCTCTAAATCACTTACGATACCGGAGGCCTGTTTTTCATTCATCATTGTCAGGTATTGGTCTGGTCACGCGAACCCGCGACTCATCTGGGGCCAATTTACAATCACGCGATCGGCTCCCGGGGGACGAATCAGTGGCGGCCGCAATCAGCCGCCGCCCTCACACCGCGGCCGCGCGGCGGTTTTTTGCCCACCTCTATCCCGTGGCGCTCCTCCCTCGTCAGATCGGTCGACGAACCGTCCCCGCCTCCTTCAGACGAGATCTGCCGGCAAACGTGCCGGGGCCCGCGGCTGGACCAGAAGAGGATGGCGATCGATAGACTGGTCTTCGGGCTGGTTGTGACTTCGAGATGGTGGTTCGGAAGAAAAAAAGCTTTCACGGCTTATGGCTTTAATGCTTTAATGCCAGTTTCATCTGCGGTTTCTCCAGCAGTAAGGGTTTTTTCATGGTTGCAAATGAAATAGGAAGTTGCATGTGGCTCATGATGTTCGAAAACATTTCATGCATTTAGAGGAAACCGCTACTTCCGACGCTTGGCCGATGAAGAAGCAAAAGAATCCTTCGTCGCAAGTACCGCACGTCATCACTGCATTCCACTTTCATTTTAACACTGGAATTATTGTGGGCATTGGAGTAATTTTACGACGGAACAAAATCTTTAAGTTCGTTATGTGTTTTACGTCAATGCTACAAGCGAATTCATCGACTCTCACTATCAACATTCATAGCATACAAAAGTTCCCTCGGACTTAGATGAACTCTCGGTTTGTCTTTCAGGCGTCAACAACAGCCCAATCATGAGAATAGACGATTTCGATAATCCTTAAACAAAACGGCTGACATTAGTCCACCCTGTCGTACTGAAGAGGGTCAACCTCGTCCTGGCTTTCCATTGCCAGTTACGCCTACGTAAGTTGACGACTACCTGTTTCCGTGACGCTGTGGGACACTTCGGTGTAACACAATACTACGATTTCGGCTAGATAAAACTCTGGAGGCTCCATGTTTGCTTCCATATGGTTTTATTCCATGGTTTTGCCATTGTTTTGCCGAACAGAAAGAGTTATGACCAAACAGCCAAACCAAGTCGTTAAATAACACACAGCTGCAGTCAGGGACGTAGCCAAAGGGGGGGGGGGGCCATGGGGGCCATGCCCCCCCTGAGCCAAGAGGTGGTCACTGGGTATATAACGATTTCGCGCGAATACGGAATAGTGATCATGCATATGTTGCAGAAGCAAACATTATATACATTCCTGTGGGTTAAATACGAGGTTAATTACGTAAAATTGCTGCGTTTTCCTATAAACTTCGTCATATGCCAGCGGAATATGAAAAAAAATTTGACATTTCCCCCCCCCCGGAGAGGAATCCTGGTTACGTGCCTGGCTGCAATCATCACACCTTTGCCACTGGTACAGCGCATTTCATTGCAACTCGGAGCTTCACGCGGCACTTTCCTGGCCGACAGTCAAAGGCCAGCGAGAGCAACAGCAAGGCAGCTGCCACATCACAGGCAGCCGCCGGCCGCCGGGACATCAAACACCGTTCACCAAAGGCACCGCGGCCAGGTTGGCCTCGTTTCGCCGGGGGCAGCGTGAGCCTGCCCAGCCCCCCCCCCCCGGCCGATCCATGACGTACCGTGCGATACGCACCGCGCCGTCGAGCAGACGGCGGGCGAAATCACGCGTCCGCGGCAGCGGCGCAAGAATGCTGCCGGCTTTGTCGACGGCTTATGGCCCAGAAACGGCTATAAATTGTGGCCGTGTCCGAATTATCGCGACAGCGGAGGGCGCGGAGGCAGGGAGGGCGCCGCCGGAGGAAGGGAGGGCGCCGCCGCCCTGAAAATGACGCCGGTCTCGCCACCTGGGCTGATAAAGTCGACCCGTCCGCACGATTGGGTGCCGTCTGCGGCTCAGAGACGCCGGCTGGGAATTCCATTCCGGACCGGTGGCATGTTTTGTGCGTTTCTATTAACAGCGAGAATTTGGAAGGAACTGCCGTTAAAGGCCGGGGTAGGATAATGTCGGCACGCTTACAAAGCACCCTTTTCACAGCGGCTTGCGGAATATTGAGAGGTCCGCTCTTTCTGCCGTGCGCTTTGTGCCGTAGGGCACGAGCGCAAAAGGCCACCGTAACGGACAATACGAATCCTCCCGTTTGCAGGCTGAAGGATCACGACCTTCGACATCGACCAGGTGGTGTTACCAACTACGACGCACTACGTCACTGCGGTCACTGAAGACCCCATCCTTTTGGCTGGTACCACAATGAAATTCGTCGCACTAAATATAACAAGGACGGAGCAGCCTGAGAACAGTTGGGGGGGGGGGGGCACGGCAGACTGCGATGCGATGCGATGCAATACGACGCATTGGGGTGCGGTTTCCATCAACGCCGTGGACCCGATGTTCAAGTTGTAAAAGTTGGGGGCCGTGACCGTTTTTAATACTTCTGGTTGATCAAGACACAGACTGCGCGCAGCTTCCAACGGCTACGTCTAGTTTCCGGGAAGAGCTTTCCGCTATTGACGGATATTCATGATCTCCAGCAAGGCTTTTATTACGCTAAGCTCCTTCCAAGCGCTTATACAATCCGATGGAGACCATCACCACCTTAACGTCAGAGGACTGCTCCACCACGAGGGCACTTGAGTTATGAAAGCGGGAGAGACTGGGAACCCTGCGAGGGGACCACCCGTGCCACCAGAAGAGGGGCGACTCAGAAGTGCTCGCTCTCCATGAGAGTCGCGTTTCACAGGCTCCTGACGCTAAAAGGCTGGAGATAATGCACGCAAGCCACCATCATGGTATTTCAGAATCTTTCCGTAATGCACCGGCGCCAGGGATAACATCCAGGGCATGTGCAAGCTGTTTCTATAAGCAGAACACCGACTGAGCTGACTGATCAAAGATAAACTCGAAGTGTTCTTGACAAGAGATCGCCGCTACTTCATGTGGGGACCATTATTACCATATTCGTCTGGCTTAGCAGTATTTAAAACTACTCCGGCTGGGTATCGCTGTCAGTAGAGAGCCAGCGCACTCGCTGACTAAGCAGCATTCAGCCGGCATGACGCCCACATAACACCCCTGTACTAGCAGCAGGGCCGACCGGCCCGTCAGCCCGTCACATCGGCGGCTCGAGATCGGCCCGGTGACTTCACCGACGACCAGCCAGCCCTGACCCCGCTCAGGGGGGCGCCGGCAGTCGCGCTCAGCCGCACAAAGAGGCCCGGCCGGTCGGCACAGAAACCGCTCCGCTGCAGAGCTCGGCGGAGAGGGCTCTTCAAGGGACGACTGAAGAGGGGGGGACAGCTGGCCGGCCGCCGGACCCGCCTCCCCTCCCCCCGCGGTGTGAGGTCGTCGCGGCGTCCATGACAGTCAGCGGCGCTCTCAGGACTATTTCAGTTGCGGAGCTGAGCGCTCGCACCGTAATGCGATGCCGAGACCGGACCTCGTGCTTGATTGAAGCTGGCAGGCTTGAAGAAGGTAACTGCTCTCCAAGTGGCAATAAACGAAGTCTTGAGCTCCCCTGGCTTATCGATGGCGCACGAAGGTCTGCGCTCGGCTCTTGTGCGAACTGCGACGACTGCGGTCCAGGAGTCTGCAGAGTCTGCCCGCCACCAGCGGGAGGCGGGTCGGCCCGCCACCAGCGGGAGGCGGGGCCCCGTGCTGTGTAACAGGCTGGTTTGTGATGTAGCAGTGGCCGTGTGCGTCAGATAAATCGCTAGATACGGTGATATCGCCCTGTTGATTATTTCGTTACCGACGAATGATATCGTCAAGCAAATTAAGACAGTCCTGAATCTAGAACGCTTGGCCTATGCTGCCAACGAGCCGAGAAGCTGCATGAATCATGCGATTTAAGGCCCTGATTTGCGTCCGGTTCGCAGTCGACGGTTGCGCTAACTTTATGTCTACAGCAAGATCGTAACGAACTCCAAGGACCACTTACAACGACCTTACCGCGGGTGGCAGATCTGTCGAGTAAAGTTCCGTAACCGAAAACCGCACTGAGCGAGCGACAACACTGTCACTTAAATATGGAATCCGCAGAACACTTTTCTACGATTACATTTACCGGAACTATCAGCCTAGAGACGCTTAAATGACAATGAAAAAAACAGGTGAACGTCCAAAACACGCCATTAGTGTCTAAAACACCTATTCCGCATTTGTTTCGAGCACCCCTCAAGACAGCTTCATTGCGCCTTCTCAAAGCTATAGCTAAAATGTGCCATTTAGTGCCAGCATACTCAATACCCATTTCGCCGCTTACGCCCGCGAAATGGCGCGTGACCATGGTGACCGGCGGACGGAGGGGGAGCAGCCCCGGTCTGTCAGCCCGGCCGACTGACGTTTCCCACAGTCTGTTCTCGGTTTTCGCTCACGATCAGTAGGTCTCGGACGTGAACAATGGCAGATTTCGGCTGTGATCACCTGCGGCCGCCGACAGCGAGGGGGCCGCCCGCAGCCGGGGTGACATCTATCGGACGTGGTCGGCAGTCGGACGAACGAAAGTCGTGATTCCAGAGCCGTGCAAAAAATGGTACGCGTTGAAAGTTTATGCGTCCATGCGGCTAAATCAGCGGCATATTTCGAGTGATCCTCTCCTTCGTGACAGATTGGTACGTTAATCGTGTAGAAATAAGAAATCGGCAAATTCAATCGAATAGTTTCCACCGGCACATAAACATTACATCTGTTTAATCATTTTGCTTGGTGTCAGTATGCCATGTCCACAGAAATATTCGTACTCTTACGTGAAATAAAGGTCATACGAACGACATATACGAGTACATACTGTGATATATACAATGACATGCATAGAATATATACTATATGTTTATCTACACATAATAAAATAGTGATATATATACAATGGCATATATGAGTGACAGTGACATCGCACATGGGGAGGTGTCTGGTTTTACATTCATTTTTGGCACCAGGATAAAGACGAATCTGGAACAAAGACGAACAGAGAATATCTGAAATGGGCGATGAGGATATCAAAACAGGAATAGCTGCTCTGATATCCCCTGATACCAAATTCCCAAAACACAAAATTCAGTGTTTGGTTATCACCCTCAACTTTTTCTCACAATGTTTCAACAGGCAATTCATCAGCCAATCAGCGAGCAGGGCCAGCCGTCGGGCCACGCTGGCCCAGGCCGACCGGCGTTTTTGCACCAATTAGGAGACAGCTCAGACTTTCTTGTCCTCCTACCCGCAACGGAACTATTAAGAGTTTTTTCGCAGTTTTGTTGTGAGCCAATTTGGCCCCCGAGCGGAACAATGGGTGGCCATCAGCGGGGCAGATGACGCTGTAGCGGGACGATGCGCGTTCAAACGGCTCGTGGCTGGAGCGTTTCAGCCCTGCGACTCAGCAGTGGGTCTGGAGCTGCAAGCCCCGCTGGCAGCTGACGGTACGTCACGGGCGCTTGATTTGACAAAATACGCCAAACGATGCTGTTGAAGCCCGCTTTGCGTCTCTTCTCATCCTATCATCCGAGAGACGCCTGAAGAGCAGAACAAAGGTCTTACCCACTTTTGATCCACTTCAAAGGGTGTCTCTATTGCTCTTCTGAGGGCCTTCAGCAGGCTGTTCTGGTCAGCTCACATCACCTGCAGAGTGTGCTCAGCTTGACGGCCGTTGCGTTGAAGGCTCCCATCGTATTTCATCACCCCATGTTCCTTACACTTTATCAACTGTTGCTAACGTTATCATCCACAAAGAAGCTGAATCACGCGCTGCAAACTGGGCTCGCAAGTACTATTTTCGCGGCAGCATTGACTCACTTGCGACCCCACGCATGGAATCGCGCCCTGCGGTTAACACAGCTCCTGCGACATTCTCGGAACAAAGATAAACGAAACCTCAACACACCAATCAGCGCAGCCTAACCAAAGAACATAACTCAACAAGTCCATTGACATGTTGCCATATTTCAATCAAATTGCAGTGTCCGCTGATAACGAACATTAGCCTCCAACTGCACTACGTCCGCCGTAAACTAGCCATTGCGGCGGGCGATCACCAGATGGGGCGGCCTAATTTATCGCCCTCCCGGCATCTGGCGGTGGAGCCCCGCTAAAGAGCTGCGGCGGGGAACACCGGCCGGAACCGCGCCGCCCGGCTAATGACCGCCACGTGCGTATTGTGGACGTCCCGTCTCGCAGTCCCCGTGGAAAACAGCCGTCATTTATCATACAGATAGCCGGACGGATTTGAATAGGAAGTGCCGATCACGTTCCTCGGAAATATGGCGGAAGAGGGGCGAACGATATCAAATGAGGCATCGCCGGCATGACGTGAACATTCGTCTCGATCGTGGCGTTTGACAAGCGCTGGTTATGTCAGGTCGTTTTTCTTTTCTACGGAGATACCCATCGTTGCGCGCAGTCAACTTCTGTTGCTTCTTTTCTTCCTTAAATGCTGGTGCGATTCGAAAACCGTTGCATTGTTCAGTAACGACTTATTTTTACAGCATCCAGTTTATGAGTATGGCCTTCGTGAATTCCTCAAGGAGTGATTACTCTATTTTAGATGGAAATTTCTTCAAATGCGACGTTCAACCGGTTACGCTACGACGCCAGAACGATGCTTCTGTTCCAATGTAGTCAGTGGCGGAACGTTTCCAAATCACTGTTGATGTACCGTTTTCTTTATCTTAAATCCGCTTTTTCCATTGGAGGCCAAAGCATGATGTCGTTTTTTCATGATGTTGGGAATGAGTTTACATCCCCAATGTATATAAACGTTCCAGCCGTGAATACGGTTCAGACGTCACAAGTAGGCATAATGTCCAAATATAAAAAAATCGTGAAGCCATAGATCTCACAACAGACTGCATTGCTTTGTGGTTTGATGCTCCAGTTAATAATGGAAATGATTCTGACCATGCATGCGTTTTGACTATGAGAGTAGTCATCATTCCCACATATCTTTGGACGTTTGTGTTGGTCGTTGGCTTTGTGACTTTATAAAAGGCTACGAGGTATTACATAAAGCCGATATGAAGACGAATTTTCAACCAGTCAGCTAAGAATACTATCATTACGAAGCATGCGCCTTAAACCTCGATAACTCAAACGAATGCATTCAAGAGAAGCGATAATTTCAAACTCAGAAAACCGCGAAACAGCTCTATGATTGGTGAACGCAAAATAATAATAAATTGTCCTACGGCAGAACATCATTTACAGGCCAACAATACTCCTTGGCCATCATGTGATATACCATAGCAAATGCTCTGACAAGACGAAGATAATGCGCACGTGTACCTGACAACCAGCGACTCGACTGCGAAATAAATGGAACGTTCCGCTCACGGCGCATGCATAAAAACCGCGTGCCGCGCGGCTAGCGGTGAAACTCGCAGGCTAATGTTCCGAGCACCACAAGGGATTCGCTGTCCATTGTGCGGCGTGATGGGAACGTAAATGTTGACTTGTGTCTCTCAGCGGGCCACCTCGGGTGAAAAACAAACCAAGTCGTGACTGTGCAGTTCCCGCCCTGCCGACGACACATCACCACCCGCTGATTGGGCCAGCTTCAGCTGAGTCATTGACGTTCGGCCCCGATGAGAAAATGCCGGGCATCTATTAGCAAAAACCCGGAGAGCGAGAATAACGAGGTTGGCTGCACCACCTAAACGTGTCAGGATATACACATCGAGTCAAAGAATCATTCCGGGGCGCGCTCTGTGCAGAATGTCATCAGAAGTACATCCATCTCGCACCCATTGACCTATTACGGTGATAAATCTGCCGCGGCCTTCACATTAGGAAACCGCTCAGTCACTCGTAAATCAGCGCCGGCCGCTGTTTTCGATAAATCAGGCCGGAGGACGCTGATGAGCCCGTCTGCCCGCACCGGCTGTAAAAACCAGCGATCCACGAACGGCACCCCTGCCCCGCGGCAGGCTTCCCCCGCGCCCCCTGCGGCGGCCGCGCTGTCGGCGGCGTCTCGCCGACGGTCACCAGACGTGCCGGGAATACGGCCCCGTCTGGCCGCTCTGCTTCCGCTGCATTACGTCCGACCGCCGACGGCGCCGGAAGACGCACACTTCCGGAGCCTCCCCGCGCGGAGAGTGCGTGCTCCCCCCCCCCCCGCCAGACGAGCGGCGCACTATACGGCGCGATTAGCGGCCGCCCCGCGGTGGGTAATGGCCGAACGAGACGTCCGTGGACGTTCCGCCTCGGGGGGAGTGGGCGAGGTCAGTGGCCAGCTCCCCGGCCCGGGACCACCCCTCGGGCCAGCAGACGGCGCCGCAGGCTGGCCCCATCTCGGTAAGTTTGCAGTGGCGCTGTGCATTATTGAGAAGAAATAATTACTTTTTCACTTGGCGTGTTTTGCGTCCATCTTATAACGTGCTGTCGTATTTCTGGATTAGCATAAGCGCTGTAATAAAAAGGCCCTTGGTGGTGTTAGCACTGAACTATACGCAAGGGATGACAAACTTGGGACGGCAAGAGAGAGAGGGACGAGAGAAGATGTGGTCCTGGCGGTGCTGGTGCGAATAGCTGAGCGAGACGTATATAAAAGTACTTGCAATGCAATATTCGGTATCCGAAGGCAGTTTTCTTCGTAACAGAAATTGAGAACTAAAAATAGATAAAAGAGAGTCATTTTGCACTATGACTTTACAAGCTACGAGGAATAACTTCCAAAAAAGTGATGAGGTTGGCTCTTTATTTACTAGGCCAGTATATCAGCGAGCCATTCATTCGCTGAGCATACAGTGAAACCTTGACGTTTCAAACGAATTCCGCATTTGGCTGAGGATTGCAAATCTTCTGTTCCGCATTTTTCTACCTGAGAGAGAAGTTGAATTTTAATTCCTACTCGGGGGGTATTTTGGACAGGCTCTCAGAAACACTGATCGCCACCTCGACTCGAAGTTATTCAGCAGAAAGAGCTTTGGGGGGAAGACTGCTTCTCCCGAACCCAGAGCCGTTAGCACTATCGCGTTGCTAATGCCCGACTAGAACATAAACTGCTCTCTTCAAAGACAACCCATTCAAAATACGTTTCTGTATGAATTTTTGTCGTAAAACAGCGCGAAATGAAATTCATTTTGGCAACGCTAATCAGCCTTGCAGTAAAATGACTCATTCTCTGACGGGACAAGCCCCGACGAACATCTTTCTCGTCAGTCTGCCGCGGAGGCTGTTCTGCCGTCACCATCACACGACCCTCCGAACGGGTGCTCTCCCGCGTTTTCCTTTCCTCCTCCCGTCCTATCGCTCGGCCGCTCGGCCCTCTAGCCGGAGCTCTTTGCGAGGTGGCCTCTGGAGCCCGACATCCCGGCGTTAGCCGAGGCCACGAGGTTGTCCTTGCTGATTTTGAGCGAGTCGGCGGTGCCCTGGCGCGCGTACATCGGCAGGTGGTACTTGTTGTTGGCCAGGTACTGCAGCATCCACGTCTCGACCAGCTGGTCGACGCCGCCGGTGCGGAAGTCCTCCAGGATCTTGATGTGTTCCTCCTCCGTCAGCTCGCCGTAACGACAGAGGTTGTCCACGATCTGAGGACATCGCCGCGGGATCGAGGTAAATATTGGGGATGGCGACAGAGCGGGAGGGAGCGGAAGGAGTTGGCGATGGGGAGTGAAAGAGCAGCTTAGCCATAGTGACGGTACGATGGACAGACAGGTAAGCATCTACAATGAGAGTGAGGTTTTGTTTGACAGCAGGCGCTTGGAAAAATGGTAGGCGGGACGTTGAATAAAAGGTTGCGTTGAATGGACATAATCCACGGGTGATATCGCCAGAAGAGTTTGAACTGTATATGCAACTGTTGTTTTCGATTGAATTTGTTTTTCTTAAAACACTCTTTAATGTTTGTTTTTTTCAACTTTTAAAAGATAATTAACCAACCCCTTTATTTGGTTTGTGGGTTCTTAATGTGGCAATCTTGTTTAGCTCTCAGTAAGTGCACATGTATTTGACGACAAGTGTAGGCCACATATGCGCGAGCATGGACACGAATTACACGTTACGTACAAACCAGGTCAAAGGGTCACACGACGGCCAGAACATTACCTGGGTACGAAACCTGCACGATCCACGAGCCAACGCCCACCTTTTCCTCCAGGGTCAGCTTTTCGTCCCGACAGCGGCAGCGTAGAATCGCCTGCCGGATGTTGTCCAGGAACACGGAGAACCGGTCGTGGAACACCATCATCACCCACGGCTGTCGGAAGTACTCGTACAGGTCTGGTATCAGGCCCTCCTGGTACCTGAGGGTGGCGGGGACGCCGGACCGCGCTCTGGGTGATAACGGCTCTATTTCTGCGTCAGCTGTTTACGCCAGCTGACCGAGGGAGAAGACAGCCAGTGCCGGGCGTCAGACGGGAAAGGCGTCGCATGTTCATAACGCTATTTATCTTCGCTGCTGTAATGAGTCTTGCCGTGAGGTTCTTCCACCACAAACAGGATGTGCTTTGCGCAGCTTAAATAAACATTCAGGACTCGACATTTCTCATCATTACATCGCGTGGTGTCGAAGATTCGAAGTTTGCAATGTGGTGGTCTTACCTGGCCACCATGTTGTTGAGCAGCACCTCGTGCAGGCCGTAGAGGGAGATCATGTTGTCAGTCTCGATCGGCTTCTGGGAGTAGCAGGTGATCTTCTGCACCATGCGCCAGCTGCTGATCTCGATCCGTATGTATCCCGTGACTGTCATATTCGAGCCGAATGCGTCACATTTCGGAGTAAACGCGACATGACAGACGGAATAAGGACAGACATTTGAACTTTTGACGGTTACGACATGGTGAAGCACCGGACAGGAACCATCTCCACTGCAAGCGCAGTCCGCTGGTGTTGTACTCATGCCATTAACATAAGGCTAATAATAATACGGCTAATAATACGGCTAATAATAATAAGGCTAATAAATACGCACTACGATCGCCAATGCCAAGCCGCCATACTTTTGCATCTTGTGTGTCTCGGTCTGTGTGTGTCATGCTTATGACGTCCGCCTCTTCGCGGTTGCTTTTTGTTAGTGTTATCTGTACTGTAGCCCAATACATCCTGCCCTGATTGTGCGATAGAATTGGCAAAAAAAAACAAAAGCAAAAAAACGTCTCCCATGAACGACATGTAAAATACGCATGCGAACATATAGGGCGAGGATGTTCCGGAAAGCGGTTCAGAAGTAAGGCCTAAAATAACGTTTGCTCTTATGTTAAGTTGCCCATTTCAGCTTTGCGAGGATAGTATCTGGCGCTTTTACGGCCCCAACACGGAAGCCAGAAAATTGGCCGACCCACAGAGCATCAGCAAGCTAACTTAGGACCCCCTGCGAAGGCAAAATACCTGGAAATGAGGTCATGTTACCTGCGGGAATCTTAACGACACATAGAGCTCAGAGTTCCACAGTCAGACGCACGCTCAAGGAGATGGAACTTTCCACATGTTTCACGTGCTGCCTTTCCTGAAATACTCCATAGCACATCGGCAATCGTTACGACGTTCTTTCTTAACCCAAGGAGCGTAGAACATGATGGAAGTGCTTCGAAGTAAGCCTTGGGCAACCATTACAGTTTCATGGTATCCGACACCGAAAATTTATCTTCAGTGTTGCTTGGCAGCCGTTAGACCGGCCTCGTTAGATCCCCAAGCATTTTACTACCGTCGACCAAACTGACCAGCTCTACTTACGTCGGCTGATGACGCATGACTGAATCAATGATCAGTGTTTTTTATCTCATGTGACACCGTCTTCAACCTGACTCCGCATCACTCAACCACCCCTGCCCCTTTGGTGTGGTTCAAGCCTGGCATCAAGCTAGGGATCTTAACCTGACTACGTGCGTTTCAAACCGTACCTTGCTCGGTACGGTACACCTCATAAGTCTTGACAGTTTATGCCGAAAAATATATTTTCCCCTTATTATTTCCCCTTGCTCAGCGGGTTCACTTAATCCTCTTGGAAAACGGGAACAACAAATCGGTGCTCCTCTGACTTTCTGGCTGGTTCAGCATCTTCCATCATCAGCACCATCCCCCTCACCTGATTGTCACTATGGGGGGACCACTATGCACCCCTTGACGGGCAAGCCGTAAGACCAGCGCAGAGCTCCCGCCACCTGGCCGCTATCTTCGCCCGACTCCTACACAGTGCCAGCGCTCTTCACCTGCCCGATACACCAGCTGAGCGCGCTCACCGGACGGGTAGACCGGGTCGCCGGTGGCGAGCACCCAGGGCGGCTCTGCGTCCAGCACGGGGTCGGGCGCACGCACAGACAGGAGCTGCCAGCCGCCCGGCAGCCGGGCGCGCGTCACCAGCGGCCGGCTAAACTCGGGCGGCAGCGGCTGGCCGCTGATGGACGACCGGCGCCGGTCCCTGGTGCCCAGCTTGGTGCTCAGCTGCTGGTGCTCCTCGCCGTGCACCCGCAGCAGCTGGGCGCCCAGCGCGTGGCCCACGTCGCGCGAGTTGTACTCGAAGTGGTCGAAACTGTCGGCGTAGTATCTGCGGGATTGGACAAGAGTCGGTGATTCGGCGATTTCATTTTTTATTTTTATTTTTAGAAACATGCCAACCCCTTCCAGTCTAAAGGAGGCGGCCAAGATTTTCCTGATATCATATTTATCATCAGCGATATTGGAACGCCACGATGCTGCATGAAATACCAAGCAGGCCGTGAACAACAGCGGTCGAACGTGTCCAGAATACGTCCCCCGAGATAATTTCCCGAGACCACGCCACACACCTCCTGGAGTACTTGGTCATGGTGCCGACGGCCCTGATGCTGGCGTCGTTAGTGCTGAACTGGTGGTCGATCACCAGCCGGCCGTCGAACACCAGGGAGGCGTCGTTCAGGGCCTTGAACGTCACCAGCTCCACGGCCTTGTGGTCGTAGACGAAGAGGCCGCAGCAGGACAGATAGCGCTCCTGCGCCCCGGCCGCCTCTTCCGTTAGCTGTATCCGGTAGATCCGGTTGTTGGACTTGACGTCCCAGTAGGTCAGCGTGTAGCCCCTCAGAATCCTGATGCCGCCCTCCACCGACTCCAGGTTGTGGAGGATGCCGTTGTCCACCTAGGTGAACAATGCATTTTTCCTAGAAGTTTCCTCGGTTAGGATACTAACGCTGACCATCGTCAGGTTAGAACATGCCATGCCATAAACGGTATGTTATAACAAATACTATATACGTGTCCTTCCTGATAATTCAGGGACTATTACAAATTACAGCAGGGGCGGATGCGAGGGGGGGGGGACATCGGGAACATGCCCATTTCGTTGGAAAACCCGAAACTAACATATCTTTCGGTCCCTTCTCCAAGGGAAATTGTATGTATTTTGTTTTAAAAAGGTACTTGTTTATTATGCATTTTCATGTTCAAAAATGGCGGAATACAGTGGTCTTACCCCGGAAACATTTGGGGTAGTCAGCACATGATGATCCTCCAGTGAATCACAGCATACAAACGGCCAAAAAGAGTATTGGGTTCAATGAAGTGTGGCGATGTGTCTAAAGTAGCGCCAGGAGGTTTCAGTTTCATACACTACGTTGCGTCGCTTCCAAGCCCGAGCGACTACCTCATGGTTCCGGGTCAGGTGGCTCTGACCTTGACTGGCCAACCTTGACCTTTACCGCCGCAACCGTGGCCAGTCCTCCCTCCCTCGGGGAGCGGCAGTCCGTGCCTGACAAATGACTGACTGACGCATGACGAGAGACGGGGCTTCACTCGAGATTGAACGCCTGGGCCCTCCAGGCTGTGCGTTCAAAATCGCAAACGATCCGCGCTGACAAACGCCTCGAGCTGGCGGCGCTCTGACCGGTCCACACTCGAGTACACCCGGGAACTGAGCCGGCGTGTCAATAGCACCAGACACGACAGTGTATGCATATCCAGGCCGCCAGGTTGCCTAGTTTCATCCATAAGCCCTGACGTCGGGCAGACATGGTATATTGTTGCTGATTTCGGAGTCAAAAGACACCTCGATAACTTGCCTGGGCTCCTGATGGGTCTCTTATTGGTTTGGCTACGCGGAAAACAGACAAGCTAACATGGAAGTCAGCTGTTCGCGGTATTCCACCCAGCAAACTGCATTCATTTCTCGCCAACTGATAAGCTCATACTTCACTCGCAGCACTTGGGAACGTCGTGTCTCGTCGAAAAAGCCACCGGGGTGTGATCAAATTCCTCTGGGACACGTCACGAGCGAAAGGCCTCTATCGACCCTCTCGGATCACTTCAGGGTTACGCAGTTAGTCAATAATACGTGACACCTCATTGCGGTCCGTCTACCGGAAACCACAGCCCGGATCTCATTGCAAACGATTTACATGCAGCCGTGGGTCCCGTCGCTGCAGGTCGCAATGGCCGCACACACTGTTCGTACGGTGCTGGTGTCCGCTGGGGTGAAAATCCTATCAGGGGTGAAGCGATCTAGCAAAGTCAAATTCCGCGAAAAACAAGCGAAGTGCAGTCAAGTTCCAGCCTCATGCGGTAAATGAGGATCCACGATCGGACGTGGTGAGCGCGAAAAGGTGAATGGTCGCCAAGCTCAGCTGCCGGTGACAGGCATCAGTTGCTAGGTAATCCATCTTACCCTGTGTGCTCCTACTCTAACACGCCTCTTTGTGCAGGCAGACACTAACTAACAGGATATGTGCATAAGCACAGTGATGAAATACCGGCGAAATGTCAAGCAGATCACGTCAACATCAGTCATTCATGCATTGGTCAACATCGTCGACATCTGTGTATACTCGGCTAACTATACACCCACTTGCTGCGGGGATGTTGCTCGGTTAATCATGGTTTGCAGCTTCTTTTAATTTGTTGGATCCCATGGACAGCTTAATATTCGGCTGACGACCAAAATCAAGAAGTCTCAAGATTCGCCATGGAAGACTCAGATGCGTTTTCTGATAAACTGGCTCCCGCAATATCTCATCCCTCTCGCCTCTACCAGCACATTCTCCCTAAACTATGCAGACTGACCCAAACAACTCACTGTCGGCGAACTCAGTGCATACAGCAGTCCTAACCCAGACGGTAGGGACGCCTGCAGGTCCGGCCCTAGGCGAGCCGGCGCTGTCTTACCGCCGGATCTCCAGTCAGCTGCAGGTCGCCGCCGTGACTGCCAGGTGGCAGCACCAGCACCAGCCGGTGCAGCGGCACGGGCAGCTGGATCAGCGTCTCCAGGCACGTCAGCGCCTCAAGGTAGCGACCGTACACGATCACGTTTTCTGCAAACACACAGAAGCGCAGCCTGCAGCGCTCTGCTGGGTCAGATCACCAGCTTCAGCATCACGTTGTTGAGTCCATGGACAGCCTATTGAATGCTGTACGGTGGTTTGGTTGATGTTATATTCCTGTGGCCTGGTCACTTTAATTTCCGACCCCGAAAGGAGTCTGGCCCCCCGCTCTAGCAACAGTAGGTGTTTGAGCAGACGCTTCAGCAAATGACCCTCTTCAGCGCTCATGATGGTGGATCATCGCGAGAGCGAGACACCCAAGCCTTTTCGGGGCCGACCATTACGGCAACTAGGCCGCGGAAACACTTACATCACGTCCTTTGCCAGAGGATGAGGCCATAAGATAACGTTCCCTGCCAGGGTCCAGGGTCCAAAGACCACGCTCCGTGCCGGGAATGAAAGCAGTGCTATCACGTTCGCAGACTGATGGAAATAGCTGTACAGCCAATCTCTCCTCCGGGGTACTCGACATTATCGCACTCTCTGCCGAGGACCTGGCTCCGAGACCTCGCCACGCACCGGCCCTGTCCAGGCAGTAGGCGGTGACGTACTGGAGCGCGCGCCGGGCGTCGTACAGCGAGTTCACCTCGGAACACGTTCTCAGGCGCCTCCGGCAGCTGCGCCGGCGGGAAGAGGGGACGCCGGTCGGTGAAGGGCCGCGGGGGCCGGGGCACCAGCCGCGACGGCAGCTGGTACTGCTGGCCGCACGTCAGCACCAGGTAGTCGTACGGAACCTCCCCGGCGTCCGACACCACGATACACTTCCGCTTCCTGAAGACGGAGGTGGCCCAGGACAAGAAACTGGATGCACGTCCATTGAAAACGACCCTCACTGTTAGGAATTTACTGGAAACACGTACATGGATGGATGGACATGCTTTTATGTCAGTCTGTACTCTTGAATAGGACTGGAATTCGTCCTTGAGCTGTTAGTAAACTACGAGTTCACAGCTCTTCAAAATACACTCATAAATAAATATCTCACTGATGCATCAATATGAACGTTTTGTTGAGCTGTTAATGAATGACCCTGGAAGTTTTATCGTAAACCAGGCTTGTGGCGAGTTTAAAACTATGAAAACGACTTAATACCCCTGATTTCTGGGAGGCCCTGCGTGCAGTGCCGTCCTCACCTGTCGATAGACTGCATCACGCCTCGCACCAGGTTCACCCAGGCGTGAAGACACATGGTGCCGAGTCGGCCGGCCTGGAAGTTCTCTGTCGAGGTTCGCATGTTGGCCGCCAGGACCGCGCTCTCGGCGTCGCCCTGGAAGCCGTGCGGGTCGACCAGCGTCAAGCCAGTGAAGAGCAGCTCCCGCGAGAAGACCAACTTCTCCAGCACGGCCAGGCCGGCGTCGCCGCCGCCGACCACCACGATGCGGCTGTTGATGCGGACGCGGCGGCGGAAGACGGTGCCGCGCGTCGTCAACTGCAGCGACAGCGGCTCCTGCCGCTGCAGGATGTGCGGCTTGGGGATGTTGGGGCCGAGCGTGCCCTGCTGCAGCGGGTACTGGACCTGGCGGCGCCAGGCGACCGGCCACAGCCGGTCCAGCGCCGCCGCCAGGCTGTGGCCCTCCGGGTCCTCCGCGCCGGCCGGGAAGACCGGGTACAGAATCACCGACAGCCCCGACAGCCGCATCACTTCTGCCAGGATCACGTGCGAGAACCGCTGGAAGATCGGGTTCAGCGCGAAGTGGTAGAGGTGGCCGTAACCCTCGCGCGGGTCGTGGTGCTCCTGCGTGGCGTACTCTTCCACCTCGAAGTGCGAGCGAATGTACTCGAGGTCCATTTCGGGCCGCACCACGACGAAGCCCACCACCTGGTCGTGGCAGCGCACCGCGAACACGGTGTTCTGCGCCGCGTCGTTGAGAAACAGCTCGCGCACGGTGAGCATGACGCGTTCGGCCCGCTCCGTGTGTTTTACCAGCGTTCTGAAGTCGCCCAGGTCGCTGCTGCGCGCGCTCACCACCTCGAAATCGGTCACAAGCGAGGCGCGATGGAACACGTACAGCTGGCCGGGGAACGCGGAGCAGGCGCGGTGCGGCACGCGAGTGAACAGCGTCGTCAGCGGCGACTCCGGCTCGTCGGCCGGCGTCGTCAGCACCAGGTAGTCGACGTCCGGCATGCGCGCCAGCACCGCCGGCAGCAGGTCCATCGCGCGGCAGGCGTGCTCGTCGCGCACGCAGAAGAGGCTGACGGCGGCGGCGTTGGGGGCGCCGCGGTAGCGCGGTACGGCGCGCGGCTGCGGCCGCGGCCCGCTGTCCGGCTCCGTCGACAGGCCAGGCAGCGCAGCGCTCACTTTGCGCGTGACGCGGCCGTCGGCCGACACGGGGAAGCCCCAGATCGTCTCGAGCACGGGCCGGCTACCGTCCGGCCGCGCGTCGTCCGGGATCGGCTCCTCCTCGACCTCCGGCTCGCCGAAGCCCGGCTCCAGCACCCGGGGGCCCCACAGCTGCTCCAGCAGCGGCACCACCCGCGGCTGGGGCGGCTCCGGCTCCGGCGCCTGGCCGTCGGCCACCGCCTCAGCGCTGTCCACGGCCTGCGCGCTGCCAGCTGAGGCTGAGGCGGCCGCGACGGCGTCCAAATCAGGAGAATCGGGAGACGCGGGGACGTTGGCGTCGGTGCCGTCTTCTTTGGACTCGTCTTGATTGTTTTCTGTCTTCGACGGAACAGCTTTGCCGTTGGCTTTACCGTCTGTTTTTGACACGTTGTCTTTGCTGGCTACTGTCGCTTTATTTTTACTATCTACTTCGTACACCTTGCCGTTGTCCGCTGCCGTAGAACCATTGGTTTTGGATGTGCCAGTCTTGTTTGATGGCTTTGAAGCATTCGCTTCACTCCCTCCTTTTGGCACGTTTGCCCTGCTTCCTGTTTGTGGAGAATCCATAGACTCCCCTCCTTTCGTGGAATCACCTGTTCCTCCATCCTTCGAAGTATCCACTGCACTGGCTGGTTTGGAAGCATCTGACTTGCTTTCAGTCTTTGCGGCATCTAGCTCACTCTTTGTCTTGGAGGTGTCTGGCTTGCTCTCAGTTTTGGAAGCATCTGTCCTCTCCGCCTCGGAGGCACTTGGTTCGCTCTCTGCCTTGGAGGCGTCGGGCCTGCTTTCTGTTTCGGGAGCATCCAGGCCGCTGGCCGTTTTGGACGCGTCCTGAGCCTCTTCCGCTTCCCGAGTCTGCGCCTTCCTCGCCAGTTCAGCAGCCTGCTTCTCGGCAACCTCTTGCAGTGAGGAAGGCCGAATGCCCATCACCTGCTGCGACAGCCGGCTGGTGACCCCAGTGGCGTCATCGGGGCACGGCTTGCGAAGCCCGTGGAACGGCGCCAGCTCGAAGTTTTCGTTGAGCGTGTCCAGGTCCACCTCCGTGGTGACGCTCATGATGCCGACGGCCAGCTTGTCCACCTCGACGACGGCGGAGTAGCTGGACTCGCGCTCGTCGGCGATGACCTCGGCCAGGAAGAACTCGCCGTAGCGCTCCTTGAGGCGGTCCTCGTCGACCGTGAGCATGCCGCGCAGGTCGTCGTGGTCCTCGAGCCGCGCCTGCCGGGCGGAGAGGCGGGGCACGATCCGGCGCCGGCACGCCTCCAGCACCGGCTCGGCGGCGCCGTACACCGACAGCAGCTGCCAGCCGAGCTCCTCCAGGAAGCCCAGCAGGCCGACGTCGCAGCGGGTGGCGTGCAGCACCCGCTCGAGGTCGGGCAGCTCGGAGAACAGCCAGGTGAGCATGGCGCCGACCACGGCGGCGGCCAGCTCCCGCGGGCACACCAGCTGCGTGAAGAAGAGGCAGCAGGCCGCGCTGAGCGAGCACATGTCGAGGCAGGGCGCGGCGCGGCGCACCCAGCCGCGCCAGCGCGCGCCGCGCACCAGCGCCTCGTCCGGGTGCGTGTCGAAGATGCCGTACCCCTGCACCGTGCCCTCGGCGTCGACGGTCACCAGGTTGAAGGCGGCGTGCTCCAACTCGCGGGCCGCCTTGCGGTAGCTGTAGATGTCCTGTGTCCACTTGTGCTCCCACTCGAGCGTGCCGATGCGCGCCAGGTCGTCGCGTCGAGCGTGGCGCACCTCCAACCGCGGCGCCGGCGACTCGCTGGGCGTGGCCGCCGCCAGCGCTAGGTGGCGCTTCATGCCGGCGTTGGCCGCTGGACACATGTTGCTCACGGCGGCGGAGCGGTGACGAAACTTTGGGCTTGTAGAGATGAGCACTGGCGGTCACGGGTCCCCATGGAATGTTAGCTTACCGCGACATGGCGACGAAGGTTTGAATTATTCCGTCATCGACAGTTCTTCTGGACGTTTGGATATTTGCAGCACTGGAGTGTTAAAGTCTTGTTCATATCTAACCTTAGTAACGGCGACAAGACTCATTCCTGATTTACAAAAAAAATGACAAATAATTTCAGGCACGTGACGAACTTTTTTGGACAGGATGCTTTTCTTTGGCTCATTAGCATCATTTACCAACTGTGTATGATAATAATTGTAAATGGCAATAACAGTAAGCTTTCTAACTGCAACGCCCGAACACTACGATCGGGCGTGCCATAAGACCATGTATGGATGAACCACCGCCAGCACTTTGTCTACTGTTCTTGAATTTCTCATAGCAAAAGATGCTAAAATCAATCCGAAAAGCCTGAAGACATTGTTAGCCATGCTCTGCCTTCTTACACCCACTTCCTCATGGACACAAGTCATCGAACATGGTATATTATGTGATAACTCCAAGCCAACAACGAAATCAATGCAAGAACTTCACAAGCGATTCCTCCCGCTTGCAATAATAAGGATCGGAACAAAAAATACTACTGGTAACAGCTCACATTTCGCTTGATGACGAGCTGCGACAAAGAAATAGCTTCCAATCAACCGTTCTCTACACAAACTGAGCCTACTTGTCAAAAATTTAGATTGATAAATTAACTTAATAGGCTAACAAATGTGTCCGCATTACAACTGCCAATCTCGAAGCAATGCCGATCCAGCAACGCAAGAGATGTCCCATGCATTCAAGGACAGACGGAATTTTGAACACACAGTCCCATCGTTTACACGCGGCAAAGCAAGGCCGGCTCCGGAGATCGGCAGCGCACGACACAGGCGTTCCTCTCGGGCATCGGGGTATACGTAGTAGATAGTATCCGTAGTAAAGACGCCTCTCTTTGGCTTCACTGTGCTGCGAGGCAGGGTTACGGAGTCCGACAAACGACAGAGTTCGCACAGAATAGTGAAGGGTATCGTACACAAGGGCTGTGGCTGCTGACGACAGTAAAAGGTAACGACACAGGGCGCACGCCGTCTTGAAGTTTGATGCGGACACAAAAGTCATGTCACTGACCAGAATCACTCGCGCTTCGCGTCCCGCCGTTTCACAACAGGAAAACTGCAGCCTCCTGAAAATGTGCCAGTGCGGACAACGTCAGAATCAACATTACGGGGGATCGTTAGGGCGTATTTGATCTGGGCAGAATTGCGTGGAACCTTAAACAGTACAATTCTTTCATGCCATGGGCTGGCTTCACGACTGAAAAATGTTTTCGAGGTTGACCAAGAGAAAATGCGCGAACTGAATAGTTTTCTATAGTACAAGATAACGATGCGCTCAATAAATGGAGCTTTCCATTGTCAGTGGCGTAGCTACACGGTATAAGATTAGGTACCGCCTGCCGTACATGACGAAGAAAACAGGCTGTTGTGACTCATCAGACGCTACAGCGTCGCCAGGGATGTTCCCGGCACGGAAACCTGCAGCAAACGGCCTAATCTACAAGAGGCAACTTCAGACGAGAAATGGCTCCGGCCAACAGTCCGCAATCCGGGCACTTTGGCTTCCTCGGAAAACGGGACTAAGTGGCACGAGGTTTTCCGTAGCCCATTTCAGGCCAGCGTCCGGACAGAGTTCGCACACACGTCGCACCGGCATTGGGACGCACGGGTCACGTGACCCCCGAACATCCATCACTGTCATGCCACTAAGGCGACGCAGGGGCTATCACTGGTCACCCCATCCCCAACCTGACACGGGACTGCAAGAGCTAGGACTAGTTAGACTGCTGATGCCTACTTACGAGCACCGCACCGCTACCGAACTCCTCGCAATTCACAGCACTGACCGCCCATCGCTGGCCACTCGCGGCGCCGGCAGCCACAACGGTTATCCACAACCGTCGAATACAAATTAGCCTGGAACTTACGTTAAGCCAGAAGCCGCACAGCCAGCCCACCGCTGACATTCAACTGCACAGCGGGCCCCGCCGTCAACTGCAAGTCCCACAGTGAGGTCCACCGTCACACCAGCGCGCGACCCGAGCCACTTTTAGTGGACAAGTTCACACTCCGCAGGAACACGCCGCAGACCCTCAAACGAGCCCCCGAGAGCATCGCGCCGGACCCCGGAGTGCTCCGGAGTTGGGCGGCTCCTCCTCGGGCGGCGCAGCGCCTCCTCCTCCGGCCGGCTCGCCTCAGGCGTCCACGGCGTCCAGCAGGCGGTCGTGCTCCGAGGCCTCGCCCCCGGCGCGGGGACGGCGCCGCCACAGCGCGACGAAGAACCCGGCCACCACCGACTGCGGCAACACACGGCACGTCAGCGCCGCCGACAGGTGGCAGCACGGCCACCACCGACTGCGGCAACACACGGCACGTCAGCGCCGCCGACAGGTGGCAGCACGGCCACCACCGACTGCGGCAACACACGGCACGTCAGCGCCGCCGACAGGTGGCAGCACGGCCACCACCGACTGCGGCAACACACGGCACGTCAGCGCCGCCGACAGGTGGCAGCACGGCCACCACCGACTGCGGCAACAAACAGCACAACAGAGCCGCCACAGACTACAACAGCGGCGGGAGACGTCAGAACGGCCAACAAGAGACAGCAGAGACGACACACACCAGACGGCGCTGCTGGAGGACGGACAGCGTGGGGTCCCTGGCTCTAAACTGGCCACTGTGAGTAAATTCCGCGACTCCTAACGCACCTCTTGCACAAAACTTGCTGCTAAAATCAGATAAAAAGACAAAATCGTCTTTTCCGACGACAAAAAAGGGCAGATCGGCATGTTTCACTCGTCTACTACATGGCCTGCACAGTTCTTAGCACATAATTCTCTGAGGCACCTCTACCTGGGGGTACGATTATTTTGCCACAACTTACCACAGAAAACCATTCCAGCTTACTTCAAGCAAACGGACACCATGAATCCCCCCCGGAACACATGGCGTTTTCGCAACTGTTTTCCATGCCACGGCGGCAAGATCATTCGCCTGCTCCTGCATCTTATCGCAGGGTCGCCCGTGCCGACCGACAACGGGGTCTTCACTCACCGCCAGGAACATCCAGGTGGCCCAGTAGAAGACGGCGCCGAAGATCCAGGCCTTGTAGGAGAAACGGAGCAGCAGCAGTGCCATCCGGCTGAGCACACATTCTCCGGCCGGCGCCAGCGTGGAGCAGGGCAACACCTGCACGGCACCGGCACACAGTCGTGTGACCAGCAGGGCAACACCTGCACGGCACCGGCACACAGTCGTGTGACCAGCAGGGCAACACCTGCCCGGCACCGGCACACAGTCGTGTGACCAGCAGGGCAACACCTGCACGGCACCGGGACACAGTCGTGTAACCAGCAGGGCAACACCTGCACGGCACCGGGACACAGTCGTGTAACCAGCAGGGCAACACCTGCACGGCACCGGGACACAGTCGTGTGACCAGCAGGGCAACACCTGCACGGCACACAGTCGTGTAACCAGCAGGGCAACACCTGCACGGCACCGGCACACAGTCGTGTGACCAGCAGGGCAACACCTGCACGGCACCGGGACACAGTCGTGTGACCAGCAGGGCAACACCTGCACGGCACCGGGACACAGTCGTGTGACCAGCAGGGCAACACCTGCACGGCACCGGCACACAGTCCAGGGCACACCTGCACGGCACCGGCACACAGTCGTTGACCAGCATGGCACCGGGACACAGTCGTGTGACCAGCAGGGCAACACCTGCACGGCACCGGGACACAGTCGTGTGACCAGCAGGGCAACACCTGCACGGCACCGGCACACAGTCGTGTGACCAGCAGGGCAACACCTGCACGGCACCGGGACACAGTCGTGTGACCAGCAGGGCAACACCTGTACCGCAGTCGTGACCACCGGCACAAGCAGTCGTGTGACCAGCAGGGCAACACCTGCACGGCACCGGCACACAGTCGTGTGACCAGCAGGGCAACACCTGCACGGCACCGGGACACAGTCGTGTGACCAGCAGGGCAACACCTGCACGGCACCGGCACACAGTCGTGTGACCAGCAGGGCAACACCTGCACGGCACCGGCACACAGTCGTGTGACCAGCAGGGCAACACCTGCACGGCACCGGGACACAGTCGTGTGACCAGCGGGGTCACATCCCGCACCGGCACACAGTCGTGTAACCAGCGGGGCAACACCTGCACGGCACCGGGACACAGTCGTGTGACCAGCGGGGCAACACCTGCACGGCACCGGGACACAGTCGTGTGACCAGCGGGGCCACATCCCGCACCGGCAGGCAGTCGTGTAACCAGCAGGGTCACATCCCATACCGGCAGACAGTCGTCACAGTACCGGGGCCACACCCCAAAACGGCACACAGCCGTGTAACCAGCAGGGCCACATCCCGCATCGGCACACAGTCGTGTAACCAGCGGGGCCACATCCCGCACCGGCACACAGTCGCGTAACCAACAGGGCCACATCCCGCTCCAGCACACAGTCGTGTAACCAGCAGGGTCACATCCCATACCGGCAGACAGTCGTCACAGTACCGGGGCCACACCCCAAAACGGCACACAGCCGTGTAACCAGCAGGGTCACATCCCATACCGGCAGACAGTCGTCACAGTACCGGGGCCACACCCCAAAACGGCACACAGCCGTGTAACCAGCAGGGCCACATCCCGCATCGGCACACAGTCGTGTAACCAGTGGGGCCACATCCCGCTCCAGCACACAGTCGTGTAACCAGCAGGGTCACATCCCATACCGGCAGACGGTCGTCTCAACAGCAGTCACATCGCAGACAGTCGTCACAGCAGCGGAGCCACACTACCCACAGGAACTGAACTTCCCGCTTCTGGTGCGTCAGAACGAAGGCTCCTCTGTCAGCGCCTGACTTCCCTCAAGCGTTTGCAATGCCACTAACAGCGATAAAACAGGCGATCCCCAGACAAGAACAACGGCCACAAATTAGTACGTTAGCGAAAATAAAAGCAGCGATATTTACAAACTACAGACCCGCCGCAGCCCCACAACCTAACCACAACTGACTTACGAATTCGCAGATTCCTAGAAAAAACTATGACGGTAAGTTGCTCGATGACTAAGTTAGAACTAAACATTTTGATAAGCAGCGAAATCCAATACCAGAAAGCTCTCTGTGTTCGCGGAACACAGACAGCATGCAGAGGCGCATGCAAAACCATCAGCCTGCAGTACTGTTCGCTTCCAGCGCCTGCTGCCGCGTTGACTCGCAGCAACCGGCCAAGTCATCACCGCATGCAGGCACGTCGGCGGCATTCCAGAGCGAACCCACCCATCGGCGGCCGGCACGCCAGCATTGGTGCACCCACCTCGTATTTGACGCTGCTATTCTGGACGGTGCCGCGCGCATAGCGCTGATCGCCGTACATGGTGTAGTGCGGCGCCACGGAGAGGAGCAGCACGTTCAGCGCCAGCAGCACGTACACCAGGCTGAGCACCAACAGGACCAGACCGTGCGGCCGTGTACGGCCCGGCCGCACAGAGTACAGCTGCAGCAGAACAGTCAGACATCAGAGGGCCGACACAGAGTACAGCTGCAGCAGAACAGTCAGACACCACACGGCCGACACGGAGTACAGCTGCAGCAGAACAGCCAGACACCAGAAGGGCCGACAAAGAGTACAGCTGCAGAAGAACGGTCAGACATCAGACACTAGAGAGCCTACACAGAGTACAGCTGCAGCAGAACAGTCAGACACCAGACATCATAGGGCTAATACAAAGTACAGCTGCAGCACAACAATCAGACACCACACATTAGAGGACGGACATTCAGACAGCAGAATACTCAGGCGGCGGAACACTCAGCACAAAGCAGAACAGTCAGACACCAGACATCAGAGGGCGGGCACACCTGTTGCAGCCGTAAAGACACCATCACACATTAGACATCAGCGAGCCGACATAGAGTAAAGCTGCAGCTGTACAGGCACCGTCAAACATTAGCATCAGACGTCCATTAAACAGAAGTTTCCCTTCGGTACTGAGTGTTGGGTATTGGGTATTCGGTATTAAGTGAGGTGTGCTCGGAAGTTGCCTGGGCTTGATGGAACACACACGTGACGTTCCTCGAATACGTAACAAGCAGCAATATTTGGCATATGAGCAAATGATATTTCAGTTAGACGACGCCAAAAATGAGTAAAAGAGGCACAAAAGATGCATTGGTTTGGTATCTACATGTCACCATTACTACGTCGTCGGAAATGCCTTGAGCCTCCTAAGCCACCGTGAAATCTCGCAGCCTCCTGTGCATCAAGTTTTCCTCCAGCCTACCTTGATGGCGAATACACGGATGCCGATGTCCTGGATGCAGCTGACGGTGGCACCGAACAGGGTGAAGATGAGCAACAGGTACAGGATGTAGTCGAGCGGGTACAGCCGGTCCGTCTGAGCCAGCAGCCAGTCCATCGGGTTGGGCAGCTGGCGTTCGGGCAGAATGTAGCCCGACTTCATGCCCAGCGAATGCAGCGCCTTGTCGATGCTGCGTTGTCGGTTTCGGACGTCAGTCGCCATCACAGCCTCGGTTCAGAGCCTCTCACCAGACGCAACGAAACAAACTCCTGATAATGGCCTCAGCAAAGCCATTAAAGTCATGGTTTAAAGCCACGATAAAGATTATCCCAAGCAAAGTTAAGAATGTAGAAAAACCGACTTTGTATTTTTCGCTATTGTTACGCTGCAAACATTTGGTGACCAGCACGAATAAGAAAACTGAATAACCAACCACCACTTCATGCCATGCTACACCTGTCACGAACAAAACCCGCACTACGGTTTTGGCTGTCTCGGCTTTCACTCCTACCGGGCGTGGTGTCCTGGTTCCCGACTCACTTGCTCAGCAGGAGGGCGGTGAACGTGAGGGCGCCGACGAAGGCGACCGTCACGCCCAGACACACCTCGCACGGACGCAGCACGCCGCTGCACCTGTCCACCGGGCAAACGGCGCCCGTCACGGCCGCGCGCCACGTCAACAGCGTATCACGTAACGCCGGGGACCGTCACAGGCAGGCGCTGCACGGCCAGACGACGCTGCCAATGACCCTTAGAGATATGTTTCAACATCCTCTTGCTGACAATGTACCGTACCTGCTTACGCCCCTATTTTGGACAACTTGATATGTACATCGGCCAACCCTTTGTGCCATCAGCCATCACAGCACGCCCAAAGCAACTTACGTCCACTGCGGTCATCCGGCAATAACGACGGACCAAGAAAGCACACGGTGGTGGGTTCCGCTCATCAAACGACTCGGATGCGCGCAGACGAAGGAAGTGCATAAAGGAAATCGGTCACCACGTTCATCCAAACGTCTATAGACAGATGTACAGGAGAGTGAGACCAGGTCACCCGGTGACCCACTCTCTACAGCCAGAGGCACGGGAGGGAGGGATCCTGTCACCTGGAGACCCACACGTCTACAGCCAGAGGTACAGGAGGGAGGGATCCTGTCACCTGGAGACCCACACGTCTACAGATAACAGTAGAGGCGGGAGGGGCCCGCTCACCTGTTGGGCCAGGCGCCGACAGCGTCGGTGAGCTCCTGTTCGCGGCGCGCCAGCAGGGCCTCCTCCCGCTCCAGTTCGGCCAGCCGGTCGGCCTGCCACGACGGAAAGGTGGAGTAGTTGGCCTGTCGACACAACGGACGGCCGGCTCGTCATGCGGCGAGCGCGCACCGACGTGCTGAACGCGCGTCCGGCCACCTCTCGTCCCGATTTCCGCCAGGAACGTACCAGGAGCAAAAACAACGGCCAGAACCACACATAAAACACGGAAACAAATGCGCACCACAGGCTGGCTGCAACGGCCAGTGCTGGACACTTGTGTCCGTTTCATTTTTCGTGTTTTTTGCGGAGACGCAGGCCTGCGCTACCGGGACGACGACCTCAGGTGGAGAGCCACAGAGGGGCAGGCAGATCATCTCCAGCCGACGGCAGGGACAAACCAGCTGATGATCGGTGGGTATCAGCAGTTGACAAGAGGGACAAACCAGCTGACTTGTGAAGACTGCTCATCCAACAAACAAAGCTTTAAGTAACAAAACTCAGGCGCACACTGCATTTTTGCCAAACGTCCGGGACCTGTCGGACCACGGGAGGAAAACCGTGGTATATTCGGCTCGGTGGCGTTCCAAAGTAGGTCAGCTGTCTCCGATTTGAGCGGCGATTTTACTGAGACCAGCACGGAAGCACACACGCAGCACTCATCGACATAACCGCACACACGGCCTCACACCAAGGAATAAACTAACCAGAAGACAGGCTCCAGCCCCACTTCACGTGACCACGCGGCGACTGCGAATGTTTATATAAACATGCAGCTCTGGAGAAGAAGAAAACAAAGGAACGCAAAAAAAAGACAGCATCGCTGTTGATTTCGTCTCGACCATTCCGACTACTCCCAAAGGTCCCTGAAAGGCTCAGTACAAAGTTGGCTCACCACTGGCCCATAGTACCGGTCCGCCCACGGAACTCCCCCAGTCGTGACGGCGGGGGGGGGGGGGCGAAGCTGGGTGCGATAGCCACTCTGTGGTTGCCGAATACCGTCAGAGGTTAATATTTGGCAACCGTCATTGCTAGTGCAGCTGAGTTCATGACCATGATCAAAATACCACCTCAAAGGCAACCCTTCGAACCTGTGTTCGCCAGTGCTCATTTATTACATCATAGATGACCAATGGCAGGCTGTGTCCGAACAATCACCGACTGAAATATTCGGGATGAGTTTAGTCAATTAGCTATTATATGATACGTCTGGTGTTTATGCATCACGGCCAGACAGTTACTGCGGATTAAACACCAAACTGTGAGACGTTCACCTGAACAGCCAACTCGACTAGCTACTGTGACGAGAAAACAGGTAAACTGCTTCCCTGGCGAGAAAATGCCCAGTAAGGAACATGGCGCTGATGTAGAATGGTCAACTTGCGCGCAGCTATACGTCTTACGTTTGTAAGCAGCCATACGTTTTACTCTTGAGTGTGTCCTGTCCGTATGCACTGAAACCAAATGATGTTAAATGCGTTCTATGACATATTTCCTGCATAAAACACAGACTGTATTTCCACGTCAACTTACGGCGCTTGAAATTTTCTCTTGCCATGCCGCAATGCTCCAAATCATTGCTGGTATTCGCTGGTTAATTTATTCAGTTTTTCAAATCTGTGTACAATCATTCCGGCACCCGCCATGCCCCAAATTACTCCTTGTATTGTTTAAATCATCTACTTTTCGAATGATTCTTTAGGATCATTCCAGTGCATATTTGTAAATTATGGCAGATGGGCCACCGGCATTCAACCATTTACGACTCATGTGAACGAATAAAAACAGCAGTTACGTCGTGCAAAACACTACAGGTTATCCAATCAGCATATCGCATGTCGTAACTTTGTTCCATACACTGCTGTGAAATCGTACTGCGTCGCTTGTGATGCGGTAGAGGTGACGATTACCTGCTGATGATGCTGATGATTAGGTGATGATACCTAAGCCAAGAGCTATCGTATCCCAGCATACGTATCTTACAGCGATATATATATGGGATCAATGAGAAAACCGCCTAGGAACAATCTAGAAGGTAGCAAGCTCCAGGGTGAGCTCCACACGACCAAGAAACGTTGTTCAAGATTACTCAAGAACCTATTTCTCTGAAGCACCTTGCCGCCTTGGATAAAAAATGGGTCATGAGTCATCTACGTAAATTTGCCGTTCATTCACTCAAGTTTACCAAATCTCAAGAGTCTTGACACAGATAACCTGAGACAGGCACCACTTCAAGTGGCAAAAATGCGAGGGCGTGTTTCAGATTTAGGACAAATGAAGTCACAGCCATTGGTCGACTTCCGAATTCCGTCCAGCCTTACCTGTCACACAGAGCACTGACCGCCGCCAAGTACGCAGAGGAGTGCAGCGGACGCAAGGCAGCTACACAAAACCACAATAGCGTTTCGCCCATCACTATCGCGGCCTCGTGCGTTGTAAACTGGCCCCGACACCGGCCAGGCGTTACCAGCTGGCCGGCCGGCCGGCCAGAGGCCCCGCGCGTCCCACCTGGTCGCGCAGGGTGTTGATGTTGACCTGCAGCCGGCGGCGCTCCTGGCGCACGTCCTCGCGCTGCTCCTGGACGCTCTCCTGGCCGCGCAGGAGGCGGATCGGCCACAGCGACAGGCCCAGGCCCGTGTAGCCGACCAGGGCGCACATGCCGACCAGGCTCAGAGAGTAGAGCAGGATCGAGACCACGTCCTCACCCGCTGCCGGGCGCCGTGGATAACGATCAAAGGCGCGCACGCAGAGGGAAACGATTCATGGAGGGATGAAAAGAGGATAGCACAACATAACACAACAAAACATGGCATAACATAACATAACATAACATAAAGATGCTGGTTGAAGGCGCACACGACGTGGAAGCAGCGCAAAATGCCAGGAACCGGGAATGCGGGCAGGGACAGGATGGACGATGCACTTCTCGATGGCGTGTGAATATCAATACTGCGCAAAAAGAGGTCGGTAAACTTCTACACGGTATGCCATTATCAAATACTTCGCAACGTAACCCAGCAGCGCACAAAATAAGCTTCGACCGGCGAATAACAGTACACGGTAAGCGTAGCCACATTCGGAAAAACAGACGGAAGATGGCAGAATGACTTATCGCATTGCGATGCGATACCGTTGCCGAATGACCCAGCTAGCTGAGCTGTCGCAACCCAGTCCCGCAAAGTCTGACGCCGTTCTATACCTTGGCGCAAGCATTCCTCATGCGCAGTAGATCTACTATGACCTCGGGACATGATGACCGAAACAGAAACGCTTCCGCGACTCACGCCAAACCGGTCGCCGTAACGGTCACATCGCTCCGCCCGGAGCACACACGTGTGTCCCGAGAGCTCCGCCCGGAGCACACACGTGTGTCCCGAGAGCTCCGCCCGGAACACACACGCGTCGAGAGCTCCGCCCGGAGCACACACGTGTGTCCCGAGAGCTCCGCCCGGAGCACACACGTGTCGAGAGCTCCGCCCGGAGCACACACGTGTCGAGAGCTCCGCCCGGAGCACACACGTGTCGAGAGCTCCGCCCGGAGCACACACGTGTCGAGAGCTCCGCCCGGAGCACACACGTGTGTCCCGAGAGCTCCGCCCGCCCACGGCCTGAACACCGGAGCCGGCCGTACCTTCCGTCTCCAGCTCGTGCACCATGAACTGGAACTTCTGCCACTCGGTGGAGTTGACGGGCGGCGGCGGCGCGAACGGCACCAGCAGGCCCAGGCCGACCAGCACGAAGAACAGCAGCACGAAGCCCAGCGAGTACTTGACCGCCGTGCGGGCCCGCTCCTTGGCGGTGGGCTCGGCGGCGCCGCTGCCGACCGGCCGAGGGCTGGTCAGTCATAGACACATACATAGACACAGACACAGACATAGACATACTAGACATAGACATAGACATAGACCTAGACATAGACATATATTTGGGAAATCCACAAAGCACTTGCGGCTATTTAAAGTCCATCGCTGAGGTGATAAAATGATGCAGGGGTCAGAGGGCGACGATGTCAAAGAAAACTCACGTGTAAAACGGTAAATGAAAAAGTGGCACACGAAACATGACCAGAAAACGATAAATGACTGTCAGGACCTGTTACTGATGGCGGGCATACACCAAATGACGTTGCAGTGCGCGCATGTACGGCGGCATGCGCCAGCAAGTGGTTATACGAAACGGCCCGGCAACGCAATACTGAGCAGTGGCGACGGTACGCTCCCACTGCCGAGGGCTTTGTCATCTGCAGGTTCTGCAGGTGCAGGTCCTCAGCCTTGAAATGAGGAGGTAAACGGTAGCGTGAAGGCTGGGGGACGCTAACAGCTACGCCAGAAACATCGTAATTTGCCGCAATACCGGGACATCGTAAGAAGCAAAAAAAAAAAAAAACGGTCTTACCGATGACAAAAACTAACGATCAACCGCGGTTCTAGTAAAATAGAGTTTTATCCTATATCGAGTCCAAACGCCGCTCTTTCACGGTCCATGAACATGGTCCAAGTCCAAGGGATAACTCTGAAACAACTCGTCTCAGAGACATACTATCATTACCATGCTCCCGAGCAAATGACCATTTTTATATCCCAAGAACATTTTCTGACCATTAATCACATTCATGATGACTTCAAGAGCGACTTGATGCCAGTCCGTGATTCTAAAATATACATCAAATAAGGAAACGTTCCATAAGTTCTTTTTTAGTTCTTAGTTCTTTTATCTGATCAAGTTTTTCGTTTACCAGAACGTTTCCATAAACACTTGTGCACATTTACGGCCCCGAAATCACACCAATATGCATATTCTGTCGAAATAAACAATACAATACCATGAATAACTGGGCGGTTTAGGTTCAGTGCACCCTCTAACGCACAGAGATCTCTTTTCCGGAGTTCTGGGAGCGTACATGGAACTCGGATCCGGTCTTAAAGACACCCCTGACACGTAAAAGGGGTCCTTGCTGCCTCTAGTAACCGCCAGAGCGTTGAATAAGACTCTCGTTAAGGGCCTGGCAGTATACAAACCCTCATAATCCCTCGAAGACCTCTTAGGGCTTCCACAAACTCCTGATCATACCTAGGTGGCCTCTTAAATTGTCATGAGGCTTATGCTGAACCCTCAAGTACCTCAGAGCGTATAAGATGCTTGACATTCTCAACTGACGCTTAAGAGGGTCCCAGACACGCAAAAGGGTCCTCGTTCTAGTCTGAGAGACATACGGAACGTACACAGCGCTCCTGCTAAAACTTCAAGGGGATCGGAAGTAAAAGAGCCTCAGTTCGAGCCTTGGTTCGCAAATGGACGAGGAAATGTCTGGTCCAACCAGACGGACATCTGAAGCATCTTGGGACCATCCTGTGGCCTTCACGACCCTGGTCGTGCAAAGAACTCATCAAACGTCCAGGATCCCGTGAATTTGTCGCAGCAGTGCCCTTCCCGAAATGATTTGCCTGCATAACGCAGCAAAGACGAGATTAAAACTTAAGCGGGGAGGAGTTCATGGAGGCAAATGAGATTAAAAACTCGGCGTGCAAAACGCATCGAGTTCACGCTCGCGAACACTGCTAATTCACTAAGATCACAGACGCGTAGCGGGGTCACCATCTGGACGCGCCGGTGTTATAGCGTCACATAAACGGATCTGCGGAACCAGGCCAGCAGGGTGGCATCGGGCGGTGCCATGTTTGGGGAGAGCCAGCCACATTGTCATAAACATATTCCGCCTGAGGAGGACTTTTGAGCCCTGCTGAACACGGCCTGGTGCCGAACGTCTATCAAACGAAATAACGGGCCCACAATCGTGGACCCCTCCTGGTGACTATGGACATACCGCGAACGGCGAGTGAAATCGTCCAGGGACATTCCGGTACTCACCTATTTCCTAAAAACGACGCGGTAATTTCTTCCATGACACAAGGTAATCTGTGCATTTTCGTATCAGCCACGTTGAAAGCCAGGCTGATGCTCGTTAAATACCAAAATCAACATGCATTCTATGGGGCAGAGGTGGCGAGGTGAAGGCTTACGTGACAAATACGTGCGTTCCCATGCCAGCGTGCGTTCCCCATGCTAACAATCCCAGGCCACAGGGTATGCAGACCTCTCGACAGCCATGTTCGCTAAGGCATATCAAACGCTGGCCGATAGTACGTGTCCGCAGTGTTTGCAGTCCGCAGTCCGCAGTCCGCAGTCTGCAGTCCACAGTCTTTAAACAGGTGGCAGACCGCCGGCTGCGCCTCACGGCGAGCCGTGCTACCACGGGCAGGTACTCACGTCTCCCGCACCGCCGGCTCACGGTAGAAAAAGTACGCGAACGGCAGCAAGAAGAACACCACGAAGAAGACTAGCGTGTAGAGGACTGAAAAGTGTCAACATATTTCGATCAAACCCTGCGCTCGTCATCCCAGAAGACGACGTCGCACCGGGCTTCGAGGTTCGAGGATGTCTGAAAACCGCCGCGGATGACATCTAAATCAAAATTCGAATTATGTCAATGTATTGCAATACATCTGACATAGTCTGAATTTCATTTATCACCTTGATCATACTTGCCATAGACAAAATACAATAACATCGAAACCCTGTTAACGACGTGAACCGATGTTCACACGAAATCGGATCAGGCGAGGGAACCGACCAAAATCCTTCCAGTACGGCCAAAGGTATGAGCCAATCACGAAAACTAGAAACGTAAGAAAGGTTCGAGAACGCATCTTGCCAAATCTGCTTTTTCTTCGTCGAAAAATAATCGCCGCTCGCGAATTTTAGACATACGCAAACTGCCTACGAAAAACTGCATGCTTCAACGATCGACATCCATATCAGTACGCAGTGTAACGACGAGCGTACTTCTAATCACGAAGACACATCAATCCTGACCGAAGCGTCTTCACAATTTTAACCCAGCAACCCTGTCATCCCAGGGCACGCCAACGACGGGTGGAGTCGACCCGGCAGCCGTCCCGGCTCACCATAATATCCGTCCATGATGGTCTTCTCGAGCCGCTCGCGCGTGGCGTTGGTCGCCGCCCACGGCTCGAACGTGCCGTCCTTGGTCTTGAAACTGCTGATGGCGTAGACGTCCACGGGGATGATGACGAGCACCAGCAGCGTGATGGACAGACTGGTGGCCACCATGGCGCTGACCAGCCAGCTGCGCACGCTGCGGTGCTGGTAGTAGAGCACGTACAGCCAGGAGACGGCCGACACCACCTGCCGCGCGCAGGCCGGCAGCCAGTGAGCCGCCATAAGCCGGCACCGAGGTGGCGCCCGCAAAACCGCAAAACCGGCAAAACCGTCACTTGTTCTCCCAGGCCCCATCGAATCGCCAACTGCAGATCTGGATTTCCCCACCTCTGTCAGGGACTGTCGCGGGCATCACACCGTCAGCGACAGCACGCGTGTCACGCACGTCTGCTTGCTCGCCAGATCATTCGGGCGACAGACAGCCGGCCCATTTCACCCTCTATTCCCTGGTCAGTCCATCTGGGAGCAAGATGTGCTCTGCACTGGGGAACACAGGATGCAGATAGGGAGCTATAAATGGAACACATTACAACACGCATAATGTTAACATGCAACCAGCAGCATGGGAGCTACAGAGCAACTGGTGGAAATGAGGAAATGAGTTCCATACAGTCCGTTTAGGACACAGTTAATGAATGTAAAAGATGGCTGTGTTGTGTTATAATGGTTGAGAAGCCAATAAACAGCAGCGCACTGCAAGTGGTGAGACCAACATTTTTCTGTAAACACAGATGCAAGCAAATGAACAACAAGAAAAAATATGCTGTCAAAATATCTTGTACATACAGCAACAAGTCCAGGAAAGGAAAAGATGCCTCCCTTTCTGTAAATACTTAACATGCTCCAAGAAAAATACATTTTCCGTAACATCTATTACTTTACCATAATTGAAATGACGATGGGGATCCATTTCGCCGCAAAGAATGACGGCGGTGTTGAATTCTCCAGGTACAGCATGTCGGCTCACAAGTTTACATGTGCCAGAGCCTGTGAACAAAAGGAGTCATTAACCCGGGTCCAACTCGTAGTCGGCGCCATGTACGACCGACTACGGGGTATCTGACCCCCCCCCCGGTAACTTGTGAACGGCGAACGGTTGGTCGCACGATAAAAGAAAGCATACCGTCGGAACGCTCGTGGCAGAGTTCGAAACTGGCGTCATTTGTACTTTAGGATAATATATCAACCACTTCTGCCCTGTACATGTCTTCTCATAGCAGACTTCATGGATTCGAGAACACAGTTGGAAAAGCTGTTGTTTTCTGGTGTTAAACAGCAAAAGAAAATATGTGCTCCAAAAGACATTTCATACTCCCAGTTTGTGCATTCATCAAAAAACTGCATTAAAGCCAAGCTGAAAAACTGATAACTCTACAAGGAAATCACTGTCTCCATTCAGTAAGAAGCTGTATGTTCAGCAAGATGCCATCACAACATACAGCAAGAATGTCAACAGTTACTACTCTTGGCAAAATTATGTACTCCGAAACAAAAATTATACTCCTGACACCAGGAACAAAAACATAATTTCCAACCCTGCCCGAGAACGGTATGGCTCTCAAAGGCTGTGATTAATCAAGTCTCAGTCAAGGTACCAACGGACAGGTAAACATAAGCAGATACCAAAACACGTCTAACTTCTCTGATCTGCTGAGTATTACGCGGGAATGTTAAGCTAAAAACAGTGATTTCCTGCGGTACTGCATTGCGGGCGCCGGCGGCGAACACGGGACGAAATTAACGGGCACCAATTCTAACAAATCTTTTCAATGGGATTTCTTAATACTAGTGATTCGTGTTGCCGTTTTCCATGCCTCAATTTTGAAACTATTCAGTAGTTATCACTGTACACCACTGGCGAGGCTCTATTCGCGAAAGCCTGTTTATTTCCAAAATATGCACTTTTGTCTTTTTTTAAATTTATTAGTATCATGTAACAACTCTGAGCATGGGTGTTACAACTGGGGGGCTGGGCAGCATTCTCCCTCCAATATTGGCAAAATGGGTTTTTGTTCCCCCCAATTTTGGCAAAAAAAAACAACGGGTGGTTTCGATCTGTCGGACCCCGAATTTCCGGGACGTGGCTACATTCATGACCCTGAGAGTCAGCTCTGTCATTTTCTGTTCGTTTTAAGTTATTTACCGCTGATTTTGATGGACGGTACATTTTGAGTCGTAACAGTTATTGGTGACCTGACTTCAGGTCAATGGTTGAAGATCAGTGACACTTTGCCAAATGACTATCACTGGATGCCCGCGTCACCTTACACACAAAATGCTGTCAAAATTCCGCCAATTCCCCCCCCCCAAAAAAAAATGACGTGAAGAAAATGGACCTCATTATGGGGCAATGACCAGGAGGTTTCCATAAAATCTGCCCCAGCAGATTTCTTTGGACTTGTTAAGATCTCCAAGCCCCAGAGAGGTCTATTCTGAAATTTGTTTGTCAAACGAAAAACTGAGGGCTCAACTTTTCTGTACATAGGATCATTTGACCTGACCTAGATCAGAGATATGACCTGACCCACGGCCAAAATTTTGATACAATGTGCAGCAAAAGGCACAGCAAATTTCATGGTGCTGCATATATTTGTTCTCTCAGAATGTCTGAGAAACCTAAGGGAAGCTATGTACATTCTGACCCACAGCTGGGCACAGGTTAATTTGGTCTGAAAGCCAGCTTGGCAGCTGATATCAGCACATTAATCACATTTCCACACCTGCAATGCCAAACACTTCCATATTCCACAATAATCACCACCTGAAATCCTCACCTCTCACCAAATAAATTTGTACAAGACTCACATTCATATGCACAAAAGGAGATGTGCCTACCAACATTCAATATCTACCAGCACCTGACAATTTGCTATATCTGCCTATATTTATATTTATGAACCTGTAGCATACAAAGCCTAAATAAACAGTGCTAATGATCACTAATGTATCATTACTGCAATGAGCATAATAGTAGCTATATGCACATGGGCACAGCTTCTCATGCAAAACATTTGCATCTACTCCCAATTTCTTCTGCAGATTTTGACAGACATGTGTTTCTCTATGCACTTGTTCCTTATTTTTATCACCAGTCTCTTTTTTGGAATCTCACTTTCCAAAGGTCAAGTGGCAAATGTAGCGCTGCTACTGGTGAGAAGAGTAAAAATGAAGGTTTTATTCAACCAGCATATGCATATTAGTTTCTCTGCTGTTTCCGGGGATTGAGCCTGATGGTTTCCGACCAGATGTTGTTGTTAAGCTCAAAATGAAATTAATTTCACTCAAACAATAAAGGGGTAGAGATCTTCTTTTGAGACCTTAAAAAACTTATCTTTTTTTACTTCTGCAGCAGCATGGGCAATTTATGGCCATTTTGTCTCTTATCTTGCCAGGTTTTAGGCTCTGGCTGGGAGGCCCCATACATACTTCAAACTATAATTGCTTGCTGAACTGGTCTGAAGCCTTGTCAGTCATCTCTGACATGTTCTGTTCTGAATCATATGACACCATACAGAACAAGGTGCTGAAACTCTGCTCCATTTTCCCTTTGTTTCAACATGCTACGCACCAAAGAGGTTGAAGATCCTTTTAGTTTCTTTTCCTTATACAACTGCAACAAATGTTATGGAATGCACATTACCACTGTGATGTTCAGTGCAGTCTGATGTCTGACATCCAGGCAACCTGCAAGGGTTGGAACCCAAAGTTCCAAAGTAGGGGATGCCTTGCCTGCTACAACAGAGTAGCCAAGAACATACTTGGGCAAGACAATTGATCTCAAGACTTCACATCCTTTGGACTAGAGGGCACATTGCCCTGCTGCACCCCACCACCATTGCTTACATGGCAAAGACATTTGTTCTCAAGACATTTAAGGCAGTGTCAGTTTATCATGCTGTCTAAATGCAATTCCATTTTGGTGTTGGTTTATGTTTCAGTGCTTGATACCATTTCCAGGGTAGAAATTTTTCTCACTCTTAGTTTTGCCCATTTGATATAATATACCCAGAACTGGGCCACACATAAAATTACTGCCTATTTGCAGATCATCATGTGCAACACACATCATTTTGCCATATACATCATGTGGCAAAAAAGACAAAATTGCATATTAAAAGGGGAAGTAGTTGCATTACCATTACCATTTCTGGAGAAAACCAAGTAACAATGCACCAAAAACATGTGACCAAACTGTGATGCCATCTTGTTCATGCCATTTTGTTCAGAGTATACTCTTTGTGTTCCATGATGTGCTGCATAAAAACTGATGTCATTGGATAGATAAATCATAATACAATGATTAGGGGTTAGATGCAGTTACTTTTGAAATAGAACATCTACTGATGTAAAAATGGTGAAATGCCTCAATCTTGGAGAGGCTGGTGCTAAATTAGTTACCAGAGAATTCAAGCTGAAGCACAGGAGGCCAGTGGTGCAGTGGTGGAGGGCCAACAGAACAATGATAATGTTTGTTAATTTTTTCATTCTTCATCCTGGAATGGCAATACAGATCAATATACTGTATCTGCCTTATAATTTTTACATGATTCTTACCATTTCTGATGGGAAATAAACACTTGGTAGAAACGAGATCCACTGCTCAAATATGTTTTTGTGACATGCACAATCAATGAAAACCTAAACTATTGGTATTTCCAAGTGTGAGCAACAGGAGTGCAGCCAGGATTTTCTTAAATTGGGAGGGGAGGGGCTGGAGCTCAGTAAGAACTGAAACCATATGAAAACCACCTGCTGGAAGATGATGTGCAATGTGCTGGAAGGAAGTGCAATGGATTTTAGTAAGAAGACTCCTATTAGTAACTGTTACACATTCCTGTAAATGGAGTATGGCAAGACACCTTGCTTGCTGCATCCTTGATATTAAGCAAGAAAAAATGTAGACCTAAGAGATATTCAGTCACTCTTCTGGCTGCACTGGTGGCAGACAAGCAAAATGCAGCTACCTGTTGGCTGCAGAGAAAAGCCATCACAACTGTGGAGCTGAGCATCAGCCCCATCATCAGTTGATAATATGCTGCTACAATGTTTATGGTTGAGAAAAATTTTCTGACTTGCAAACAGAGACTCACTTAAAACAGACCTGAATCACAGAGGAAGGTATGGCTGCAGACCCTAGGGGAATAGTCTAGACCACAGTAGGGTCAATTTGTATTCTTTTGAGAGGCTCCCACCAGGCCCATCCAATACTACTTCGTGCCCCTACTAATTTGTGCCCTGCATGTTGGCTTGAGCCCCCAATATTTTTTGCTGGTTTTAAAAGGAAATGGGTAATGATAATGAAAATTGGCCACAACAGATAAGAGACAGTCAGAAAGTTGAGAATGTCTAAAACAATGTATCTATCTTTCTGCCTTTTTATCTATACCTAACTACATACATGAGGAGATATGCGGTTTTATGTTTTGTACATAGTAACAAAAAACTACCAATTTTTGCTGGTCAAAACAAAGTGGGCTAGGTCACCTGAGAAACCCACATTTAGGGGGAGGTTACGTTGTCGAGCCCTCGCCTCGCCCCACCACCCCGCAAATCATCACAGAAATCGACACCCCTCACCATTCTATCCCACAATACACCTAAATCCGTACCTTCTACCTTTATGACGACCCAGGGTCACGGTGCCGCACTCAACACATCCCAGCACTTCTCGCGATTAAGCGATACGATGACAAGGGAAATACGGCCTAGACGCATAACACATCGTTAACCTTGACCAAATTATCCAACAGAACGCCGTGATCACACATAGCTCGTTGTTAACTAGTTTCAGCCAATCAAAACCGCTTTTGCCTTTCATGGACCAATGAGGAAGCTGATTTTCTTAGGGAAACCTTACACCAAGAACTTATTTTTCGCTGGTGATCATGAAGCAGCGTTGACAGAAACTAACCAATGGTGGCACAAGCTGGTATCCGAAAGCCAATAACAAAACGGTATTTTCTAGACTGCTGAAAATCATCTGAAATCGAACAGGCTCCTTGCTCCTCCTGGGTTCTCAAAGTTACTAGAAGCTACACCAAGTCCAACGCCGGCTCTGGACTCTTCTTGGCAAGTTCTCAAGGACACCATAGCCCGCGAGGGCACCAATTGAGACTGCAAATAACGCTGAGCCACCGTGGAGGAAACCAGAGGACTGTGCAGTGCGCGAGGTGTCAAGGCGCTTGTTACGCGGTGTAAGTTCTCATCATTACGAGGCAGTGTTTGTAGTCGGTGGAGCTTTTGTGCAGTGGGACAGTCACGCTCGTTGCATCTGGCACTCTTCGTGCTTCGGTGGCGAGCTTTTAGACGTCTTGCCAACGCCGGGTGTGGGAGCGACACGCTTCCCAAAGTGCTCTAAAGGTAATAATTGCATGAATGGTGCAATGCAATGGTTTTCAACTCGCTTGAGGCTGCACCCCCACGACGCTTCATGGGCAGACGTCCCCAGTCCCCGCCCACCGGTGAAGTGAACAGAAATCCGGTGTGTTGGAGGAAGGAAATATCTGTCTTTTTTCTCACTTAAACTGTCACCTTATGTGATCCAGCATGATCATCCATGACCAGCCACCCATAGAACCAACAGTCCCAGTGGTAGGCAGAGTTTGTCTTGGTTGGTTGGTTGGTTGGTTATTGGGGCTTAGGGGCGCACCGACTACTGGATCATTCGGCACCCACAGAGTTTGTCTTGTTTAGGCTGTCTTGGCATTTGTCAGGCTAGTTTCTAGGATTTTGCAGTGCTGTTTTTTATGGCACCAGGCCTCTGGATATGCCACGTAATGATGTCTGTGTACACCCCTTTTGCTATACAGGTCATGCAGTAAAATAGACAGTTTCAGACCATGCAACACCTTTTTTACCAAGCTCTTATTCTCTGGCCAGAAATAACATAAATGGCTTCATGTCATGCAACAGATGGTTTCAAGGCAAATACATGCAATTCAGAAATGAGTGATACCATTCCATGATGAAGTGAGTGAAAAGATTATGAAATAATATTGCCAGTCCATTTGTTGCCGACTGCCATGCCACTTGTTTGTGTGGTTTCTGCTGTGATTCTTTGGTAACAAATTCAATAAGGGCAATCTCCAAGGTTGAGGTGTTGTGGTCCTTATGACATTATCAGTGTAATTAATCTTGAATAATAAACAAGAACCCATCCTAATCTAACCTACTTAGATGTGTGACCTAACCTCTGTCAGAAAGACCCAGGCTGGATTGCACCCTTGATTGGCCTGAAGCCTCTGGTATGCTGTATGGCACTGCAATGGCATGGTTGCACCTTTAGTGCAGTAATGTGCCTGTGAACATCCATTTATTGGCTTGCACTGGTTAGTTATTGGGGCTTAGGGGTGCACTGACTTTAGATGTTGGCCTGCATTCTGTTGTATTGTGTACTGATCATGTCATAAAACATTCTGCAGTGCACAGGGCATCCTTGGCATGGACATTGTAAACATGCCCAGTTGCATTTGCTTGCTTTTCTGCATGCAATTGCAGAAAAGCAAATGCTTGCTTTTGCTGGAACTCCATTTCCTTGAAAACCATACCAGTAGTGTCACTATTTCTTTCTGTCATAGGAAAGTTTATGTGCTCTTCTGCATCTTATGTATATTAAAGGTAGTTTGTGAAAAGGTAAATATGTGATATAGTGTTCAGTTTCACTCTAAACAAGATAACTGACATTCCAATTGTTATTTCCAAGGAAAATTGGCATGTATTGCAATTTGGATGTTTACTCCATGGATGTTGTGATGTACTGTGGGAAAATGGATGTCATTGAATCAAGAAGTCTTCATTTTTGTGTATTGACATTGTCATTGACATTGTCAAAAAATGACCACTAAGCACTGCAGTCACCAATCAGAAAAGGTGCATCACAAACTGAAAGATGATGTAAGCTGATCCAAAAGGGGCATTTCTTAACTTCCACAGTGTACTGAGATTAGAAGCAATAAAAGAGCAGATTTCTATGTAGCAACAAGGTGCATTGTAAAAATCCCAGAAATCTTGATGGTTGGATTAAGTTGGACTACATTGGGTTACACTGCTTCTGTGTTAAGCAGATAATCCAATAGAGTCATAAGTGGCAAGATGCCTTTGTCTTGAAAATGCTGATGTGAAATCAGTTGCCAGAGAACAGGCACATAGCCAGGAGGTGGATCAGTTGGAGGGTGGATCCTCAGAAGGGGGCTGTTGCACTCCAAGGGGCCTGGTCAGCCCAGAGGGCCTTCACCAAAAAGTGCAGAAGTGGCCTCTGTGGCCCAGAAAGGGCTTGATCATTTGCAGAGACTTCATATAGCATTAGGGGGGCTCCTATGCCTCCAGGGGTCATCTGTGGGCCTGCTGTAGGGGTGTGGAGAGCCTGCTATGGCCTCAGATGCCATAATTGAAAATCCTGTGAGCTGTCAGGGAAGTCAAAAGGGCCCTACTTTTCCCAAGGAGGATCACCTAGTCCCAAAGGGGGACCACACCCTTGTCAGAGTCTGAGCAGAATTCAAAGAGGCCATTGGCAAGGCAGCTGGTGATGGATGTCATGGTGGTTTTATTCATTAATGTTGCAGATGTGGAAATGGCATGACATGGTGTTCAGCATGATAATTTGCAAGTATGGGTCTAAACATTGCTTTTGTACTATTCTTGCCATGTTAGCAGAGGAATAAAAAAAAATTGTGGGAAGGTACTGCACAGCCAAAAGTTCCAGCATCACTGGATTAGGACTAAGTTATTCTAGTTTTATTAAGGCAGTTTGTTGCTTTTATAGTGCACCCCAGTCTCCACAACCATGAGGCACCAGATTGTATTGCTACTACCACATTTTTTAAAGGGTGCTGGGCATTTTTGCAGTTTTAATAACAGGATTTAGTGGTTCTGAAGTTACTGTATGTTGTGTTGCTAAGAACTTTAGCATAAACCTTAATCTTTGTATAATTTCAGATCAACAGGAAGTGTTTTTATACAAAATTTGTTGTCAGAATACACCAGACAGTTAATACTGACTTTACCCCATCACAGGACAAAACCATTCATACTACAGTGGGTCCAGCCAGCCTTGCATGATGTACAATAGGAAGCCCAGAACGTGTAGGGATCCAGGCCCTGACAGGGTGTTTGGCCCACTGCAATCAGATGCCTCATGCCAGCAAGCCAGGTTGCAGCAGCATGGGCTGGCTGGTATTGGCATAGGCTGGCCATCACCAGATGCTGAATAGAGGTGCTGGTTATATGCATGCACTGTACCCTTGACAGAATTGCATGTCCATGCTAAAATCTTGGCTGTAACATTCAGTTTTGTCCAAATCTGGTTAACTTTATGTGCTGACAGAGCCATGTATGTGTGATGCCATCTTGGGCCCTGTGCCCTCTCTCTCTAGGACTAGCTCATACCTTCACAGAAGGTGCCTGCCATGCATAGAACCATTGATCTAATGGTAAGAGTGGCAGGGGCCATTTGTGTGTCATAGTGTGTGCTGTAGTCACCACTGGGCTGATAATGGGAAAATGGGATGCCATTGTAACCTGTTACAGTCTGCATTGTGGGTAGCATCACATACCACATCGTCAGATGAAGTATAGGCATTGTTACCACATTATGGTCATAAAGTAACACTTCTATTGCAAGCATGCTGTGAGTGCAATCACTGCATCCTCGGAGGTCATTTGTGCACTGGTGCCTCCCTGAGAAGTGGCCCCTGCAGTGATTTGGGCCACCTTTGCAGCAGCAGCTCCCAGGGTTTGATTGGGTTATTGTGGGCAGACATTTTACAGACATTTTACAGGGGACCAGAGAACACAGTAGGAAGCCTCTGCTCCATTATTTCTGGTTTGCATTTTGTGACATCACAGTATCTATGAACAGGGATTGCATCTGTGGTTGTTGTTAAACCTAATGTTCACACAGAATGATAATGTGAGGGCATAAGTGATATTATTTTCACTCTGCCTTGGTCACCTGTCACATGGCCTTTGACCTTGGGACTCAAATGGGATTAAGGAAGGGGAAATGCTACTGGAACCTGGCAGCTTTCACCCAGAGCAGGACCCAGTCATGGACAGTGATGACATCTTGAGTCCACCTCAGTGACTTGACCCATGACCTTTGTCCTTGGGATGAAATATGGGATGACAGTTGTGGAGCTCAGTAGCAACTAAACCAGCAGGTAGTTTTCATCCGTAGTCATGCCAAATGGTGCTGATGATTTTGCTCTGTGCGTCAGTGACATAATTGATGACCTTGACCTTTATTGCTGGTTGGAAATGCAGCAGTACAGCAGGGACCAAACTTACTAATAATTTTCAGTCATGATGGCACCAAATGATAGCTAATGACACTGTCGTCAATCCGTTTTGGTGATTTGACTTGCGACCTTTAGTCTTTCGTCTGAGAAACGAGGTCAAATTACCGGTCGCATTGGTGTTTCCCGTATTCCCACCTCATTTTTTCGCAGCTTAAGCTAAACATCATGAGTAAGGCCACCGACGTAGGGTGATGATAGTGTTGCCAGCCATCATTTGATATTATGAAAAGAATGTGGTCTGCACTCCCGTATTTCCATCCAGTAACGTAACCCCAATGTCAGAGGTCAACGGAAGGTCACCGATGCACAGGAGAGATAGTATCGCGTCGGTTACTTGGATGTGACACAAGTGAAAACTACAGCCATATTGGGTTGGGTTGCTGCTCTGCTCCACAACTTACCATGATTTGGTCAAAGGTCAAGTGTCGTGTCACTGAGGCAGACTCAAAATATCGTCGCCATCCGTCATTCGTTGTTGTCTTGCATGAAAGCTGTGTATGGGCTGTAAGTTCAGTTGTGTCGTTTTCCCAGGCGTGTGCCATTTTTTTAGACTAGGGAATTATTATGTGTCAGGTAACTATGCAGAGTGATAATTGTGCCACTAATTGTTGTTTGACATCATTGTGTCTGAAAACTAGCTGTTAATTAGACTGCAATAGCATTCCCTGTTCATAGTTACTGTAATGGTGTCATCCAGTGCAAAGTGTGAATTGTTGGCACATGGTCTTTCTGTTTCATCCTCCTATCTCCAAGTGGAATGCATACCCGACCATAACCTTCATTTGCTCACAAATAGCTTACCCAGGATTGGCTCCTGTATCTGTATCGCACTACGAGTGGTATGTGACCCTGCAGAGAGGAACTTGTTCATTCATGCAGTAGAAGTCAGTCGTGGGGTCACTTGGTTGCAGCCCTTGCACTGATTACATATTAGGGTGCGCGTTGCACCATGCCTCATTCAGAGGTGGCCCCTACCCGAACATTTGTCTGCAGGGCCAGATCGTGCACTGGTAGGTCAATAGATGGGTGCAGATGCCATTGTTGTAGCTGCTCCTGTTGTTGGAAAAAGAAGTACCATCCAACATATCTAAGTCACCATTTACCAAGTGAGGTAATGTGGGTTTTTTCCAAAATGATGTTTCTTTAAATGAACACTAGTTTTCAAAAATGGTGAAGCAGAGTGACTGAAGTCTAAACGGAAATAAACGTCTGGGTATAGGTTAGATTACATGGGTGAGGATATGCCCACCTTCCCCCCTCAAACACACCTAGCACGTGGTCCTTATCCCTTGGGCCTCTTTCAGGAGTAAATGTTGTTTCTGAAAATCCATTTCTGTGGTGTTGGCGTAGCATTAGGCAGATGCAGGATGTGTAACATACAATATATTAATGCAGAGGGCCTTGAAGCCACTGGTTGTTTACCGTGCTGACGTCTTTCTTATTTACATTGATGCATTTGGATATTTGGGCCTGCTGTACGGAAGTGCTGGGTGCGATCCTGCTCTAACTGACCTCGCCACTAGACCGTCACAACGTTCTCAAGTGCACCAAGCATTGTCGAGTGCAGGCGACAGCGACGATGATAGTGCCGAGCGGCAATCTAGAACAAAAGGATTGATGGACGAGTTGAGGAGATCCATTCAGCAGGCAGCGACGCAGCCGGACAAAGGCGCTCTGTCTCAGATGCTGCAAAGGCTCACTCAAGGAAACGCCAGCATTGGAAGCGTGTGGTGCGCGCACTGGTAACTTGGAAACCTTGTACCGCGGCCTTCACCGCCCAGTCCACCAATGTGGAGCCCGAAAGGGCATTCTCGGCTTCCGGCCTCTTCCTCACGAAGTTGCGGTGCAGGATGAGCGATGGCATTCTAAAAGCATTGTGTTTCTTGACAGCTAACTTCAAATGATCGATGGGATCTCATGACGTGTTTCCTTCAAAATAGCTTTAGAACGCGTCTGATTTGTTTTCTGAATCTGGCTGATTGAAAGGGTTAAGTATTTTATGACTTCTCCCTCTTGCCCCACTCATCCCCCCCCCGTCACCACCCATTAAGGTATGATGTAATATCTATGATGAACCCCAATTTATCGATACATTTCCTTTAATCCACTGAATAGGTTATTTTATTGGTTGACCGGCAAAAAGCAAAACGTTTAGCGGTCCCAACCCTAATGCATACACCGCAGCACATGCCATATATTGAACGGTTACAAAATTAGACAAAAGTAAGCAATTTCCCGATGCATGGGCTGATGGGAATGATGCGTTTGGCTTAGATGGGATAACTTTTATGTCTTTCAAATGACATAAATGAACTTGCAGATTTCATCGATGTGATTCAGGTACTCTTAGGCAAAGCACACGTTTGTCCATATTGACACTTTGCGGTACTGTCCCTGGAATTCTTAACTGAGTGGGAGAGAGGCTTCCCCGGACATCGAGAGATGAGCGTGCATCCAGGATCGCAGACATTAACAGAAAGTTGTTCAAAAATGTATTTCCGTTCGGGGGTGCCGTGTCCGCGCTAATTTTAGCATTTTGAATGCCGGAGGGACTTGCAACCGTTTACGCTTGTTTCCAGCTGCTGATCGGGAGGCTGGCGGCGGACGAGCGCGGCGCTGCGGTGTACCGGCAGATGTCCGACGGGATGGAGGTGTGCGACATGCCCGCCGCCGGCGACGCGGCCGCCTGGGACGGCCGCCAGATCAGCGAGATGCTGCAGCAGGTGGAGCGCCAGGTGGCCGTCATGATGAAGGACGCCAAGCGCGTGCAGCAGGAGCGCGACTCGCTCCTGGAGACCCTCTACATCCTGCAGAATGAGGACTGCGTCCAGAGCCTCAGTGCGAGTAAGTCGTTTGAGTTTGAGTGCTTGTGACAAAAGCACTGGTATAACAAGTGCTCAGAAGAAAGCTTTCAGATTGTTTGTGTATTTGTTTGCAATGTTAAAAGTAGCACAGTAGTTCTCCAGGAATTCTCAGTTATAAGTGATCCAGGAATAACGTATAGCTGTGATAAATTAGGTAAAAAAGACGTGGCCAAGGTGGGCATTCCGTTTAAGAAGTTGACGCTGTTGTTACGTATGCCGGCATGTTTCCTGGGTACACGTGCTCTGTCGCATGTGAAAAGGAATGCAAACCTGTAGGGCATGGGTAAGTGCAGTACATATTTGCCATTTTAAAGCTTGTAGCTTACATTTGCATTTCAGTTAAGCGAAATCTATGGTGCGGTCTCACCAGAAAAGTCGGCCCCGTCGTCGACTGATGGTAATGACACCGCTTCTCACTGCCACCGCCTTCCAGAGGAACGTGAGACGACCAACGCCACTTGTGAGGGTCTGGTGGCCAAGTGCCTCAGCGTCGAGGTCAGCATCGACCCAGGCCGCGAGCCAGACGAGGAGCTGGCACTGCACATGGTCAACAACTGGATCGACCAGCTGATCCTGACCGCTCGCCAGAACCCGGCCAAGGCTCGAGTCACGTGAGTACCGGCCACCACCGTCCTGACGTCCGTTGGCGATGGCTGTGATCACTGGGCTGATGTTCACCGCTGACGGACACCGTCCTGACGTCCAATGCTAACGTCGTCTGCTGACGTGGACTGACCTGACGCCCACTGAAGCCATAGATCGTCTTAACGTCCACTGTTGACGGATACCGTCCTGATGTCCACTGCTGAATTAGACAGTCCATACGTCCGCTGCTGACGTGGACCGTCCTGACGTCCTCTGCTGACGTAGACCGCCCTGACGCCCACTGCTGACGTGGACCGTCCTGACGTCCACTGCTGACGTAGACCGTCCTAACGTCCACTGCTAACGTCCACTGCCGACGTGGACTGTCTGACGTTCACTCCTGACGTCCACCGCTGACGGACACCGTCCAGGCGTCCTCCGTTGACAACAGTTCTCATGGCCCGTCGTAAATGCCATCTGTGCCCCCCCCCCCCGAAAGCAAACAAACAAAAATGCGTTGTCTTACTGGTGGTAATTTGGTGACCCATGACATGTCTGCGAAATTCAGAAAACTCAAGGTTCGTGAACCCCGTGTAGAATGTAAAATAAACAGTGCATTTAAGTTCGAAGTTGGCGAACTCAACACTAGACGCACGATGTATTGCCTGCGTTGTTTTTTTCTGACCGCACTGAGTACCGAGCTCGGGAAGACGGCTAGGCGTCGGCCGGCTTCTGTACTCGGAACCCAGGTCAGTGCATGCGCCATGTGTCCGACTCTGCAGCCACAGCCGGCAAATGGGCTGCTGCGCCAAACGCCAATTAAATTGTTGACGCGATAGGACGAATTCCACGCGGCAGAGGACTGACAGGTGTCGCGGCCCGCCGGCAGGTGCGAGCTGTACGTGCAGACCCTGAATGGGGACGGGACCAAGGACGAGTCGTTCTACAGCATCGTGACCAGCTGCTCGCCCGCGGACCGCGAGACGGTCGGCGCGCGGCTCATGGGCCTGCTGCGGTACATCGACTACGTGATGAGCCTGCCGGCCGAGCTGGAGTGAGCCGGAGGCGGCTGCAGCTGTCGCCAGCCCCGGCCGAGCTGGGGCGGGCTGGAGGGAGCTGCAGCCGTTTGCCCGGCGGAAGCTGCCTCTGGCGTTCATTTTTCTGTCAGCGTTCGGCAGGTTTGCGGTGTGACGGGATTGGAACGCGTTGTTCTTGGCGAGTTGAGTCGCCTCCGTGGGTGCGAGACGGTTCGGCGTCGAAAATGATCGCGCCCAGGAGGTGTTTCGTGAATGTTTTGGCCAAAACTTTGTCTCGCTAGCTCTCTATACAGTACATTGCGATGGAATGCGGATGTCACGTCCTGGGCCCGCTACGCGCGCGCTGGCAAGGGTTACGAGGGCGCGACGGTAGCAGGGCGTTTGGGCTTCGTGCCTGTCTCATCCGTACCCCAGCGGTGCGCGCTGTCGGGAGGCCACCAGCCCCTGCCCAGTCAGTGTGGCGAGACTGGCATCGCTCGTACGTGCCCAAAAGCCACAGACGGTCAGCATCACTTGTCCCGGTGGCGGGAGGAGACGCGACTTTGGCATCGCGCGTCATTTTCCGAGAAAATGCACCCGTTTCCGGCTCATGGCTCATCATGGCTCATCAGCACGCCGTTAAGACGATGTGGACTGCACATCCCTCTGGCGAAGTTTGCCTTGCGTATCGTATCATATGGCAGCCAAGCTGCGCGTAGGTTCTAAGCTTTAGTTATGTAGGAGCCACACGAGGTGTCCTATCATTTCTTCTACCTTTTTCTTTCTTGCATGGGAAGCTCCCACCGCCCATTCCGCCCGAAGGCTTGCCAGGCTGTTCACTGGCAAGGTATTCCACCGAGTATTGACATAAACGCGAGACGTTCCTGACATGCGTGTGTTGGTCGACGTCAGCTCTTGCTTAAACCTTTCATGCAGGATTGAGCTTAGACAAGTGTTTGAGATTCACCATGTTCACTTGCCCCAGCCTTTCAGCGATAATTTGTGCGGGCTGCGTTTGATTCGTTACAGCTTGTCGAACTGTTCCCCAACGCAGACAAGAAACGTTTCGAAGCGTCCCTGCATAGTTCCAAATTGTGTCCGATATGGACGGACATATGAATGTTCTGTGAATCAGGCGCGCATTCTTCAAGTGATACGGGTTCGGGAAGGGTCGGCGCTGCCGTCCGTCGGCTGAAGGCACGGCTGGAAGCGTGTGCGAACAGCGAATAAACGTTGATAGACGGTTGTTGGTGTGTTTTCCTCTTAGCGGTGTGGATCTGACCAGGGTAGCCGGGGTAGTCCTGTGGGATTCGCCGATCGAGCTCCCTCCCGAAGGTGCCTACTGACTGCCTGCTGAGTGCACGGCACACTGAACAAGGTGCTAAATAGACCTGCTGCTCTGAAAATATTCGACACCCTGTTGCGGATGTGTGGAGACGTCAGTGTGGGCAAACAGTGCTTGGGTTTAATGCTGTGTGATGCATGTAGATGACAGCGCTGACTTCAAGGCTTCGCGCGCCACCACGCTATTGCTGGATGCCCGCCTCTGTTCTATGATCCAGCAAACTACCTGCACGTTAGGCAACAGAACCCCGTCAGCGGACGAATTTTAGCAAGTGCCGATTCCACGCGTTCGCAAGTCCAGAAAACTGCGCAGATTCACGGCGGGAAATGTAGCGTGTTCCTGAACGAAGATTACTAGCGAACCCAAGGGGGCCGTAGCCCCCCTGAACCGCGATTAGGGAAGGGAGCCAAAAAGCCATTTTTGTCCCCCCTCCCAAAAAAAGACATGGTTATTACTGCTCAACCAGATGAAGCCGCTGGAAACTACGAACTCAATCCACGGTCGGTGTCTTTCACACATACCCCCCACCATCGATAACAAGGAAGCTCTGAGGTTCTGTCCAGGACGGAACAATCACCTCTTGAGATAGCAAGTCCACAAGTCCAGCATATACATCCGCAATAAGATCATCATGTTCCAGTTCACTAGGATTCTTCATATCTATGCACATGCCAGTGAATTAATATCAGGTAAGCAACAGTGGAAACTGGGCAGGCCATCAGAAAACTGGGTGCAGGCCTCAGCTTGGTATTTGGTAACGCCGTTTGACTTCCAAGGAGAGAGGGGCAAAACTCCATGGACGGTATGGTGGACGCTTAACCTTATTCCCGGAGGGCTAGACGGTATGGCCGATTCCCGGCAGGGGGGGGGGGGGCGGATTCGGCCCCCCCTGAGGATCTCGAGAACTACTCGTCCAATTTCATCGCAACAAACGGCAATCGATTTGCCGTGACGTGAACTACACTTTTATAAAAAGAAATTTCCAAAATTGTGAAATTTGTGGATACAGGGGGGCAAAAATGTCAAAATGGGGGTACTTTTGGACTTCTTATAACTCCGTTGTTTATGGACCGATTTCGATGAAACTGGCATGAATCGAGAGATTATGGATAGGGCTTTTACCATGGGTCCGCAAATCTGAAATTTTGAGAAAATTCATGGGCGTTCACAGGGTTTCAAAAATAGGAGGATTAGTTTTCTAACAACTGGGTGAACAAAAGAGGCAAACACCATTTTTTGGCTTCTGCTAGTCATGTTATACTAAAGAAGTACAAATTGCATTACAATGTTTGTATAATGTTAGCATAGGCGGTGCCAGGGACATAAAAAAGGGGGAACTGTCATGGTCACACGTTTCTCAGATCAGCCTGTGACCTTTGACCTTAAATGACCTCCAGTGATCTTGGGGTCACTTGGAATGATCTCCTATGCATTTATTATTATCTTTAAACGTTTTCAATCGTTTGAATTCACTCTATTTCAAAAATTTCATTTTATGGCTATTGCGATATAAGGTACGCGCACTGACATTTTAGATCATAGCTCCGTGACCCGACCTGATATCAAGCTGAAACTTGGTACACAAGTAGAAGGCACCCTTCTACGTCATCTCTATTCCGGGTTTGGCATTTGAAAGAACGGTGCCGAAATTATTGAGAAAAAACAAATTTTGACTTTTGACCTTGACCTGACCTTGTAAAATGATCTCAGGTGAACAAAATTTTATCTGCACATGGCCCAACTATTCAGCTATACATCCATATAAAGTTTTAAGTTCTATCTTAAAAACTCTGTTTTTGGCAGCCATTTTCCTTTTACCCTTAACATGGCCAAAAATGGCATGAGGTGCCTTCCAAAAACATTGCCTGGCTCCGCCCCTGAGAAAAGTACAATTTTGAAATTTTGCCACGGCACGTAGAAAGAATGGCTAGGAAAAGTCACCAAGTTTCGTGAAGCTGCATTAAAAAGCCTGGAATTGGCAAGCAAAAAACCCGAGGGGGGGCGGATTCCGCCCCCCCTGCCGGGAATAGGGTTAAGATAGAAATACAGAGCCTTGCCAAGCCTTGCATGACTGGATGCTGTCAGGTCGTCCAGATGGGATTTACATCACTGACTTTCGGAAGACGTCAGTGAGTTTCGTTTTGCAAAAAAGAGCTTAGGCGAAAGTGTCACCGGTCAATAGCGATGCCATGATAACTGCGCTGGAAGTATTTACCAGTACACCGAATTTGAGCAAATGCATGCCTCCGTTTGAATTTGAGTGTTTAACGTTTTAAAAAACGTCGGGCACACAACGGAGGCTTCAATTTTACCGGCAATGCGTTCTGCTTCAAAACTCGCGTCCTCACTGTGGTCGGTAGCTCATTTTGTGAGGGCGCAGGTCTTACCCTCCTAGGTTCGAGTCGCCACAGTGACATTTGACGGGTCAGCTGGTCGGCTGGCCAGCTGACGGCGGGTCAGCTAGCCAAAGCAAGGTTATGACGAATACCGCAAAATCGTGTTGAATCTTTGTTGGCTCCATAGATTTTAGGCAGAAACAATCAGCCGTTACCTAGAATTGCGCGACCGGGTATACGGGTCGGAGTCTGCAATAAACCCTGCAAGAGTTGGAAATTCGGTTTTTCCTGAGTGTCTGAGCGCAATTTTCGTTTTGGATTATAAAATTTTTCAGAGTAATACTTATTTAAGTTGGCGTTCATGGAGTAAGTCAGTCAGCAAGTCATTCATCATAGCTCATGTTTACCGAATGGAGACAGTCATTTGGCTGCAAAGTTAGAAATCTTTCAGCATGGTCATAATGTAGGTCTTTGAGGCACGAAACCGAACTTTTAGAGCATAAAATGTTTCTGGAGCACGTATTTTCTGGTGTTCCTCAACACCAAAAACCGTCACGTTTTCCAACCCGACCCCTGCTTACCCGACTCCGGTCCCGCTCACCCCTGGCAGTTCATTCGGATGAACTTCAGTAGCAAATAATAGTTTCACCTTGGAATTGCAGGGCATTTGAGGCTTACATCCTGTACCTTCACTGAATTCCATTTCAATTTAAATGTGGCAGATTACCATTTGCTGTGTCGCAGTGCGACAACCATCCACGATTTAGCTTGCCAAGTCACGCGCTAGCTAACATCGCCAGTTTCCTCGTAATGCTCTCGCCGTATGTCATCGCTTCGGACCAAACATCAGCATGGTTCGAACACCGCAGCAACGTCTGCACCCTGTATTTTACATCACAGTGCAAACGACAATCCTTAATATCCTATTGCATTAATGTGAACTCTAATGTTTACACGCAGCGACTAACAACCGAGGAGTGCAAAAATAATTTCAGCTACGCAGGCGGTTCGAAGCACAGTACACACTCGCAAACACCACCACTGTCGGCTGAGTCCGCCCGGTCGGAACTCCGGCGGCGGCGGCGGCGGCGGGGGCGGGGGCGGCCGCCACCTGTCTCTGCGCGGACCCCGCCGGCCGCCGCCAGCCGCGCTCTGCGGCGCCTCAATCACGCACACCGCGGCGCGCTGCTCCGCGCCCACGCGAGATCCTTCCCGTCGCGGCGGCTCCGCAGAGAACTATGTACAAACGGGCGCAACAGGGCGAGAAGAACAGAATGCACGGCAGCTGCGCGGCGCGCTCTTCGGCGCGACAAAGTCCCGCAAACGAAGCCGGGGAAGTGTGGGGCGCTCTATGACTAGAGATCGTTTCGTGTTCTTTTTCTGAGTTTTCCGTGTGGAATTTTCGGAGAGAGGGGAAAGAGCGGCCGTCTGAGGCCGGGCCGACCGGCGCCGCCGCCGTCTACTGGCTGTCTCCCTCGGAGACGCGCTCCTTGTTCTGGCGCACGATCTCCCCGCGACGCTCCTGCCGGCGGCGACCCGGAGACAAGTTAGCGGCAGGAGGCAACAGCCCGCTGAATAGGAGAAACACAGTCCACCGACCCAGTCCAGGCAAACGGAGACAAGACGCACCATATGCAAGGTGCCGCGGAACAGATGAAAGTACAGAGTACACACCTGCATCTGCACTACACACAGAACATCCAAGGACATCAGTTTGGTGACTCCACTTGACATTCTCGTGAAAACCGTCCTCAACAAAGATGAACTAAACGTACAACTGTCTCAGTTCCACTCTCGGTAACTAAGTCATCCCGACGCGTCGCCTGCCAGCGCACACGGGCGGCCACAATCCCTGCTACCCTCCTCTGCAGGCCGGGGGGGCGTCCCCGTCACTCACCCGCTCCTTGAGCTTCTCACGCTGCTTCTCGATCAGCTCCTGACGACGCTCCTCGGCCTGCTCCAGCTTGGCCTGCACCAGCTCCTGCACCTTGTTTTCCTGCAGCTTCACTGACTCCTCCATGTTGGACCGCACAACCGGCACCTTGCTCAGCTGGCGGACACAGGGCAAACGCCAAGGATCAGCACAAGCCGCGCGACCGCTCCCTCCAGCCTCCAGGCAACAAACTGGACCCGATCACGATTGACCTCAGAAGCGAGCGCTTAAACCCACCGACTAACAAACAACGCCAAATCCACATAATGACAGTAATTCTGCAAAAGAAACGAAAGTGGTATTTGTCATCACCACATATTTATCACTAATACGAGATGCCCAAAGCATGCTATTACTGTGAACCATTAAAGCCAGACACCAGAGTGCATAATACCCGATTCCAAACGAGCGCCTTTCAGCGGCTTTTATCGACCACACATGTCTGGCCGCAGTCCCCGTCCGTCGGCTCGACCCCAGGTATCGATCAGACCAGGCAGCCGGCCAGGATGGGCGGCACCACAGACCGGCTCACCTCCTCGCGCGCCTTCTCCACCACCTTGCCGATGCCCTCCTGACGGCGCTGCTCGGCGCTGGCCAGCCGCTCGGGCAGCGTCTCCTCCACCCGCTTGGCCAGGTCCTTGGTCTTCTGCTCGGCCTGCAGCTGGGCGCTCTGCAGCTTCACGGTATTCTGCGGCGGCAGAGGCGACCGTCAGCGGCGGCCGAGGCCGCGGTAAACGGTGGTAGAGGTAATCGCCGACTGGCCAAGCTGCATCCAGCGACCGCCGGAACACCGATACAATCCAGTGTTCCGTCGACACAGCAGCAGAATCTGCCGTCTGTCATAGCAAATGCAGTATGGCACAGACCAAAACGCGGATTACTTCGACACAAAAACTGACCTTATATACGCAGGGCGAGCGATTATAATGCATGTAGTCATTAAGACAGGCTACGTTCTATGGTCAGTACACAGGGAAACACCGCACACACGAAGCCACGTGCCTGGGCACCTCTCCCCTCCATTCCCTCTACCCCAGCCCAGTCCACCGGCGTCTCACATGTTCGTGGAGCATCTCCACCTTCTTCTGCATCTCCTTGACGCGCTTTTCCTCGGCGTTCCTCAGCTTGGCCTCCCAGCTGTCCATGTTGGCCTTGAGCTGCTGGATGTGCTCCATGTGGGCGGCGCGCACCTTCTCTCCCTGCTCCTCCTGCCGCCGCGCCAGGCCCGTCCGGCGCCGTCAGACCGATGCGCCACGACCGCCGCCGGCCGCCACGGGAGCCCGCCCGACCGACCCACCGGCCACGCTCACCTCCCCGGCCCCACCTACTGGGTAGCTCTTATCAGCAGCACGTGTTCTCGAACCAAAAAAATGTACGGATAATCCAGGCGCGCGTGTTCCGATCCACTAAATTAGTTTCCGTCAAATGCTTACAATGCCCAAGAACGAAGAAGGCTGTCAGGTACCATCTACTCAGCTCACTGCGTTCTTCATTTTTGATACATGATAAATGAGGTAAATAATAGTGAGCAAAAAGATAATAAAAATGAGGATCTCTTTAGAGGTCACGAAAGGCCTCAAACACGGGATTGAAGAAGATTCTCGGTTTTGGGACCGCGCCCGGGACCGAGCCCGACCCTGTTTTTCTTCTTCACGGGAGTCCGGCCTCACCTTTTCCTTGAGCTTCTCCAAGGTCTTGCGGATGTTCTCATCTCGCGCTTCTTCGGCGCCCTTCTGTTTCTCCTGGATCGAGGCAGCCAGCTCAGCGTACTGCATGCGCGTCTTCTTCTGCACCGCCTCCACCTGCTCCAGCTGCGCCGTCCGGCGTGCGGATGCCAACCATTAGTACCGCCACAGTCCCACAGGTGGCAGGCCGGTGCTCACGCCCGCCAACCAGGTGTGAGCAACTGCTACAGAGACAATGACGGGGCAGGCGAGCGCGGTGGAACAAGAACTGATAACGGTACATGTGGGGTCTACCTCAGCGCATGCCTCGACCCGGCCGGGCCAGTTTCCACGAGAACAGCATGCAGGACAAACGTTGCGCGAATGTCGGGGGCCAACGATTCCGAGTAACACGGCAGCGAGGAGCCGCCTCGGTAAACCAATGTTAGCTGGATCCGAGGAACACTGCGTGGCGCACACAGCCAAAGCTCGTGCTTCAGAGACGTCCCGACCGCGAACACTCACATGCTCCTTCAGCTTCTCCTGCATGCCCTTGATGATGTTCTCGCGGTTCTTGACGTTGGCGCCCATCTTCTGCTCGAGCTGTTCGCGCGCCTGCTGGATGAACTGCTGGTCGGCCTCCTCGCGCTTCTTGGTGGCTTCCTCGATGCGGGCCAGCTTGTCGGTCATGGAGGCCTGGCGCTGGTACTCGTGTTGCTGCCGGTGGGTCAGGCCAGGTCAGGTCATACGAGAGGTCAAGTAAAACCACGTCAGAACAGGTACGAACAACAGCAAGTTCCGGTCGATTTTGATACATGTCCTCTGATCCAGCCGGCAATGCTTGGCTAGTCATCTTTTTGGCACCGAGCACAACAGGCTTACAAGTAACCAAAAACTAAGGCCACAAAGCGCCGACTTTGCATACCAAACACGATGCCTCGTGTGCATCAGTCTTCAGTTGGCTGGGCATTTGCAGCGCTGTGCCTTGAAACTGTGCGTGCGTGAGTGTGGGGGGGGGAGGAGCAGTCGCGGTCGGCGGGTCCCACCTTCTTGCGTTCCTCAGCGGCCTGCAGCCTCTTGTTGATCTCGTCCGTGGTGGGCGTGGGTTTCGGCGCCGGCGAGGTGACCATGGTGGGCGGCTCCGTGGTGGGCGTGGCCAAGATCACTTCGTAAGCCAGTCCGCCGGACTTCTCCTGGCAGCGCACCTCGGTGGCTGCGGCACACAAACGAAGGCCGTGATCGAACGTCCCTAGACAAACGACAAACACGAACAGCGGCGGCGTGCCCACGTTTCCACAGAAAACACCGAACACGAACGGCCGCTGTGACCGGGACGTTCCCACCCAAGCAACAAACAAGAGCAGCGGCCGAGATCTACCGTTCCCTGACAAAAAACGTGAAACTCAGCCACGTGCGGACGTTCCCTAAATAAGCAACAAACACGCGCCGCTCAAACCACTCCGTCCGAGACGACTCGTCTGCGATCGGTAACGGAGCCGCAGGCAGCAGGCCGGCACGGGGAGCGCGCCGCGCGGCCTCGCCTGACGCCGTGACGAGCGGTTCGGGCGCGGGCGGCAGTGAGCCGCGGCCGTGACGGCTGCCGTTACCCGGGCCGACGCGCTCCCGCGGCTCGGCGGCCGCGCCCGACCAGATAGAAAGGCCGGCCGCTCCTTGTTCACGCCGCGGCGCGACTACGTGAAGACCGGCGCGGCCGTGGAGGTGGCCTTGAGGCTCCTCGCCCGCCCCCCTCAATGCGCCGTTCTCGTGACGGTCTCGATTTTGTCATCGCGCTGTTACCGCGCCGCCGACAAGGCCGCCCAGGTTTGTTTTTGATCCGGCCTCGGCCGCCCGCGCGCGCTCGGCCGCCGCCGCCGCGCGCAGACAACAGCGCAGCGCGTGCAAAAACCCACGACACTCGCGCAGAGAGCAGCGAACAAACAGGTGGGAGAGGCGTCAGCTGTCGGCCGCTCGCGGCGCGCACACAGAGCGGCGCGCTGCCAGACGCCGCGGCATGCACGCGTCCGGGCGGGCGGGCGGCGCCGGGCGGCGCCGGGCCGGGGTGACGTCCGCCGGGGGAGGCGGGCCGGGGTCCGATAGGCCCCGACAGTATCGACGTGCCCCGGCGGACGTCACACAGCCGGCCAGCATGCAACGCCACAAAGGCCGGCGGCGCCGCACAAAAACCGACCGGCAGCCCGCCGATCGGCCGAGCAGCAAACAGGACGGAACGCTGCGGGACGGAGCGGAACGGGACGGGACGAGCGGCCGCGTCTGATCCAGGCCGGGACCTGCCGCGGCTCCAGCAGCACCACAGTGGGGGCACTGGCCGAGAGCGAGGCGGAAATGCCAGCGGCGGCGGAGTTGGCGGAAGGTCGCGGCGGGCGGGCCGTGCACCCCACCCGAGGCCGGCGGCGGCCGGAGACGGCGCCGGCCGCCGCCGCTGATCAGTATGCGGCGCGGCAGCGCGGACTCAGCCTTCAAACCGCGTCTCCGAGGCAACACGATGGCGGACCCTGATGGTCCGGCGACGGCCGCCAGAAGATAACGGCGCCGGGAGAGGCCCCGATATCGGCCCGATTCCCGCCGCAGACGGACACGGTCCAGCCGGCACAGCCCGAGCTTGATCAGCCTCCGCTACAGCCGCCACCAGGCTGAGGAGCGCGTAAACAAACGCTGCGGGCCGCGCCGCCGCCGCCGCCGCCGCCGCCGCCAGCAGAGCAACCGTCCAGCCGCGGCCGAACCGGCCGCAGCGGACTGCGCATGCCAGGGCAACAACGACGCCCATGATCGCTAACTGTTGTTACAGTTAGCCGGGCCCGGCGGCCGGCACCAGGGGTCGTCGGCCGGTACCGTATCGACCAGCAGCAGGAGGGGAGCGGCGATCAGCTGACGGACGCGACGCCGCCGCGCCGCGCCGCCCCTGGCCGCCGGGCCGTGGCGCGCTAAATATAGCGGGCCGCGCCGCGACATCGCGCCGCCATTATCAACGCTTCACGGCTCGGCCGCCGCGGACAACACGCACAAACCGCCGCCCGAACGGGAACGAGACCGCCCGGCCGCCGGGTCACACCAGGGGAGCAGGTCCGACTCTTGGCTGGTGGATTTACCGGGTGATGGCAGTGCTTTCTGGGGCACCCCAGGCAGGCTCGTGCATGCGGTGCGCTAGGGTGCGTGCACACGAAGAGGCGCGCGACCAGCGGCGGTAACCGCCAACTCTCTTTGTCAAGCGTGCAATGGAACTGAGTGCGGCGCAACCAAGGCAGCTGGGAACAGAACGAAATCGGAACAGAACGATCGACACGGAACTTACTGATGAAATACCGTCTCTTCGGCTGCTTACAGTGAGGCTTGTTGCTCTTCTTGACCGCTTTGTAAGCGCCGCGTCGGTCTGAGACGCAAAGCAGCCAAGTAAGAGGCATTCCCACCGGCAAGCCAAGGCGGCGGCGCCGAAACCAGCCAGCACACAATGAAGAACCCCGTCGGCGTAAAAACGATGCCGGAAGCCTGGCCGCCACCCTGCATCCCATCCCAGCCAGCCCGGAGTGGCCGCTGGTGGGACGCCGTCGTCTCCGGCCGCCGGGGCCGCCCCGTGCTCTTTGTAGGCGGGCCGCGCTCGCTGACCTCGCGTGACCCCGCCGCCCACGTCCCGTCCGGCAGCAGACGCCACAAAGAGCCGCCGCCGCCGCCGCCTGCCGGCCGGCCCAGGGGACGCCGGTTTTTGCCCGGCGGCGGCGGCCGACTGCGCAGGTATTCGGCCGCGTGCAGAGGGTGCCGCCCACGGGCCGCGCGCGGCCTCGTCCGCCGCACAGGCGCGGCGGACAGCAGCCGCGGGCAACGCTCTCACAAGGCCACTCGCCGCGCGCTGCGCAGTACGCCGCTCCGAGGGGGCCGTCACGTGACCGCGGCACCAGCTGATCGGCCAGCTGGCCGGCCGAGCACGTGACTGGGCCGGGCCGCGGCCCGAACGAGCACGCGACGACCCCATGGCCGACCCTGCGACGTGCGCAGTGGCCGCGTTTCTGCGCAGCGTCGGTGCATTAGTGGAACTGCATCGCACCCGTGCCCAGGCGCAGCCCCGAGCCGGGGTGACGGCATCCGCGTCCGGTTGCGTTACGGCCTGGATCGCCCGTTAGTTCCGCAATGACACCGGCTGGACGCCCCGGGGAAAGTACGCATCCCAATGTTGCGCAATCGTGCGCTCGCTTTCTCGCGCACTGCGGTATCGACGCTGCCGACGCGGCCGTCCCAAAGTTACCAGTGATCAACGGGTTTTATCGGGCATTCGGTTTAAAGAGCTCTGGATTTTATGGCATTTCGAAAGGTGTCTGACGACACATTTCTCCCATTCATTATTCGTATATTCCGACTCTTCCACTCGTCATGAATTTATCTAAACGATTCGAGTGGTATGGCCTCTCAAATTGTCTTCAGGGGGCATCACATATGTGGTTTCCTTACGCAGGGAGATACCGCATAGAAGGAAATAGCTGGATTTCCTCATGAAAACGGTTGGACGTTCCTCGACACGTCGAAGAAAATAATCCCAGGACCAGCGTAAGCTAGAATTTACCGAATAACCAACGATCTGCAGACTTCGCCACAGTTTTCATAACCCACGCAGCCCCAGCCCGGGAATTCACCGATATGGGCTGTTTCCCTTGCAGAATGTTGCTCTCCGAGATGTGAAAGTGACTGCCGGTTTAGATTGGCCGTCGTTACCAACGCGACAATGGCCCAGTTCCAGACATCGGGCCCGAGCCAACCAGCGCATGGCCGCCGGATCCCCACGCACGACCCAGCCCAAATATTTACACGCGCGCGCGCGCGCAAGCGCCTGCCAAAGGCACGCGGCTCACGCACAAAAATAGCCGCTGGCGTACTTTCAACTCGGGCGGTTTAAGCGCGGCCGCAGGAGACTGCGGTGCGCCAAGATGCCATCCTCCGACGAACCACGGCGAGTGACGGTCACGGTTTTTACCGCCCAACCAGCGGACCAGCAGCCCAGCCTTTCTTTCAGAACCAGCCAACAACGTTCGGCACGTTCAGACGTCTTACCCGGCAAACACCTGCAAGTCCTCGCAGCCCCTCACCGATTGCCTTCCGAGATAGCCTTCGCGGGAGCTCAGTGCCCACCGCTCCTAGGCCCGCGACCCGGATGAAAACATCAACACAAATGACCTTGGACGCCGAGCCGCCGCGCGGCAGCGAACAAAGCGGCACAGGGTGGCCGCCAGTGCCGCAGTAGAACCAAGTCCGAACTCGTGCTCGATAAGGAAAGCTAGTGATACAGACGCTTTCCCTTCCATGAGATAACACGTTACACAAAAACCCTTTTTTATCGCATACGTCGAGACTCCGTCTTTGTCTGGAGCTCGCCGTGGTCGGGCGGCTACCCTGTGCATCAGCTGACTGCCCGCGGGCAGGAGACCACAACAAAGAGCGGGCGACTGCGACGCCCGGCCGAGGCTAGCCCGCTGGCGCGCTGCCAAGTCAGCTGGGCAGCCACGGTTCAAATCCGCCCCGCCAATGCCTCGAGCCGCACCGGACCGCATCTGCAATGCCGGCTCCAACGGCAGCAGCAGCGTTTAAATTTTGACGAGTGGTCAGGCAGACTGAGAAAAGGGGCCAATGCTGTAGGTGAAGAAATAACAGCAGTAAGATATGTACGAAATATCGCACATTGCGAAATATCGATGAGGCACATGCGAAATATCGGCTGTGCAGAATATCGCAAATGAAATCGTAATAAGGCCATATAACAGGTACACATTTTGCGCTTGTCTGCTCATGGGCACAAGAACATCACAGTACGTTATTGGACAATCGATACTGGGTGCGTCTGCAGGGAGTTCAATTTCATCGTGCCGAAGTTAGGGCATGTTCGGTCGGTGCGACTCGTGACATGCCACGGCCCACGGGACGATACCGTTTGGCCCGCCATCGATCGTCCGGACCGAGGCCTCGCCGTTTGGTGTGGCCGCGACCAGGGGCCCGCACGGCAGGGCACGGCGTCTGGCACCGCTCGGTCCGGCATCGGCCCAAAACTGCACCGCGCAGTGGCCGCGCATCACGAACACAATGAGTGGTCACACGTAATTAAACGTCCGCTGCAGAGTCCAACGTCAAAATATCCGTATCTCCCTGAACACGTTCCTGCTCACTGCACTTCAGGTGAATTGACTTCCGCATGATTTTATGAGCTAGGAGTCGATTCTGGTTATGATTCACAGCGGATCAAACAAAGTAAATCGATTCAATTTGGACCCAACCATGTTTGAATGACACGTCTACCAAAGATTCTGGTTATGACTCACTTCTGAATTCATTCACCCACGCATTCACTGTTTCTTATTGACGGGGAAATTGTAAAGTTACTGAATCGATTCAGAACTGAAGCGAATCGATTCAGAACCAAGCACAAACCTCCTTCAGAATCGATAGGCCATGAGAAACTAGCGTTAAAGCAAGTAGTGATGGGCTTGGGACCTCCAACAATTTTAGCTTAACGGCGCTGCAGAGAACGTGGCACGACAAACACCCCAGATACCCGTGAATACGACACGGAAGTTTATACACGAACATCCGGACGAATGAAATCAGTACCTGTATAAATTTATCAGTTGACAACGCGAAACGGGCATTAGCGACAACGTTTCAACATCCCATTAACGGGAGCCATCAAAAAGCTGATCCAGACAAAACCCAAGACGCCAATGGCAGTTTCGGCCACCAGCAAGTTTGAATCCCAAGGGTACCCTTCGCGACAGCAGAGGGGGGGGGGGGGTGACCCTGGCGCCGGCGGCGGCGGGCTGCCATGGCAACCGCCGCCGACCCGACCCAGACAGACGCCGGCGGCGCCGCCCGGCCGCCCCTCCCCATGAGTCACCGGCCATATGGGGCCAACGGTCAACGCCAAACTCGGCTATCACGACACCGGCGGCGAACGAGCGGGCGAATTTCTCCAGCGGACGATTTTCGCCCGGCCTTCGCAACGCCGCCCGACGAGCGTTTTGAAGGGCGGCGGCGCCACGCGCGCGGCCACGTCGCAGGGCACGGTGCGGACATTGCACGCGTCGGCACAGGCCGGGCACGCGACGCGCCGCACCGTCGGCGCATGGGCGCGGCCGGCCAACACCCTTCCGCCGACGCAGAACGGCAGCACCCACGCGCGACCGACCGCCGACAGCGAAGCACGGGGCGTCCCGGTCCGGGAAGGCGGGATTGGGAAACCGATCTCGAGCTCGGCTCCCAGTTTACCGAGCCTGTCCACTGGGCCGTGCGATTTCGCAAACAGCGGGCGGGCACGAATCGCTTGACCGACGGCTCGGGAGACGAAAGTCGGCCGGGCGGCACCTCAGCGGCACGGGCCTCCACCCACGGTCAGCAATGCTGTTGAAACCGGGGGGCCTTCCCGGCCAATCCTCCCGCCCAAATGGGCCAACCGCGGCGCCGAGGGTGGAAGCGACGGCCCACCCGTCCATCAGGCGGCCACGGGTGCGGCGGAGAAGGCGGCCAGTCCCGGCGGCCGCTCGTCTCACCTTGGGCGGTGACGGCCGGCACCGAACAGCTGTTGCAGAAGCAGCTGTACACCGAGCCCTTGATCAGGCCGAAAATCATGACTGGTCTTTTCTGGAGGCGCGGAGCGACAGCGTGCGTCCAGCAAAGCGCCGCGCCGCGGAGTGGACACACCCTGCCGGTCCGGCGACGACGAAACCGACAGTCGACCGGGCCGACGGCGACGAAATCGACGGGCGACTGGAGCGCTTCAAGCACGGGCGTCGGCCCGGCCGCAGCGAGCAAGCGCCGTAAGAGGGGACGGCGCAATCGATACCGGCCCGCCAGACGGACTCCAGCGGTGAGTCAGCCGCGTGCCGGACCTCAAGCTTTCCCCGCGGCGTGACCTCGGCGACCCCGGCCGGCGGTGACCTCAGGTCAGACGCGACGCGCGGCCGGCTCCCGCCCAGGCCGGTTCGCCGGCCGCAGCCCGGGCAGGGAACAGGTCAACATAGGAGAGCGAAGCACGGACGTGCTCACAAAACATGCATGCGGACTGCATTTGCCGTGAACGTCCACTTACTGTCTCCGGCGCTCATGTCTGCGGCGGCGTTGGGATCTGAGGGCTGAAAAAGAACAAAGGGTTTTGTCAGCCAGACACAGTACATACAAAAACATCGGCGCGATGCTCAACTGGGTGTAGCTTGGATGACTGCGACAGAACGTTCAAGAACGTAAGTTCAATGCATTTTAGCAATGCAGTACTTAAAGAAGGAATGAGAAGCACGGACAATTAGTGTAAATACATCCGAGCACGAGCTGGATTAATTAAAATGATACTGCTTTGTACAGTATGCGCCACATTTCATCGCAAACGGTTGTAACGCCATCTCCAGGGAACTTACTGCTGCTTGGCACTGCGCATGGGATTCAGCAACTCTTGCATTCACTAACATAATCGGCACAAGATCGTGGGCTTGGCGAACAGTGATACGAAGTCTTAATTTGGATTGTCCGTTTTACCCACGAAACCATATCTCACGCAAAGCCAATCGACAAAGAACGGAAAATGGCATTTTGACAATGATGTTTGGAAAAAACGGCATGCAAATCCAATATGAAAAATGTGAATAAGATAACAATATAGGACTAGTGGGCAATAAACAGCTATCATTCGTACATCCAGAATCAGGCGTTAAAACATGTTGATGAAGCGGCCAGATACTGCCACCGCGTTCCCACGAAAAGGCCAGCAACCCAGGAAGCCCCAGGCTCGATGCGGTGTGCCTCCAGCTGTTCTTCAGTATGGCAATCGTGCATGTGGTTTGGACACTGATGGTAAAATCGCCATTTTCAAAACTGTTTGACGGTTGCAAAACAAGTGATTGGGCGACTGACCCGCTCGTTCAGGACGATGGAACGTCGTGCAAAATTACTGCAGACGTTGATGTTTACGTTAAAAACCTTTACTCCATCGAAATGATGCATACGTACCCTACAATAAGCTCAAACAAACTGTGGATCTTTTGACCTTTCCACAGCGCCGCAAGTCTGGAGAAAAATCAAGTCTGGAGGAAAAATCAAACGGCGTTGAGATTCCTGCGAACAGAGGCGTCTTTGGATCGTCTCTGATCGATGGCTGGTAGGCTAGTAGGGTTCTTATATTTCTTTCCACGGATCGCCCAACCAATTTGGCATCACGACAAAGTCCAAAAAACCGGTGCATATAGTCTTGTGGTGCATTTTGAGCACGGTATCCTTCAGCTGTTCTTGAAAAAATAACCAATGATGAAAGTGGCTGCAACGCCAGAACTTGGCATACACCAACGACACACACGTTACAAAAAAGGCGATATATGTCTTATCGTGGACTGCTGGCAAAACAGCATATCGACTGTGCGTGACGGAAAGGAAATAGTGTGCCAGCCACATCATCCATTATGTACACGGCAGCGCCATGCAACCAAAGCAATGCCCCGGCGAGGTCGGCTTAGGGCAGGTTCAAGCATGCCGAGACAGACTGGAAACAAACGTCCAACACCACGCTGAAATAAAAAACCAGAGCGGTGCAGCTCGTTCACACCACGTGGCGAGGGTCACGGACACACCGCATGCCAAAACAACGAGAGCTTACTAACATCGGCTTCAGCAGACCAGTAACTCCCCATGGTTGGAGACTGGGAAGTGATATCCTGAAAAAGACTGGTTCACTTACATGCTTCCTTCAAGACTGAAAAAGTGGTTAGACATCGCTTTCCTTGATACACCCCTCGTACCGCACATGTATTTATAGTACCGCACACTAAAAGTATTTGCCTTCAAGAGGCCAAAAAGGGAACTCAAGCGCCGACCAACCCAGCTTTACGGAACAGGCTGAGAAAATCTTCAGATGAAGGTAAAAAGGGCACAAAGAGAAACCTTCACCAGTTCAACACGTTTGTGTCTTCTGTGAAACGTTATGATGCCCTTTGCAACAGGGGAAACCGCAAAAATTTACGTTCACGAAGAAAGGCAATCGGCTGCTCATTCTGCGAGAACCTCAAAACGACGTTATCCAGGACAGAACGCAATCAGGATTTCAAGGCAGAGTTGAAAAAGAATGTGAGGAATGTTATATGTTTTTAAAACTACGTGGCTAACACAAAATAATATTTGCGAGCTGGACGAAAAGCACACAAATCCACAAACTACTAGCCAGCTGCCCACAGCAACACACCTGTAAACTGTCTATAATTCAATAGTTTGAGACAAAGGCAAACACCAGCATGGCATAAATGCAAATGAAATCGGCTGTTTTTTCCACTACACATCAGCAGCATTTTTACCTACAAAACCGAGCCGAAAAAGCAGCAGGATTCCAACGTCTCGTAAACAACAACGCCATAACGAGGCAATCGATGGCGGGAGCGACCCAAAGACCATCCACCCGCAGCGCCTTCGCAGCACAATTGCTTGCAGTCCAGTGTTCTCACCTGACAAGTAACAAAGGAATCACACGACGCCTCAGGTGAGTCGGACGCACTGTTCACGTCGCAGCAGCTCCGGAATATGGCCCCGTGCTCGGCCTCCTGCTTTTATGAAACGAAGGACGCCAACACGCTAGTTGTAAGCCGGGCAACGATTGGCTACCGTTCCTCGACGGACTATGCCCTCGCTCGCCATTGGCTGAAGCGAGGCGCGTCATTCAAAAACGTAAACAAAGCAATGATCGTTGTTGCGATGCTGCCAAATGGGGCATTACATGAAAATATTGAGTTTCGGAAAAAAGTTTTGCCTTACTGGTTACGATGTGGCTGTGGGAAAACACTCCCCACCTGGCTTCTTCTATCGATTCCTCAGCTGCGGGCGCTGGGCAACGGGTATTGATTGCACGGAACCGACTGGACGCAAGATACGCAGGAACAGCCGAGGAGAGGAGATAGGCAGCATGGCAAGAAGACGTCAGCCATGACGCCGCGTCATGGTTTGCAAATGGACAGAAGAACACCGAGAACAAGTACGCGGAACTCAGCCTTTTTCGCTTTTGGGCTACTTTCGCCTTCTTTGTTCCTCGTTGCACGGTTCTTTGTGAACGGGATCATGCGCATTGATACATATAAATATGCTAGAGTCTACCTCGTTTTGGTCGAAAAGTTTTTTTTTCAAAATTGGTCTTGTAGTGGTAATGGTTATTATTACAGAACATTGTCTAGAAGAACAAACCCATAAAAATAAATTGTGTGGTATGAAACGTATGACCCTGTAAATTCACCGTTATCCCGGACAGTGGAGGGGAAGCGGGGGGGGGGGCAGGCGCACGGTTACTCCTCTACAGTTGGCTGGGGGGAAAGGAGGCATTTTGGGTCAATTTTTTTCCATTCGACGCGCGTAAGACCAATGTCAAATTTCAAGAAAGTTGGGAGGGGTAGCGCCCCCTGCCTCTCCCCCCGATTCCCTCGCCTTGGTGGGAGCGGGAGAAGTGCATCAGGGGCAAAGCGCCCTATCCCCCTATCCTTACCCAGAGAAATTTAACTTTAAACCCATGGCTTTGCATGCAAAGAAACGGTTCGAAAAGTAGCCGGTGTCCCCCCCCCCTGCTGGAACACGTTCCGCTAAACGGACGCTGGATGTTAAAACGTGCCTAAGATACATACCAGGAGCATACAAGTATCCCAACGTACAAGGAAACAAAAGCAGATGTTTTGGTTTCCCTTCCTTTTGTCGATAGCTCAAAATGATTTGCCTGTTGTCCAATTTCACGCAGGAGCCGTGAGATAATAGGTAACACTGACTCGTTCAGGCGGAAGTGATCCCAGATGCACGGTGAGAAGCAGTAAAGGAGGCTTTGGCCTCCAAGAACACAGTCTGCAATTTGTATTTCTCCGATAGGAATTATAAAATGTATGGATATTTTACGCCTAAGATTTCTGGAAGAACGCCTAAGAAACAAAAGTTCCAACTCAGGCCCCACTATAGCCAGTGATAATTTCTTCTACTATTCGCCACTCTCCTGTCGTGCACACGTTTCCCGCTTAAAATGAGAAAGAAACAGAAAAGTCTGGGGAACCGAGCAACTCTATCCTTATTGCGCAATAACAGACACACCTAGCTTTAGTCGCCTGGAGTACATTTTGAAGCCACCGTGGCATTTCAGGAGAGTCTGACACTGTCAGACCGAGCTTGCTCCAGCTATGGCTGTCGCCAGGCAATCAGTCCTTCCGACCTCGAAATCATCCACCCAACGCATGTGGGGACTTAGGCACTTTTTATTTTTGTAATACCTCTTATCATGCTTCACTTTTCATGGTCATGCAGTTCCCATCATACCAAAGAGCTTTGAATAAGAGTGGAGTTTTTTTCCCTGACGACGATGTTTGAACATGTCTGTTTTGTTTGGTGCTTGATGCTTATATCCCTTAGGCTTGAAAGGGTAAGTGCGTATTTATCAAGCACTCTTTTGTCTCTCGATGAGTATCAGAGGTCGATGTGCGATCTTAGGAATGCGTTCACGCTCATGTTTGCACTGGCGTAGGAACAGAGGGGCCGTGGTCCCCGCACTTTTTAACATGAGCGCCCATGGGTTAAACGACTCTGGCTCCTCCACTTTTCTGGATGCCTTTACGCTTCTGCCTGCGTGTGGTCTTGCCGTCCCTCAGCTTAGCATGATCGGCATCCCAAACTCAGGAAACAACGCTGGGTTGGTCATTTTAGTGTAGTGGTAACCGGTCTATTGTGAACGCCCGTGATTAGTGCTTCCGCATCTCATTCAATCCTCCGCAAGTGAAAACCGGAGCATTCTGAGTCTCAAGCCCCTGACGAATGGATATAAAAACACTCGTACTATTACCCGACCATGGCAATGTCTTTTTTGCGCGAATGGCTGGCATTGCGTACTGCGCACTTTGTTCGTTCGCAGAAAGACTGTAGCACGGGATAAAAGTTTTCCCCAACGACAGCGCGTTTTGTCATCCTCAAAGCGACCTAACGTGTGCAGCGTTGCTATAGTTCACGGCGAGGTTATGGAGGGCTTTTGCGATGCAGTGCGACGTTAGACAAAACGCAGAATGCGCAGGAAGCGTGAGACAAAACTGCACATTCGAGAAGTGCAGTGTTTGCAATGGGCTACTCATGTTGTGTCCGTGTGTTTTGTCATCAGACATCATGCGTTCCTGGTTTCCATCCTGAAGCATGATGGCGTTTCTGTGCGGATAATTATCCGCCTCCAATCACAGCATTAGCGACACCCGCCGACCGTGTCCGTGTGTGCGTCTTCGCATGTCCTCCCACTGGCGTCAACAACCGACAAGGGCGCCTGAGAGCGGCACTCCGACCGGAACTCCGAAACAAAGCGGCCACTCGGCACGCCAGTCCAGCGGCCGTCAGTCGCGGCTGCCGCTCCGTCTAGCCCAGTCAGGTTCAAACAGGCCGTGCCCCCCCCCCCCCCCCCGGGAGCGGCCCACGCGGTCCGTTCGAACTGTGTGCGGTGCAGGCCACATCACCAACGGCAGCTGAGGCACGCGGGGACGGCCGACCGCCGTCGGCTCCGGCTCCGGCGTCGCTGGGGAGTTCGACAGGGGACTGGGGGTTGGGCCGGATCGGGCCGGGTCGGGCTGGGCTGGGTCGGGTCGGAACATGTTCGATCCGGTTGGGTTGAGCTGGACCGGACTGGGCAGGGCAGAGCGGGGGTAGGCCGGCCTGGGCCAGGTCGGAACAGATCGGGTCAGGTCTGAACGGGCCGAGCAGGGCAGAACTCCGCAGGGGACCAGGCCCGGACAAAGACAGTCCGAGCAAGCACGGCTGGGGAGTGAAGGGAGGTGCCGCGTGGCGCCGAGGACAGTCCATTTGTCCGGGATGAAGAGTGCTCTGCAGCGGCGTCTTTGTACCCTGCAGCGGCGCTCTGCGTGTGCGACGCCCACGGCCACCTTCAGTTTCCGTGCAGCGGTACACGGAGTTCAGTAACCTGACGCCAGCCTATTAAAAAGACGAATTTTTCCTTTCCAAAAGACATGCAAGGACTCTTACAGTTAAGTGTTCGTAATTCAAAAGACCATTTCGGGTCCAAAAGCCCCCAACACAGTCAAAGACTACCCCGAAACTGCGTAACTTCCACCAGCGATGCAGTTTCAAAGTTCATCCTAATGCTTTCTTTGCGAAGCATGTTGGGTCCGATGCAGGGGAGTAGGAGCATCCAGAAAAGTGGGGAGGAAGAGAAATGTTTTTCTCCGTGACAAATGCTCAGTTTACCAAGGAATGGGGCGCACGCCCCCCACCCCCTCCCGTTCCTACGGCCATGGTCGGATGACATGATTTCTGTGGGTTTGTAAATCCGGGAAATGTAGCACGACAATGACCCAGTAGCCCGAAGTAAATGGTAAGCCGCAATGCAAAAGAAAAAACATTAAAATGCTTCATGGTTGCAGGATACCATTGGACTCCCGGCCATGACAAAGGGAGAAATGGAATGGTGCACCGTTCCTGGACATGACTAGAGATTTTCTACGGAAACGTCATTATTGTTCATTATTTCGAGCGTATTTCCATCGTCATCAGCTTCGTTCCTTAATTCTCCGTCGCTTTCGAGCCAGGACATAGAGTTGCCAGAGCACAATGGCTTTACAGCTGCAATGTAATGGACGTCTTTTCCTGTGGTGTAGGCACGACGCCCCCGAGAAATATTATACACCAGTAGCGGCAGAACGTGCTAGGGCAAAGGGGGCACTGGCTACTTTCCGAATAACTTCTTTCCATGGAAGGCCATGGTATTAAAGTTAACCGTTGGGGGGAGCGCTTTTGCCCCCACTTCCCTCCCCGCTGCCGCAGCCAATTTTATACACAAGGTGGCTCTAAGCACTTTTTGAGGCCCCCCTTTCAATTTTTGACCCCAGAATTGCATGTAAGGTTTTTAATGGCGTTGTTTCCCGACAAAAGAAGCAGGATTCATAGTATGTTGTCATATGTAGAAGCCAGGACACCATCAGATCAAAGTGAAGCTGTATAAGTGGTGAAGTCCATTACAAACTGAAGGCATGCTAACGACACAGATTTGTACCTGAACAAGGAAGTCTTTGTAAATGGCAACATGTACAGTGCCACATATCTCGCCACCACGTGACGCGGGCCAAAATAGAAAAAACGGCTTTTATTCACATTCTTAGGCGTTGCGCGTTTTCTAGCGAATACTTCTGACCAGCATTTGCCCAACTGGAACGCAATAAACCAACCAGCCCCACTGCCGTAAGTGGAAAGGCGTTGAGGGCCCAACCGTCCGCCTGCGAAGAAGCCTTTGTCGCCCACTTCCTGTTTTGAACTGCAACGGCGCGCCCCGCCGGCGTCGACCCTGCCCCCACGAACTCCGGACGAGCCGGTGCGACCGCGAGCGGCGGCGGCCGCCGCGCGTCGGCGCCGCGCCGCCTGAGTCATCGCGGGCAGCCGCGCTCGGCCGGCGGCGCGGCCGGCACCGCCGGCCCGGCCGATACGGCTATCGGGGACCGCATCTCAACGGCCGGCGGGTTAAAAAGCCGTCCCGCCGCCCCCGCGCCGCCAAACCGGGCTTTTCAAACCAACGGTGGCCGGCCGGCCGACAGGCACGCTGCCTTGTGCTGCGTTTCTGTCCTCGGTGCAAACATGCAACACCGGGTGGGGCTGGAACTGTGGAGACCGAACTGGAGACCCGGACACAAAGATGAAGTCGATGTCGGGCTCCATGATATTTGGCAATAAATACCAGCTTATAAAATATGTTTTTGCAGAGAGGAAAGAATGCCTGTTTGTTCCATATAGGAATGTAAATGTATTGCAATATGATTGCGATGACCATATTCACCTCCATGTTTTGCCGAGTGGGGGTAGGAATTTATCTAAAGGAAGAAACTGATAAATCACTTGAGTCAGTGGTAATTAAAAGTTCTATTTGCATCAAGCAGGGTGAATGAATGATAGGATCAATGCTAGAATGGATGTCGATAAAACAGTCCCCAAAAACTGAAGATAAAGTTTAGGGGCTTACTCCCTGCAGCAAGGGTACATGTCATCTCTGTGCCACTGCGGCGCCCCTGGTATGAGTATGGTTCATGCATGCGATTAAAAGATCAACTGCGAACCAGTTTGGGGGACGAGCATGTACCAGCTGAGGATGCACCAACTCAAATCTATCCGTAAAATGAACAATTAACACCCTCATCTCTCAGATTTTGGCATAAATGTGTCTATGAGACTACACTATAATCTGAGCTGACCTTTGCACTTTTCAGACCGATCCGAGAAACGTCCAAAAGTTATAGCCTCCGGCATGCTATGCTGCATGACTGTTATGTTTGCTTAGAAGGCATAACAAAATCATTTGGCGTAAAACTATACATCGTCGGACTCAACACGATCCAATGAATAACCCAAATCTGTTGGATTCTGATTTTTTGATCTTTTTAACTTGTGACTTTAATGCATGACCTTGACCATGGCCCAAAGTCACGTGGCCTTAGGTCACGTGGCCTTGACGTGATACGAGGGCAGCGAAAATAAGATTTTTTCCTACTCAAAATTGAGCGACACGTATGCTTTAACGTTATGTGTGCAAATTATGGAACATGGTGTTGTTTTTAGAAGTCTGGTTTTCGGGGCGTCATTAATGGTTATTTTCGTTGTTTTACAGGTGGGGGCTCCGTGCTCCTCGCCTAACTCGGAAGGTTACCGGCCGATTTCCCTGATTCAGATGACAATGAATATATCTTAATAAGGAAATGTCATGTAGGTGCCATTTTCTGGCCTACGCGCATCAAGTAGGCCAGTGAGTGAATCATCGCAGATTAATGTGAATAGCAGAATTGGACGAGTTGTTGAAATCTATGTTGTGTTCTTAAATTAGGCAGTCTCAGCAGAGTAAAACCAGCATTAGAGCACCAAGAGTTTTTATTCTCATATCATCACTTACCAGCATGACTCCATGTCTCAGAACGCCAAGTAAGACGGTGTTATTCCGTCCTTCACGGGCACAATGCTCAGATATCTTCCAAACGAACAAACGCAGGATCCCGAAGCTTTCAGCACCTTTTCTTACATCATTCGTGCACGTTCTGATAGACATCTGAAAGCGAAGTCGTCTTTACTCACGCCTTAATGATGTCATAAAGACGACCATGTTTTGTGATTCGACGTTCTATTTTACTTCACCGCCGTTTTGTCGGTGCTTTTGCTATGCATGGTGAATGTAGCTCGCATTGTACATCAGCATGGCCCGAGAGCTCGATATGAAGGACCTCTGGCCTTATGCTAGGTAATCCTTAGTGAAAGATGTATTTCTCATTTTCCGGATCCAGTGAGAATACATTCCAGAAAACGAAACTGATTGAACTGGTTTTTGGATACGGACGGATAGACTGTCGGATTTTCTCGCAACAAACTGCACTTACACCTAACCTATGGTGGTTTCATGCTGATTCAGCTTAGCCAGTAAAATAGCGACATCAGTTTGACGTTCTCAGTGACCGGTATGAAAAAGCTGGCCTTTTCAGTTCTGTGCAACATTCCATGGGAATGTGCAACATGAGACAAACTGACTTGTAGGGTCATCCAGAGATGTCAGATTTGTCAGATCCAGAGATGTCACTAGCGTGCTCGTGGCACTCATAGTCAGAATGTTGCAATGTTACGTTCTACTACAAAATGTTGCAATGTTATACAATACAGTGCACGATAATTGGAGCCATTTTAAGATTTTTTTTGTGCCCAAGACTCTTTGAAAATATCTCTTTTAGCATCTCGGTGTCAAACGGTCCAGGTAACACGCATTACATGACGAGTTATATGGAGATAAAGGAGGCCAAAGTTGACCCAACCCGTGACATTGACCTCTTTTGATCCGTAATCAGGTGCCACTTGTGATGTGAAATTAAGTTTCCAGGAACAAATTGCCCTGCAAACTTCAATTTCGATCTGCTTTTCATTGTGATTAGGCGACTCTGGATAAAATGGTTGCCCTTTTCATGTTGGTGACCTGACCTGTGACGTCACCATTGACCCAAAAGAAAAAAATGTACGTCATAGGACTACAAGGTTTGGGGCTATCGATTGGCGTTCGGACAGACGAAATTGGACAGCCGAATCGGACAAATTGTTTTCGAGACAGGCAAGGAGACGTTAAACGTCCTCTCCTCTAGTCAATGGAAGGTGGTGAGGTACCCCAGTCAATGCCGGGTTAGCACAGCTGAACCTGTGCGGCATGTGTTACGTGAAGTGGGGTGCAATGTAAAGCGCAATATATATACTTCGGCATCATGTCGGTGTTTGTTGATAACAGGCCTTTAACGGACGCGCTGATGGGGTGGCTGTTTATATTTAATGCGGTCTGCCTATCTATCTATCCATCTATCTATATATACATACATGTTAAATATATTATATATATATATATATATATATATATATATATATAAAGTAATAAACATAAAGCCGTGTTACAGGTCACACTTAGACCAGCCAATGGGATCTGTGTGGAAATGACTTGTTCAGATCTGTCGACTACTAACTGAATCATCGGAATCGGGCGGTAACTTTCCGAGTTAGGCAAGGAGCCCGAAACCCCCACCAGTAAAAGAACAAAAATAGCCATTAATAGCACTACCAAAAATCAGATTTCAAAAAAAACCACCTCCATAACCAGCAGACACAACTTTAATGCATGCGGCTTAATTTGGAGGAGAAAAACGTTCTTATTTGTACTGTCCTGTCACGCTAACGTCACGTGACCTAAGGTCATAAGTAACTAGGTCGAAAACTAAAAAACTCAAAATCTTGGAAATGGACATTATTGCCTGGATCGTGGTGAATACAACATACTTTCATACGTTCATACAACAACATACTTTCATGCAATTTAAATAATTTTGTTATGACTTATATGCCAACAAAAACAGTCATTCAGCATGACTTTCTAAAAATGCACGAGGCTAGAACTCTGTTGACTGTTGCTCGGATCGGCTTATTTCACGGAAAGAGTCAGTGAATCAGAATCCATTCTGGCTCGATTCCGAACCGCTGACAGATCTGATCTGGGCAAGCAGAAAAGTTGCGTATTTAACGCGATTCCCTGCGGGGGGCAGATTCGGCCCCTCTCCCCGAGATCTCGAGAACTACACATTCGGTTTCACCGCAACAAACGGCAATCGATTTGCCTTGACGTAAACTACATTTTTATTAGAAAGGCTTCCAAAATTTTGAAAGGGGTGGGTACAGTGGGTGTAAAAAGCCCAAATAAGGTATTTTTGGATTTGTTATAACTCTGTTGTCTATGGACCGATTTTGATGAAATTGGCATGAATCGAAAGATTATAAATGGGACTTTTAACCCTGGTCCATCCATTTCAAATTTTTCAGGAAATTCATTCGCGTTCACAGGGTTTCACATGGTTTGAAAAATAGGATTACTTCTTTAAAAACCGAATTAACAAAAAAGTCAAAAACACTTTTTTTCTTCTTCTAGTCATGTTATGCTGAAAAAGTACAAACCGTATTACATTGTTTGTATAATGTTAGCATAGGCGGTATCAGGGACATGAAAAGAGGAAACTGTCATAGTCACATGTTCAGTCAACTTACGAGTTTTGATCTTAAGTATCCTTTTAGTGACTTTAGAGTCACTTGGAATGATCTTGTGTACATGTTATAATGTTTTAAAACGTTTCCAATCATTTGAATTAACTTTATTTCTAAAATTCCACTTCACGGCTGTTGTGATGTAGGGTACGCGCACTGACATTTTAGGTCATAGCTCCATGACCCAACCTGATATGAGCCTGAAACTTGGTACACAAGTAGAGGGCACCCTACTACGTCATATGTATCCTGGGTTTGGCATTTGAAAAACTGCATCAAAATCATTATTATGAAACCAAAGTTTGAATTTTGGCCTTGATCTGATCTTGTGAGTGACCTCAGACAAAGAAAATTGGATTTGTATGTTGCCCACCTATTTACCTATACACCCATTTAAAGTTTCAGGTTCTATCTTAAAAACGCTTTTTTGGCAGACGTTTTCCTTTTACTCTCAACAGGGCCAAAAATGGCCAGAAGTGCCTACCAAAAACGTTTCCTGGCTCCGCCCTTTAGCAAAACGGAACTACGAAATTTCGTTGCAGCACATAGGAAGAATATTCTAGGAAAAGTGACCAAGTTTTGTGAGGCTGCTTGAAAAACCTTGGAACTGGCAAGCAAAAAAACCGAGTGAATCAACCAAACATATTCATTAAGGATTCTGTAGTCCTCTGGTTACGAGCAGGGGCGGAGCCACCGATTTTGAGTTGGGGAAGGATTTTCCAGGGGGCATCCTAGGCCCAAATTGGGGCTTCCTCGCACGGGGGCCTCCTAATTCATGCAGGGGGCTTCCGGATCCACAGAGGGCCTCCTTATCCCAAAATAGGGCCTCCTGTTCCAGAATAGGGACTCCTGGTCTATAGAGGAGACCTCCTAATCCAAAACAGAGGCCTCCTGGTTCATAAAGGAGCCTCCCAGTCCAGCAAAGATCCTCCTTATCCCAAAGCAGGACCTCCTGATCCGGAACAGGGGCCACCTAATATAAAGAGGATAATTATATAATAGACGATATAAATCTCCCAATCTATGGCGGGGACCTCCTGATTCATAAAGATGGACCACCCGAGCCAGCAAAGGGGCCCCCTGAACACCAAACAGGGCCTCCTGGTCCCGATCAGGGGCTACCTAATCCATAAAAGGGCTTCTTGATGCAGAAAAGGGCCTCTTGAGGCCGATCAAGGACCACGTAGTTAAGTTGTGAGGGCCTCCATGATTTGAATTTTGATAACATAGGTGTGTCTACAAAACTTTCAAAGGGGGCTTCCCCTATATTTTTTTTGGGGGACGGGCAAAAACATACTCTTGTCCCCTTGCCTGCCGGCGAGGGGCAACTGCCCTTCAACCCCCAAGGGGCAGGAGGGACAACTGCCCCCTTTGCCTTCCCCCGCTGCTCCTCCCTTGGTTACAAGGAAATGGCAACAACATCCCTCCTTTTACGTGCATCGCCCAGGTCTGCCGATGGTCGCTACCGGTAAATGTCTACTTCTTTTCAGTGTCAAAGCGCTTTGCGATCCATTTTCAAAACCGTTCAGTTCAGCGCATTGCGGTTACATCCTGAATGAATGCACATAGCTGGCTGTGTTTGACTCAGAGCTGAGTCAGGATAGACTCATGGGTCAACCCATTTTTCATCAGTCATGAATTTATTCTCTTGGAAAGCTTGTGTCGAGTCATGAGCTGAGTTACTAATAATATTTAAGTCCACAACGAGTAGACTCAGTTTTGACTACACTGTTAAGTGACAGGATTTTCAGCGCACAGTGCACAGAATGTCACTGATCAGTAGCGGCATAACTGCAACTGACAATGTCAACTCAAAACATCTCTAAATATTTCACCAGGCGGTATGTATTCTTTAACAGATGCACAACACACCAATGGAAATTACTAGGGCGTTCAAAAAGCAAGTTCTGTTTGGCTGCAACCCGTTCCTTTGTCATATATTCACTTTATATATTTTTAACTCTTATTTTAATTAATTAAATTATTTATGTATAATTTTATTTATTTTTTGTTTTTATTAATTATGTATAATTTTATTAATAACCATCATATATGTTTAACTAATCGGAAAACATACGGTGCTCGCTTTTGCAACATATATATGACCATTAATCCGTATTCACGCGAAATCGCCATATATTTAGTGAGGACCGCTTGACTCGGGGGCCATGGTCCCATGGTCCCCCTTGGCTACGTCCCTGTCCCCTGCCAGCATGTTAAGGGGCCCTGCAGGCCAGTAGAGGTGGTCCCGTAGAATTTCCTAGCGTGGACTCTAAAGGGACCCCTATACGTCTCTAAAAAACCGAAAGCTTCGAGCCACTAATTCGGATCTTACTTTGTAATTCGCGGTTACGAAACGAAGGCAACACAGGCTGTTGCACGAGGAGGACCGGTGAAACCCGAGCCATCTCCCCCAGCCATACTTGGGAAATTCCAGGTTCGCCGTTGGTTGCAAAGAAAACGCAATGCATGCTGCCGAACGAGGAGGCCCCCGGAAGTCGGAGAAGGAGGCCTCCGGCCGAAAACCTAGCCCCCCTCCCCCGTTAATCTTGGGTACACCGCTGAGCTGCATTCACAACTTAACTCTCAAATTTGCGCCGGGGGAAACAAATTTTGCTTTGGCTGCATTCCAAAGCTTGTTGTTGCAACAGCATTAACCTTGGAATTTAGATTTTACTCATCCCAAAACAGGTCCCAACTTGCGCTTGGCAACACCAACAATTTGGGTATTGTTGCACTTCTGATGACATGGTCTTCTTTCATTGAAGAACTCCGGTGACAGTCATTTGTTCTCCCAAGCACAAGAATGTATTGTTTTTATTTATTGCGAAATATTCAACAAGGAAATGGAGATCATATAGCCTATTTTTGCGTGCTGTGATTATTTTTAGGTTAATGATAATCAAAATGTTCTTATTTTTGTTGTCTTTATTCTGACCTGAGTCACGACTCTGAGTCGACTCAAAAATGACTGGGAGTTGAGTTGACTCAAACATGATTCATGGTTAAGTCGGCTCATCTTGTCTGTGAGTAAGAGTTGAGTCGACTCATTTTGAGAGAAAAGTGCTTTGACTATGAGTCGGTTTTGAATCGACATTTTGTGGGTCAAAGTTGAATCGAACCAATTTTTTTTTTTAAGTCGAGCGCAAGACCGACGCATAGAGTTTGTTTTTACAAACCCTGTTAGTCGATACAAATGTGCAGGTATGTAAGGCAAGCACTAAGCGCTAAAATGTAATCACACGTGCACGCGACCTCTTGCATTCCCATCCAGCACTGTCATCCTGGCTGTAAGAAAACCGTTGCAGGCGTTCGCTCCCCCCCCGTAGCCCTGCTAGTGCTTTCCAGCATTTGCTACCACTCGAGGGAGTCATAGCTGACCTGTTTGGAGAGTTTCGTCATTCTTTGTGGTCAATGAATGCGAGCGCCTGTCTTAATTGGGACGGCTGTCCAGTGCTCCGAACAGCCTTCGTGACACTTGTTGATTGTCCATTCTTCCGCTGTCATATGCCTCAGTCTTCGCACATCCTCCAAAACATGGTCGAACTTGGTTTTTGTTGGCAATGCCCAAACATACATGTGGGGAAGTTTCTCATTATGTGCGGTTATGAGGCTGTGATGCATGCTCTGCAAGTCGAGGTGAAATAACGGGTCCATGATGGTGAACGGCGCGTCATTTTCACGCCCAGGCAGCGGCAGGGAGCTCCGCAGACGCCGGACGGCCAGGATCGCCGCGGTCTGGTCACGTGACCGTGTTCTGGGCGGCGAGGCCGTTGGGGGCGGCCGTTCCGCCCTGACCGCAGCTCTGGGCGGCGCCCCGCTGCCGGCTCTCCCGCCGGCCGCGGTCTCCAGCGGACGCCCGGGCCGTTTGAACTGAGCACGGCGTGCAGAGAGGCGGCCGTTAACCGGCCCCGGCCGCCGTCCCAATAAGGCGGCCCCGCTCACGGTTCACCGACACGGGGCTGGTCCGTGATGCAGCCGAGTCACCGGCCTCTCTGGCTGCAGGCCTCCGCCCGGACAAAGATAGCTCCACGCCGGAGCCGGGCGGGCAACGGTCCCGGCCTCTCTGGCTGCCGGCCTGGTCCCGGCCCGGACAATGATCACTCAGCGCAGGGAGACCATGAGCACGATCTTTAGCCCGGCATCGACGGGGGTATTTCGCCGCATTCCACTGACGGGAGAGGAGGGTGTTTCACGACCCCCGCCTATCTCGAGGATCAAACGTGCAATCCGGCTAATTCAAACGGCTGTCGATAGCGCCGATCCTTGCGGTCTTGTGATATATGCATTTTTTTACTTCAGCTCATTGGTGACGTCAGACGTCAGGTCAAACATCCAAAAATGACCCTTTTCTCCAGGGTTGCCTAATCGCGATGAAAAGCAGACCGAGGCTGAGGATGGCACTGCAGTATGTCTCTGGTACTCTCTGGTATCTTGGTCTTACATTCTGATGCCACCCTGGCCAAAGGGCATCAAAGGTCAAGGCCACAGGTTACGGCAAAGTTGACGTCCGTGATAATGAGTCATGCAATATATGTTTTCTGGCCCTTTTGAGACGCAATTTCTCAAAAGGCACCTTCAAATATCTTTAGAAACAATTAAATCCTTGAAATGGCCCCAATTACGGTTCACATGCAGCACTGCAACATTTCACAGTTTCGAACTTTGAGTATTACGGGTACGCAAGTGAACTCCATCTGCCACTTCTGGATGATCTAAAATTCATTTTCATCCATGCTGCACATTCTCATAGAGTGTTGCACAGCGCTGCAAGGCCAGTATTCTCGCGCAGGCCAGCCAGAGCGTCAAACAGATACCACTAGTTTACTCGCTTGGCTGAAATCTATATGAAATCGTCAGCGGTCATCGCTTAGCTGAAATCTGCACAAAATCGCCAAAGGTCAGACTACAAAAAATGTTGCATTGTTGTAAACATATGTTCGGGAAGTTGTATGTGTAATATCTTGCAATAAATTTCTGTAATCTATCTGGACATATCCAAAAATCAGTTTAAGCAGTTTCCTCCGTAACATGCATTCTCACTGGACCTGGAAATCGGAAAATACATATCTGGCGTAGGATGACCTAGCGCGAGGTCAAGGGTGCTCCATATTGAACTCTCAGGTCATGTTCATATGCAAGGCAAGCCACAGTCACCATGCATTGTAAAAGTACTGACAATACTACAGCGAAGAAAAATTGAAAGTCGATTTGCAACACATGGTTGCCCTTATGACGTCATTAAGACATGACCTAGGATGACCTTGTTTCCAGTTTTTTGTCGACATGTGCACAATTGACACATGAAAAAGTACCGAAAGTCTCAAGACGTACGGTTATTCAGTTGGGAGATATTTAAAAAATGCGACAGGCGGGGTATGGGCCTTCAACGCCCCTCCTCCCAGTTAGCTGAGGAAAATCCTGGCTCCTGATAACTTGGTGTTCGTACTGAAGGATGCCTTCTTATTGGTATCGTTTCTTTTTTGCCGTGCATAGTATTTAGCAATGCACTGACAGCAACAGCATGTGCCAATAAGTCTGCACATTAATGACATGAACATTACACATACATACATGTGACATATAGTGAACACATAGTGACATGAAATGTCTACAGACATCACATGAACCAGGTATGCATATGCAGTGCACATGAGAATGCATATACATGGTAAGCGCAAACAGCATCAGCACAGAAGGAGCTTAATTTGGCATTTGCTGGGGTATTTCGCCACCTTCCATTGCACTGCCTGGGGGGAGGCTAACGGTCTCCCCTTCGACTATCTCAAGGCCCAGTCGTCCAGTTCCGCTGATTCAAACTACAGTCGATTGCAACAAACCTCGCGGTCCTTTGACATACACATTTTTATTTTACTTTTGAGTCGCTGATGACGACACAGTTGAGGTCAAACACGGCAAAGTGACTATTTTGTCCAGAGTCGCCTGCTCAGAATGGAAAGTAGACCGAAACTTGATGCTGGCGGGGCAATATGTTCCTGGTAGTTTAATCTCATATTATAAGTGCCGCCTGACCAAGGGTCATAAAAAGTCATGGTTACAGATTGGGTTAGATCTGACGTCCGTTTCAACGTGTTATGTAATGCATGTTTTCTGGCCCATTTGGGATCCTAAAAATACACTTTAAAACACGCTTGGGCACAAATAAGCCTTAAAATGGTCCAAGTTATTGTGCACATGCAATATTGCAGCATTTTGTAGTTTCGATCTTGGAGTGCCATCAGCACGACAGTGACCTCCATCTGACATCTCTGCATGACCCTACAACATTGCTGGAGATTTCCTAAAATATTGGGCATCCAAATAGCATTTCAGACCGTTTCTTTCCAGTCATTGCCATGGACCTTATTTAAAATCCCTGACTATTGCGAGGTCCAGACTCTCTCATTCCCCCCCCCCCGCGGACCGCCAGCCATGCCCTGCAAGTCAATTTGTCCCATGAAGCACATTTCCACGGAATGTTGCACAGTACTTCAAAGGCCGGTATTTCCATGCCGGTTATCCAGGGCGTGAAACGGGCGCCAGTATCTGCATGAAACAACCAAAGGTCTGACTACCAAAATATGTTGCACTGTTGCAAGAAACGGATGTGTTAGGCATATGTGCTAAATGCTGCCAAAAAAAAATCGATAACGTATTTGACCGTATGCGAAAATCAGTTTATTCATCTCCTTTTCTAAAATGCATTCCCAGTGGACCACGGAAATAAAAAATATGTTTGACCTTGGATGACATAGCATGAGGTCATAGGTGCTTAACATTGGACTCTCAGGTCATGCTGATATGTAATGCAAACCACTGTCGTCATACACTGTAAAACACCGACAATACGGCAGCGAAGTAGAACTGAACGTCGAATCGCAAAACATGGTTGTCTTTATGATGTACTAGCACGTGACCTAGCATGACCTCGTTTCTAAATTTTTGTCAGTATGTGCACAGTTGATATAAAAAGGTGCCGACAGTTTCACTACGTTGTGTTGATTGATTCCTTTAGGAGGAACCTAAGAAATGCGTCGGGGGGGAGAGGAGGTAAACGCTTCCCCCAGTCATTGGAGGGTTAAACTGTGCGCGAACAGAGTTTGCAGAATACCAAAGAAAGAAGTGCAGAAATATGCAAGCAAAAGAGCAGGAATGTGTCGCACAAAACAGCGCAAACCAGCACAAGCAATGGAGCTGACGGTGGTGAAATCTATGCACGTAGGTAAAGACATACGGTATGTGCCTCTTGGTTTTATCAAAAAGTAAGTTCAGTACAAAACTTGATTTAAAAAGAGTTACATGGAACGAGACGTTGTCTCTCAAGTCCCATTTTTCGTCTATTTGTCTGTAGGCATGCCTGCAGTTTGTTCGGAAAATTCCTGAATAAGAATCTAGGGCTCAGCACGATTAAGAACTGCTGATTTCAGCGGAACGTAAGCAAGTCCTCACGAAGTCATCACATCGCTCATCGATGAAACAGGGGCAGCACAGGTGTTACACAACGATGAGCGCCAGGACAGCCTGGAAGCTTCGCATGTATGCGAATAAAAAAAAACCACGGCTGCCCATCACGCGGCGCAGATGGACTGTTCCGAACAAAGCAGTGTCGCACCTCCGCTGGGCAGCGGATGTTTGATTACCCGGCACAACATGGCGCTACTTCCGGCGGAAAACCGCTGAAGGCGTGGCGTCTTGACTCCGCGGTAGAAAACTGCGATAACGCCTGTGTCAAATGCTGTGAGGTGGGTGCATGATACAGCTGAGGATTCACAGGCATTTTGGGATTCGAATCCTAGGGTGGATGGATTCGGATTCGGATTCGAGATTCAAATCGATTCAAAAAGATTCGAATCTTTCCAATGGAATCTCGAGATTATTGAAGTCGTGTAGTTCCCACTTTTAAACCGATTTCACTGGTTTCTGGCTGCATAATCTCATCGCTTCTGCCAGGGGCGCATTTCTCACTTGGCCAAAAAAGTGTGTCTCCGTGTCTGTGTCGGTGTCGAAGTTTTGGTTTTCGATGAGGTGTGGGGAAAGTATATTACAAGGTGTGCATGGCACCGCGACCTTTCCAAACTGCTTGTTTGTGCGCAACATAGATGTTTGACCATCAACAAGCTAATAAACGTGCCGAGCATGAAATCTTTGCACAGGAAAGCTTCGATATATGGGCAGAGGTTTAATTTGGCCGAGGCAGCCCCATCTGCCACCTTCTACTCGCCAGCGCTGAGCGTCAGCACGTTTAGCGAAGGGCCTCTGTACATATCTAACACGTGATTTTTCGTCACCTGCAAACCCAACCGTTACAACACAAGAAAAACACGTGCTCCACGCGCAGAAATTTGGTCCAATAAATTAACTGCTGGGGATTTGCAAAGTTGGGAGGTGCTCCTTTGCGAATCAAAAGGTCACTGTCTGAATTGCTAAAAAGGCTGACTTACTTTCGCCCCCACCGCAAACCAGCGAAATATGGCGGGGCAAAAGCAGTAACAACTGCATTTGGGCGGCAATGACTAATATACAATATATATACAATGTAATAAAAAGCAGGACAGGCAACTCAGTCCTATACATCACCGACATATACGTGTTTAGTTTATTTGGAAACAATGTGGGCCCAGAACATATTTCAATACAACTATTTGGATATTTAAATGATGGCTTTAAAGCTTAGACAGTGGTTTTTAGGTTTCGAATCTTGATTTTTAGGGCTCGAATTCTCGTTTTCAAGGTTCGAATTCTCGTTTTCAGGATTCGAGAATTTGCAGGATCCGAATCTATTCCAATTCTGCGAATCCGAATCCTTAGCTGTGGTGCACAACCATTTTTCTTCGGTGGCGCTAGATAACTGGGATCTCGCTTCACGTCGAGCACCCCAAAAATGCATAAGAATACAGATGAATGACGTGGTCATAGCAAGTCTATGTAGTCGTACTATGTTTTCAACATGGTACGACTAGACATGTGTCAGGGCAATTTCCACTCAGACGACACCAAAGCAGCTGTGTTAGAATTCTTTTTTTGTTTGTTTTTTTTTTTGGTAGGGCCGCTGTCTCTGCCGTGGCAGCTGTCCCTCTGAAAGAGTATTTTATTGGATCTAAACGCAGCAATACCGACTGCTTCCTTTTCAGCCCTCGTTGTAGCTCACATGTCAGAGAGGCAAAACATGTAGACCCGTGGCACGTACACGATGGAAACGTTATCACGCCCACGCCATGGCGTACAGCGGCCAGTGACTCAGAGGGGCCATTGTGTAACTGGTTCTTAGCTTAGCCACAAGATTACACGTTCGCTTACCAGCAATCGACGGAACGCACTGCGGCCGTTTTCGCAGGCAGAACGACTGATAGAGGAAGCAGAATGTTTTTAAAGATTCCGAGCCTATGTCGGTGCAAGTTCCACGTCCCGGATGACCGTGAACATGGCTGGCCAGGTTCCGACTGGCGCGACGCTGCAGCCCCTGGTCTGAAGCCCGGCGTGTTCGCGTGTCGCGCGCTGGCATACGGGCAGACAACGCTGGCGCAGGTGAGGGGAGTGCAGCGGGGGTAACTTTCACCTGGCCTGTCCGTCCATGACGAGCGCTGAGTCAGCTGTTGGCTGTGGGGGAGGGGGAGGGGCTGGAACAGGGAGTGGTGGAGCTGCACCGGCCATGAACACACAAAGCTCGCGTTCGTGGATCACCTGGAGCTGCAGGTGGGCTCTGCACGATGGCCGATTGGCCATCGTCAGGGCTTCAGGCCTTCTCAGGCTTCGGCTGAGAAGCTGGGCTTCATCCGAGCCCGGAGCCCAGCAGACGACTCGACATCAGGCCGACACTGGCCGGGCATCCTTTGTCCGACAGCTGTGTCGGATGGCCGAGATGTCGACAAAGGTTGACCAGACGTGGACCGACACTCGTCTGACAGTTGTGTCGGCTGGCTGGGCTGTCGGCAGAGAACGTTCGGACGTCGGCCGACACCCGTCCGACAGCTGCGTCCGTTTACTAAGCTCTCGGTCCGGGCTGTGCGCCGGGCCTCGCCCGCAGCAGAGACGGACAGAAGCCGCACGTTTCTGCCCCTCCAGTAATGAATTTAGCCGATCGTCCATCAGCCCGAGGCTGTGGGTCATTTTCTGATGCGTAGAAAGCAGATTGGCCTCTCCTCCGGCAGGAGACGACGCCGTGATTGCGCAGCAGGTATGGGAGTCCGAATTCGTTACAGCGCCAGACAATAAAAGCCCATAAAACGAACACTAACGGCTTCCGCAGCTATTTGGAAGAAACTCTCCGCAACATTTCTGTGACAGAGACTAATTGTAACGTAAATGGCTGCACGGCCTTTTGAACGGTCGGTATTACCAGTGGAGATGCGTTACTGGCTTCTGGAAACAATCAACTAACTGATTAACATTGTGACTGCTTTTATGATGTGTACGATAGTGTGTGTTTGTGTGTTCGTATGCAAAGATGCCTTGTGTTCGTTTGACTCGGGGCGTAATAGCCACTTTGCCAAGTGGATCACCCTAGGGCTGTAATAAATATAAAGATTCAAACACAAACCATTTCGAACAAGTCTTGCACGACGGTCTAGGAAGTTGCATTTGCTCGTGCATGAAGAACGGAAGGCGTCGAATATTAGACTGCCGTACCCACATGTTCACTCTTCATGGCGTCGTCCAGTAGTATTAAATTTTTCTCTGAAGACTCCAGGCATTGTATTCATCTTCACTGAGTAATACAGAGGCAAAAGTTCTACTGACTAATACAGAGCCGAAAGTCGTATGTGACATACGACTTTCGTCTTTCGCAATGTGTTGTAAAAGAATGTGTGAATATGATTCCTTTTGGGGTTTTGAAAGCATATTTCTAATAGAAACAAAATTTTCGCTGTCTGTTTCCGCAGATGGAGGATAAAAAACCATCCAGGGACTAATCGAGTTACGAGGACAGCTGGCTTCAATGCAAACGAAAGCAATCTTTAGGGAGATTTGGGATTCTTTTAATCTTTTTTTAATCCTTTTAATTAGCCCAGAGGACACGTGCTTGACAATCCGTTGAAAAGTGACTGATCTACAGTATGCCTGGTTGCAAAACTATATCACTGTGTACGGGCGCTGACAGAACCAATAATTTCCTGATTAACATCGCAGTTTGGACCTCTTTCTCCCGACGTCCAAAGACCAGGCGGTCGTCATGCATGTGACCGACCCATTCGACGGCCGACTCCTGACGCCAGCCAGTGTCCGGAACAGGAAGAAGCACGAGCCTTTCTTGCGTTGCGAGGTGGCGCTACGATCGTGGCCACATGATGGCGCTAGTGTTTCGGCCCCGGCTCGCCGCACCCGCGAACCAAAGGACAGTAACTGAGGGTTGATAGTTAAACAGTTTTACATCCAAATGCGTCTTGCATCAGACCAGTGTCACGCACATACGCTGGTGAAAGTGATACTCCACATCTTTATCGCCAGCTCCGCGCGTATTCCAGGACTATGAAGGCGGACTACAAGAATCTCGTCATTTGCATTGCCATCCAGAATGACCAACAATAAGAACTCTATTCGCACACTTTTTTCATCGGAGTTATTTTAGCTTCATACATTGCTATGATGCAAACGGCATCGAGTGGAAAAATGACGAGGGTGTGATTCACGTTCTTTAATTGCCTTGACCCGATTGTGTATGGTCACGTCCGCTCTCCACAACCACGTATCCCTAGATGAATGGACAGCTACTCTGACCAGCTCGAAAATGGTTGCGAAAATAGTGCATCAGTGACATATGATTTTACGGAGCTGTCGTGTGCGTGTGGCGGATGAAAAGTGCAGAAAAAAAAAAAAAAGTACCATATCACAATACAGAGCCGAAAGTTGTATGTGACATACGACTTTTGTCTCCCGTAATGTGCTGGAAAAAATGCGTGGATATGTTTTGTTTTGGGGTTTTAAAGGCATATTTTTAACAGAAACAAAACTTTCTCTTTCTGTTTCCGTAGATGGAGGATAAAAAGCATCCTGGGACTAATCGAGTTATGAGGACAACTGGCCTCAATGCAAACGAAAACAGAATCTTCAGGGAGATCTGGAATTCTTCCGACACTGGTTTAAATCTGCATTTAATAACATGGCTTTCACAGCAGCGCGAGTCATAAAAAATACGTGGCTGTAGGTCAAAATTGAGCACCGACCCGACGACGCGACGGTGGAATTTTTGCCACTGGAATCAGCACTTGAGACAATCCTGATCATCGGTTTTTACTGATATGCAAAAGAGAGGGGCTGACAGTCTAATAATTTCTGGAGAATATGTAGTGGGCCCAAGGTCCAGCTAAAGCAACGCCGAGGAAGGGAATTGTGCATGCATAAAATTCACTAGCGAATCCAGGTGGCCATCTCAGACATGCCCGTCCTCAGTCATGATTAGGGGTCCAAATAACCATTTGGCCCCCCTTCCCCAAAAGACATTGCTCTAACCACTCAACCAGAGTTTGAAGTCGCCGGTCACTCCGGACCCAATCCATGGCTAGCGTGTCTTCCGCCCCCCCCCCCCATTCCCCGTCGACGACTCGCTGACCTATCATCCACATACAGCTGCTGAAGCACACTCCGAACCCTACGACCAACGTCTTTAACCCCCCTCCTCCTCCCCGGTCACCGGCCAACGACTCGCTGACCAACACGATCCATATCCTGCAAACTCTGATTTGCCCATCCCCAGACAGAGTCGCTGGATCCGCCCCGAATAAAATTAAGAGCTATCTTGAGCGTTTCATATCGCATTTAAAAACACATCAGGTAACTTCGGAAATGGCCTTGTACATGAAGAAAGGACTTCTTAATTGATACAGTTCATTTGTTTCCTAATTCTCACTTTTTTATAAGACGTTTGTTAAGAATTCACATCCTAGAAAAAGTGTGTTACCTGAGAGGAGGTTTTTCGTACATCACTTTTAGACTGATAATTATGAAGACTGGTATCGGTCTGACGCATGACGCCCATTATTGTCTTGTAATGCCTCCACTTTTTCAAAGACTATGTTTCGTAAGCAAGCGTACCGCAAAAGAAAACAATTCATTTCCAACTGAGTCATATATTTTATGGATACTTAGCAAAAAAAAAACGTACATCTAAAGTAATAACAGACAAAGCAGACATGGTAAAATACTTCCAAACATTGCATTTGGTCCGTAGAACCGTTCGCAAATGCATGTTTAAGACACAGACCACAAAAATATCGCGAATGCAAGCTTTCTTTAGCTGCGCAGTGTCGCCGAACAATAACAAGCCCTTAGCCCCAATCCATGACGTCAGCGAGATGCTGATTGGTTAGTGGGCTCAGGTCGCGATGATCATGGGGCGCCATTGTTAGCGGTCACAGACGAGACGATCCGTCACGGAGTGGGAGTCAGGCAGTGTTCGAGAGATGTGACCAGACAGTATGTGTCCGAGAGATGAGGTCAGACGATCGGAGTTGGGGAGGTGGGAGTAGGGCAGTTTGTATCTGAGAGATGGGGTCAAGCGAATGGTGTTGAGAGAGATGGGTCAGAAGGTCGGTGTCGGAGAGGTGGGTCAGACGATCGGTGTTGGAAAGGTGGGTCAGGTCAGTGTTGGAAAGATGGGTCAGACGGTCGGTGCTGGAGAAGTGGGACAGACGGTCGGTGTTGGAGAGGTGTGTCAGACGGTCGGTGTTGGAGAGGTGGGTCAGACGGTCGATTTTGGGGAGATGGGTCAGACGGTCGATGTTGGAGAGGTGGGTCGGACGGTCGATGTTGGGGAGATGGGTCGGACGGTCGATGTTGGAGAGGTGAGTCAGACAGTCGATGTTGGGGAGGTGGGTCAGACGGTCGATGTTGGAGAGGTGGGTCGGACGGTCGATGTTGGGGAGATGGGTCAGACGGTCGATGTTGGGGAGATGGGTCAGACGGTCGATGTTGGAGAGGTGGGTCAGACGGTCGATGTTGGGGAGATGGGTCAGACGATCTGCGTTGTGAGAGGCGTTGATAGTAAATGACATTGTATTACAGCACATGAGCATCCTCGTCGCATACTTTTATTCGTAACATGCATGAAATAGAAAGCGGGAGCAAACACAAAACACAGCTGGCGTTGAAAAAGGCCTGGAAGTGATGATCCATAGCAGAGATGCACCGGCAGATGTCCAATGGACAACTGTGGCCTGACGGTGCAGTGCTCAAGTGTGATATATCTTCCGAATGGTGGCGAAGGGCCGGGAATGCTATGGAAAGCCATACGTCGGCCGGTAAGTTGGGTGGTCTGAGAAGATCGAGTCAGACGGCACGCTGGTGGAATGGTTGGCAACTGTCGAATGGTTGGCTGGTCGGATGGTGCGCTGGCCGGACGGTTGGCTGGTGTCGGATGGTGCGCTGGTCGGACGGTTGCCTGGTCGGCGGTCGGACGGCTGGCTGGTCAGCACTGAGAGAGGTCGGGTCTGGCTATTCAGCCGATCCAACCCGGACCATCGTTGACCCCATGACCTTCAGCTGCCCGACGGTGAGAGGTGCCTGGAACCGCTGGAGCCGGACGAACCGGCCAATCAGAGGCTCTTCACAGCTGTACTGGCGGCCGATCTCGCCGCCAGCTGTCAGCCGGCCACACCGTCACAGCTGTGTTGGCGGCCGATACTGCGACGAATCGTCACCAGCCGTACTCTACAACCGTCACAGCTGTGTTGGCGGCCGATACCCTGCGGCGGAGACACAGCAATCGTCACCAGCCTGTACTCTACAACCGTCACAGCTGTGTTGGCGGCCGATACCCTGCGGCGGAGACACAGCAATCGTCACCAGCCTGTACTCTACAACCGTCACAGCTGTGTTGGCGGCCGATACCCTGCGGCGGAGACACAGCAATCGTCACCATCAGCCTGTACTCTACATCCGTCACAGCTGTGTTGGCGGCCGGTACCCTGCGGCACATGCACAACAGTCGTCACCGATCTGTACCTGCTGCAACAGTCACAGCAGCACACAGTACGCTTTGCCTTATTTCGCACGACGCTTTGCGGTTGGATACGAACCAACAGTAAGAGATTTGTATTATCGATACGCTGTTAAGGTAACCTCTGTCTGTCTGTCTGTCTGTCTGTCTGTCTGTCTGTCTGTCTGTCCGTCTGTCTATTCGTCTTTCTGTCTTTCTGTCTGTCGACAAATCTTGTCTGCGGTGTGACACGCCCCATAGCGTGTCACACCGCACGTTTCAATGCGCGGCACGTGGCACGCGCAAGCGACGAAAATGTAAAAAGCTGCTTCTGGGCGTTTTCTTCAGGTTTGGGTAAGATGCTGACGATCCAGAGATCGCAGCGACTCAGAAAAATCACCGTGTAACTCCGTGTACCGTCTTTACTGGCTGCCCAAAGGTTTGTCCCCATGGTTCGGGCGTTACACAGCCTGGAAGCAGACGATGCACTCATTCTCGACCCAGTTATCGGTTCTACTTCATTATCGCTTGGAGGCTCTTGAATTTTGGCAACTAAATCACATTGACGTGTAGCCCCTTCTTTTGTGCTCCAATTCAACCTAAAAAAAACCATGGTATTCATTTGTAATATATCTGTAATATGTAGGTCGTTCGGTAAAGTCGTGCATGTCCTAACGTGGATTTATCGTGAAAAGAACAACATGCTGGATGCACTCGCTGGCTCATTTCACAGCCAAATAAAATGAACAGCGCAAGCGCAGTTTAAAACCTAGGATCCGCGCAGCACAAAACCCGGCACATTTCGTAGTCAAAGTAGTCTTGGTTTCAGACAGCTGTCTTGGCCACCCAGGGACAGCAACTCGAAATGGACATCGTCTCAAAAAGTTGCACTAGTGTGGGCCCCAGCTGCCTTGAATACTCCGGTACTGGCATCGCCGCAGCAGGACCACAGGGTGCTCCTGTGTACGGGTGCATATGAGCGCCTCAGTTTTCCCAACTCACCGGGTACTGGTACTGAGTCAGAACGACGGTGCAAATCTCCTCCGGGGCGTCGCTTGGCGAGGCGGTGTTGGCCACTATCACAGTGATGTCTTCTCCTGAAGCAAACATGACGGTGCAAAGAATTTGTTCAGGGAGTCTCCTGTGTCTAGTAGCGACGCGAATGGTGTTTTTGTTGTTTTTTTTTTGTCTATGTGCCAAGTGATCACGACTCGCAGCATGGGTTCAATACCTTTGATCCACTGTCGGCTCGTCACCCGGTGAATCAAGGAGGTCGGAGCCAATATTTTCATCCCCATTCACCATCAGACTACGAAAAGGCACGTTGTGCCGCTGTTGGCCGCACCTGCCGAACCCGTTGCGCAAGGGGATTCAATTATTGTTACAGCGTTAGAAACACCAGCATCACTCTACGACACGTTGAAAAGGGGAGCTTTAACGCGGCCATCAGTCCATGCCCCGGCATTGACTGTCCATTCGGCACAATTCCATATAAACGACCAGTCCATTCGGCACAATCCCAAATAAATGTGCGGCCATCTGTTGTGCAGACCAACTGACGCCACTTTTACCAGCGGTAAACGCCTGAATGGACACACTGCAACAGACTGGCGGCAAGCCCGATTCTCGCGAAAGAAAGCGCATTCGGACTCCGAAAGCCTACGACACCGCCTTTATCACTAACGCGCCCAAGTATTAGGTATTTCCCCAGTATCAGAGCGAAGGACTTAACACTTAAACATCGTCCGGCCCCTTGCGATTCACCCTCATGCACCTAACGACGTGGTGGTGACGGTCGAAGATTCTAGACGCAGCGACATGTCTGGATGCCCTCCTGCATTAGGGCCTGGCGGTGTCCTGACGCGACACCAGAAGAAAGGTTCACTCTCTTTACACTGCTCCATTTGGTACTATCGCCATGGCCAAGTGCAGGTCAGGAGCGCATCCAGGATTTCGCCAACGAATGAGTCAGGTCACATCTAACCGACCTCAAAACGGAGAACTCCACAATTTTTGACCACTATATGTATTCATTTTCGAGTCCCGGCAATTGTTATTCATTTCAATTTTGGTGCCCAACAAAGCGTCAGATTTTAAACCTAAGGGGCCATGGTCGCCCCCCCCCCCTTTGGCCACGCCCCTGGTAAAAGTCTATAATGGATCAGAAACCAAAAACACGGCGGCTACAACCTCAGACTACCTTTGTCTTCCTCGAGGATCAGCAGCACGGACGTCACGGCGTAAAAACCGCCGAGGTCTACCGTCCACGTGGCGTGCTCTGCGGATCCAGTGCTCTGGGTGGTGTAGGTGTTCTGGGTTCCGTCGAAGGAAACCAGCACTCCCTCTCCGGGAGGCACAGTTGGAGCCCCTGATTTGGGAGCGGGAGCCAGATTCTCTGAAACAGGTTTGGCAGAATTATGGTACGATTACAGGAATTTCCAGCAGTCGGAAGGTTTGCAGTATGAGGACATGAAATGGCGTTGTGATGTCCAGGACAAAGATGGCCTTGTTTCACAGTTTGCAAATGTCCCGTTCACTATGTGTGTCAATGGAAAATTTTCACCCAAATTCAGAATGGTTTCCCTCATGCGCAATGAAGATGTCAATGTGTTCGTAGTAACAGTGCTACAAACCACGTCTACTGGAGACAGCATTTCGCAGATATGGTGTCTTCGCACTTCAGCGAAAGCTGATTAGTTAGGCAAATATAGCCTCACTGTATTTTTAGGAGGAGGGGGTGAGGGGAGGGACTTGTGGCGGTGAACGACGAAAACAAAATTATGTTCGCCCAGCAAAGCGCACCTAAACGAATTCGCAGAACTGTCCACCACTTTTGAAGGAGTAAAAGTCCGCAAAAATCGCGGGAGGAGGCTCATAACGCAATGTTACAGTTGTACCTTTTACCTCTGGGCCCCTTCAGAAAAAAATCTCGGGTTCGTCCCTGATTTCCGGAAAACATGGAAAAGGTTTGGTCGCTCCCGTTCGTTTATATTAATGGCATGCTGCGATATTTGTGCTCTTAACGTTCACACTTGCTGCGTTGTATTCCCGGTTAGCACACCTGCTTTTGTCACAATATAGCCCCGGAACTATGATTTCATGTGAGCAATGTTGTAACACGATGTAATCACGACTGTAGAGGTTACGACCTAACGCAGTGATTCTGATAGCTCCGAGCAACGTTCTGGTGGCATTTTTAGGCCTGCACCCGCTGGACCGCGGGATTTTCACCCACGCCCCGGACGAAGGGAGCGGTTGTGACCCCAACTCGTTTCTCTCCAAGTCAAAATAGCGCGGAAAAACGGCGTGTAACACGTTTTGTTCTGATTCCAATGAAACCAGCGCAATCCTTTCATTTCAGCAGGACCTTCCAGGTGACAGGGAGAGTGCGTCATCATCTGAGGCCTTCATTGACGTCATGGTGGTTTTAAAGCATTCCGTCTGCAGCAGGCTTCTTACTGCCTGCGTGATACTTATGATGACCTCGCTCGTGCCAGTCCTGCTCGCGAGTTCCACTTTCAACCCCTAAAAAAGTCTGCAAAGACCAAAAGTCTTCTCATGCCATCATCAGTCAAGAACACGAACGCCAACCTTACACAAAAATCCCCCTTGCCCTCCTTGCCACAGAAATCCTCCTTCGACAAGTGAACACGATCCAGACCAAGAAGTGCAAAAAAAACGTGATGGCAACCAATGGGAAGCGGGTGAGTGGTCGCACGAGGGACGTAAACCATCGGCTGGACAAATCATCGAACGTGTGACTGCTTCACAATCACAGGAAACTTCAAAGCTCCGAAGGTTGCTGTTTTGAATGCATTTTTCACAGGAAGTACCGTTTCATATAGCTAGAAAAATAGTGCCAGTAGCAAAGCCATCTCACGGCAATTCCAGTGCACATGAACCACATTGTCATACGTGATATACTTCCCAGCGCTCGACTGGTAGTCAGCGCCATGCACGCCATATTAGTACGTTGTTGGCAAAGCCTCTGACTGGCAAACGGTTGGTCGCACGACAAGACGTTGACCTTTGACCTCTCCCTTTAGGGTGGTCCGAAATGCGCGAAGTTGTTCCAGTGCAACGGGAACCGGTTTTTTCTCATTGTCCTTTGTAAGTGCTTTCCAAAATGGTGCGACACGATATATTTTGAGCAACTTTCACCTTGCCGCAAAGCCAGTGAAATTCCGCTCTACTTGTAAACTCTTGTCGGCGCCACGTTTTCTCGTTAACTCTTTAAGGGCGCGCGCGCGCCCTTACAACGTCATGCTCTGATCGGTCGCTGCGCGCAGATTCTAGGTTAGGCTGCCTGGAGGTCGCCGCTGTGACTCGCGCCATCAGCACTAGACCCAGAGTCGCCAACGGAACAGGAAAGCGATGATAACTCACTTCTCAGCTGTAGACCGCATGGAACTGTGCCATACATTATCACCTCCATAACTTCGACAGGGCCGTACTAGGGATGGAATTCGATAATGGTTTTTATTCTTAACAGCAAACGATAGGATTTTACCCTATCAATCGATTATCGGTACGGGGGTATGATAGATTTTACATCTTAAGTTAATGGGAAGACATGGCGGTGGAGAGGGCGGGGGATGGGGGCTGGAGCCAGGGACGTAGCCGAGGGGGGCCATGGGGGCCATGCCTCCCCCCTGAGCCAAGTGGTCTGCACTAGATACATGGCGATTTCGCATGAATACGTAATACTGATTATATATATATTGCAGAAGCAAACATTATATGTTTTCCTGTGCATTAAATATGAGATAAATTGACTAAAATTGCCGCCTTTTGTTGCAAATTTCGTCATATGCTTATGCCATATGACAAAATTTGACATTTGCCCCCCGCCCTTCCGAGGAAAATCCTGGCTACGTGCCTGGCTGGAGCAGGGGTACGTGGAGAACTCATGCACTCGTGAAATAGTTACATCCTTTCAATCGGATTCAGAAGACATGTCAGAGGCATTCTAATGCTATAGGAAAAAGGGATGTGAGGTTCCATAGCTTGTTTGAACTGAGCTTTCAAGAAAGATAGACATGGTTTTCCAAACTTCGTCATCACCGACGCCTCGTCAGTAATGACAGAAACTATGTCGTTATGGACTGTCTAGACTCCAGCAGAATTCTTCGCGGCTCCCACAACTGCTTTTGCATCCATGTTACCCACGATTCTTACCGTACCCAAGTTCCACTCTTGGTTTTTTCCGTGAACATGAATGTTCATATATTGCCTGTTCCGCTGACTGGTATACTCATCAATGGACAAGGAAGACCGCTTGCCGGCTTTCAGCTTCTCTTTCAATTCCTCGGCAACATCTTCCTTCATTTTAGCAGCACCTTTCAGCACTAGCTGGGTCAGTTTTGTGATCCTCGGGCATAACGGAACCTCGGTCTGCTACGGCAGACTGAATTACGGAGCTGTTTGTAGCAGTGCTGAAACCAACGCCGTCTAATGTCACGAGTTTTGCCAGCATTTAACCTAACTTTTCTTTCAATAATTCTTTCCTTTGGCTGACTGCTATTTGTCTTTGCGACCTTGGAACTTGGCCCGACTGTGTCTGTTTCACCGATCAAGACGTGAAAGATAATTATCAAATGCAAAAACATTTCTACGGGACTCCGTTATCATTTACAGAGCAAACACACGATCAGATCGGTGCTACAGACACAGACGGGTCATGTTCCGAGACAGCGAAGACAAGCAGCAGCCTGCCAAAGATAGGAGCATTCTTAAGGAAAGAAACGTTAGGATCAATGCTGACAAAACTCGTGGCTTTAGACAGCTTTGGTTTCAACGCTGTTACAAACAGGCCATTGCTTCGGTCTGCCGTAGCAGACCGAGGTTTCGTTATGTCCGAGGATCATGAAGCTGTGACCCAGCCAGCACTGAAATTTGCTGCTAAAGTGGAAGAAGATGTTACCACGGAGTTGAAGGAGAAGTCGAGGACCGGTAAGCGGGTTTCCTTGTCCGTTGATAAGCACGCTAGTCAGCGGAAAAGACAATACATGAACATTCATGAACACTGACAAAACCAAGAATGCAACTTGGGTATGGCAACAGTCATAGGTAGCATGGATGCCAAAAAATTGTGGGAGTCGTGAAGGATTCTGTTGGAGTCCAGACTGTCCATGGACAGCGACACAGTTTTTGTCACGTCACTGGTGACAAGGCCTCGATGACGACGAAATGTGGAAAAGCCACCATGTCTGCCCATTAGCTATGGCGTAAAATCTATACCAAGTCCCCTCGTTATCGATAATCGAGTAATAGGACAAAATTCTACGGTTTTCCGATAGAAATAAAAATTTTTATCGACCTTAGTACGGTCCTGCTGAAGCAAATGCAGTGATAATAAACGGTACCGTTCCGAGCTGCATACAGCTGTAAAGGGAATTATCATCGCCTTCCTGTACTGTTGGCGACTCTGGGTCTAGCGCTGATGGCACGAGTCATAGCGGCGACCTCCTGGCAGCCGAACCTAACATCTGTGCACATCAGCCAATCAAAACGCGGCGTTGTAAGCGCCGCGCGCGCGCGAAAACGTGGCGCCGGTGGAAACTTACAAATATAGCAAAATTTCAATCGATTTCCAGAGGGTCAAAATTGCCCAAAATATGACGCGCCGCACGATTTTGGAAAGCGCTTACAAAAGGCAATGCGAAAAACCCGGTTCCCGTTGCACTGGAGCAACTTCGTGCATTTTGGATCAGCCTGAAGGGAAAAGATCAAATGTCGCGTACGCACGTACCTGATATGTACAGAAAATAAACGTCGATGACTGGGACCTATATTACTATACGTAGTAAGAGTTACTGAGATCGATGCTACACCTCCATGTTCGCTGGTACGGGAAAACTAACTGAGAAATGTCACTTTTCATGTAAGAACACGACCAACGATAACTTTCGAGTTAGATGCCGCATAGGCTTATGCATGCATAATCTATCGGCTCGTCGCGCATTTTGTTTAAACATTCCGGAGAAAAATTTGAGTGTTTTTTTCATTTCGAGGTAATTGTGCACCATAATTTCGCTATCCGTAAGCGGCACCGTGTAGGCGTCACACCCTATTGCAGGCCCATCTGGTTATGTATCAAACACCGTCCAATGTATCCCCTGACATCGGTCACATGTCGCCGCAAGGGCAACTCCTCAGAACACGCTGCAGGGTTTTGCAGTCAAGCATGGGCAGGTAGACGTTCACAACGCCCATCCGCTCCTCCTAACGTGTCCTCTTATCCCGATACCTGCCAATGAACATGAATCTGCCGGATTAACTGTCGACGGTGTATCTCACGTTACATGATGGAGAAAAGCTTAGTGTCAGAGACGGCGCCGTTCGAGAATTCACAGCCGCACCTAAGAACATGGCCGTTACACACTACCACAAGATCATAAGTGGAGCAGAGAGGCCGTATGAGCCCATATCTACCAGAGGAATGACAGGAGAACAGCTAATGGGCGTAGCTGTCAACTGTTCAGGTGACCCTAGCATCCCAAGGCATACAGTCGATAGACAAAGACATGTAGTGATGTCTGTCATGGGTGCCATCAGATGGGAGCCGCATCCCTCTCAACTTTTTTGTCATTACACTTATGACATTCCGTGTAGATACGTGTCAAAAAAGACAAGCACTCGCAGGATTGTTGAGGACGGTTCCGCCACGGAGCCCTGTCACGTGAAATTACGTCATTGTGATATGCGCCTTTTCTTCATGTCGGATGTCGTTAACATACGCATTAGATAACACCACTTTGTTTTCTAGTCTACATTCTTTTCTGGAATCGACTATTAACTAAATGCACCGATGATTTTGGCTCTGGTTATACAAAAATGACTCACCTGGGATCATTCTGACCTGAACATTGCACTTCAGGGTCACCGAAGTCATTTGAGGTTAAACACAGTATCATTTGTGTGTACTCGGCTAGTCAAAAGTTGTATGTGTGGTAGGGACAACGAACACAGTTCTATTTCATTACACGCAAACATTTGATGAAAACGAACATTTTAAGGCCAAAATATATGCTTCAAGAAAACAAATTCTGCATTGGAGGATCACTTACAGAGATATGTATCAGGCTCCTGGGGTGAGACACACAACAAACATGCAACTCTTGGAATTCGTTTTTTTTAACTCCACGCTAATTTACACACTTACTTCCAACATACTGACACACCGATGCAGTGGGGTAGTATGGATTGTCATCTTTTATGTCGTACATTCCCTGGTTTTCTGTATTCACCAAAGTCATGTGCTCTTCCGCACCGTTTGGCTCGCTGCCTTGCCACACTGGATCATCTGCGGAAGGAATGACGACTACCATCGGCTGTTCACAGACCATTTTGATTTCCCTCGTTGTGAAAAAACGCGAGATCATAGGACCATGAAGAGACAGCAACAACGATCAAACATGAGGTGTAATAACATTGGTATTTACTGCTGATGATGGTGTTTTTCGGAGCACGCGTGCATCAGATGGGCATGGTGTTATATTTCAGCTTGACTTGACACGCCTCATTGTGACCGGGGAACCCCGTCAGTGATCAGTGATGAAATGATCCCACTGACGAACGCATATCAAGCCGTGCCGAAACATTTGGGCTTGTTATCGCATCGTGCTTAACCCCATCATCTAAAGCATCACCATCGTGTTTCTAACATCATTAGGGGCGACGACGGACCCTTAAAAATGGGTAAACGAGTAAAGTAGCTTCACCGAGGTTCCACCCATTTCCTCATATGGTGTCTTATTATTTTACCTTCTTGTTTCAATGCCTCATGAAATTGCTTACGCTAAAATATTAACTGTTTCACTTGTGCTATTGTTCATAACGCCTTCTTACGGATTTCTGTCGACTTAATGATATAAGCTCGATAAATTTTCTGGCACTCGGCTGATGCACAACTTTCCAAGTGTCACTTATCTGGCACAAACGCCAACGCGCTGACTGCGATAATATGGTAGCCCGCCTGCCAATTAACATGCATCGCGCCTCCACCCAAGGAAGGATTTTGTCTGCATCGCGTAGACTTCGCCTAAACCACGTGACTGGTTTCCTCTTGAGCTCAGCCCGTTCGAGAACTTTCCTGATCACATTACCTCAGGCTTGTATTGTCAGTAAGTAGAGAAAACGAATGCATCCATTAATAAAAAAATCACAACCAACGAGGATATCAGTGGCAAAAGTTTGTTTAAATGCGTCACGTTTGTTAAGGCTGATTATTTTCTCCGATTAGCATTGGGCTGTTATTTCCAACCATATCCATTTATTTGCAAGTAATATACTAGTTGCAAAAGTCTTCATCATTTTAAATGACACATATGTCATGGCCTTAACCAATGATGCTATACACCGACTTTCTTTTCGTATAAATTCATCTGCTCCCACCTAGTTATAACGGTGAATAACGCGGACCTTAAAAAAAAAAACGTTCGTATGCAACCTACTGCAAACAAAACACCATTCGGCACCGGGCGGACTGGCAGCCTAGTAGTTTTTCTAGTTGTCGAGGTAAACAATGTGCAGCAATGTTTTCTCTCATTCCATGGCTACCAAACCGAAAAATCTAGAGCACAGCAAGACACTTATGGAAATTTGCTTTAACGTTTTGCATCACAGTTTTCATTAACATCGTTTTTAACCCTATTCCCGGAGGGCTAGACGGTATAGTCGATTCCCGGCAGGGGGCGGATTCGCCCCCCCCCCGAGATCTCGAGAACTACTTGTCCGATTTCATCGCAACAAACGGCAATCGATTTGCCGTGACGTGAACTACACTTTTATAAGAAGAAATTTTCAAAATTTCGAAATTTGTGGATACAGGGGGGCAAAAATGCCAAAATTAGGGGTACTTTTGGACTTCTTATAACTGCGTTGTTTATGAACCGATTTCAATGAAACTGGCATGAATCGAGAGATTATGGATAGAGCTTTTACCATGGATCCACAAATCTGAAATTTTGAGAAAATTCATGGGTGTTCATAGGGTTTTAAAAATACGAGGATTAGTTTTCTAACAACTGAATGAACAAAAAAGGCTTCTGCTAGGCATGCTATGCTAAAGAAGTAAAAATCGCATTACATTGTTTGTATAATGTTAGCACAGGCGGTGCCAGGGACATGAAAAAGGGGGAACTGTCATGGTCACACGTTCTTCAGATCAACTTGTGACCTTTGACCTTAAATGACCTCCAGTGACCTTGGGGTCACTTGGAATGATTTCGTGTGCATTTGGTATTATCTTTAAACGTTCTCAGTCATTTGAATTCACTCCATTTCAAAAATTTCATTTTATGGCTGTTGCGATATAGGGCATGCGCAGTGACATTTTAGGTCATAGCTCCGTGACCCGACCTGACATCAAGCTGAAACTTGATACACAAGTAGAGGGCACCCTTCTACTTCATATATATTCCGGGTTTGGCATTTGAAAAAAACGGCGTTGAAATTATTGCAAAAAAACAAATTTTGACTTTTGACCTCCACCTGACCTTGTAAAGTGAGCTCAGATAAACGAAATTTTGTGTGCACATTGCCCAACTATTTAGCTATACATCCATATAAAGTTTTAAGTTCTATCTTAAAAACTCGGTTTTTGGCCGACATTTTCCTTTTACCCTCAACATGGCCAAAAATGGCCTGAGGTGCCTCCCAAAAAACGTTGCCTGGCTCCGCTCCTGAGCAAAGTAGAATTGTGAAATTTTGTCACAGCGCGTAGAAAAAATAGCTAGGAAAAGTGGCCAGGTTTCGTGAAGCAACGTTAAAAAGTCTGGAATTGGCAAGCAAAAAACCCGAGAGGGGCGGATTCAGCCCCCCCCCTGCCGGGAATTGGGTTAAGTATTGTGGAAAGGCTCAACATAATCCATGAACTTTCATCGGGTAAAAAACGTTTATATTGCCCACACTTGAAAGCCACCATCATGCTCGTGTACCTATAACCCGAAAAACTTACTCAACTACCAAACATGTTTCGGGTTCTTTTGTATCGTGCTGTTGTTGCCTGAGTGTGATACATATATATATATATATATATATATATATATATATATATACATATAAGCAAATACATAAGTCCCTGTTTATGGATTACACCCAATATCACGATAAACATAAAGGCAATTTGAGAACCCGGTTGTCTTCCTGACTCAAATGTTTGTATCACATGAATGCCAACTGTACTTAAACAAAAACACACTGGTCTTGCTAAACAGAGTTGGCGCCTATAGACTAAGGTCCATCACAAGCTCTCTTTTTTGATGAACAGATGTACATGTGTCATAACAGATGAAAGTTGAAGAAAAACATGAATTAGTGGTCGAAGCTAATCATAATATTGAGATCAGGCGTGTGTGAGACAACAGTTTGTCTCGACGAAAATCCGGCTTTAACACCACCAACATTTTTGGAAAAGCGCCACCTATGCATATGTATATATTTATATTCATCTACAGCTGTTCACATTCCGTTTGATCATCTCGCTCAAAACCAGCTTATTATGACCGACACGGATTATTCCATTGTCAGTCAACAGAATACGAGTAACGCGAAAACCAGCCAATCAACACGAACTCTGGTCTGCTGCTCTGTTCTTGCAGTCCCATTTGTTGCCATTTGTTGCAGCACGTGCCATAGCATGAGTTGCTATGGCAACAGCCAAATGTCGGCAAACGGGGCAATGTCCGCAACTCTAATAATACCCAACATACTAAGACATATGAGAAGGCATAATGGAACGCGTTTCAATCTCCGCTCCTAAAAATGGAAGTCCTAATGACAACAGCACAAACAATACGCAGCACGACGTTTTACAGTCTACATTTAGGCCGTAGTCATTCACTGCCGGTAATACCCGCGCAATTCTCGCTAAGCCGCGACAGCACAATGATCATTAGCAATGACCGACCGATGGGAAATGGACCGGCCAAAGCAAACGGTTCATATGCCGCCAGCGAGATGACCTAAGCGGCTGGGAAGCGGGCCGAATATATATATATATATATATATATATATATATATATATATATATATATATATATATATATATATATATATAGGAAGCGGCCGGGCCGGGCCGGAAGATACCGCCGACAGGAATCGACCACAGGGCCCGCTGGCAAAGCGGGACAGCCGCATCGCCCGCGGCACTGACGACTAACGGGTTGAGCTTTAGTGCTCGCCCTCCTGCGTTGTGCCGCGCCCCAGGGACCGCTGAGGCCGGGACGCCTCCCATCAAAAACGCAAAACGGTCTGCGCCGGGCAAGCGTCGAGTACCGCCCTGCCCTGCATGCGCACATCACCTGCCCCACTGGTCACAACGGTCGCTGCCTGGGGCTGCCTTGGGTCCGACCATGTGCCGTCTGGGCTCCCAGTTGGCCGCTGCAGCGCACTTTGCACTGACTCCCAACAGCCACTGACTCGCCAGACCGTCGGCTGTCCGCCGTCCGACTGTTACCCTATCTGCCATTCATAATGACTGCTGTTCTCTTCAGTTCTCTTCGCAGCTCTCTTCAGCACCACTGACCGGCCGTCCCCTGACTGCAGCGGCTCAGCTTAGCAACACTGACCGGCCGCATGCTGAATACCGCAGTCCTGTTCAATGCCACAGCCCGGCCGTCCGCTGGTGCCACAGTTCTTTTCAACGCCACAGACCAGCCGTCCGCCGACCGCCGCAGCTCTGTTCCGCGTCACAGCCTTCGTCGTCCTCTGACAGCGACGAACGGCCGGCTTTGATGTGTTTGACGTCTTTCAGCAGTGTTCAAGAGGACGCAACACGGCGGAAACGAACGGGAGCAGGAACCACCGGTCGCCAAACGTAGAGCGTTGCAACCAGGTACAAGCAATCAGGCATATATCAGGCATACAAGCATATCAGGGCGAGGGAAGAGCTAACAAACATTCTTTCGCGTCTCCTGCAAGCAGGAGATGCTCAACACGAGCACCGTTCACGCCACCACCGCAGCTCCGAAGTGAATCAAGGCGTCTTCTCGATGCGATCGCCACCGCAGTGAGTATGAGAACGCCAACTTATTTATCGGGATTTATTTATCTTAGTTATGCATTTATTTCACTGTCATGGGACTTGAGTCCAATGGCTATTATGCCCTAGAGTTAAAAGGTAAAACACTCAAGGTTATCGAGCTACGAGGTCAAGAACATTCATTCAGGCAAGTCATTCTGCTCTCCGAGAGAAACATTGCCAAAGGTCACATATCACAGCCAGTTTGCACGACAAATTCAGTCGGGGGAGCGACACAATCGATAACTTTTCAGTGCCGTGTTTATCTTTAACATTCATCAGCGTTAGATGCCTGGGACGCGTTTTGTACTTTACGGGCACTCTTGCACAAAAGCGACGTTACCACAACTGTCTTTGGGCGAGATACAACCAGCTTTTCGTTTTGCCCGGCGTTACGCTGACGTTTTCTGTTGTTCACATGACGAACGGCCGGTAAGCATGTACTCAGGCTCGCCGTTTCTCAGAGTCTTGTGTGCTAAGCGTTAGCGCCCCGTTATCATCCATACCATGGGCTGCCAACCACCCAATCTTTTCACGCAGGTCAGATAGCAGGTGAGATTTTCGACGGCAGAAAACCAGCCTCCCTCTGAAGTTCTAGGATCTTTTGTATTCTGGTCGTATTTTTTTTGGACTGTTTCCGGAAACCGAAACGCAGTGTGGACCTGCGGCAGCACGAAGACAGTGAAAAGCGTGTTGATGGTGCCGTCTGGTATCAGCTGTCGAATGTGTGAGAGGCCGGCTGGGAGTCCCATACGGCGCTGGCTGATCTCAGCCACACGACTGTCCCATGACATGACCATCTCGAAGGTTTTTATCTCGTTGGCAAAGTTCGAGTTGAGCGCCACGGAAGTTTACGGTCCGGAGGCCGAACGTTCACCGCTGGAGCGGTACTGACGGCTTGATGGCTTCATCAGGCCCAGTCCTCGACAGGCAGACGCCGCCGCTCGTCGTCGTCTCACACCGCGGCGTCGTCAGTCTTCAGCTGTCGAGCGTTCTCGTCCGGAGCACCGCAGAACTCGCACGGCCCTAGTCCTTCCGCAGCGCCACGAGGCTGAGGTAACCAAACACTGGGGACGCGCCGCCCCCCCCCTCCCGTTAGCTGGGCACTCTCTGAGCTCGTGCGCGAAGCTGCGCCGGAACTGTGGCTGCGATCCTCTGCACAAGATGCCGAAGCTGAATTAGGCAGATGCCGGGATCTCAAATGATTGCGATGGCATAACAACGTTTTACCAGAACCTTCAACCCTTACTCTATGATTCACATCTGCTTTAGCCACATTAATATCTGACTTTCAGGGACGCACAAACTTTACAAACAAACAAACAAACATTGATCTTTAGGCACTACGTCCTGTTACAAAAATACCATGCATCATGGCTCGTAGCTAAATTCATTGCATTTTTTTGCCAAAGAAACGCTTGTTCTTTTCACGGGTGGCGTCAGATAGCGAAAATAGGCATTTGTGGGCGACACGAACGTCGTCACGGAGCCGACCAGAGTATTCGGCATCAGTAACTGACTCTGTCGCCATGAAAATATCACGTTCCGCATCTGTCGGAAGCCTAGAACCTCGTCCAAAAACTAAGAAGTAAGGGCTGCACTCAGTGACGCAGTAGACCTGAGATCACCAGCCCAGCATCAGGGGCGTAGCCAAGGGGGGGGCCATGGGGGCCATGGCCTCCTCCTAGCCAAGCGGTGTACACTAGATACATGGCAATTTCGCATGAATACGTAATAGTGATCATATATATCTTGCAAAAACAAACATTATATGTTTTCCTGTGCATTAAATGAGAGATAAATTGCCTAAAATTGCTGCATTTTCTTGTAAATTTCGTCATATGCCTGTGGCATATGACAAAATTTGATATTTGCCCCCCCCCGAGGAAAATCCCGGCAACGTGCCTGCCCAGCATCAAATATGGTAAATGTTGGTCCCACTCTTCGTGACTGTCATCCAAGTATTTCGAAAACATGCTCAGTACTGCTCTCATCACCATTTCCATCCTCTCGTCTCCTGCTCGAACAATGGTGTACATTGGAAGTTATCGACGGAGTGTTATACAGAAGAAACTATACGCGGCGAGCGGGAAAACGTTCAACTTCAGATTATACTGCTACCCTCACCTGTGGCCGGCACTCTTACAAATCTACACATGGGCTCCACGACAGGTCACCCAGGTCCTAACTACGAGAGAAAATACACATAATTTTTCCACAAGGGTCAGCAATGTGATTCGCACGACCGTCAAGCACCCAAATCTTGAGCAGCTTTGGGGAAAGCAATGCTTATGAGAATGGTCAGTGGTCAAACTGGTCTACATTGCAAGACGTATACTCAAAGTGTATCACTGCCGGACGGATTTTTACGTAAATAACCCTTAAAAAAAACGAAAAGCAAATCTCTGACCAAAAAGTGTAGACAAGTTAGGGTGTCCGCAGCACCCCATTTTCCGCACTTGCCTGCAGACAGGGGGGTGCCATCGGTGCAAATCCACTGGTCGTGCGTGGCCAGGGCGTCGACACCACTGACCCACCACTGGTCAGTGCCGAAGGACCCCGTGTCCGTCAGCAGTCGTGTAGTCTCCCGATCCTGCGAAACAGTGCAGCTCCTGTGGCAATAGAAGACGTGGAGAACAGTGGCACTGAGCCGGCGTAAGAATAGCTAAACTGGACATACTGCTCTGATACACCGTTTGAACTCGGGTCAGATATAAACAGTGGCCGGTGCAGGATATTACAGGATTTGGATCGAGATGGGGAGCAACTGAATTTTGCCTCTTTTATTTTAGGACTGGATGTGGATTTAAACAATTTTTAAACAGCATTTTCATTGCAATGTGTCTTTTTTTGCACCTGCTAGTCAAATCCGTATCCGCCTGTGTGTAAATGTGACCACAATGAATCGCTCGGATGTTTCGTCCTACTCCCGCATAAAATGAAGCCTGCAGTGAAACAAAGTGCTCTGGGGTTTGCGCATATCGATCGATGGTCGGCAACAACTATTCAAATTCTGTTTTGAATTTTATTTTTTTATTTCCTCTATATCACGGCACACATCCCCGAAAATACTTTGTCCATAAGAACTTTGGGACTGGAGTTCATGACAGCCCCCAAGATGTCGAAAACTACGAGTCTCAGGGGAAAGGTAACAAAAGTATTGGAAATGCTTCGACGGAATTAGAAGAAAAACTCAATTTCTCCAATCAGGTCGATATCAGTCACCGGAAGCCATCAAAGGTCCAGCTGTACGTTAACATTTTTGGTAGAAAACTGCAATAATCAAGCGTTGTACGTGGCTCCGAAGCGATTAGCAGTAAAAAGAAGGCCCGCTTTACGTATGTGGTGCAGTAAAAAGGCACTTGAGGTTAAATTTAGTCGTTCCAGATCAAGCTGAAAGTGAATGAAATATGTATTTTTGTAAAGGAAAAAATCGCATTTCTTCTGAGTGCATGAGAATAAATTTAGGCTAGAACACGCCGATATGCCCCTGAGAGGCATACCAAGTCTGCAAGCATAATGTTAAGGCCAAATAAGGCCAGCCTAGGTCAAAGTTAAGGGTTTTAGTGACTAAAAGTTAAGTATTTCTGGTCCATGCCGTATCATCTGCCGTACTACCACTGGTCAGACACGACACATCGTACAATCCTATGATATTGGTTGATATAATACGTCCTCTATATCACGACACACATCCCGAAAAATACTTTATCCGTGAGAACCTGACACCGGATGGAGGCACAACCGCAATGAAAAAAAAACTTGGTTCTGTTTCGTGGGAAACTATTTTCGCAATGAGAACGATGTTTTATTTTGGCACTCAAAAATAAGGGGGCTGAGGCATATATATATGTATATATATATATATATATATATATATATATATATATATATATATATATATATTTCAATATTGAGCTGAGGCCTATTGTATATGTGTATAGGCATAAATAACGCTCGGCTGAGGCCCACAAACTGTACGGAAAGAAAGCATGAGTGTAGTTCTTATCACTTTTGGCCATGCAAAATGTGTTCGCATAGGGAACAGCAACATACTTGAAAAGGTAAAATCAGATCAGCCAGGGTCAACTGGAATCAGGTCACCCTTGCAAAGTAAGCTCTAACATATGCTATTACTCTTGAAGCACAAGTGACCACCGATGGGCATTCCAAGACCGTAAACCGATCAGTTATAATGGGTTGCGCTCCTGAAAATTTGGCATCAAGCGTGACACGAACCCGGGCGACAGGTCAAGAGGTAAAATTACCCACGCAAAAGACACAAGAAGTATCAGAGCGTACATTCAAGATACAAAACTGCCAAGCCACACCGATAGTTGCAATGACAAACTCAATGGTTCCGCACGTTTAGCTGAACTATCGTCAATGGCCCTTACATTTTCGGAAGTTCAAGATCACGAGAATGTTGAATCCGCCGTGTTCTGCTAATCTGGCAAGTTTCATTTCAATCGATGAAACTCACAAAATGTTATGTTACTTTGTGATTATTTATTTATGATTATTTATTATGCCCGGGGGACACTGTATGTATTTCACCTGCCCTAGGTTAGTGGCCCAAGATAATCCCGAGGCTACAAACCGGCAAAAGATGTAAAAAGATGAATGAAAACGTTCACAGAGTGCCACGCTTCTGCGTCTCTTCGTTTTTTAGCTACCCTAAAAAACTGAGGGGTCTTATGAGCCCCTGGTACTGGAAGATTACAAAAAGCACTGCGCGGCCTTTCGAATTTTCGGACTCTTTGTCACCACCATCACACCAACCTCTGAAGTGAAATCGTACCACTTGGCAATCTGGTCTTACCATGTTTCGTTGGTAACGTGCCAGACGGGAGTACCATTGATCCAATGGGCATGTAAAAGAGACCCTGAAAACCCCTAAATACGAATAAAAAACGTACCTGACCCGAACGTAAATAAATTGGTTCCGAGTCCATATCAAACCGAGCGTGCTATGAGAATGCTCTTCTCCTAGCCAAGAGTTTCGAAATATTATTATGCCAACAGTTTACTCCAGGACCCGCACCAGACGTTTGTGGGGATCTTCCTGGTAACGCGCATCTCCTCAACACGGCAGCACCGTCACCGACCGGGGCTTTTGGTCGACAGCCCGCCCGCTGACCGGCTGCCTTTTATCGGTTTCAGGACAGACACTGTCATCGTGTCTGTGACTTTTTTGACTTTTTCCGGTACTCGAGTGCAGTGCCTCCCGCTCACCGGGCCCCGATATTTCGTTCTGTACGCAGCAGGCGAGAGCGGCGCCTGCCGTCCCGGCCGTTACGAAAACTGGAAATAAACATCTCCAGTCAAAAGTAAATGTCTTTTTGCCGTATGACGCACACCGCAATTTTATGAAAAGTGAAAGGGAAAATGGGATTTTTCACGAAATTAAACCAGCTCCGCTCTCCGGCGTGGAATGTTTCTGATGTCGGTGCTACTTAAATATAACACCAAACTTGAGGAAAGAGACAATGGGGAGTTCGACTGAATTAACTCTAAAGAACTACGTTTACCTCAAATTAAAAAGGCACAACTCTGGGGGCCTCAATAGATTCCGACGTCCACGGCTTGGCTACCGTCAGCGTCCCAGCCCTGAGTTTCGGGAAACGCAGGGTCTGCAAGAACGCAAGAAAAATGGATGTCCGGACGAAATGACGAAATGTAAAAATGGCGAACGCCTTTTTGGCGAATGCCAGATGACGAATGCTTAATGGCGACATGAAAAAAGACGACACGTTAAAATGGCGAATGGCCAACTGGCGAACGGCAAAATGGCGACATGTAAAAATGGTGACACGTTAAAATGGCGACTGGCCAATGGCGAACGGCAAAATGGCGACAGCTAAAAAATGCGATATGCCAAAATGGCGAGCGGCAAAATGGCGACACTTGACAACAGGCGACATGCCAAGGTGGCGGATAAGACGGCGAATGGTTAAATGGCAAACGGCAAAATGGCTTCAGGTAAAAAGGCGACATGTCAAAATGGCGAAGGGACGATGCGAATGACAAAATAACATTGGCTTAGTACAAATTATATCCAAATGGATTACCTAGATGGGTTTGGGCTCAGGTCTAATGCCAGTCAGACCTTATAGCATGTACCTTAAAACCATTGTCCAGTGGTGCAGCTCATTGACGGACGGTCTTCACTGCGGAAAGCCTGAAGGGACTATTGGTAGGTACTGACAATGCATAAGGATACACTGAAGCCAGTCTCGACAGTCCGGGCCGAAGAATGCCCCAGCTCCGTGGTCCTCTGGCGTGACGTGCAAGAGCGAGAGCGGTGGGGGCGAACGGACAATGTTGAGGACTCTTCCATGCCTCTCTACGAATCTGTCACGTGACACAGGCCAACATCCATGATGCTCTTTTGGGGGAGAGGGATGGATAGTGACGAAGGCTATCGATTGCCTTTCGATTTTGTTCCCAGCCGCATTGCTAGATGCTGAGATGGCAGGTGGAGGACGTCGTAAGCAACTCCAAACTAACTGCCTCATGTCATGGGGATAGGATCAAACACGCGGGTCCCCAGGCACCGGGTTCGAGTCCCGGAGGAGGCTCATTATTCTATAGTGGCCAGATGGCAACTCACTAGGGGGCTGTCCTGGCACGGGTAGACCCTGTCTGTTTATCCATTTATCGGTTGTTTCACCATACATCCGTTCGGCATTTTTGCATGTTGACTTTTTACACGTCGCCATTCGGCCATTCGCCATTTAGCCGTTCGCCGTTTTGGTATGCCGCTTTTTTACACGTCGCCACTTGGCGAAGCCATTCGGTATTTAGCCGTTCGCCATTTTGGCATGTCGCCCTTTTGACACGTCGTCCTTTGGCCATTCGCCATTTAGCCGCTCGTCATTTTGGCATGTCGCCATTTTTACCCGTCGCCATTTGACCATTCGCCATTTGGTCGTTCGTTATTTTAGCATGTCGCCATTTTTACATGCCGTCGTTTAGCATTCGCCATCTAGCATTCGTCAAAAAGGTGTTCGCCATTTGTGCATTCGTCATTTTACCCTAGTACCAGAAACATGGGGCTAAAGAGAAAGTTCAACAATTATGGGTTCATGCTGGCGAAACTCTGCGTCTGGTTAATTCAGCTGAGACGCTGCTTTCTGCAATAATGGCGAAAATCAGACAGAAACTGTCGGTCTGAATGTGCTGGTTGTGAATATTTTCGAGTAACTTGTGTCGTCGCGTTTACATAACGATGTTTTTTGCCTATACCGAATGCACCACATCGCATGGCGTTGGCATGTTAGGTCACGTCGTGCCTGTCAGCACAATGAATGTCAGCAAGCGGAGATCCGTGCGGGGTGCAGTAACACGTACATCTTTCATTGCTCTTCAAAGGATTTACAGAAAATTCTTAAATTTCACTGACAGCTATGGGTCCAAAAATCTATATGGTCACCTTTTTAATCCCCCTCGTTTCTCAACCCTGTTGTCGTTGTCTGGCTTCATCTCCAGCTGCTGCTCTAGCGCAGGGCTCTGGGCATGTTACAACGTACACAACGTCGGCCATAAATGTAATGGTGGTTACCTAGGTCCCGGAGTGTCGTTTTGTGTTAGTGACTGCGGAAACTGAGCCGAGGGTCCGACGACCTAACCCCCCCCCAAATGTGAATTTGTAAGGCGGATTAAACCCTGGTTATTCTGACGGACGGCAAATCTTATTTGTATTTTTTAAATTCATCAAATAGCAACAATGTTCCCTTCTAAAAACTGGTAGAAAATACTGGTCAAGTCAAAATCTCCTTTGGAAGGGCTAAGATCCAAATGGGGGAAGCATGCCTCCCGCAAAAGAAAAGAAATAAATACTCCTGCAAAGGCCCATTGCAGATGCGAACGTAATTGTTTCCACAGGCAGTTAAAATTTCACTGTAAGATTGTTGACAGCATTTCGAACCATCCCTCTCTCTACAATTTACGAAAAATGTGAAGTTTGGTACGGAGGCCGGCATTCTGCCCTGCTGGGCGCGCCCCTGCCAACACGACTCGACTGCGAGGGGGTCCGGATCACTGTTCAGGAGCCGCCTGACTGCCGCAGGTGGGATAGCTGAAAAACCACAAACACGTAGGTATGGTTATCTGGACGCGGTGCTTGGTGTCTACCGACTGCTGACCTCAGACATGAGACATCGGTGGAAATCGCGGGGCGAGCAGGTGCCAGTGGCCTGGAGGTGTAACGAGTTGCATAACCTGGTCTGAACGCAATTTTGCGGCGTGGATTTAACTTTATTTATTGGCAGGTTTTCATTTCATTCACTGATCACGATTCATTTCCATGCACACTCATAGCAATAGCGCGCTTTGTGATATACTGTATCATAGAGGCATGGATCGCGACCGATAATGGTTCCCAGCTAGTCAGTGGGACACGGGGCCAAGTGGCACGCAACACAACGTTTTATTTCTCTTGTAAGGACCGACAAATATCACGTCAGCCACGATAGGTTGCTAAATAGATTGGTAGACTGATATGTTTTTTAGTCTTTCCTAGTCTGGTTGTGACAACATAAAATGTATGACATACGGCTACATGTGAAGAAGGTGTTTTCCCTCCTTAGTGTGGCGTGCCGGGACTACTCTGCGGTGAACGCAACACATCAATGTATACCGGGTCACACGTAACGACCGGGTGGCAGGTGAGCCAGACGGCGATACCGATGCTTTTGGCTCCCAGCGACGAGTTCGGCCGACAACTCGCTGCGGAGGGCAGAGCGGCGCTGGACCGTGCGACGCGCTGGCTGATGCCGACTTCACGTGATTTAAGCTGTCTAGCTACTGAGCTAGAGAATAATATCTGACGCTTATCAGAGCCGCGTGTATAAAAAGAACGAAATGTTACATGAAGCATCACTTTCGATGTTGCGTCAGAATCCGCAAAGAAACTGCAGGACGTCCCAGCCACGACGTACTCTCGGGACAGAGCCCTTGCGTCCAGCGCCCCATGAAATTCTCTATCGTTTCAGGGACGGGAACATGGTCATCACTACTGGGGGCATACAGTCATTCAGTCATCACGTCGTCATTGAGTCATTCATCATTCATTCCGCCTCGTTTGTGCACAGTCCCCCAAAAATTATTTAACATATTAAACTAAAACAAAATGCAAATAAATTTCACTTATCAGTTACCCTGCAAACACATTCCTCTCTCTGCAACTGGCGCTAGCTCAGGCAGTCCAACATCTGAAGTCGGTGAGTCCGACGGTGGCGCCGCGACGGTGGCGGCCAGAGGAACCGCGTCTCGCCTCACATGAACTCTGTCAGCTGTGTTGGCGGCGGCCGATGTGCAGCTTCGCGGACTCTCACCAGGGGCGCAGTATTATATCGGATTCTGGCGTAGGCTAGGGCTGGTGAGCTGGCTGCTTCTACGGCCTTGCGCCGTCTGCTTGCGCCGGCAGGCGGGTACGGCGCGGTGCTTAACACACATTACATATGATTTTAATTCCATATTTTGCGACATTTTTGGTGAGGCATTGCTTAAGTTTCCTATGATGGCAAGCCACCACTGGTAGACGCAGCTTCGTTTTGAAATGTTCTGTCTTTAATTATAGCACAACTGTAGACCACGAATTCTCCAAAAGCTGACCCAAGAGCTCGTTTAAAGCCCCACGACATGGGCATGTAAAAAAAAAAACGAAAAGAAGACGATCCAACACAAAACTGTGATATTGTTCTCCAGCAAAGAGGCAGACATTTGTGGAGAGTTTCTCAACTTCACATTCGGAAATGCCAGGTAACGGCCGCGACGACCCTTGAAACCAATTCCACGAAACGGCCCTCTTCCGCTGGAGAGGTCACAGACTCGTCACAAGCATGTTGGCGTCGAAGCTGCAGAGACTGAGAGCCCAAGTCACGAGAGACAAGCAGCAGAGGAAGGTGGCGGTGGTTGCGGCAGTGGTTGCATGGTCAGAGGCACGTTCCAGCAGGTATCTGGGTCGAAGAGTCGAGACAGAAGTTTCAAATGCAATCAGTCAGATAAACCTTACGCCAGGTAAACCAGCGGCATGCGACTCGAGAAGGCTTATCCAACAAATGTGACACGTAGGGCCACGCCAGAAAACGTCTCCAGCATCTCCCGGCCAGCGGGCCGCAAATTTGGTTCAGGAAACAACCCAGCCTCATGGATCAACGAGCTAAGGCGCAAAACATCACAATGCGAGTCGACCATTCCGTCTGTATTGGCCAAAATCAAACTGTTACATAGCGTGCCTAAACTGGACAAGACACCATTATTATTTCTCGCCTTTGTTTCATTGCGTTTCCAGTGGTACCAGAATCAGAAAAAGTCAGATAAAAATGTGGTCTGTTTACTGCAAACTGATCTATGGCTCACGGTACTCCCCCCTCCCAAAAAAAAAACTAGCGGTCGCTCGACCGTATTTCGTACGCGGACATCAAAACGTGCAAATGCAAACCTCAATGACTCAAAATTTCTTTCCAAAGGTCCCCTCTGAATTCTTTATCTGATCAATCAAGATAACGAGGATGATATAATATATCCATTGTGATGCAATGCCGGCTGCCGGATCAAAAATCAGAAGGTTGTAGAAACTTCCCACCAATGTGAAGGTGTTTCCAGCGTCCGCACGTGCGAGAGTTACGGAACATCAGAGCTGCCAGCTCTGGGGTCGATATTCCAATAGTCGTGTCTTCGTGAAGAATTAAATACTGTGCCTTCCAGGGAAACGAGCATCTTTTTATGTCTATCTTGCCGCTTTTCTGCACCCCAGTGTAGCTACTCTTAACTGCATGAGCTAAACTGAAAGAAAATTTAACTAAAAAAACTTAAATGAAAAAGCAATTTAACTTCTTAACTGCTGCATGAACTGCAAATAAACATACCGCGCTTGGAAAAAACTGCTTCAGTCTCGTGAGCATATGGAGCCACAAGAATCCGATGTGCATGTGTCACACAATAGCAAGTTGTTATAGAGGTCTGCCCATGCGCGTAAAACGTCCGGTGGTCGTTTAGCAGGACTTGATTCGTTGTTATTAGGGCTTAGGGGCGCACCGACTTCGAGGTTATTCGACGCCCAGTTTTAGAGGGACCTGAAAGGCGTTCGTATTGCATGTGTCCATTTGCTATTAGCTCTTGTCCTGAACGTATTAAAGTCCATGCCCATCCATCAGTACCATGGGTCTCCCTAACCCTCGTTTGAAACATAAACGTAACCACTTACCTTCCCCGGATATACGATGGCGTCGTCAGCGAAGCATTCTTGGATGTGGTCCATGAAGAGTGTCATGCCATTCCTTCTGTAGAATAGTCCTTTCACTTCCGAGAACGAATCTGGGGCTTCCATGATCTTGTCACCAACTTGATACTGCGAACACGTCAGACGCTTAGCAAGCTGGGCAAAAAGTGTGAAAATGAATATCCTTCACTGACATGAATTACTTGGGCCTGAGCTCTGCAACGCTCACCAACGCTGCAAAAGTTCTACCTGAGTTCTTCATCAGTAAGGGTCTTGACCATGGTTTTCAGGTCGAGAGACGCTCTTATGGTAATATTTTCCATTCAGCTCCAAAGGTGCAATGTCAAATGTCGCAAATTTTGTACAATCAGGCCTGAACGATTCCACCCGTGTCGGAAACCAGAAGCATAGAAATTGCTATTCTTATGCCGAAATGTTGTGAGTGCACAGCATTTCACAAGAAATTCTAAATGTAATGGAGCTTTTCGTTGGTATCCAGTCGACCGAAGCGTAAAACCACAAAACCGTCGATACCGGCTGACGTGCACGCATTCCTCAGATATCAGCCTGTGCTTGGTGACGGTGTCTCGCGGATGCGGCCGACTGAGTGAACACTGTTCTTACCACTGTATGACGACATGCATAATGATTTTGCCAAAATGTTCTGCGATTACCGGCTGCACAGGTAACAACTCAGTTTCCCGATCATGAGTACCATGCTGCGCAGTCAAAATATCAGCCTTGCGGGGAACACGACAAGCAAGGCCAACTGTGCCTTTGTTGAAAACTGGAAGCGTGGGTTGAGGCAGCCTCGAACGTTTGGTGCATTCCTTTTGTTTAGTTTTGCTCCGCCATACAGGCGGATGTCTGCCTGTCTGTATTACTGTTTGGTATCCGAGGAATTACCAGTCGAAACCCAGCACGCGTCAGTGATATTGCTTGCTGTCATTAGTGAGGGATTAAAAAACGTCGTCAAAGCAAATGTTACAGAGTCGAAGCCAGGTTGGGCTGGGCGCTGAATTTGATTCTGCGTTGAAGGACGTTTCACTCAGCCTACAACGTCATTCGTAAAAGTTCACGGCTTCTATGGAAGTGTAATCATCCCTCTTCCAGCGCAAAAGCGACATGTATCTGAATCTCATACCAGGAGGAAAGAATCAGCTTCGCCGTTGTCCACTTCAGCTACCTCCACTTCAGCGGAAAACAGCTGGCACCCCTGTTGCTGCTGGTCGTATTCGAAACCCGCGCAGGTAGACAGTACCTGGAAATACAGCTCTGTCACACGGTTCGAGAACATTTCAGTCGGTGTAATCCATGGTATCCCGTCAGACAACTATCGTTACCGATTTTCCATCAAACACTGGCCATACCGTCTTCAGTTCATGTCAAACAGCAAAGCACTGTATGAAAAATGCCACCCGATAAAACCAAAAATGGCTGTTGTGAGCTCTCGAACTCTCGAACAACTGATTAACACGCGGACGGCTGGCCTATCAAATACGAAGAGCTCAAGGGATTAATCTGATCCCCCCAAGATCTCAAAAACTAACGGGGCTAGATCCACCAAATTTGCAGTGTAGATGTAACCCTAAAGGAGCTTTTTCATACACACCGTTGATGTTTCTTAAGTGCGACCTTCAAGGTCAAACGAGGTCAAAGAAGGTCAAATTTGATACTGGTCGCCAGAACCTCGCTTGTACCACGAAAACGGTTCGTCAAAGCGCCAAGATGTAACAGCCATTTTTGTGGGCCACGGAAAACTACAATAGGTGATATATAATTTGGAATGTCTGGGTCAGTATTTATGCTTACATTAGTGCTTCAGCAGAACTTTAGTCATATGGCTATAATTTCATGAAATGTCATATCTTGTTTTGTGGTGTCTCGGGGTAAATTCTGGCGTTGAATTCGATTTGGTACCCAAAAATACCTCACGATTCAAATTCCTGCCACCAAGGCCACCCAAGGTCATCTGAAGTCAACCCAGGTCACAGCCTTAAAGTGACCTTCGCAATTAAAATCGCGAGAATGTACTCTACAGAGTCAACTACCGTTGTCCTGTACTATTTTACCCCTAAAGTTTAACGCTGGTAAGTAAACCTTCATTGCGTCCTCCGGCTTCTTCAGAATAGTACGCAAGCACGGAATGCTAGACCGAAGGCAAAACCCATCTGATCCATATCTTTTTTACATCTATTTATTCTAGCGTGCATTATACTTCGGTAATTTTGGGCGCCACGTTCGAAATCAGTGTCAAAAAAAGAAGGTAAGTTGCTATAGAAAAGGGTGTACCAAGGTCAGTTGAGTTCATCTCAGGTCAGTGACTTGTGATCACACAAAAGAGACCAAAACCATCGGAATGTGTGTCAAACCATTCCTGACATTGTTTTGTACCATTTTGGCCCTGAATTAGGCACTGAACAACAAAGTGGTGGCGTTCCACTGTTTGGCGTCTACAGAAAACGGGTCCGCGCAAACACATTTTTGGTCATCTTTCCGATATCGACCCAAAACTTGGTGTATGGGTAGAAGATGAAGTGGCCTTTTACATATGTCCAGATTTTTTGGCTGAGATGATTAGAAAAGAAGTTTTATGTTCAGAAATAATTATTGATTTTTGACCTCGATCTGATCTCGTGGTCTGACCTCAGATCAATCAATCTGATTTCGTGTTTTTTTAGTTGGTTTTCTATGCACCTTTACAAAGCTTGAAAGTATGTCTTTAATACTATATTCGTGGCACCAGATTGAAGTTTACCGTAAAAATGACCATTTCTGAAAATCATGGCCCGACTTTCAACCGTTTTAACTTGGTGATCCTGAAAGACCTTGATATTTTTGTAACATCAAAAGATATGTTGTTCAGTTTTGTATAGCTGTTCCCAATTTGCTGTGGCTGCGCTACACCGTTTTAGACCTATTTTGGAAAACCTTAAGGGGTCAAACTGACCCCTTACCCGAACGCGTGTTAAATTATGCCCGTCAACAATCTGTCACAAAGAAGCTGGTGCTAAAAGTTCATAGAGTTCATATGATACACTCCACGCTTTGTGTTCGGTTAGCGTATTATGAAATGTAAAACACCTGCATTACAGCGTATACGCTGTAATACCGGTGTTTTACATTTCATAATTTAGGTCCCAAGTAGTGGTGTCGCGTAACAAGTTATACTACATAGAATAGTGCCCTATTAAGTCGTGTACAATTACAGCGCAAACGAGACAAAATTCTTACAGCTAAATTGCTCTGGGCGGTACCAATCACTTGATCGAGATTCCATTCCTGATAGTAAATATACATATAGTGGCATAATAACAAACAAAATGTTATGCAATGGTCGCCACGTCATGCGGAAGTGCGTGTCACATGATCTTCATTTTACGCCGTAGTGATCAGTGGCGGAAAAACACGCCTCAGATGTAATGCGTTACGTGATCTGTGACCTAGCTGCAGTAGTGCACGCAGGGGGGTTAAAAGAGTCAGGTGACCCAACGGAATTTTGGAAAAGCCCGCAGGTAAATAGGGCCCGAAGTTCGGGGAAACATGAACAGCAAAGGATCCTTAGGCCAGGGGCCAGCAAGCAGGGGCCCGTGGGCCAGTGCGCTCATTGGTAAGGCGCCCGTAGCGCACAGGCACGCGTGTCAGAGAGGTCCATGGGCCAGGGGTCCGTGAGCCAGGTGGTCGAAGGTTAGGAACCTGTAATCTAAGGCCAAGAACCATTGGTTCGGGGCCTTGCTAGGAATCCATAGGCTATGGCCCGCAAATTAAACAGAGGCCCGTATGTCATACGGGTCTGCAGGTTAGGGGCCCGTAAGCTAAGGCTCGTTGGATGGGGCCGATGGCTAGGGGCTAAAGGCTGGAATCTTGCGGCTAAAGGGCCCCGCACGTCAGGGGCTCGCAGATAAGGATGGACGCTGGTCAGGGGCCTGCGGTGGACTAGGGGCCCGGAGGTCATGGCCCACAGACCGGAGGGCTCGTCTGGTAGTGGTTCTTGAGACAAATTCAAAGGAGCTCAAAGGACTAGGGTCGGAGCGGGCCATGGGTTAGGCGTAAGATAGTCCCATGGGCCTCGGCCCACTTGTCAAGAGCTCGTGGCAGGGGTCCGTAAGCCAGGGTCTCGCGGCTGGATATCCGCAAGCCAGGTGCGTGGAAACCAGGAGCCCATGCGCCAGAGATCCGTAGACCAGGCGGCAGGGGAGCGGGAGCTTCAGAAAAGTTGGAGGAAACTTTTGAGGCCTCTCCTTTCCATATCTCCAGCGTCGCTTCCTGCCTTATCCATCCCCCAAAATTTTCTGAGATCTTCAAATATGCTGCACTCTTGTAGGTCACCAGCAAATGAGTCTTTATTCTCGTCGTTTTTCTTCTTTTTGAGGGCCACTGCTTAACTTGTGGGGCTCTGGCTTACGGGCACCGAGCCATGGGCCCTTAACCAACAGGTTTCCTGGATTCCGGGCCTCCGGCCAGCGGCCTCCCCTGGCCTGCGGGCCCTCTGGGTTATGGACTCTTGGTCTGCGAGCCTCTTTAGCATTCGGGTCCGTGTCCTGCACGCCCCTAACCAACGTGTCCCATGGCTTGTGACCCTCTGGCTTGCGGACCCCTCCGGCATGCCGTGTCCCGAGCTACGGACCCGTAGACGATCGGTGCCTTGGCTTAGAACTGGGCGTCTGATTTAGGGGCCCTTAGCCATGGGCCCTTAACCAATGGGTTCCCTAGATTATGGACCGCTGGCCTACGGGCCACCTGGCTTATATGCCCCGGGCCTGCGGGCCCTGCTTGACTCAGGACCCCCTGGCCTACAGGCTCATTACACATTCATAGGTGAGGCCTTACCAACAGGTTCCATGGTTTACGGGCCATTTTGGCACGCGGGCCCGTGCGCGACTGGCCCTGACAAACGGCTCATTGTCGTTTGTTAGACCCGTTGCCAGGGGTCTCCACGCATGCGGGCCCCTGACATACGGGCCCTTGCCTGCTGGCCCCAGGTTTACGAACCCCTTCGCGTTCATGTTTCCCCGAGCTACGAGCCCCATTTACTTGCCGGCCACTTTTACACATTTACACACGGGCCACACACACAAAATTTCGGGGGGGGAGGGTTAGCTGACCCATTTGACCCCCTGCGTGCGCAGTCTGTAACTCTGTAACTGTGACTGGGTCACAGATTAGGTATAACATTACATCTAAGGCGTGTTTTTCGCCATTGATCACTATACCTAAGACTAAAGATGATGCGATGGGCACCTCCGCATTATGTGGTGATGACGTAACACTTTGCCTGTTATATGTCACTGCAGCTATCTAATATAGTGAATTAGTAGCGTTTGTGTCCGTGTGTCCGGATTTTTAGCCAGGCGCACAGCACAGACAGCTGCACCATTAACGGTGAAATTTGCACACACGGCAGGTTCAACCTTTCTGACAATTCATGTCATAACTTAATGCCGCTCCGACGCCGGCGTCCGCTATAGCACGTGCGAGAACGGAGGCATGTTTCCGGACTTTTATCTACGAGAAACTTATCGCACGTTGCCAGGTCTTGAAAAGACAGATAGCCCTAGAACAGACAATGATGGATTTAGGATCCCACATTTCAGTAGATGAGTCATTTACGCCAATAACCCTTAATCAGAACAATTTCGGTGATGGGACTCACAATGAAACGGAGTCGTAGTGATGCAAAAGCGTCAAACAAAACGCAAAAAATATGCAAATTGTCATGCCACCCAGCCCACTAATTGGGCTTTACAACCGGTCTCTTTCATGGCCTTATGTACATCAAATGTGAGCGCTTTTCACAAGCAAAAACGTTGTTTGCCCAAAGCACCTAGATAATAAGCATGGCTGTGGGGTACAGGTCAAAACTGTGAAATGCCGGGTTTTGGTGTTGACCATAGCTGGACCAATGAGAGATGGGATGCGGCTTGGAGTTTTGAGAGTTTTGAACCTCTCATACGCATTCTATCTGAGATGTATCTGAGTACTCTACAAGAGACGATGCCACCGGTGCCAACAGTGTCTCATCTACGTGTAGCGAAGCAGGCAAGAACCGCTTGTGAAATATACTAGATTAGTAGCACACGTATGCGTGCCCAGATTTCCAGTCCGACGCACAGCACAGACGGCTGCACCGATGGCGATGAAATTCACACACACGACGGGTTAAACCTTTGTGAGACTCGCGGCATAAATTCATGACGACCCAAAATCATCAAAGCACGCACGAAAAGGGGACATGCTTTCCGACTTTTATCAATGGGAAACCAACCGCATTTCTTCAGGGCATGAAAAGCATACAACAATAGCTCGTGCAGCAACGGCCTCAGGACCACTGATTGTTTTTCTCAACAGATTTTATCGACATATTATGATGTAACAACATTGTGCGGTGCAACAGTCGGTAAAATCTTAAGACTCCTTCCAACAGCCTGAGTGTGAATGACAGCAGCGTAAACACCCTAGAATTCAGATTAGCTTTCTGCAGCATGCAAAGGAGCATATTTCCAGAAGGCGCGCAGCACGCTGTGAAAACAGGAAATCATGACTTATCTAGTTTATGACTTATCTGGTGTATTTGTATGCCTCACAAACAATGAAACAATCTACCTCGTCTTAGGCTATTTCAAAACGCATGTCATCAAAATAAACGACGCATGAAGGGAAATACTTCAAAGGAAATCGACGTGCAACGTGTTCCCAGTAATGACATCAATGGAAGATATTTCAACGGCTACAAGTTATTTTGCCTGAACGACTGTTTTTTTACACTATTCAGAGGTACTCTGTCAAGTAAAGCTGGCTATGGCTCGCCACATTAGGTCCAGTCGGAACTCATTCTGCTGGGACTATTAAACGGGATACTTTTCCAGTGGCAGATTTCCCTCTTAGAAAACGTTGCCAGGATTTCCTAAGGCCGCAGTTCAAAACCTGGCGGCTGAAACACTTTAAATTCGAATTTGTTTCTGATATTTTGAAATGAAACTTGATTGTATATTTGAAATTCGAAAAGCTCCAAAAAATCGATTATGAAAAGTCGAAAAACACGTCAAATCTGACAAGTGGCGCCGCTCTGCGCCTACCAATGCGCGCCACGGTCCGACCAAATCACCTTGCAACGTGTCTCGCACTCGATGAAGCTGTCAGCCTTGTCTGGACCAGCCAGTTGGCCACTGGAGCTCAGTCTGCCCTTTCCTACGGGCACGGACGTCAGGCCAGCTCCTGAAAAACAGTTACAGGTCGCCTCCGATAAACAGCCACTGTCGTTCTCGAGCGTTCGCCGAGGCTTCCATGCCTTTCAGACACGGGACAGTGATTGAAACACATCATGCACTTTTCACAGTACTAGGTAGACCAAGGAGTGTATGTGATAATGATGTTGGACAGCTTTTCTAAGTAGGGATGCCGTTTGTATTCTTTTAGTAGGTTCAAAGTCCCACCAATATGAATCTGAGCCCCACCAGTGTCAGTTTGGGTACCTCGGATGCAACTGGCCAGACTGAGCTTTAAAACTGGGTATTTTAAATCGGTCTGTCCGTCGTTTTTGCCATTTGGCAAAGAAAGAGAAATGTACAGTTTATATATACATATATATATATATATGATATATATATATATATATATATATATATATATATATATATATATATATATGGGGTGCTTTTGCCCATAGCGATGACACATAAAACGGGAAACGCAAACAGCACCAAGCATCGTTTCGGTTCCGACCAGCTTTCTCGGAAGCCACAGGTCGGATCGGCTGGAAACGCAGCCGCATGGAAAAACAACTGAACGGGCAAGCGCGTGATACACAGCACGTTTGAATGCGCGCGGCACGTGCCACGCGCGGGCGACGGTAATGCGAAAAGCCTGTTTCTAGGCGTTTTTCAGGATTGGGTGCGGTGCTGGCGATCCAGAGATCGCAGCGAATCGGAAGAAGTTTTACGGTGTAGCTCCGTGTACAGTCTTTCGTTCATATCGCAAGTCCAAAGGCTTCGGCCCACGGTTCGGACGCAACGCCGCCTGGAAGCAGACGATACAGTCATTCTCGAACGTCTTATTAATTCAACTTCAATATGGTTTGAAGGCCGTCGGCTTTTTGCAATGAAAATCACATCGACGTGTAGCCCCTTCTTTTGTGCTCCATATCAACCCAAATAATCATATGTTATCGCAGTAAGGCTGTAATAGGCCGTTTGGAAAACTCCTGCATGCCCTAATGCAAATGTGTGGCGAAATAATAACACGCCGTCTGCAATCACTAACTCATTTCACAGCCAAATAAAATGGATAGCGCATGCGCGGCTCAAAACCTAGGACACGCGAAGTCAAAAATTTGGCACATTGCGTTGTCAGAGTGATCTTGGTTTGAGCGGGCTGTCGTGGCCATCCAGGGACAGTAACTTGAAATAGATATCCCTATAAAAGAAGTTGAGCAATATATTGCATAACGTTCTGTACGTGTTTAAGAGAAGTCCCAGAGAAAAGAACAAAATGGCTCTTTCCCACGTCTTTCGTTTGCAGTATTGTATTATCACATGATAGCTTCAACTGCGCATCTGCAAATGGCAGCAGAGCGCATCAGAACAGACGAATATTTTGCCCCCCCCCAGCGGAAAAGGCATCAGAGCCCAGATATCGTTCGATAGCACGTGCCGCATTCTCTGATAGGTAAGCACCGAGTATCCTCAGTGATCCGCAGGTCACGGCCGACAGGCGGCGCCACCGGCGACCGGGGCGGCCCGGTGCAGCTAACCGGCCCCGGCACCGGAGCTGTCGACTGCATGCAATAGAAAACGCCGAACACAGTACAGTACAACGTGCTTTTGCAAAACAAAACAATAGCGTAATGTCTACCCAGCAAAACACTTCGGCGTAATACCCCGGTGATGAAACAAGATCCGTATCATCAGCACAAAGGTACATTTTCTCAACGTCACATGTCGAAAAAATGAATTTAAGGCATACGTGGACTGACAAGATTCACCCAGTCATATGCCTCACCGCAACGTTTTTCTTGTTCTGCGCAGTCAACTGCCAGGGTGGGGCATTGGGTGGTGACTGCGCATTTTACGTAACCGAAAACAAGTTATGCAAATGGAACCGATGCATACCATACATATTAAGTGTACCGCCACCGGTACATATCAAACTTAAGATGCAAAATCACGTTCTGTAGTACCGACCTCCTTTCATTTACTAGACTGTGGTTTTCAGAATCAAATCCAAGAACGATGTTCCTTTTGTCAAGCAGAACCTGCTCGGATCTAGACAAGTCTAAAGCTATCTGAGCCGTGTCCCACATCTGTTTGGACGCGGGCAGCGCCAGAACAGGTGAATCAAAGTTTCCGGTGCACTTTTACACAAAGCACAGTGAGGGCGTTCATCATCACATGCAGCTAGAAAAGAATTAGTGGTCAGTATTTTGTGCGGTAGTTTGTCCTGAAACCAAATGATTTTCTCGCTCTTCGTGCAAAATTCAAGCCTCCAATAAACATCAAGCCAGTCTGTTTCCACCTAAATCTCGTCTCCATTTTTGTTCCGCTATCGTGGGTTCGGTTTTACCTCCCACATTATGTATACTGTGCGTGTAGATATGTCTATGTACCTTCCTCTCATTAACACCTTTTGATCACTTTCCACCAACTTGTAGACTGTCCGCATTCCACCGCCATTACTTTGGACAGTATTTTAAACGAAGCGTTTAAGAGCAATGCAGACCTTCGGGAACTCTTCGGGTTTATTGCCTTTCGAAATCAGTGCAACGGTACCCTGTCTCTGAGACCCGGACAGTAATCCTATGTCGATGTCACGGTTAAGTGATCGCACCAGAAAACTATCAAGCGGGTTCCAGAGGAATTTTAAGAAACTGACATTTAAGCTATCATTTTCATGTTAAAAACGGCAAGGCTGGCTTCTCTAATTGTTTCAGGACTCTTGAGTGAGTCAGTGTCATGTGCAGTTAACTTTGAAAAACCGCCTCCGATGTTCGACTCGTAACCGCGCATGTCTCCAAATGACTGTGCCCTGTACATACTTACAAACTTAAATAGTGTCTTCCGGTTTCTTGTAGTAGTTTACTATTTTCGATCACAACTTTACCATTAATACCGAGACAGGATATGTATTTAGCAGTATTCTACCGTTTTTCCAAACCACAGAAACCAAACCACAGTACCCCGCGGGCACGAGCTCTCTGAGCAGCACTCTCGGGTTTAGCCTTACGCAGCGCTTTGAGCTCACGTCGCAAGGTGTCTCTCTCTCTCCCCCCCCTCTCTCTCTCTCTCTCTCTCTCTCTCTCTCTCTCTCTAAATCCTTAAGCATTTGTTAAGCCGCGTATTTTACAAAGCAAAAATTCGAAGAAAAGCTGTTCATCAAGAGAAAACTGGAAATCACGAGTATTCACCTGTAAACAACCCATCCTGATCACAAATCTTTCAGACATCCAGACCCATTGTCCGGCTTTAATTCTACCTGACTTAAACATCGGACGTGCCGAACAAGTGGACGGACCATGATGATTGCGTTCCATCTTATCATGCAAACGTTCCACAGATAAACAAAACCTTGTTTAACAGACCGCCTGATGACGTCATCGGACGTCTGCATCACCCGCCTCTGGCATCAGATCATTGAAACGGGTGCTGAGCAGACAATCACGACAGCCTCCTACGTCCTTAAAACCGTCACGACATATCACCACTGGTGTCTGACAATGAACGCCAGGCAGCATCTGAAGTCGTCGACTCACCGTGACCGAATGGGAAAGACTGTCTGCCGTAGCCTCGGACAGTGTTCCGTCTCGACCTCGACCGAAGTCGTTTTCTTAAACACGATTTTGCACTCTAATGCACATTATGTGCATCCTATTGTGCATGGTAAATTAGTAATGGACGGATATGTAAGTTTTAGTAAGTAGGCTACAGTTTTTGGAACGCGTGTTTGCTTGTTTGCTTGTGTGTCAAAGATTTCTTGTGAATTGCTGAGAGAACCAAGACAATTGCAGTACATGTTGCATTGGTGAATTCCTCATTGTATAGGCTCCGTTGCAATATATAAGTTGGCACGCTGATGTATGCTGACGGTCCTGATTCTGATGCGAATATATGATCAATATTTACCAATTGTTCACGACGCAAAGGTGTGCTAGGAAAAGGGCACCCTCTCCGGTCTTTGGCGCTTTTGTGTTTGGAATCGCTGGACGAAAATGATCCACCAATAATTTTCTTCCCGAGAGTACACAAAATGTCAAAGAAAACGGACTATGTCACGACAACATCCGGCGAATCTAGCAAGCTAGCATGCTCTGAGCATAAACGCAGCATGACACGTTGTTGGAGTCGCAATTTTCGCTGGCTGTAACGCCGGGGTCTAACGTCGTGATCTCAGTCGTTTAATGCATTTACGAACACATCTGCTTGACCGTTCGATCCCTTGAACGAGCTTTATGTGTTCCATAATTCTCACGTATATTTTACGCTGCGTGCGTATCATATTTTTTAGTGCAGGATCGGAAATAATGTCGCATGCCAAGAGTCTCTCACGATGTCCCCTTCATGCTATGCATACTTCAGCTAGTAAAAATAAATTCAAATTTACACCGAAAGGACTTAGCGCTGAGACACAACACAGTGTCTTCCGCATTCCTAAGATGTGGAATGATAAGATCTGAATCACTTTAAACTAAGATTCTTAATGAAAAACTGGAAATATCTCTAGAATCAGAACACTTCTATTTCCTCTCCTCAAGCTTGAGTTCAATAATCCAGAGCAAGACTTCTGTAAAAGTGAATCAGCGTCTGAAATATAAAAATACGAATGCCATTGGTATTCCTTACGAGACAAATGCAACGATGCTTCCCGTAAACAAAGCCACTTACAGAATCAACGCGTGCATCATTGCACCCGGTATTTCTGGGCATTGCAGGGACATAATGGTAGAAGCGACGGTTTATGCTTCACCACATATAAAAACAACTATGTAGCCGCCCGAAGTGCAAAAAAACGGCCAACTCACCTACCAGAGTGCATAACAGATTAGGAACTTATCACGCACAATTTTTGACATGCTGAGGCTTTTGCAGTTTTCAACGGTTATAGAAAATAGGTATCGACGTACCAAATTACCTTCAAAATCAGGACTTTATTTTTAACTTTCAGTGACGTACAGCACTTTATCCTGACTCTCCCTACAAACGACGACACTCCCCATCTAACTCTGGTTGCTGAAAGGCCGCTGCAGATACCTTTCGTTTTTGCCAATTCTGCCATGCTTCTAACACGAACAACTGGCTACCGCTGTCCAATCGTCATCTTTGTGACAATGTTTGATAGGCTGTGTCATGACTTTAGTGATGGATTTCGCCGAAGCAGATTTGGTTTGTGACAGCCCAGCACTATTTTCACCTCTGGTGGCAGCACTCCATTGACTACCTTTGCCATCGGTCCGTAGTTTCTATGCTCCTTGTGCCCTCCCACTTGCCCGCTGAAGGTCGCTCTGTGACGAGTGTGCAATGTTTGAGACCGCGAGGTGACTACCTGACGCATATACGTGTTGGACAGCGAAGACCTTTGGTGACTGGCGGTGGAGCTCGCGAGAAAGACTGTCACGGCCGAGGTCGTCACCAGTAAATTATCACTGCAGCAGGCAATACGCCGTGGCCCTTACGAGCACAGAGTCCGTCCGGCGTCAACTGCAGTCCTCCGCCACAGGTGCAGAACCCGTCCGCGCAGGTGGAGTTCGCTTCAAACAGGCGGCAGTCCTCGGCGGCGCTGCAGGGCTCACCAGGCCTGCCTGGAGCGACAGGGACCTGTGTCGGTCATGGCTTCGGTTTACCACCCCGAAACCTCGGCTCAGGCAGAGTTTCGGGACACTGATGCACCTGAACATGAACCTTTTACACCCGAAGACATAATTCGTACCTTCATCTCCTTTTTTGTCTCTAGTATCACCAACGGCGTGTTTTCTGAGGGAGAAGACTGTCCAGACCAGACGCATTTGTTCCACGTTTGCTTCCTCTACATCGGCGGCGTGGACTGGGACATTCCAAGGCTGGAGGACGGCATTGGGCCGCGTCACCTGCGACTTCTTTCAAGGTGAAATCCACGGCATTCGACAGGCGAAAGGAGCATTTGACCTCCCTCGCTGAGTCCACAGTGGAGGCACTGCCTGATACAGCTACGTCAACAGAGAAATCTTGTAATAAAAAACTTATCAATGATTGGCAATGATCAAAGGGTGTAATCAGGACATGGCTATTCTGGTTGATGCTATACGAACCAGAAGGTGGATGGCGGATCCAGCAGACGACGAACTTTATGTCTCAGAAGTCACTGAACGGTTCGCAAACAAAAGTTGAAATCAAAAATTACGCTCAAGTGAAATGTGTAATCACAATGAGTTTCATTCAGTGCAACACTAGGCAACATCCTCCCCCATGAGTGCAACACTGCACTTCATTCAACGACGAGGGTTCATTACACGTACAACACACACAGCATTAGTCTGCAACATTACAGGGCATCAATGGCTGCAAACGTCGAATCTCGAGTCCGTTAATGCGTCACCATATCCCCAATCAATCATGACCGCTGATGGTCGCAATATTTTGATGACTATGATGACAATATTTTCAACCGACACGATCTAATTATTCCCTGCTTCGGCAAAATGTAAAGGTTTGGGACGTTTTACCACGTATCAGCTCACGAGAATTTGCCGACCTCTTCTGGTGCTGTCTGATACTGCCAAATGTGCTGAACCATTTAAACACCCATACGAAAAATGTCTTACCTAAATCGCATCCAGTGGCAGGCAACAATGTTTGATAATCGAAAACATACCACAGTTATAAATACGATTCAGAATGAAAGGTGTTCATAACGCCTAAAAAAGAACAGAAGAGAAAAACGCCAGACAGCTGTTTCTGTTGCCGCGACTGAGAACGGACACTCACTGTAGCCACGGCGTCTGAAAATGTTCTTGCCGGCCGTGCTGCTGTCCGTGGTCTTCTGGGAGGGGATCTGGCCCAGTCGCTGGCACTTCCCCAGGTCTCCGTGGTGGGCGTAGCCGAAACAGGCTGGGTCGGCCATGCATCCGAGCTGACAGGTGCCTGTAACCGGTGACGCATGAGCTAAGGCGCGTCTCATTCGTGCCATCTAGAATGTTGTAATGACTAGCAAAAAGTCGCAGAAGAGCGTCCACATGTGTGCTGCGTCTTCGAGTGTTAGGAGCCCCTCTGTTTTTTCTCATTTGTGGGAATTAGATAAAGGCTCGAAAAGAAACTTCGACAGCAACGTTAATGGACGGATTACGTATATGTTGCGTGAAAAATGGGAAACAGCCTTCGCATTTCTAAAACTTTGGCAGCACTTATGCTCTTTCTTCGTCCATGTCCTCGTCAAGGACGTCTGACTAGGGGAGGGGAGGGGGTCAAGGGGAGAATGAACAATGTCTGAAACCAAAAAAAAACATCATCAAGTCATCTTACGTTTTTATGCGTTTTTTTTTTACCTGGGTGTACCATACATTTAAGACTGAGTCGCGGTGCAGTAGCCAGATGGTCGCATGTTGCGACCCTCTGAAATGGAAGACAGTATGCACACAACTTCCCTGAACTGGCCTTCTCCATGTCAAACTTCCTAGAAGCCGAGACTTCGAAATGGGCCAATTGCGTACAATCATTAGAAATTTATAAATTTTCTGGATGTCTCCCATTTTGGTGACACTGCACCCAGACACGCAGACTTTTATCATATATCTCGACAATTTACCGCACAGCTCATTTTGTAATCACGCGACCAACAAACAAAAATGAAGAACATATGCATTTCACTGAGATCAAAAGTAAAACGTACAGCGCGTGAAACTTTTGGTATCAAACAGTATGAGTTTGGTATGAAAGAGTGGTGTCTCGTTAAAGGTAAACAATAAGTACCCAGGCAAAAAAGTGACGTCGTTTTAGAGAATGCGCACGAACAGGTTTATGACATACGCTAAACATGTTGGCCCTGGTCAAATGACCTTGTTTTGGAATGACACGTCTCGTGACGCTTTATTACTGCCTTCGCTCGGCCTCTTTCCCAGACGGTATTTGTGAAATGATCTGTCAGAAATCTGTTTTGGGTAATTTTCAGGCGGAAAAAAATACAGTTAATGAGAGAATTGAAATGTAAATGAAGACACATACACAAAATGCCAACATAACCTATTTATCCGATGTTTTAAAAAGCTAAAAGCAGACAAAATAGTGTACTTTCACAAACTACACGAGACATTGTTTTTTACATATCTAAACCTATCATTCAGTTAATAAAAAATGTCGTATCCAAACATGTACAATCATGTGCTCCAAACTCATTCCCCGAGTCCTCTTCTCAAGCAATAAAAATGTTATCTCCTTAAAAAAGTTTGGCAAATTAGGTTTTATAATTTCAATTACTTACACTGCGCAACAAAGAACTGACGAAACTAAAAAGACCATGCCACATGAAAGACGGATGGGGCTCTTTTTGTGACCCAAACGGCGTTTTCCTCTTCTGTGTCTACAACAGAGGTGTTTCGGAACGGACTTTATCAGCTGTTATAGACATGCTAGTAAATAATTATACCCGTGGTACGCAATTGTGATTACCGTTTTCGACCGCCACCTCGTGTCACACCTGCGCCATGCGCCGGATTTACTGCGGAGAGTGTGATCTGCGAGTGTGACTGTTCCTCTTTCTTGCACTTACAATGATCTTTCCCTTATCTTTCTTTGTTTTAAATGCCGACAAGAGGCTTTAACGGCCACCATATATAGCGGATGGCCTTAATAAAAAGCCTGAGTTTGAGTCCGAAATAGTCCGATGCATGTGTGGCCTATTTTTTGGCGAGTTTTGACGACTGCCATTTTTTGCTACAAGTAACAATGGCTACTGAAGATTTAAGGCAGCAAATAGAAGCCAGTTTGTAGAGTGTACATTGTTATTCACATATGTGAGTTTTGTTTGCAGATATCTGACTGATAGTTGTCATTGTGTATGAACTTACAGCATTGTCATTGAAACTGAACCGTACAGCCCAGCTAGTTCATTCACAGCCGTTTTTTGTAAATGTGAATTAGTGAGCTTTGGGCCGGGTGAGCATTTTGTTATATTTTGATCAGTGTATTTTTTATGACAATAGAGTTAACTATAATGCTGCGAAAACATTGCCGCGTGGTTTCATCGTCGTTATTACATCCGATCAACGTTATACAGACTAAATTGGACCTGTCCATCGCAGACTGACAATGTCACCTATGCTGGCGATCTGCCTACTTATCTGCCGGACGAGAGCGATTCATCGCCAGTATAGGTGTATGTCAGTATGTCACCTATACTGGCGATCTGCCCACTTATCTGCCTGACGAGAGCGATTCATCGCCAGTATAGGTGACATCGACAAGAATGGTTCTCGCCCAGCAGCACAGCAGCACTGCAGCCCACTACACTGCGTATGTCTCTTCGAGGCGACGCAGGTTCATTTGCATTGATTGCACCGGCGCTGTGCCCATGTACGCCAACTTGTAATGACAGCTGTTTAATTGTCAAATTATACACGGTGTACAACTTTCCCTGCGATGCGACGCTTAGATTTGTAATGGGCTAGTGCCATGGTCTGTGGCAGTGACCCGGCTAAAATGAAGACGTATTGGGAAAACCCAGGTGCTGTGTTTAAACAATGTCCATCTTCCATTTTGCTACTTTTTACATGGCCTGGCAAGTAGACAGCCAGTAAGCTTATCAACTGCGGTGTGCCTTCGTCCGTGAAGAACGCAGCTGAGGAAGAGCCGTCGCTGCCGTGACAATTGTGGAAGCTACTATTCTTATTATCATTATTGCCTTTCTATTTGCGCCTTTTTAGCTATGTAGCTAATCATTCCCATCTTTCTACGTTATTTTACTGATATCTGTCAGTATAAGAATTCAATTTTGAATTTTTGTCAATATGTACTCTTAAATATACCACTGTATTTTGTGTGTTAATTCTGACATTGTTCAGATGCACGTCTTACTCCACTGACGATTGACTAAGAGAATAAGTCCGATAGTTTGATTAAGAGGGACTTAAAAACAAACGATTGCAAGAAATCCACTCCATAATTTTGGGGATAACCTGACGTATTTCTTTACCAAATGCTAGGATATCTCTTTTGCATCGGCACGTGCGACTGGTTCGCCTCAGTGTTTTTTGATCTGGGAATATATAATACCACACGGGGCCTTGTAAAATAGTTTTCCAGGACCGAGGTCGCTGTTGCCCGAGACCGAAGGTCGAGGGCAGAAACTGCAACAGCGGCCAAGGCCCTGGGAAGTTATTCCGGCCCAAGATATCTTATTCCGGCCCACGTGTGCTACAGTTTTTACCAAATACTGCCCTGTGCCAGCACATGGAGGTTAAAACGTTTGAAAGCCCATCTATGGCCATCGTCGTCAACAAAACCGAATCTTTTTGGAAAGGCACCATCTGACACCGGTGCCATTTGTCACCAAACGCCACTCTGAGTGGTTGCAGAGCTTATACAGCAACAGCTGCAGTCTGAAACAGTTTCTACAAATTGCAGTCGTATTTTTGTCCGAGTAACCGTTTGCGCGTGATTAGGTAAAGAATTTCGGCCCGTGGTCAAAACTGTTTCCACAGATCAAAAAACATTGAGACGAAATGTAATACAACACGCACGAGCTAACGCGAAAAGGATACCTCAACTTTTGGCAAAACTTTTTTTTTACCACAGGCCAAATTGTTTTATCTAATCGCGCGCAAGCAGTTATTCGAACAAAAACACGACTGGACTTTGCTGAAGCAGTTTCAGATTGTAACTGTTGCTGTGCAAACTTTGCATACACTCAGAGTGACGTTTGGTGTTCGTTGCTCCTTGTTCACTGGAAACTGACATCGGTGTCTGTATTATCAATTTGCTGTCTTTCAGACAACGTCAGTCAGGGGAAGAAGTATTCACGGTACTTGTTTCTTAGCTTTCTCTGGTATCCTTTCTACCTTTAGTCAGAAAAGAGCAGATTACTACGATCCATTTAGCCTTGCTTTAGATGTACGCAAGGCCCCTTGGCCTTGGCTAAGGTGTAAGCGAGACCCACTTGGCTTTGCTTTTCCCATGAGCTTCCAAACGTTTTAACCAAAATTCAGTCTTCCTTAAGGTCTCCTTGCTACGGCTAGGCTGAATAAACGCTTCAATTGTCTCCCCATGGCCTTCTTCCCCGATGTCATAACACATGTACAGCAGGAAGAATGGTTTTAATTTGCTCTCCATGTTCTGGCACACAGCAGAATTTGGCACAAAACCATATCACGTTTGGATAGCAATAATTTCTTAAGACCTTGGTCGCTGCTGAATTTCTACCAGAGACCGAAAGTCGAGGGCGGAAATTGCAACACCGACTTCGGTCCTGGAAAATCATTTTACCCGTCCCGTGTGGTGTTGCATATTCTTGCATTTCACTAGGAGACCTACCACTAAATGTCAATGCTGCATCATCAGAAAACAGAAAGAATTTGTCATCGTCAGCTATATATATATATATATATATATATATATATATATATATATATATATATATATATATATATATATATATATATATGTGTGTCAGAAAACAGAAAGACTTTGTCATCGTCATCTATATATGTATATATATATATACATATATATACATATTCATCCATATACCAAATAAATGACAAGGGGCCCAGCAATGAATCCTGTTGGGGCACCAATGTCTGTGTTTCAACCTTCAGAGAACAAGCTGATAACAATGACAACCTCCTTTCTGTTAGTCAAATGCACTTCCAGCAAATAATGAATGTTTCTCCTGAATCCTAATAGATGCAGTTTTTTTCTAACAGAATACTTCTGTCAACGGTATCAAATTAGAGTCCCATGATATCTTGTCATTTTAAAGGGATTTAGTTGCTTCGTCGACAGCGCAATGGGACTGTAGGCACTATGACCTTTTGAAATCGGAATTCATAGTGTGAGAGCATCAAATTGTCTCTCAAAATAAGCAATCATAAATGAATGCGTCATTTTCTGAGGAATTCTTGACAGAATTGGCAAAAGTGGAATTGGTCGATAATTGCCAAATCGGTGAAAATCCTCTACTATGTGTTACTACCGTAACTTCATTACGGTCTTATTTCCAACGATTGTTTCAAATGAGGACTTAACAAGATATCTCATTTCGTTATTGATCCCAGATTTTGTTTTATCGATGTAATGTATAAACAGTTGTTCTATGATGCTTAGGATGACGTGCTGTGGTTCCAAAAGAGGTGAACTCCTGTGATGAGATGTGGAGGCCCAAAGTCTTTACGACGAGGGCAATCAGTCAACGCAGGGTGCATTCCTCACCACAACGGGGATGTTGATATAACGATTTCGATAACTTTACCAATGTTAAACACAGCCACTGCCGGGCAAATCTCATCATTTTGCCCTCACCCCAAATCCCCCTGTTTGCAGAGGCCCCAACTTCCTCAGAAAATTACCGCGGCGCCGCGCAGTTTCCCGCGGACCACTTACATTCGTTGGCGATGGTCTCCGACGTGACCGCCGAGCTGATCACCTCCCTGCCGTCGGACGCTCTGAACACCTTTTTGAACTCGAACGCGACCGGAGGCAGGTCCCTGGCGCCCACATGCTCGTCCGCTGCCGCTCTCCCGGCCGGCTCCAGCGCCAGAGCTGCAGACGGCAGCAGCAGCCAGGCGACCAAACGAGGCCGCATCGTGCCGCTACTCCGGTCCGGACGCCAGCAACGCTCGCCGTCTGGCCTGGAAATGCAAGCCATGAACGGAGGAAACAGGGCGGACAACAGCAACAAACGCAAGAGCGTGAGCTACCTGCGCCAGAAGCTCACGCGTGGGGCATCGCATAAATGCGCGACAAGCATTTGCCACGGGGAGTTCGGCACAGGGAAACTGGACGGTCTGCCGACAGCAGGATTACCCGACGCTGTCACCGCTGAGGTTCGCGCTCAGCAGGAGTGGTGGTCCTCCGAACGGTGAGCAGCAGGAGTGAGACGTGCGTGACGTTCGCGGCGAACGGCCGGCCAGGCTCTGGCCGGCTGGAACCTGGGAGGGAGCGGTCTGAAAGACTATTGAGCGGTCCGTCCATGCCGGACCCCGCGTCACAGCAACCGACCAACCTGACCCAAACACACTTCGAAATATAAACCTTCACACTGTCTGACACCTGCGCATGCTGCGTCACTTCGGGGCGAGCCTCACTGAGGGCTGCGTTAAACCTCGCCGGGTTTCAGAGGCACTATCAATGCCTTTTTGCTATTTCATTAACACCGCGAAATTTTCAAATGCTATATGTTCGTCTTTTACAGCAGATACAGGAATCTGAGTTTCTTTTATCCAGCCGTTTGTGACATATGACCTGTTTGCCATGAGCCGCTCGGGAGTGAATTTTTCACTGCTGACCATGTCTAAGGCTTTGCTTCTCCCCAGCATTCGCTATTTGATCTTTGACAGTCCGGGGATTAGTACAACCCCCTCCCCCAGCCATTTCCAGACCTGGTGTGACAGAGCGACGAAACAAAACCAAGCGTGAAATTAGGTCTTTCAGCTACAAGGTGATGCATAATTTGACGTTTTAAGTCACAAAGTGGCCTTACTGGCGGCCTCAAAGAAATTCATGTCGGTATCTTCTGGTTTTCATTTGCTCTTGTTAAACGTAACATAAAGCGCGCCCTTAAAAGACCCAAAACTACTTCTGGCAATGAGTTAAGACCAATAAAATCATGCAATCAACGTTTCCTGCAACAACATGATCTCTCCAAGGTCGATGAAAGGTCAAAAATGACAGTGACCTTTATTCGTGATTTTGACCAAAGATAACCTCAACCAAAATGACGTCGTAGGTCGGTTGGTTGGCTATTGGGTTATTTAACGACGCTGTCGACTACCAGGGTCATTTCGCATTGCAACCTCTCACTCAAATTTCATGGTGTTGTACACCTTGCAAAGTCACTGACCTATGACCTCTTTTTCGGGGGCTTGTGGTGAAGAAACTTCGTTACGGCGATGAGCCTAAACGGATAACAAACATTCTAAGTGTCTTACTGTGTACTAAGCCTTGGTCAGTCTTAAACATGTGTGTCACTCATGTCAGTGGCCTGTACTTCAGCCCTTGCTTGGGTCAAGACCATCTAAAGTCAGAATCACGAATAAAGTCCACTATCCTTTTGACCTTTTATCGACCTTGGAGGGTTCCCGATGTTACCGAAAACGTTGTTTGCACGATTGTACGATTGTACTGGTCCTTACTCTTTGCCAGAAGTCGTTTTGGATCGTCAAGAGCTCAAGGCAAGCCGTATGTGTCACGCGGTCCGAGAGCAGGGACGAGACAGCGTTTGTCATCAGATACCCAAGACCCTTCTGTCTTTTCCACACGTGCGTGCCCAGCGACAGTGCTTGTCAGAAACCGCGAATTCTCGTCATAAACACCACAGTAAAGGCGATTGCACCTTTTCTGGTAATCATCACTGCGTCGACATGTCACCAAAGGGTATTTAGCCTGGTAATGATCCGTCCGTTTTCATTGAAATGCATTGCCATTCATCAAACTGCATAAACACCATTTAAGTTTTTCGCAGAACGTATCATATGTCCATATCATCCAGATACTTCAAGTTTCCGCGTGACAGAAAAGATGAAAATGTTGGGCGTTATCTTCCTGTTTTGGATCATCATGTCAATGACGATTTAAATACCTTGGGAACGCAACACATGAACTTTCCAATAAAAAGTCGGCACTCCAGGAGTATTTTTGGGAATTTTTACTTTGACGTTTGCGTGGGGGAGTGCCGCCGGAACAAAAGTTTAAAATCGATCCGGTCTAGTGTCTGTTGTCTTTTCTTTTGTATTTCTTTCTATATATCGGGACATATTCGCTCCAGCCCTGTGCCTAACTGAGCCAACAGATCGGCGCATGTCGCATACCGTTTGAAAGGTCCAGCGCATCCACTAATTTCCGTCACGCTGCGACCCGTCGTTAGCGCGTGCTGCGTCGTTCAGGGACGATTTTTGTCTAAACGTAAAGCGGGAAAAGCAAACAGCGCAAAACACGTTTCGGTTCCGACGAATTTTCTCGGCAACCATTGGTCGGATCACCTCGAGACGCACCAACCTGAAGCAAGAACTGAACGGGCAATTGCATGGCACACAGCAAGCTTTAATGCACGTGGCACGCGCAAGGGATGACAATGTGAAAAAGCCGTTTCTGGGCGTTTTTGAGGATTGGGTGGGGTGCTTGCAGTGAAGAGATCGCAGGGAAGCGGAAAAAACCTGACGGTGTAGCTCAATGTGCCGCCTTTCGTTCGTGCCGAAACCCTGACGGCTCCTGGCCAAGCTTCCAATCCAATCTAATCCAATGTCTTCAATCATTTGAACTGATTAAGTTTCTAAAAGTTCTTTTATGCTATGATATATTTCATGCGCACGAATATATTAGGTCATATGTACATGATCTGCCTGCTATCAACTTGAAACGTAAGTCGCAAGTAGAAGGCACTGTTTAAGTCATATGCAATCCGGGTTTTATATCTTGAAAATAAGCGTACAAACATTTAAATGCAACCAAATTTTGACTTTCGACGATGAGCTGACTTTGCAAAGTAACCTCAAATTAACAAAAATATTCTGGTATGTTTGCCCAAGTATTTACTTATACACTCAAATCGGGCTTGTGGAGCCCCCCCCCCTCCCCCATACGGAAATAATGCTCAAAATAATGTGGATGTGCCGTTCATGGGCAAAGAGCAAAATGGTTGCTTCCCATGTTTTCCACCTTTTGTGCTGGACGTCGAGACAGTGGTCAAGATCAGACCATGAAAGTGAAATGCCAAATCAGATCAAATGCGCTTTGAAACAAGGTATGTCATCCACACGAACGTACACCAAGGAGCACGTTACCGCCATTTATGACAAACCACGCCCAGAAGCCCAAAACCAACCAAACATCTCAAAGGTCAGACTGCTTTGAAGCCGATACGATTGGAAACCGATCAGTCCAGTGTTAATAAGCCTTGCCTAACCGGTACCGCTCAGGATGTGTCAAGTAGGGTACCCCCTCGGTTTTTCGTGAATAACTCTAACCCTCAGAGCCACCCCACCCAAACTTTCAGTACATGTCTATCAATCAATTTATGTATTCTGACATCAAAGCCATTTCCATGCTAGGTTAGGTCATGGAGATATGACTTCTTAAATGAACTCATGCGTGCGTGTTTTCTGTTGTCTTCGGCGGTGGCGCTAACATGCTTCGTTTTTTGATAATATCGCGAATATTACGCATCAATTATTTGGATTTATATAGCATAAGGTCACTAAACGGATATACAACCGTATCACGTCAACATCAGAGGTCATGCAAAATTCACCAAATGCAGCGTAAGGTCATGTCAGTTCACGTAATAGGTAGATGTCAAAAACAAATGAAATACAGCATTGTCTGTGGAGAATTGTTCAGTAGCAGAAGAGAGCAATTATTGTCCCTAGTCAGAACAAAAAGCGACTATCTGTCGTGACCTGGCTTGACCTTGACCCGATAAAAAGCAATTGAAGCGGATTTAATTCTCACAAGATGCCATTTCAGTTCTGAACATGATGCAGTTAAGAATCCCAGAGAGTGATTATTGCTCTTCGGCAGGAAGAGTAATGCAACTTTATCTGACCTGACCTGGACTGACCTTGACTGAATGAAAGGCAGGTATTCCAGAATCGCAGCACTGAGGACCATCGATTCGTTGAAGACCGGTCAGATCCAACGTTAGATCCTGAGATAACAGGGAGTGCTCTTTTTGACGTCCCCTCCCCCTCTCCGGCAGTCGCGGGTACGAAAACGCTCCAAGCAGAGCCGGGAAACGCGCAGCAAGCCCTAGTCTTGATACTATTTTAGTAAAGTCTGTTCGTCTTTCTGTCAAGAAATATTTGCTCCGGTCCAGGGCCAAAACGGTTTGACGAAACAGCACGTGCCGCGCAGCATTCAAAAGGTGTTGCGCTCCACCAGCGAATCGGCTGCTGTTCGTCGCGCTGAGGCCCGTCGTTTCGCTCGCGCGCGCGCTTCAAGGAGGATTTTTAGCCCATAGTGACAAACATCGTCTCTTTTCCGGCGCGTTTTCTCGGTGGCCGCGGGTCGGATCGGGTTTACAGTCAAACTTTGCGTAAATTCTTGCTCGTCATAACGTGATTCGCATTATAACATAACGTCATTCGCCAAAAAGGATCAGTTTAACCACGTAGTCTGTGGTTACTTACACAGCCAAATAAGCGTACTACCGCAAACACGATTAAGTGTCTGGGATCTCTGCATAAAAATGACCTGCTCCTCGGTAACAAAACGGTTTCGATTCCAGTAAGCTTTACGGGGAATTCAAGGTCAAAAAGGCTCAAAATGGATAACGTTTCGAAGGAAATTGAACACCAAATCGCACAGCGTCGTACACGTACAAAGACAGGAAATACGAGTCACGCTCACGAGCCCAAACGCCAAAATGAACATTTATATCTTTTTTAACATCAGACCTACAGCCGGATTTGGCTTGTTGCCAAAACGGAAATCGTGACGGCATTACCATACCGCATAGACTGCGTATGGCGCATGAAACCCGCAACGCCCAGGACTGTACCACGGAATACGGATTGCTTTTATTTCTCAGACCTTAACATAAGATCTAGAAACTAGACTGACTCGGAACCGGTGTCATAGCACAGTAAGTAGTGCGGTGGGACTCAGCCTTGATTAACGCAGTAAGTAGCAAGTCCTGGTATAGTCTGTATACTATTTGGGTGCTGTGTCTGTTTTTCTGTCCGCCTGTCCATCCACAAATATGTCGGCAGCGGCCCAGGACCTAAACGTGCTGACAGGTCGGCACGTGCCGTGCACCGTTCGGCTAGTTTTTGGTCTGGTCTGGTCTGGTCTGGTCTGGCGCTCTACCAGTGTATGGGCTAGTTTTCGTCACGCCGTGGCCCGCCATTGACGCGTGATGCGCGGTTGAAGCGAGACGTTTAACCCTAAGGGGCAACAGGCAAAAGAAGAATCACCATCAGTGACAAATATCGTCTCATTTCCCGCAAAGTTCTCGGTAACCACTGGCTGGATCGGATCCAATCGAGTGGTGAACAGCACATCACAGCGCGCGTGGCACGCGCCACACGCAAGCGGTGAAAATTTGAAAACCGTTTCTGATCCGTTTCGAGGATTGGATATGGTGCTGACGATCCAGAGATCGCATAGGCTTGGAAAATGCACCACGGTGCAGCTATATGTACTCCTGTAGCAGGAGGCGTCTGCTACGCCTCTGCCCGTGACCCCACGGCAAGCCCTTTCCGATCGCGGCGGGATTCGCGTCGTAAACCAGCACCTTAGCGGCTCTCGCTCGTGTTGTGAACTAGTGAATACGTGTGCGATATGTGTATGAGTGATATGAGTGGTATGAGTGATATGTGTATGAGTGTGATAGTGTCCGCGTTCGGGAGCACCTCGTGACCTGAGGTCAGTTAGATAAGACATCTATGACCTTTATACTACGTATATGTTAACCCTATTCCCGGCAAGGGGAGGGGGCTGAATCCACCCCCCTCGGGTTTTTTGCTTGCCAATTCCAGGCTTTTTAACACAGCTTCACAAAACTTGGTGACCTTTCCTAGCTATTTGTTCTACGCGCTCTGACAAAATTTCACAATTCTACTGAGCTCAGGAGCGGAGCCAGGCAACGTTTTTGGGAGGCACCTCAGGCCATTTTTGGCCATGTTGAGGGTAAAAGGAAAATGTCTGCCAAAAACAGAGTTTTTAAGATAGAACTTAAAACTTCATATGGATGTATAGCTAAAAAGTTGGGAAATGTGCACACAAAATTTGTTTATCTGAGATCACTTTACAAGGTCAGGTCAAGGTCAAAAGTCAAAATTTAGTTTTTCGCAGTAATTTTGGCGCCGATTTTTCAAATGCCAAACTCGGAATATGCACGACGTAGAAGGGTGCCCTCTACTTGTGTACCAAGTTTCAGCTTGATACCAGGTTGGGTCACGGAACTATGACCTAAAATGTCACTGTGCGTACCATATATCGCAATAGCCATAAAATGAAATTTTTGAAATAGAGTGAATTCAAATGATTGAAAACGCTTACAGATAATATCAAATGCACACGAAATCATTCCGGGTGACCCCAAGGTCACTGGAGGTCATTTAAGGTCAAAGGTCACAGGTTGATCTGAAGAGCGTGTGACCATGACAGTTCCCCCTTTTTCATGTCCCTGGCACCGCCTATGCTAACATTATACCAACATTGTGATGCGATTTGTACTTCTTTAGCATAACATGACTAGCAGAAGCCAAAAAAGTGTCTTTGCGTGTTTTGTTCATTCATTTGTTAGAAAACTAATCCTCCTATTTTTGAAACCCTGTGAACGCCCATGAATTTTCTCAAAATTTCAGATTTGTGTACCCATGGTAAAAATCGTATTCATAATCTCTCGATTCATGCCAGTTTCAATTAAATCGGTTCATAAACAACGGAGTTATAAGAAGTCCAAAAGTACCCCCATTTTGACATTTTTGCCCCCTGTATCCACAAATTTCAAAATTTTGAAAATTTTTTTTTTTATAAAAATGTAGTTTACGTGATGCCGAGTCGATTGCCATTTGTTGCGATGAAATCAGACGAGTAGTTCTCGAGATCTCAGGGGGGGGGGCCGAATCGGCCCCCACTGCCGGGAATCGACCATACCGTCTAGCCCTCCGGGAATAGGGTTAAGATGACGCTCAGTCGATTCATGCAAACCGGCTATACAGACATATTCAATGAACGAGGTGCCTGGTTTAGATGAGAGATGAGCGACGGCGGATATAACGAGCCGCTACAATGGTGGCAATGAAAAGGAGTGGTTGTGAAAAAGAACTATGTGCAGTCTGGCCGACGATCGATCACGAATCATGCATGCGTATTCGCATGCATTCGTATTCGCGTATTCGTACAAATCGTGTACGAGTATCAGGGCCGGACCCGGCGCCGACTGGGGGGCTGCTGACAGCCCCCCACCCCTTCCTGACATTTTTCAAACGCTGGGAGAGAACGAACAAACGCAGCGCTATCAAATTTTGCTTAGCTTTTGTCTGGTCGTTTTTGCACCGCGTGTCAAACATCCGACCTCAGGTCTAGTCAGGTCTCTAACATAGGTCAGACCAAGTGGACCTATGTCCGGAAAAGTTTAGCCTTCCGTAACCTAAAAAAAAAGTTGTAAAATGCGAACCTTTCTAAGACTAGAGATTTCGACATGGGCAACATGTCTCCTGTCTCAGACGTTTCGGAAATATCTGGTTCGTTGACCTAAAGTCAAATCCATTTTCAACACATGTCGCCGTTTTTCGGAAACTGACGAAATTTTCCCTGACGTTTTTAGTATGAGATGATAAGAACTCCCAATGATCGTCATTTAAGAAAGTATAACTGACCTGGAAGCGCTGATCTGAGGTCAGATCACCAATAAATGATATAAGCGAAAATGCGCCGCCCGAAAATCCGCGATGGATGACTTCGAACGGATAGAAAATGGCAGAATTGGCCCTGAAAACAGACAGTGGCACCAATAAGTTAACCCGCGCACGACCGTCGGTCCGTCCCGAACATCGGCGACTGGGGGGGGGGGGCAGTTGACTGCCCCCCCTCTAACTCGCGAACGGTTGGTCGCACGATAAAAATACGCATACCGTTGGAAAGCCTGTGACGAGTAGAGCTCGAAACTGGTCTCATTTTTAGTTTTAGGTAATATTTAAGCCAATTTACGCCCTATATATGTTTTCTCATAGCCGACTGCATGAGACCGAGAAATGGCCTGAATCTCAAGGGCTGTGACTAATAACGCATAGGTAAAGGCACCAGCGCTCAAGTAAATGTCCGCGGATGCCGATACACGTCTAATTTCCCCAGATTTGGTCAATATATACGCCTAAACGTTGAGTTAAAGACACCATAATTCTCCCGTCAGCCGTCAGTGTGCGCCGCGGTCGTATGCGGTACCAAATTGACGGGAACTAATTTTGGCGTTCCTTTATTTTCGCGAAAAAAAGGCGATCTGTGTCAGTTTTATTGATCTTTGTGATTCTTGCGATGGTTTCTCATGCTTAAATTTTGGAAAAATTGATTAGTTGCCAATCTACAAAATTGGCGGAGCTTTATTCGCGAGAGCCTGTTTATTTCCAAAATATGCTACTTTTTCAAACTTTTTGAGGTTCCTGGTATTAATTACGTCTGTGCAAGCTAGTTCTGCCATTTTCTACCCATTCTGAGTAATTCATCGTCGATTTTGACGGTGGTACATTTTGGCCCACTACAGTTATTCGTGATCTGACCTCAGGTCAATGGCTGGAAGTCACTGATACTTTGCCCAATGACGGTAACCAGATGTCTGCTTCACTCCACACTAAAACTGTTATGGAATATTCCGTCAAAATCCGAAAAAACGGCGATACGTCTTAAAAATGGGTCTGACCTTAGGTCAATGACCTGGAAAGTTCCGAAAAATCTGAGATAGCAGATTTGTTGCATCTATCACGATCACTAATCCCTGAAAGTATGATTGAGATATCTTGTTTTGCGAAAAAGTCAGAGGGCGCTAAACTTTTTTTGACATAGGTCTGTTTGACCTGACCTAGGTCAGGCACCTGACCTGACCTGAGGTCAAAATTTTGACACGAGACGTAAAATTAAAGGAGCAAAAGATACACAAAGCTTCGTGGCTCTGTGTTTGTTGGTTCTCTCGCAGTCCCAGAAAAACCTCAGGGGGGGCAGTCAATTGCCCCCCCAGTCGGGGACGGGTTAAATAAGCTTAACAAAAAATGCGTATTAGCGAGCTAGCGCAAAAAGCTCCGCCAGTTGTGTATGCTGATTTTTTTACAACACAAACATTGCGAACCATGAAAAATAACACGGGTCCCAGTATCACGAAATGCAAACTAATATGGCCTACATCGCCAAAATGAAGGAAAGCTAAAAGCAGTCCACGCCAATTTTGTCCCGGGCACCGTCGACCGCGGCGCTGTGGCGCAGAACTTGCTGTCCCTCAATTCGATGGCCCCAAGTCCAAAAACATTAAACAAATCAGCGAAATCCAACAAGTATCGGAATCTCCAGACATTTATCAATCCGTTAGTACCTTTACTTCATCTTTATTCGTATTTTTCATCACAGTCATTGAGATCCAGCTCAACCATGGTGTCTCCCGGTTCCATGTAGTCAGCTATGAGATGGTACCGGGTGGAAAAAAAGTATGTCCTAGTTTTATATGCCTATGAAATCGGAAATAACAAATAACAGACTAACTCTCCGAAACGTAAACTCACTGTTTTTGGGCAGTGTCAGAACTACGTTCTTCCAGCAATAATTCATCCAAAAAAACACCAGGCAGTGGAGCCGCCTGCCTGGTTCCACGTCGAATCTTACCAGATTGGGCTCTTTTTGACAAGACCCCTTTCGATTTTGAAGAAATTTGGTAGAGTCGTGATGCCTAGGAAAAGATAGAAATCCACCAGTTTTGGTCCTGGGCAACCTGTGAGGTCAAAGTCATGGAAGGGCACCGATTATAACGGACATTGCATGATTCAAAAACTCAAAGCTCTGTGACAGATCGTCAAAGAAAACTGCCAATAGCACGATTCGATGCAAAAATATTCCAGCTTCCATAAATGAATACCATTTCCGTTATCCTCGTGATGACTTTTGACCTCATCTTTGACCGTCAAACTGGGCATTTTTGGGTTTGCCCATGCTTTGCTCCCCCCTCCGATCTTCGTGAAAATGTAGAACAATAAGTGCACTGGCATCTGCAATAAGCGTGGCAAAAAAAAACTGTGTAAATTCCAGCTCCTTAAAATATTTCATGCCTGTCGTTTGTCTGATTATGCTACAATTGGTGTGCCAATGCCCTGCTTGTGTACTACACATCAGCTTAACCACAGTGATCCAGGGTCAAAGGTCATGGCATCTCATTATTAGTCGACTCCCTGCCATCCAAATTTGACACATACGTTTTCTCCACTTTTCAACGAAAGTGAATCTATGCATTGTTATTAGACCCTAAAGCCAACTGCGACAATCTAAACTGTGCATTGGGACCATTTGGAGGTCAGCATAGACCACTGATCGTGATTGGCCTTGGACGAACTATGATAACAATATATTTAAGTTTCATTTACCGATTACAAATTTCACATTTACTAACATCAATGCAATGCTGTGACACCTCATTCCCGGGAAGCAGGAGCTGTTGATGCAACTGGCGGTATGTTCACATACAGGATACATGTTTTCGACTTGCGGATTCAAGGAATGACGCCATTACTAAAAAGTCAATACCCTTCAGGGGACACCGAAGAAATGTCCGATATTTGGATAATCCGATGAGTAAAAATATTTGTAAGATTCGAAATCAGTGCCTATAAAACTTAGGTCCACGGTCATCATAGCTCGTTCACGGTCGGTCCAGGTCAGTGACTTCGGTTCACCTTCAGATAGTCCCGATGCACGGCTAAGACTGTCGCAGGTGGATTTGGGATCCAAGAACATCGGGTAGACTCACTTTTGTTACAAAGTGGGGAACCCGTATAGGTCAGATCTACATGGCAGGGGCCGATTGGTGATGAGGTGTAGCAGTCTTTGACCCTTGACCTTTCAGATCAAGAAATTTGAAAGTTAAGCTGATGTGCGGCATACAGCAGGACATTGTGCACACCATATTGCAGCAGAATTGGACAAACAAAAGGCAGGAAATCAACCAACATTGATCGAATAGCGTCAAGGCATATTTCTCAAGCGCCGCTTGGCATTACACAAGTTGAAGTTTGCCCAGAAATATTTTCTTTGTCCCGCTCATTGCAGGTACCAGGGCACCTACCGTTCTATCTTTTCGCAAAGTCCAGAGGGAGCAAAGCCTCTGTTATGTTTGGGGTATGACCATCAGATATGGTCATACCCCAAAAATGCTTAATTTGACCTAATAATGTCAAACGTCATGTCTGGATCATCGAGTAAAATTATCTATCTATGAAAACGAACATTTCTGCTTCTCGCTGCGATAATCTCACGATTCTGTCATGATTTATCACCCAGTAATGAACATCTGAATCCTGCCAGCGGTGGATCCAGGATTTCGCCAGGGAACAACGGTCAGCTTCCGGTTATCCTTCCTCCTTTCCGTCCGGGCCCACCCTTTTTTGCTCTTCAGACATAAAAACGTTGATCTGCTCAGGTCCAGACTAAAATATTTCAACTAATTTTGTTTTTTTACCATATAAAGTAGCCGAAAAATTCAAGCGAGTCACCTCATTTTTGAAAGATCTACGTTTTGTTCCCCTACAAAGAGGCCGAAATATGACAACGATGGCGGGATTTCAGGCGGTTGCGTCTCTTTCTCTGTTTGAAATGTCTTGTCTGAGTCTGCCTCAGGAGCCCCTCTGCCCCCTTGTAGGTTCTGGAGACTTTTTGCTAGCTTTTTGGTGTTGGCCGTCTGCCGTGTCACGGTCCTCTAGTCGTCTCAGGTAGGGATGCACCGAATCGGAATTTTCTGTGCTCCGGCCGGATACCGGATATGCCGCATCGGGGTGTCGGATATCCGGCCGGATACCGGATATTATGTTTACATGTTTTTATTTACTATTTCTATTGAAATAATGAAACCGAAAAGACTGAACAGAAAAGAAAAATATGAGAAACTGAACAAAATAGTAAAAAATGCCCACAGCTTGTGAGTCGATACCTTCAAGGCCAAATGAGGTGGAAAAGGTCAACTTTGGACACTATCGGCCTGTACAGGCCATTCCGTACAACTTTTCGAACGAAACGGGTTGTTTGTTGGGCCGTTAAAACGTGGAATACGATAACTTCCATTCATTTGGCGTCTTCACTGGGGATTTTGGGTCGAGGTCATGTCAGGTCAATGACCTGTGACGTCATTTTTTCATCTTTTATAGATCAGATTTTGAACAACACGGGACAGTTTGAGAGTAAATGAGGGCGCGACATGTATCTTTTGGCGTATTTTCAGTGAAGGTAGCTAACATCGGTACATCTGGTCATTTCCAGCGTTTATATTTCTGTATGTATGTATAGCTATGTATGTATATACATGTCAGTATCAATATGCCAAACGTGTTTTAGAAGGGTCTTTGAATGCGTATTTCACGCAAATCGATGTATTGCAAAACAAATCTGGACCAGGTCACAAAAACCTGCCCTTGACCTTTGATGACTTTGGCCTGAAATAACTCTGGCATATATATAAGCGTCTGCATGTGCGCACACGTGTCTTCATTAGGGTCTTTGAATGCATATTTCATACAAATCGACATGTCGCAGAACAAATCTGAGCAAGGTTACAAGATATTTGACCTTGGCCTTTAACGACCTTGACCTTCGCTGACCTTGGAATATGTAAGCGTATCAGTGTGCGCACACGTGCTTTTATTACGGCCTTCGAATGCATATTTCATACAAACTGACATCTTGCAAAGCAAATCTGGGCCAGGTCACAAACCTTGACCTTTGATGCTCTTAACCCTTATTGACCCTGGCTGTGGCCTTGGTACGTCCATCACTTATGCCCGAATGACATCGCCTGACTGTGTTCAAACAGCAGTCTTAAGTAGAACGCCAGTTCTTTCACAAAGTTCCCATTTGTCAGCGACAACCGTCGTTTTCGTGATGTTTGTTTGACTTCAAATGCTTGAAACTCCAAAATTTTCGGCTGATTTCCAATTTTTCTACGCCATTCGATGAGTTATTCAATTGTCATAAATGTCACAAAGTAACAGTAACCAGCTCAGATGCGTTCTCGAGATATTCAAGAAGAGCAGGTGGGGGGCACAAAAAGATCCCCATTCCAGTGCGCGTGTTAAAAGGCAGCTGCAGCTGATTCGAGCTGTAAAAACAACGGGTGTCATAACGCGTTCCGGCTGGAAGGTTTGGAATCTCCAGAACGTACGTGACAAGAAAATATTGGTGGCAAACAAGGTTTGGTACCGAAAGAGCAAGAGGTCACCCCAGGTCACCCAAAAACAAGAGGTCGCCCAAATGACCCGCATCCGGAAACTGTACCGCAGATCACATGAAATCGGAAAAGAACGGGGCATTGCCATGGCACGACGAAAGCCACTTCACCTACCACGAGAGGTATATGTCAGGAAACCTTGGGTACTCTGTTGGAGCACGTCCAGCAGAAGTCCAGCAGAAGTACGACTAAGGCCAGAGAGCAGGTTTCCCCGCAATCTTTTCGTGTGGCCCGCCATCTGTCTCAGGGGTGTGACAAAGCCGGCTATCATGCCGGGTATGGGTAATGTTGATGGTAACGTGTACCGTGAGAAGTGCGTAGGAGATGTGCTCATCCCATATTTGGATGAGGACTGTTTCGAGAGGGACATGTTGATCTGGCCAGACTTGGCCAGCGCTCATTGTGCGAAGAAAACGCTCAAGTTGCTGGAAGAGGCCAGAGTGCCGTACGTAGTGCGTGACAGCAGTCCCCCTGTGTGCACCAGGTGTGTCCTACTGAGGACATCTGGGGCATCATTAAGCATAGGATGTATCAGGAGAGACTGGTACGTAACATCCAAAGTCGCCCTAAAGCGCTGGATGAGACAGGTGAACGCTGCTCTGGACCTAGAGATACCGCGTTAAAATGCTAGTGCGCGTACCCAGGCGCGTGCATGTTGCCGACAGATGAGAGGTGATGGAGATGATCCATTAAGCAAAAACTGACCGCAACGGTTATGACTACATTTCTGCAAAGTTTAATGTTCATACAGTAATAAATGTGCTTACGGTATGACTTTAAATACTGTCTCATTTTCCAGTGCCCACAATTTATATTTTTCCTTAATGCATTTGTGTCAGAATTTGAGAAAGATAAGAAATATTTCGAAAAAGGAAGATAATAAATCATAAGATGGGGTACTGACCGCATGCTGGCTATTGTTTCACAGTTTTGAACTTGAGTCCCATTTTTGCAAAGATATGTCCGAACCCTCCCGGACCAGTACAGAAAAGAATTGGTCCCAAGGTCTCCAGACCGACTTGGAACTGCCAGTTACATCGACAATCTAACACAACAAGCCACGTTTCCCCTGAAACGGTTTTGGACGCAGACATTAGAGCACCGTCTTGATTGTACACCGGGAGGTTAAAAATCCGGCAGTGTCCGGCCGGATCACAAAAATATCCGGCCGGATACCGGATACCGGATAATCTCTAATATCCGGCCGGATATCCGGCCAGACCAGATATCCGGTGCATCCCTAGTCTCAGGTTCCTTTTACAATTTCACGTGCCCCTTGGGAAGCCTCAGTCGCTTCTTTGGCGGTTTTCAGGGACACCTCGGGCAGTGCCATGGACCATGGCAGTGTAGGCATGGCAGTGCAGGGCAGTGCCATGGACCCATCTGGCAGCGTCAAGGGCACTTAAGCCATCTCGGGTTCCCTCCTGTCGTTTCTGTGAATTTTTCCCGCCTACGAAGCCCGTCAGGACCCTCCATAAATCTCTCTTCCGTGACAGAGGCGCCTCTGGCAATGCTCTAGGTTCTTTGGCCGTTTCAGGAGCTGTCTGGTCGTCTCAAGGCTTGATAGTTTCAGGGGCCCCTCTGGTCGTGTCAGGGGCCCCTGTTGCTAGAGACTGCTTGTAAGCAGTCCCAAAAGCCGCTCTCTAACAGTCTCAAAGGATCCTCTGTTATCCTAGATGTCCCTCTTGTCGTCTCTAAGGGAACATTTTTGGGGACCCTCTGGCAGTCGCGAAAGACTTTTTGACGATTTTAGGGTCCCTGTGCAGTGTTATGGCCCTCTGAACGTCTCCGGTAGTCTCCATGGCTGTATCAGGGGTCTTCCTCTGTTACATGAGGCATATCTAGCAGTCTAAGGGTCCGTCTAGCCGTATCAGGGGCCTCTGTCGGCGCTTTAGGAACCTCGCTGGCAGTCCCAGAGGGACCTTTTCCGTACCAGGAGCCCGCTTTCCAGACTCCGGGACTCTCTGGCAGTCCAGGGCCCAATACTGTCGCAGAAGTCCGACTCCGGGACTCTCTGGTAGTCCAGGGCCCAATACTGCCGCAGAAGTCCTCTTATCGTCTTTGCCTCGCAGGGGGCCCTCCAATCCTTTTGGCGGTCTCAGGAGACATCTGCCGCGTAGGCGCCCACGTTGCCGTCGCAGGACCCATCTAACTTTCTTGGGGCTCCCTGACTGCACCAAGAACCCCTCAGGTTTTCAAAAAGACCAATGCAGGCCATTTGGGGTCATTCTCGAGGTTGAGAAGGCCACTGATGAATTATTGTTCAGGTGGTCTCTCCGGCTGGCCAGGATCTCCTCATGCCGTGCTAGGCACCCTCTTAAGTTCTTTCCGTGTCAGGAGTCTTTCTGGCACCTACAGCAGTCTCATGGACCCTTTGCCGTATTTGGGCCGTTGTTACCGTTTGAGAGTTTCAGGAGTCTTTCTTTCCATCTTAGGGGCTATCTTGCTGTTACGGGGTTCTATTAATCTTTCTCGGAGGCCCACTGACTGCACCAGAAACCTTCCGCTTTTCACACCGGTCCGTGAAACGCATTCGGGGCCCCTATGACCTTTCAGCGGCCCCTATGCCGCCCCATAAAATCAGTCCTCATCTTCGCCGTCGAAAGGGCCCTGTGACCCTTCTGGCGGTCTCAGGGGCAATCTGCCGTGTCGGGGCCCTGCAGTGGCCCCAGGGACCTCTAGGAGCTTCAGGGGTCCTTCCATACGTTCCGGGGTCATCTTGTTCTCCCAGAGACCCCCTGATTGCATCAAGAATCCGTCACCTGAGATCTCGAGAACTACACATCCGATTTCATCGCAACAAAAGGCAATCGATATGCATGACGTAAACTACATTTTAATAAGAAAGTTTTCAAAATTTTGAAAGGGGTGGATGCAGGGGGGCAAAAAAGTCAAAACGGTGATATTTCTGGATTTGTTTTGACTCTGTTGTTTATGGACCGATCTTGATGAAATTGGCACGAATCAAGAGGTTATGGGCGGGGCTTATATCTTTGGTCCATACATTTCAAAGTTTGAGGACATTCATAGGCGTTCACACGGTTTCAAAAATAGGAGGATTAGTTTAAAAAAACTGAATTAAAAGAACGCTAAAAACACCCTTTTAGCTTCTGGTAGTTATGTCATGCGGAAGAAGTACAAATCGCATCACAATGTTTGAAAAATGTTAGCATAGGCGGTATCAGGGGCAAAAAAGGGGAAACTGTAATGGTCACATGTCCTTCAGGTCAACTTATGACCTTTGGCCTTAAATGACCTCCAATGACCTTAGATTTATTTGGAAAGATCTTGTGTGCATTTTGTATTATTTGAAAACGTTTCCAATCATTTGAATTCACTCTAATCCGAAAATCCCACTTTATGGCTGTTATGATATAAGGTGCGCGCATTGACATTCTAGGTCATAGCTCCGTGACCCGACCTGATATGAAGCACAGGGAAACGTTCTACGTCATACATATTCCGGGTTTTGCATTTGAAAAAAATAGTGCGGAAATTATTGCTATAAACCCAAATTTTAAGTTTTCATCTTGACCTGACCTTGTCAGACCTCACACGAACAAAACTGTACTTGCATGTTGTCCAAATATGCACCTATACATCCATATGAAGTTTTAAGTTCTTTCTTAAAAACGCAATTTTTGGCAGACATTTTCCTTTTGCTCTCAATGGGACTAAAAATGGGCTGGAGGTGCCCCCCCCAAAAATTGCCTGGCGCCGCCCCTGAGCAAAATAGAATTATGAAATTTTGCTACAATACGTAAAAGGAGTAGGTGGGAAGAGTCACCAAGTTTCAAGCTGCATTAAAAACCCTGGCATTGGCAAGCAAAAAACCTGAGTAGGGGGGGGGGATTTAGTCCCCCTGCCGTGAATAGGGTTAAACTCACCCCTTCCAGAAATGGACGGTGGCGAAATTATCCAGTCAGTGCCGAACTAACATGCATGCGTTGTTGAAACGATGAATGGTGTCTCGTTTAGCTGCTTATAATTTTTGCCGTAGGTTTACCACCCATGTCCTTTCCATTCCAGGGGGATAAAATACATTCGTGCGGCATCTCCACAGGCTTAATGGTTCAAGTGCGCATTCTGTCCGAAGATCATATCCAGTGGATGGAATTCGCAGACCGGCAGCGGCAGATGTTTAGTTTCGTGTGTTTCTGCCTATCGCAGATGAGCGTTCGGTTGATGAGCGTTCGACTCCCGCACGCGGGACGAAAAAACACGGTGTCCTGTGTATGTGTCTGGTGTGCACGGTGCGAAGTTTTAAACAAATACATGCCTTGTGGTACTGGGCAGTTTATTTCTTTTACTTCCCATTCAGCGGCCGTAATTGGTGGCCAATTTCCCATGCAAATGGGGGCTATTATGGTGTAGGCCAGCCCTCCACGTGGGTAATTGAGTACTTCGTCGGTATTACGAAAAACATCTTGTGGTGTAAAGCAACCCCCTGCGAGAGTATTTGGGTACTTTTTCGGTACTACGAAAAGTCTCATCTTCGTTTAGTACGTTGTGGGGCGTGGTTTCCTGCAGATGGTTTAGTACTCATTTTATACTGAGCCTTTCCCTGTGTGTGGGCCCCCTCACTTCATGCGGGCCTTCCTGGACATCAGGGGCCATCCAATGACTGGCAGTGGTCCCTTCAGGCTGGTGTGGGGCCCAGCAGGCTGTCAGGGGACCCTGTAGGCCATAAGGGGGCCCCTGCAGGCTGGCAGGGGCCTCGCAGGCCAATAGAGGGCACCTACAGCCGGCAGGAGGCCTCCACCGGCCTCCACCGGCCCCCACCGGCAGGGGCCCCTTTATAGGCTTGCATGTATCCATTATATCTTCTGTCTTCTTTCGTATAACGTCATAAAGCATTCTGGCGATAGCTTCGGTATTTATGAAAGTAATTTTCTAACCTCGATGGGGTGAGCCCCCCTCAGACATTTCGGGGAGGCTGGGACCCTGGCAATCCCCCCACGCGGCGCCCCTGACAAAAATATAGATATAAAATCTGCGACCAAATGGACCCGGCCACCCCAGAAACTCATGTACTACATATTGGTTCGTCTCATGGGCGGTACTCAAAACAGCATGCCTTGCGAACAAAGCGAAACGCACTGACCGGTGGCAAAGAAACGACCGTTATCGACGCGCTTCAAAATGCAAAATGATAACCAGTAAGTGACGGTAACACGCCCAGGCTTCCGTGGAAAGACCGATACGTCTCCCAGTCACAGGATACCACAGGGTGGCACATTCGTCTCACTTAAGCCCTTCGCTAAGAGCGATGGCAAACGGGAGCCCGAAGAACATCTCTCCGCGCCTCGCTTAAAATTCCGCCGGCGATTAGCCGTGAACACGACCAGAAGCCAAAGAGGTGGTTTGTTCAGCCACGTAAAGGGGAGCGATAACTCACCGCCGACCCGGCGCCGTTTACAAACCAGCCGTATCCACTCCTTCACGTGATCACGGCACAGTAAAACAGCCCTGGCGAAAACCTGTCAGCCGGTGAGCGATGCCGCTTCATGGCGTGCCCATCGACCGATCATCGCGGCGTTTCGCGAACTCGGCGGTGACCTGGCGGCGTCAGTGAGCGGCCGGAGCCGACAGGATGGCATGCTGTCCGGCTGCCGGTCGGAGGCGGCCGAACAGTGCCGCCCGCACCGTGCTGCGCTGGACGGCACGCGCCGCGCTCCTTCTCCTCCTCCTGTCGCTGGTGTGGAAGCAGGTGCTGGAGTACCTGGCGCAGCCGGTCAGCTCGACCGTGGTGCGCCAGCTGGCGCCTTTCCCGCGGCTCACGCTCTGCCCCGGCCAAGCGCTGGGCAAAAGTCGCTTTCTCAGGAATAAGCATCACCAGCTAGCCAACGGCTCCATTACGGTAGAAGAATTCTACCAGCAGACGACGCTGGAGATGATAGACACCGGATGGAACAGCCTTGCAGTGTTGGGCACAACAGCACGGGTCAGCCGCGTTCCCAGCACAGGACCACTGGGTGACTGGCGAAGCCGGTTCTATTTGGCCATAACGAAATTTGACGTCCGTCCCACGCGCTGCGTGACGTTCGAACCCAGCCCGTACCTACACGAGAGGGCCAAGAGCGTGCTAAATGTGGAGCTGGAACTGGCCGTGTCACCGATGTTCACCGACTTTGATAACATCTCCTACCGCCTGTACGTGCACGGGCCGGAGGAACCGAACGTTGGCGACCTTCCAACGCCTGAGCTGGGCATGAGAGCGCCAACCACCACGTCCTTCGACCTCCGATCAGGCCAGATCGAACAGTGTCGAGTGACGGCGCGGCTGCGGCGGCTGGTCAGCGTGCGCCGCCGGCCGTGCCGCTCCGAGCCCGACTACTCGGTGGCCCGCTGCCTGAAGGAGTGCCTGTGGCGGCGGCTGGCGGCGCGCACCGGCTGCCGGCTGCCTCACGTGGTCTCGTCCGGCGTGTACCTGCCCGAGCTGCGCGGCCCGCTCGATCACCTGCCCGCCTGCACTCGGCTCGTGCAAATGGATATGGGGCCAAGACCGATCTACCCCGCTTGGGTAGATCCAAAGTCAGCGTCATGTTTAAACTTGAGTGCCTTGTGGAGCCGGCCTATGTTTAGGAACGAATCGGGGGTAGCTGCAATGGAGGTGCCGGGTGTGAATAGTACTGAGGCCTCCTCTTCCGCTGATAATCACCGAAGCAACGAGGCCCAGAGCCAAGCCAAGCAAGGCTCTGGGTTACCGCCACCGCCACCACCACCGCCACCGCCGCCGCCGCCGCCACCGCTGCCGCCGCCGCTGCCGGCGCCGCCGCCGCCGCCGCTGGTTAAAAGGCCGGAGGGATCGGAGCAGTTGGTGCCAAACACTCTCCTACGTGAGGTCCACAATTGTGGCTGTCCCCCAGCGTGCCATGAGGTCACCTACGACCTGCATCAGGAGGTCGGCAGACAAAGGTACTCGACCATATACCGCTCATACTCGACTTCGCCCTGCATCACGATCTTGGGCCTGAAGCTGGACCTGGACGCCGACCAAATTCAGGAGTCGATCGTGTTCACGCTGAGCACCCTGCTGGCCAACATCGGCGGCTTTCTCGGCCTGGTTACGGGCTATTCACTGTTCAGTCTGGCCGAACTCTGGGAGGTTCTGTTGTGCGGTCTGGCAGACGCGGGACAGGCGGAGGTAAAGAAACGGCCGCAGCGTCCAAGACGTCGGATCCAAGCTTGCAGCAACGCGAGGGGGGCTTCAGCTAGTCACATGAAACGCCTCAAGACAATCATGAGCCAAAAGCTAACAACGAAGAAAAGACCTCGTTGCTGTCGCGTGAAGCCCAGTTGTGGACCGTAGGTCAGTACCGACTCCATTGAACGACTATCGGTGGTTTTTTTCTTGATGGACGCACCGCTTAACCATGCCATTGTTGGCCATACATCAGTGTGCTCCTAAGGGCGTCGTTTTGTGAACATGATCGGTGTGATTCAAGACGCTACCGGACAGCCGTACCTCCTCCAAGTGAAAATAACTGAACCGATTTGTGCCGCACCATTTTGACTAACAACAGGTTTTAAAAAAAATGCAATAACAGCATCAGTCGTAGGCCGATTAGGCGATGTACATGTAAATGTCAGCGCATGCCTATAACCCATGTATAAAAAGTTACAATTTTATTTGAAAATGCAATGCGTAGTAGTTTTCGAGTACCATACTGACTCTTTTTGTTGTGTTAGGGTAAATACAAGTTTCATTTTGGGTGAAAAATTCAAGCATATTGTCAGCCGTGGCACAATGCACTGGCGTGACCCAAATCCACATTGGTGAAGTTTAAACATGACATGACAGGACCCTGGAAGAAATCGGGGAATCCGCATTCTCTTCACACACACACACACACACACACACACACAAATCCGCATATTCCTGGCAGTATGGCGGCATCCAGTGAAGATGACGCATGGGAGAAATAAGTGAGCAATATTACGAATATTGGGGATTTGACACAAATAACTCAATTCTTCAGAGGCAAGAGCACACGGCAGTGACCGCGACATCAAAAACGCCCCGCTCCTCATTCTAAAAAAGCGACAAACGCTCCTGACGCATAGTCGACGTGGAAAATGCAATTACGGAACACTTCAGTGCGCAACAGGAATACCGGGAATTCCACATCGCAGCTGGCTGCCCAGTAATTTTCGGAAACCTTAAACCTCACCCAAGTCACATCACTCTGTAGCTTGATACATTACCATTGATGGGGCATTCATCCTACAGGATTGCATCTTATCTACGTGCTTGTAAAGAGAGTTTAGCCCTAGTTATTGGTGAAGCACACAGAGAAGTTATGCCTTCCCTTCGTCAGTCGCATTTTATTTATAACGTTCAGTGGAAGCCAGTGCCAAAAGACAACAAAGAATGCATGTAAAGGGGATTCTACTTGACAACAAAAACGCAGGCATGTGGGAAAAGAACAAAACATTTGTTACTGGACGCATAACGGGTGAAATACAGCCACCTGATCCTCAGGCAACAAGGACTATTCTAGCCAGCACCAGGCTGTTGAATTGGCGGGGCGCCAGTGCCCTGAGGACTTCCACAGCGTTCCAGGCGGCTCTCGCCAGTCGAGCGTCTCCTGAGCCGGGAGCCCTCCCAGCCGGGGCGAGGCCAACTGACGACGCTCCGGCGGCCGGAAACCACGCGACCGGGACGCCTCCTCGACGCAGAGGGTCGCCGCCGGCGGCTCGAGCACGGCCGGCTTCCGCGGGCTCGGATAGCAGCGCGGCAGCCGGACGGCTTCGGCGACCGCGCGCGACGGCGGCGCCGGACGGGTCCGCGTCCACGTCGGCTGGGCGCTGTCCGAGGCTTCCTTCAGAAACGACTGCGACGCCAGCGGCCAGAAGGGCAACATGCCGGGCAGCAGCGGCACGGGCCTGAGCACGGTGCCGGCGCCGCCCCTTCCCACGGGCTCAAGCGACGGCGGTCCGCAGCCGGCCGGCGGCGCGCCTCCGTCGGCCGATCTCCGAGGCGGGGCCGCCGCCGGCGCTGGAGGCGGCGCCGGGGGCGGCGCCGCCGGCGGCGGAGGACAGATCCTGAGCAGGTTCGGCAGCGGCCGGGCGCGTCGATGCCGTCGCCGGCGGGCCTCGGCCGTGCCCGCCGTCCGGCCCAGGGAGGCCCTGTACCGAGCCAGCGCCGCCGCCCGGCACCGGGCCGATTCGCCATCCCAGCCGGGCGGCTCTCTGGCCGGTCCAGCGCCCGCCGGCGCCTCCGAGCTCTCAGAGGACGCGCCGTCCTGGACGGCCGCAGGCTGGGCCTTCTTCACGGCAGGGCCTTTCTTCTTCCCCGCTGGCACGCGGGCCGCGCCGGCGCTGTCCGCCCGCTGCTGGCAGTGGGACGTTTTGCTCCGTCGGCGCGGAATGCTGGCCTTCTCCGCGCCGTCTGCCGCCTCTGCACTCCGGACAGGGATGCTGTCCGAAACGTGCTGCCGTCCATTCGCTCCGTCAGAGTCCGACGTCCGCCGACCCTGAGCTGCGTCCGTTTCCCCGGCGCGGACGCTGGTCGCACCGCTCCCTCCGGCCGCCTTCTGCGGGCGCCCTGCCGACGCCCCGGGCGCAGACGGCACGGCGACCACGTCGATGATCTCCGACCCCTCGGAGTCGTTCTCCGACCCGCTCCGCCCCCTCCCCGTCCGCTTCGCTTGCGCCGCCAGCTGGCGGCGCTCCGTCGGCCGGCCGTCGGGCTCGCTCGCCGCGCGCTCCGCCGTCGGCGGGTCTGCTGGCCGGCCCTGTTCCGCTGAGGACGGCGTCACCGGGTCCTTCTCGGCCTCGGAGAGCCGCAGCGCCCGCTGCGTCCGCCGCGACGGGGGGCTGCGCTCGCGCGACAGCACGTCGTGCAGCAGGCCGAAGAACCGGCAGGTGGCCGGTCGGCCGCTCCTGACTTGCCGGTAGGCATCCAGCAGCCGGCACACCTCGTTGCGGCACTCCTCGGCGTCGCGCGCGAAGCCGCGCCGCCGCATCCGGCCGGCCAGCCGGTGCCAGGCGTAGCGGCCCTGCAGCAGGAGGCGCGCCTCCAACTGGAAGGAGCGCGCCTGCCAGAGCAGCAGCAGCTCCAGCCGCTCGGCGTCTCCCCAGGCGGCGTCGGCGCCCATCGCGCGGCCGCCGGCCGGCCCGCAGAGTCGTCACGCCGCCGGCGGTACTGTCCGCGCCGCGCCGCGCCCGCCGGCACGCAGCCGCTGTGCAGCCGGTCAGCGGCCGACACGTTCCCTGCTGCCATGGACCGGCGGACAGGGTCGTTTCCCAGGTCCGCTCCCCGGGCGGGGCGTTCAGGGGACCTGCCGGCCAAACGGGCCCCTGAGGGTCACTGTGCTCCCGGGGATAAGAGGTTCGAAGACCCCTTCGGCGCCACCAGCGGCGTCCGTGCAGCGCAGAGGAGACGCAGTGTTCGCTGTGAATTCCACGTACGGTTTGATATATGCCCCGTGATTGCCTGTGGGCACGAAACTCACCCAACGCCATGTCTGTTATGGGTCTCTCCTGAGGCTTTAACAAAAGAATTTCCACGCCGAAGCATTGCTTAACTTTCAGACATCTTTCATACTAATCGGGTGCTCTGGGGTGCTCTGAGATTGAAGCACCAAAAAGCGTTGCTAGTGCTCTCGCGGTGCCGTAATGGATGCCGGGCCGGCGGATCGCCTGTTCCCTTGGTTGCGATTCTCCTCAGCGGCCAGCGACGCGCACTGCCTTTGAACGACATTCCCTCGCTGGTGAACGCAATGTCGCTCACCGCTGTAGTTGGTCGTGTCTGTCTCCGGTCCTGTCTCCGGTTGGTCTGACGGAAGGTCCGATCCTGCCCCACTGCACAGTGTCCTGCCTTGCATAGTGCACCGCTGGACGATGGGATACGCGGTAGGGAGGGAGACTGTGCGGTTCGCCACACTCAGCTGCCGTGAATGTTCAGTCTGGCGATCCGTCATGGCTCTCGCCGGCTTCACGTTGTGGCAAACGTGCCAAGCGACCGTGAGGCACCACGAGTTGCTGCCGGGCCTACAGATAAAGGTCTGAACTCTGGAAATGCGTTAAGCAAGCCACCGAGGTCGCGGTTTTGTGCCGGTGATCGCTTTAAAGCCGCGAACTCAGGCGTGCAGTAGTACTATTTGAATGAGAGACTTTGTGTGCGGCATTTGCATGTGTTCGTTTCCCCGTGGGCCTGTTGCTACAGGGAATGACGTTATTCCCCGAAGTCCAGTGCATAACTATTGAATCCAGAGTCGACAGAGTGCAAATGTCTGCACACCCCGAGTCGCATTACTGCTTCTCTTTGTTCTTGCTTCTATGGCCGTGTATAATTAGGTGTAATTGCATAATGACACCCAATTGACGAAAACAGACATTCCCCACGGCGCTTCATAAACGTGTCGGCAGAGCTGCAAATCCTCCCATGACCAACACATTTCAAAAACAACGTGGGAATGACGGACGGTCAGTGGAATAATATGGCCGGCGAGGTCGGTGGCGCGATACACAACCGGACAGGGAACGTCGCACGGCGGCTCGGCCCGGCGCTGACCAGGGCAGGAGGGGGGGGGGGTTAGTTGCTGACCGGGGGGGGGGCGGCTGGTCGATCCCGTGACTCAGACGCGGTTCGAGGACGGGGAGCCACTTCAGTTCGCCACGCGCAAAACGCTGCGGCCACACAAGGCCGGTCCAGAAGTCACAGATTCATTGGGCGGTCTCTTGATTTCCGCTGCTCGTTTCGTTTGTCGTTTGGTGAAAAACCGCCCAAGTGGTCTTCCGGTCAATTTTTGTTGTAGCGTCAATTTCGCTGTTCAACATTTGTGTTCGTTTCGAAGCAGTTGAAATCCTTATCATAGTACTCTAAAAAAACTAACCAGAATCATGAAATTAACATGGAATCATATGTTAAATATGTCATGTTAAAAAGATATTGCTAATTGTTTTTTTCTAGAACCATAAAAAAATAAAAAAGAACATACAAAAAACTTTCTTCGTCATAAAAAAACTTCCTTCTTCCTGATTTCGGAGACACGCAGCGTTGCAAGTTGGTCGACAAAACATCGGAGCAAGAACGGGTCTAGTGCCGTGTGAAGAAGTGAGCGAGCAATCTTGGTCACCATAAAAGGCCACCTAAAACCCATCCAACTGGCAATAAAGATGGATGAAGAGAGGCAGGGGTTTTACTCAGGGCAGGGTTGAATGCTTTGTTTATAGTCGTTTGGAATGCTTTGTTTATAATCGTTTGTGCAAACACTGTTTTGACGCATTTATATGATCTGAGAAGATTCAAGGTCGCTCACATAGAGACATGATTGACTGGCCTTTAAATATCAGCCGGAAGCAAAGGTCGTGTAGCGACTGACTGGAGGGATAAAACAAACGAAAGTTTTGTGGTGTGTTTTTACCCAGGTTTTCCCCACTAAAGCATGACATAAGGTCAGGGGTGTCGATTTACATTCTTTTGAGAGGACCTTGGCCCACCTAATGTTGATTGGTGGGCCCCCCAATGTTGGTTTTGGCCCCGCGATATTTTCTGCCGGTTTTAAAGGGAAATGAGTAATAATAAAGAAAAGAACGGCCGCAACAGAGAAGAGATGGGCAGAAAGCCAATAATAAAGTCTAAAGCGGTGTCTCTATCTACTTTTCTATCTGCCAGCCAATCTATCCATCTATCTATCTATCTATCTATCTATCTATCTATCTATCTATCTATCTGTCCGTCTGTCTATCTATCTATCTATCTATCTATATATATGTATATATATACAGACACCTATACTCATGGGGATAAACGCATTTTTTATTTGCTAAATAGTAACAAAAAACTTTTAACTTTCCATTGGCCAAAATAAAGTGTCGTAAATCCGTTGAGAAACCCACATTTAGGGGGAGGTTAGGTTGTCGGCCCCTCGGCTCGGTCCCCGTCCCAATCATTTACAGAAATCAATGTTCCGGCATAAGGACAGGGATATAGGAGCGCTTTAAAAGTTGGGGAAAAACGATTTTTGTACCCATTTATTTCCTTGCAGCACCATAGGGCTAATGCTAAATTTTGCCAAAATTGGGGGGACGGCTGCCATCTCCCCTTGCCTCCGTTTTCCTATACGCGCTTGGATATGGGCTAGAATGAGTACTTGCGCACTCTGACCTTTGGACGGAACAGTGAAGCCAAAAAGCACCAACATCATGCCTCTGGTCTGCAGTGATAAACAGCACTACATTTACAAAGTGTCACAACAGGAAGCAGCCACGCCATGGAAACGGGATATGAATCGGTTGGGGAGGGGGCTGCGAGGAGAGGCCCCTTAGCTTTGGGGAAATGGTGATAGTGCACCTCCGACCCCCCAAGTTAGGAAAACTTAGCGTTAGCCCTACGAAGCTTGCCAAACCCCAAACAAAAAGTTTGTCTATGAACCTTTCGGCAATTTCGATCATCTGGCCTTGCAAGAGAAGACTTTTATAATTTCCTTTCGTCACCAAGAGATGACTATCGAGTGGGACATTTCACAGTCGGGGACTTTTTACAACGTTTTAAGCAACCAGGTTGTTTATATTGGCAAAAGATGTGGCATCCTCTCTATGTCTGTCAAGACAGCCCACTCTCAGCCTACGGTCAGCCCACGGTCAGACCAAACTCGAGACCCCTTTAAAATCGCCCAAAACGCGTCAGTAGATAGATGTTGACTAACTGAGCTCATTGACTCCATTAGACGTTCATCGCATCTATTACTTTGCACTCCAGAGCACAAAACACATAACACCACAAAAATGCCGCGGAGACAAATGTACTTTAAACCCCAATAAACAGATACTTAAAATGTTTGTCTCGGGCCGCTGAGTCTAAAAATACAGCACGCACTGCATTTTGCTAATAACATTTTGAGTTATTGCGAAAGGTAACCGTTTTTCTACCCTATGTTTTATTTCCCTTTGGATTTAACATGGGACCCTACGGAACTGATTTCGGCGGACCCCTTCGATTTTGTCCATTTTTTCTGTACTGGTATCTAGAACTGCAATACACATGAAACCATCACCAGAACTCCATCGTATTGATATTCACACGGTCAAATTGGACTCCAAAAAATATACGTCAAAACAACATTTTTTATGTTCTTCCAATCCCCTTCAAATGGGCACTCAAAATGTTCGTCTTGTGCTGCTGCTCAAAAATAGCGCATATGTAACATCTGAGTAGTAACGTTTTGAATTATCGCGAAAGAATCGCGGGTTCCAAAAAATATACATCAAAACTAAATTCCTTAATAGTATTTAAAACCGGGACAAAAAGGTACTCAAAATGTTCGTCTTATGCCGCTGATTCCAAAAACAGTACATGTAAAACTTTTGGTTTGTAATTTTTTGATTTATTGCGAAAGAAAAGCGTTTTTTTCTACCCTATGCCCTATGTTCCGTTGGATTTAACATGGGACCCTATGAAACTGATTTCAGCAGACCCCTTCAGTTTCGCCAATTTCTTCTGTACTGGTACCCAGAACGGCAATACACATGGAACCATCAGCAGAACTCAGTCGCATGGATATTCACACGGTGAAATCCGGCCCCCAAAAATATACGTCAAAGCCAAAAATATACGTCTTTAACCTAGGACACTATGGAACTGATTTCGGCGGACCCCTTCGATTTCGCCCGTTTCTTCTGTATTGGTACCCAGAACGGCAATACACATAGAACCAATCACCAGAGCTCCATCGCATTGATATCCACACGGTGTAATCGGACTCCATAAAATATACGTCAAAACCACATTTCTTAACAGTATTCCAAACCGGGTCAAACAGGTACTCAGAATGTTCGTGTCAAATAGGTACTCAAAATGTTCGTCCTGTGCTGCTGAGTCCAAAAATAACGCATCTACGACATTAAGGTAACAATTTTTTGAGTTACTGCGAAAGGAAACGGTTTTTCTACCCTGTGCTTTGTTGTCGTAAATGCGTTATTTTTCGACTCAGCAGCACAAGACGAACATTTTGAGTATCTGTTTTGACTTGTATTTTTTGAAACCCAATTCGACCGTGTGAATACCAACTGCGATGGACTTCTGGTGATGGTTTCATGTGTATTGCGGTTCTGGATACCAGTACGGAAGAAATTGGCGAAATCGAAGGGGTCTGCTGAAATCAGTTCCATAGGGTCCCATGTTAAATGCTATGGGAAATAAAGCGTAGCGAAGAAAAACGGCTTCCTTTCGCAATAAATCAAAAAGTTACAGGCCAAATGTTACGGATGCGCTATATTTGGGCTCAGCGGCACAAGACGAACATTATGAGTACCTGTTTGACCCAGTTTGGAATACTATTACGAAATGTGGTTTTGACGTATATTTTTTGGAGCCCAATTTGACCGTATGGATATCACTGCGATGGAGTTCTGGTGATGGTTTCATGTGTATTGCGGTTCTGAGTAGCAATGCAGAAGAAATGGAGCGAAATCGAAGGGGTCCGCCGAAATCAGTTCCGTAGGGTCCCATGTTAAATCCAATGGGAAATAAGGCACGGGGTAAAAAAAAACGGTTACCTTTCGCAATAACTCAAAATGTTATTAGCAAAATGCAGTGCGTGCTGTATTTTTAGACTCAGCGGCCCGAGACAAACATTTTAAGTACCTGTTTATTGGAGTTTAAAGTACATTTGTCTCCGAGGCATTTTTGTGGTGTTATGTGTTTTGTGCTCTGGAGTGCAAAGTAATAGATGCGATGAACGTCTAATGGTGTCAATGAGCTCAGTTAGTCAACATGTATCTACTGACGCATTTTGGGCGATTTTAAAGGGGCCTCGAGTTTGGTCTGACCGTGGGCTGAGCGTGGGCTGTCTTGACAGACATCGTCCTCTCTGACTTTACCTGACCTCACCACCATGCTATGCATTCAGGTCACCTACCACAGCCCCTCACACGACGAACAAATATTAGGCTCAGTGGCACTGATATGTCCAGTCAGCAGAGGTAGTCAAAATAACCGGTCAGTGATTCATCAATTCCATCCCTATTTGACTTCTTCAGGTCAGCCATTGACGAAATGATCATGTAATATCACACAGCACAATGGCAACATGACAGACAACAAGTAGCCATGCGGTCGAACCAGGCGACGTAGCCAAAGGGGCCCTGGGGCCATGCCCCCCTGAGCCAAGCGGTCTACACTAGATACATGGCGATTTTGCATGAACACGTAATAGTGGTCATATATATGTTGCAAAAACAAACATGTTTTCCTGTGCATCAAATATGAGATAAATTGCCCAAGACTGCTGCCTTTTCTCGTAAATTTCATCAGATGCCTGTGGAGATAACAAAATTGACATTTGCCCCCCCCCCCCCCGAGGGAAATCCTGACTACGTGCCTCAGTCTAGCATATTATAGGTACTCGCCATTCACGTCCTGCCGACTTGCAACACCTCAGTGCTCACCGGGAGCACATCACCGACTGGTCAAAAATGGCCGACGATCTCCAAATCCGACGCTAGGCGGTTAAGAGCATGCTGTGTTCGAAATGCAAACCCAATGTTGGGGTAAACCGTGGGATTCATACCGGTATCGCTCCTTAGACAGAAAGAATGTCATGTCATACCGAAAGAGGTTCTAGTTTCACGCCTTCCGCAAGAGGTGCTACAAGCGTTTTGGTCACATGATGTCGTATGATCGTTCCAAGGTCAGAAGAACGGCTACTGGTTCGCACAGGAGCCACCAAAACCATGCGTGGAGACCTCGCTCACGTGTTGCCCAGAAAAGTGGTACGTTCGTGCCCTCAAACAAGTGCTACGCGTTCTCCGGTTTCCGCACTGCTGTCAGATCAGCTTAATCTTAAACCATGAAGTCCATGGAGAGACATAACAGGAGACCTTTTAGTCGACATTCTTCCAAATTGTGTTCAGTGTACACACACACACACACACACACACACACACACACACACACACACACACACACACACACACACACACACATATATATATATATATTTATATATATATATATATATATATATATTGAACACAGTTATATATATATATATAATGTACACAATATATATAATATATATTGTGTGCATTATATATACATTATATATGATTATATAATTAACACGTAATTATATATCATTATAAATAATTATATATACATTGTACATTATATATATATACATACATATATATATATATATATATATATATATATATATATATATATATATATATATGTATATCTATATGTATATATAAATATGTATATATATATACATATTGTGTACAATGTACTAGGGCAGGGGCCCTTTTTGTATCCAGGGGCTATTTGAAAGCCAGGAGCCCCAGTGTGTCTTTAACTTCCAGCCACAGGGGCCCCTAACTTTCAATGGATCCCCAGACACAATGGTGGCCCTGCAATGGCGTATCCAGGATTTCGTTAAGGAGAGGATCAAGTGTGGTCGCGGGGGCCCTTCAAGATAAGGGGCGCTCTTCGTGACTTTATGGCCCTGTTTTTTTTTTTTTTTTATTCGGAAGCCCTTTTTAGCCCTCGAGGTCCTATTTTGATATCCCGCGGCAGTAACGTACCCAGAATTTCGTCCACGAGGGGACCAGATCGGGTCGGAGGGGCCATGTCAGGGAAGGATCTATTTGGAGCGTCTCATGGGCTTGAGGTCCTTATTTGATGCCTCGGACGCCCATTCTCGACGTCTTGGGCGCCCTATGGGCCACCTTAACGGCCCAAAAGTAGTGAGGCCTTCGGTCTCGGGGGCTCTACAGCCTCCACGGGGTGTGGCCCCACCTCTCCCTCCGGGTACGCCAATGGTCCCTGTTCAAGCCCAGGGAACTTCCGCATATTTTCCTGGAGCTCTAGAGGGGACCAGAAGCCATAAGGGTGTTCATAAGAAGAAGAAGAAGACATAAGAGTCGACTGACAGTCAGGAGCCCCGTCTTTTGATGGCCGTCCTAAGAAAACCCTGTCCATATCTAAAGTCTCTGGACCTGCTCAGGGGCAGAGGCCCGTCGTGTATTCGAGGGCCCATTAAACGCCGGGGACTCGGGCCCGTGCCCCACTAGCAACTTATCGCAGACCAGGGTAGCCTACGATATATATATATATATATATATATATATATATATATAAGAAAATATACACAAAAATGCCTACAGGTAACCTGTCCCATGAAGCCTTTGTTAGCTGCAAGCCGCTTGGCGCCAATGGTCCGCAGCAAGAGTGATGTCTTGTTTAGGAACGACACGAACAAACTGTAGGTGGAGGGGCATAACCTTCACGGTGCCCTTGAAGGTCAAAAGGCATGACGTAGGTGAAGAACCCTGCAGGCAGGGCGTAATGTATGCCGACCCTTGCGCAGGAACGTAGTCAAAATTCCCCTGGGGGGGGGCAAATGTCAAATTCTGTCATATACCGCTGACATGTGACATAAGTTCATAGGAAAACGCAGCAATTTTTCGCAATTAACCTCATATCTAACCCATAGGAATATATATAATGTTTGTTTTTGCAACATCTTTATGATAACTATTTCGTATTCGTGCGAAATCGCTTCATATCTAGTGTAGACCGCTTGGCTTTGGGGGCATGGCCCCCATGCCCCCCCCCCTTGGCTACTACCCTGCCCTTGCGCGCCCGGCATCCGGGCCATTTTGCGTCGCTATAATGTTACGCCTCCCCCTGCCTCCCCCCCCCACCTGCCCCTGCACTGGCGGTAGAACCAACGTTTACAAAATCCGCGGCGCCCTCCTAACCAACTTTTCAGGAACCGCCGAGCTTCTGTGAGCCTTATAGGTTTAGTGGTCCTTACAGGCGTTGTGGTCTCCATGACGTAAAATCAAGCTTTCAATGGTAAATTGTTTCTTGCAGTCCGTTTTGTGGCTATCGGCAGCGACTGGCTTCTCATGGGTTTCACCGGTTCAAAGACTGCAGCTATAACAGCTAGCTGTAACGACAATAACGAAGACAGAAGCCACAGGTCTGATGGCATCGCCAACATCCCAGCGCGGTGGACTTGCGAAGCGAAATCCGAGACATTGCCTGCTTAGCCATCCCGCGTCTTTGCGCCGTGTATTTCTGTACGCGAGTCGGTGTACACGTTGCACTTGATGTGGCGAGCAACCATTTGCGTGCCTTTCCTCCCTTCCACCCGCTGCTGGCCCGCACTGATCGTGGGATCGAATAGCTACATCGCAATTTATCACTGCGAGTGTTCCGAAGTAGCGCAATAAGACTATGCATGCTAGTGCAGTTACCAAAAAGACATTTTCGGGTACTCATTTTCCATTCTATACAGCTTTTGCCGTCGGTGATGTTGGCATGTGTAAGCAGCGCAATTTTTCATAATACAAAGCTCCCGCAATCGTGCTGTTAGTGCTGGTCAGGGGAAGGGGGGGGGGGTAAATCGGATCAGGGACCCTCGTAACCAATGGGGTCCCATGTGGTTAAAATCATGCTATGGAGCAAAACGACGGTTGAAGACAACCCGTCAGGTCGGCAGAAACTTCTTAACGGGCAAGCAGGGCCCCTTTACACTCCAACTGTGCTGCTTTGCAAGCCAGCAGGGAATCTCTCTATTGGCCACTGGCCAGCAGGAACCTTCTTAGAGACCGAAATGAGGTCCCTCCAGAGGCCCACAGGAGTCCCTTACGGGCCGGCATGGGGTTCTCTCCAGACAAACGGGTGGGCCCTCTACAAGCTAGCAGAGGCCCCTAAACGCAGCTATAATGCAGCTATTCCAAACAATCTAACTTTTATATGTGGTAAAAAAATAATTAAAAAGGCCTTTGTTGCATGCTACTAATTTTTCTGGCATTGGGGCCCATTACCGTCATGGGGAGTGCCGTTTGAGAGGTCCCCGGGAAGTTGCCTGCCCCCCATCCGAAAATACGCTGCTTCTCCACGGGCTGCGGCCCGTCGTTGGCGCGTTCCTCTTACTCGCTCACTCGACGGAAATTTTCGTCCCATAAATGTGACATGTATAACGGAAAACACGAACAGTGCCAGCCATTATTTCGGTTCCGGCGAGCTTTTTCGACACCCATTGGCCAGATCGGCTTCAGATACGTCGACTTGGCACGAGAATTGAACGGGCAATCGCGTGGCGTCCGTCGCGTTTTAATATGCGCCGCACGTGACAACGAAAGCGATGGCAACAGAAAAACTGCTTTTGGACGTTTTCAAGGATTCTGTGTGATGCTGGTGATTCAGATATCCCAGGGACTTAGAAAAGGCACCACGGTGCAGCTTAGCGTACAAGTTGTTTAGTTAGGCAAGCAACAAGCACCAGTTCCAATGATGCACTTAAAGGCATGAAAAGACACTGCGACTCTGGGACATCCCAGTGTCAGCAGCGACACTTCATATTCTGTTATCTCTTTAGCAGAGATCACAAAAGCCAGACCATCTGTTATGCCGATGTCTGCTGACATTCCAGTACCTGGTCTGTATTCCAGCCTATCCCAGTTCAAATTGCGTATCTACCACTGTTTCAGATAGCGACGTTTGAACGCTAGTTGCTCCCGTACCCATAGCGTTAAAGCATATTTTCGTATATGGTGGGGGGCTTATTCGGCCCCGTGGGATCTCAAGAACTACCCGTCCGATTTTCCAGCCAATTAGCAACAGTCGATTTACCATGACGTAAACTACATTTTCATAACAGAGGATTTGAAAATCCCGAAAAAAGTCGAAGCAACGGGCAAAAAAACTCGGAGCAGGAGGTAATTTTTACCTGTTCTAACTCCGCTGACAGATCAGTTTTCATGCAATTAGCCTCAACTGAGAGCTGATCGATGTGACTTTTTCCATTGACCCATATATTTGGAAGTTCTAAAAATTTCATAGGCGTTCACAGGGCTTGCAAAATGGGAAGAGTGTTTTTGTGAGAAATTAATTAAAATGAGTTAAAAAATCTTTCATTGGTTTTAAATGGTCATGTTAGACTTAATCCTCTACCGGAGGGATCATCCATTTTCACACCCTCGCTCGACGGGGAGAGGCCCTAAGACGACTCCCCCTATTAACCCCTCTTTTGATCCAAGAGATATACAGTAATGTGGTAAAAACCAGTGTGTTGCTCGCCATGTAAGAAACCCAACGATATTTAATTTTTTGTTTCAGGTCGAAATGCGACCTCCCAGATCACGGTAATCACCTCAAAGCGACCACGTGAAAAATATCGAAATGTTCCTAACCATATAGTTTCCAAACTTTTGACAATAAGTCGATTCTGTAAAAACTAGCGTATTGGTCGCTGTTTTAACTATCGGAACATGTATGGATTTTTGGGTCTAGGTCAACGGGTGACCTTCCAGGTCACGAAAATGTCATAGCTGAAATTTGCAATAGGAGAAATGATAGTCCCATTACATTTTTGGCGGGCACAGCTCAAACGAACGACGACACGCGTGCCAAACTTGTAACACCGGTTCTCCTTGGACTGGGAGGGGGTCACCTATTTGGGGTCGTGGCCACCTTAGTTCCCAGAGTTACCACCAGGGGCGCTGACGCCATTTATCGGAAATCGTTCTCTGTCGAAAATCACTCGAGCTATAGCCGCCAAATTTGGTTTGCAGGTACGCTGACACACGGCCTATCCTAGCACATCACTGTGGTGATCGCGAGTTTCTCAAGGTCACCGCTAGGGACGCAATCAAGTTTCGTATTTTTGAATTTCTCTGACCCAGCGTGACTGACTCACAAAGTGGCTTTACATTGCGTCAAAGGATGTTCCGTCAAAATGATGTTGACGTTGTGGATCGTAATAAAGCACGCTTGTGAGTGTAGGTATCGATTATCCCGCATACAAAAACTGCACTGGGGTTTGACATCAATGTTTGATATGCACATTTAACCTAGCTTGACCTCTGATGACCTGACCCTTCCCATACACTAAAACCAGATCACTGACGCTAGCATTTATGAAAGAAACATGTAATACAACATTGCAAAACCTAATTCCTAACAAATGAAATGCATTGTTCAGTTTGACAAAAACGCGACCGGCATGGCCTTCACAAAAAGGTCACAGGTCGCGACTGATTGCATGAAAAGTTCCGAAAATTTTACTCAAGGTGTACAAATGTTCAAAATTCAGCTAAAGCAAAGACCATCCCTCGATCTTCTGCCAATAAAAAACTACTCAAGAAAAACCGCGGAGGGGGTCCTAAAACGATCCCCCCGCCGGGCAAGGGTTAAGAAGTACAAATCGTATCGCAGTTCGCATAATGTTGGCAAGTTGGCATTTCATGCCCCATGGCACTGACGCCAGGGGAAACTGCCATGGTCGCATTTTTATTAGATCCACTTACGACCCATAACCTTAAATGACCTCAATGTAATAAGTACGGTGAAATAGCTGCATATAAACAGTATAGTTGCATAGCTGCAGTGGCGGTTTTCGTTACTAAGCATAAGCCGCACGGCATACTCGCGTTTACCAATCCCTAGACGGCGATATCTGATTTTTAGTTTTGCAGCCAAAGGGATACGCGTGTCTCATGTTACGTCTACGTCAAATGGAGGAGAGCATGTGAAACCTGTTCAAAAAACGAGCTTTCTAGTGTCATTTCCGAAAAGTCTTGACAAGCGTCACTTAACCCTCATAACTATCCTGACAGAGCCTGCATAATTTGCAAGAATTCGCTTAATTAAACCCTGCATAATTTGCAAGAATTCGCTTAGGTGTAACTTCAGAACAACTTGGGCACCCAGTGAAAATTTGATAAAATAGGTTCCGCGCAGCTTGATAAGTGCCTGGACACAGCTGCGCTCCCCTTTCTAAGTGTTCGATTTTTTTTCTGCCGCTCCCTCGGCCGCAGAAGCATTCAATCCAGACCTTGCGCTTGCATTTCGTTTTAGTAATCTTTGTCAAAGTACAACAATATAGTGATCACAACAGGCGCTTGTGGAGGGTTGTCAGACTACCGAAGCAATTATACTTGTACGCAGTTATAGTACGCATTCCTTATTACAACCAAATCTGATGTCTTCTTTTTAATACATCAAGCGTCTGTGATCAGTTAGCGTGCAGCGGTCTAAAGCATTTTTTTTTATCTGTAAACGTGGACACATTTTCTGAATACTATCTGCACCGTAATCGTCGCCTGTAGATCGTCTTCAGCGCCAGCAGACGTTCTCTTCAGCAGGACTTCCTTCAAACTACCGTATATTTCACGTTGTTAGTTGGCGGTCTCACAGCGTCCGTTAGATACATGGCGCACACAGCGCGGCTCCACCTCGCCACACCGGGCTGCACAGATCGAGGCCAGGGCTGTTCAGCCGCCCGCTGGCGGGAGCGGGTCGCAGGCTCCCCAGCGGCTGACGCCTCCCCGCACCGTCACCGCACGCCCATGCACCGATCACGGCGGAACAGACGGAGCACACTCACCCTCACGAAATGGCGGCGACAGGTCTCCCACAGTCGGCAGATATGGGGTAAAAACAGCCACGCACTACACGGCAGTCAGCGAGTGCGAGGAGACACTCTCATAACGCAGCGTCAGTTCAAACCGGGACGTTGTTACTTTCGCAGGCCCGATGTCTAAATTACGCACCTATTTGTTACAGTGCCTGATGCGCTGTCACAGAAACGCACGCATACACAGAGGCTATTTTTCGGCATACTAGAATCTTGCGGCGCGGGACGGCTTTCAAGGAGTTCACAACGCCGCCTGTTACACCAGTCGCACGGCTCAGAACCATACAGGGTACATGAACAGGAAGCCTGGAGGAGAAGCTGCCCCATAACGGGCACAAAGAACACAACACACGCTGGAACGTACTACGGACTAATTATTCGACGTTGCTCATGGCACGTGATCATCTGTATTATATCGAGGAAGCGCATCAAGAGTAGAATAATATTGCGACAAACACATCCAAACGTTACGATAATCGTCACTAGGGCCGTGCTCTGGAACTCGCTCTCAGTTTCCTCTCACGCCCGAATGGCATGCGACAACACGGTCGTTTCGGAACGAGAAGCGAACGGCAAAAGCGGCGCTGCCGTCGAACGCCGTTTGGTCGCCTGACGTCCCAGAGCAACAGCGTCCGATGGACGGTAACAACGGACAACACCAGCCACACACGCACGGCCAACCTCACTAGCCCGGGCCCGCACAGTTTTGTTCCGTTAAAACATCAAAACAGTGCCTAGAACAGGCAGGTGCCAGATTCTGTCAAATACAAGGTCCCAAGTCCGGGGGAAAGAATTTGCCGACCAAAAGTGTAAATAATCAACCGTTCGTCTTGGCAGCATCGCAGGCCACCATCAAGATGACTCATTGGCAATCGACTGTCACATGATTTCTACACACACCAGACAGTACAGGCAGTCCCCAGATAACCGAATTTATAACGCAGTTTTCTCCAACAACAATCAGATGAGTTGTCAACGCTCAAGTGCTCAGTGTCGACGAGAACTCCGGGTCACTTTCGGGCAGCTCTCCCATTTTCCTTACTTATGAAACAAAATGCTTCGTGCGCATAGTAACATAAATAAACACCGCCATTTCTTGTTTTTTTCGCGGTTTTTAATTAGTACTTGGTATAACTCTGTCAGCAGCTACGCCTGGCCGGTGGCCGTTCAGTTTGGTGTCGCCATAAAACATCACACAGAAGACGTGACCGCGAAATTTCTGCAGACTTCGGTTTGCCACGAACTAGAAAAACTCATCAGTTTTGGACTGCCGTGTCTCACAGTCATCAGTCAGGGAAGTACATGGCGTGCTTACGGGGCCGCTTCATGATCGTACAAGTTAAACTAACGTTGAAGGAGGGCAGGTAACGATGGTTAGTTACGACCGTGCCGCACGGGATGCTAAGGCTTGGTCCACGACCCTGGCAGACTACAGCATAAATCCTGTCTCCCAAAAACCCTGAAAACTAAAAATGCCGGAGAAAGAGAGGAAACAAACCTACTCACACAACAACTTTGACACTTCTGGAAGTTTCCGAGCGTCAGATCCCCCTGACATTACACATCTGAAATACGGGTTCTGAGGGCTTAATCTATCAGTTAGGATTTGGCGTATCGCACAATTAACAATGACGGCGTTGCCTGAGCTAAAAACTGTGCGAATCCTTGCAAATCTGTAATGTCTCCCAATACAAACTTTTCAACTCGGCTAAATGGTCTGGATAAGGCATCCACTGCGTTCCAAAGTTCCGGTTTCACCAATGAAATCCATGGCCTGTAACAGAACATCCGCTGCAGTTCTGTCGCGACGACAGGCTTTCACGATGCGCACAATAGCCGTCCGGGTTATGTGCATCTACTTTCAAAGTAGCTATTTGCAGCATCGGGGTGCGGCCGCCAATAAACCCGGCCGAGGTTATGTGCAGCTACTGACGCCAGGCTGGCCGCAGCGCAAAACTGGTGCCGCCGCCGCGCGGACCGTGACCGCAGGAGCCGGCGGCCGCGGCGGGCGCGGGTTATGGGCGTCTACTGGTACCACGGCGAACGACGCACCCAGCGCAGCTGGATGCCGGCGTCGGTGCGCCGCTTGATGCTGGCCGCCTCCGTGGCGCGCACCGTCTCTTTGACCGACTGCATGAGGTTCTGGGCGTTGCCGACCAGCATGTCGGTGGCCTCCTGGTCCTCCTCGGTGCCTGTCGGCGGGAGGCCGGGCGGTCAGTCGGAGCGACGGTCCGCAGTGATGGTGCGGCGCGCGACACGTGAAACGTTCCACACACACACGTCATTTTCGGAACGTGGCAGTGTTGTTTTTTTCTTATGGAAGTTATGTCGCTACCAGTTTTATTACTTGGCACGCTATTTGATCACCCACATATCGCTTCGTGAACGTCGGCCCAGTTTACGCTACCGTTTCTATCCCACCTTGTTATCGCCCACCAAGTGGTTCTTGGAATGTTAACCATTGCCGACAGTACTGGGGTGCAGCGCCCCTCAAATTTTTCGCAAGTTGCCCCAATTGGTGCAACTGGTCCGAACGACTGGTGCGATCGCTCTGAAATATTGCATGGCTGAGTCCTCTTTTACGCATTGTGAGAAAATCTGAGCCCTTCCTTTTTCGATAATTCTTTATTTAAAACAATTATATATATACACACACACACACACACACATATATATATATATATATATATATATATATATATAATATACATATATATAACTTCATTAATAGAAAACCACTAGCCTTGCAAAGTCACTGAACTATGACCTTTGCCTTGAGGGCAAGCCATACAGATATTAACCGTGCGGCGAAGGTCCTCAGCAGATCGTAAACGTTTTAAGCATTTTCTTTACTAAGCCTAGTTCAATCTTAAACACAGGTATCACCCATGGTGTCAGTGATCTATGCACTGCCGTTCCTACTTGGGACAAGGTCATCCTAGGTCAAAACCATGAATTGAGGCAAGGACCTTTTTGATCTCTTATCAACTTTCGAGGGGTCAATAGGCATTGAGAAACGCTGATTTTCATACCAGTAGTAATTTGAGTCCTTATTAACCATTTACCACCATTTTGTGGCCCTTAACAACGCCCGAAACGTTACGACTCATAACATCCAATAAAAACATAATCAATCAACATGACCGATTTTCAGGTCGCCTCTTAGATCACTGTTGTACCTAAATGGGTCAAACTGGGATTATCGCGTAGCTTAAGATCCAGATTATTTACACATCTACGCCCATAATGCGGCTGGGACCGGGGCGAGAATACTCTAATCTGTCTTTGTTTTACTGCACCTGCACGAATTAATTAAATGGTACAGGTGCGATTCCTTAATCTGTAGCTCACTGTCCAAACTTCAAAACCACCAGCTGAACTGAATTCATGTACAGAAATATATTCGAACGAACTTCCATAACTTTCCTTTCCTTTTCATTCATTTAAAAACAATTAAAAACAAAACAAAACAAAACAAAAACGACATTCCTTTAAAAACAAGGGCTATTTGTAGTCTGTTCAAAAACAAAAACATAACAAACAATCATAATCAATATAATAATAACGAAGCATGACCAACGAAAGTCCGTTTTGAGCTTCGATGTAGGTGCAAACTGCACGTATGTGAGACGAGAGGAAACGAGGTGGCATGGCAGACCCTCGTCAGATAAGAGGTGAACGTCGTGCTGGCGGCCACTGCTCTAGACGGCAACCGTCGGCGTTGGAAAACCGAGCGGGTTGTTAGGAAAAACTCACTACGTCTATCAACAGTTGCCGATTCACGGTTTAATCCTACGTTCATGCTACGAGTCATGTCTCGGGCTCAAGTCGTTAGCTAGAACGAAGGTGGGCAACGGCCGGCACACTGTTAGCCTGGGAGCTCGGTCGAAGCGGCCATAGGCGACCGACGCAAACTTCATGCAGTCGGCCCGTTCTGGACGGGCAGTGTCAGTTCCACGCGGCACGCACCAACAGGTCTCCTTCGCCGGCTGGCAACATCCGGACAGGACGGGACCAGACGGAACGGCAGCAGGGAGCCGAGAGAGGCCCACGAGACAGACTCGCGCGGACGCCGGTAGGACAGACAGGACGCAGGGGACAAACCAGCGTGGTGGACCAGCCGGGGACCGGGAGGTGGCGTCCTCTAAAGTCGCCGCGGAGCGGCCAGTCGGCCTGCCCGGCCGCGGGCCCGTCCGGGGGGTTAGACAGCGAGCTACCACACGGGGGTTAGCGCCGGCGCCACGGCCCGGCCGTTTACCGCTGGTCACAATGCCGTCCGTCCGCCTCTCGAACGCCTCGTCGTCTAAAACGGCAACAGAACGCGGCTCTAGCGTGCGGCGCGTCCGTCCGGTGCATCCGGCCGCCAACGGCGGGCACGCACGGCACGGAGCCGCGCCGGAAACGTCGCAACAGCCCAGCGGCGGCTCTCTTACACGCGGCTCGACACGTGAGACGGGTGAGGGGCCATACGCGCAAACGGACAACGGATCGACCAATTGTTTCCACGGCATGGTTCGGCATGACAAAACGCTGCGCAACGACACCGCTGCGCAAGCCCGAAATCTGCAATACAACTGGAACAAACTGACGTGGCAGCAACGGCAGTGACTACGGTATTCACAAAATAACTGAACGCAGAGGTCGAAAGCAGCCCTCTACGACACCAAAAACAAGCTAGTCCGAGAAACATACTCGAATAGCCTGCATTACGCTTTCGACTCCTGCTCCTAAAACAGAATCACAACAGAGTGAATCGCCGTCACGCCCACCAATAGGAGTTACGACTGACCAACAGACGGAATCGGTCACCTGAGTGTGCCACCTTGACCAGCTCAAGGGAACAGCGCCCCACAAAGGGACCGGTCCCTCCAGCAGCTGCGGCGGGCTCCAGACCCCTCTCCCTCCCGAGGCACGGGCCACACCCGTCCGCCACTCACCCTGCGCTCCCAGCATGGTGGCCTTCACCGTGGAGAGGATCTTCAGCTGGGTGCCGATGGTGGGGATCCGTTCGCATACCTGCAGCAGTTGCTGTGGGCGCAGAGGAGTACGGGGCGTCAGGTCAATAGCAGCCACCCGCTCAACTAGCTGACGCTGCGACAGCTCCTTGCGATAACACGCGGGCACAGTCATCCGTCTACTGTTGTATGATGTCGAAAATGAGACACTGCAAAATTTACATAATTCCACTTCGTGTTTTATTTTTACGACATACTGGTTTAAAAACACATTTATTTTACCCAAAACAGACAAAACTGCAAGGTCAGACAGTGCTCAGTTGATTTCGGCTTAGGTTCGCAATCCAGACCACCAAGCAAACCCTGTCTTCCCGACAACTCACCGTGCGCATGCGCTTGTCCGTACACTCGTGAGCCAGCTCCTTGGCCAGGCGCGTGACCTCCTCGGAAGCCTCGGCGATGGCCTTGGCGCAGGCGATCAGGTCTCGCTTGTTACCGCCGCCCTCGCCGCGCACCAGCTGACTGAGCTGGGCCATCAGCTGAGCCATCCGCTTCGCCGCCGCGATGATGTCGTTGTCCTTGCTGCTCCACTGGGCCACCTGGTAATGGAAGCAGCATCGTCCCAGTCGGCCACACAGGCGTGACATAGCCGAGTATGCATTTGCGCACGGTTCAGCTCAACAGGCTGTACCATGCATGAAACAATCACGGAGCTGCAGCATGTGGCTCGCATTCAACGGCACCTACGGACACATGTATGAAATTCTGTGGACAGCGGGCCACACCGACGGCCCGGACACCACACCACGTACCACACCTCCCCGAGCATCAGGTGGCCCACCTCCTGATGACGGACCACACCTCCCCGAGCATCAGGTGAACCACCTCCTGATGACGGACCACACCTCCGACCGTCAGCTGACCGACCTCCTGATGACGGACCACACCTCCCCGAGCATCAGGTGGCCCACCTCCTGATGACGGACCACACCTCCCCGAGCATCAGGTGGCCCACCTCCTGATGACGGACCACACCTCCGACCGTCAGCCGACCCACGGACCACACCTCCGACCGTCAGCTGACCCACCTCCTGATGACGGACCACACCTCCGACCGTAAGCTGACCCACCTCCTGATGACGGACCACACCTCCGACCGTCAGCCGACCCACGGACCACACCTCCGTCAGCTGCCTCACCTCCTGATGACGGACCACACCTCTGACCGTCAGCTGACCCACCTCCTGATGACGGACCACACCTCCGACCGTCAGCCGACCCACCTCCTGATGACGGACCACACCTCCGACCGTCAGCTGCCTCACCTCCTGATGACGGACCACACCTCTGACCGTCAGCTGACCCACCTCCTGATGACGGACCACACCTCCGACCGTCAGCCGACCCACGTACCACACCTCCCCGAGCATCAGGTGGCCCACCTCCTGATGACGGACCACACCTCTGACCGTCAGCCGACCCACCTCCTGATGACAGACCACACCTCCGACCGTCAGCCGACCCACGGACCACACCTCCCCGAGCATCAGGTGGCCCACCTCCTGATGACGGACCACACCTCCCCGAGCATCAGGTGGCCCACCTCCTGATGACGGACCACACCTCCAACCGTCAGCCAACCCACCTCCTGATGACAGACCACACATCCGACCGTCAGCCGACCCACCTCCTGATGACAGACCACACACCTCCTGATGACGGACCACACCTCCGACCGTCAGCCTCCTTACAGACCCGACCGTCAGCCGACCCACGGACCACACCTCCGACCCTGCGGACCACACCTCCGAGCCGACCCACCTCCTGATGACGGACCACACCTCCGACCGTCAGCCGACCCACCTCCTGATGACGGACCACACCTCCGACCGTCAGCTGACCCACCTCCTGATGACGGACCACACCTCCGACCGTCAGCCGACCCACCTCCTGATGACGGACCACACCTCCGACCGTCAGCCGACCGACCTCCTGATGACGGACCACACCTCCAACCGTCAGCCGACCCACCTCCTGATGACAGACCACACCTCCGACCGTCAGCTGACCCACCTCCTGATGCAGGCCGTGGGCGGCCGCCATGATGGGCTGGTTGGCCGGCGGCGCGTGTCGGAACAGTTGGCTCTCCTCCTCGTCGTCCGTCTCGGGCGGCGGCGGCGGGCGCGGCGGCGGCTGGTCGCCCATCGGCGGCGGTGGCCGCGGCGGCGCTGACTCTGCCGGAGCCGGGTCAGCGTCAGCGGTCAGTCGACAAACGGCGAGAGGCCGGTCCGGAGCCGGCAGACTCGAGAGGAGGCTGGAGTCAACGGGGAGTCGCCACAACCGAGAGGCGATTTGTCAGGATGGTGTCGGTAGCTCGAGAGGTGACCAAAATTACGATCGAGTCAAGGAATTAAGACAGGATGAGAGTCACGAGGGAGTCAACAGACAAGCGACTGTCGGAGTCAGGAGCGAGTCAGCCGAGTCGCAATGTGCGAGCCTGCGGGATGTTACACCCAAGAGGCATCACAACAAGGATCATGCCAGACTGCTGTGCACATCGCACTGCGGATCGAGACAAACTGCGAGTCGTGTCAAACTGCGGAACAAGTCAAACTGCGGATCGTGTCAGACTACGGATCATGTCTAACTGCAGATCATGCCGGGTCTGCAGCCTCTTGCGGAGCAGACCGTCGGAGGGGACACCACGGCAGGCTCAGCGCGCCGGCAGCGCCATGCCTGCACCCAACGGCCGTTCCAGAGAGCCCCGGCCGCGGCCCCGGCCGACTCCAGCCGCCAACAGGCTGAACCCGACGGGCCAGGCAAACCAAACACATCACAGGACGCATGCTGCATTCACACCACATTCGGGCAGCTCGTTCCGGAGGCACCAGCAGACCAGGCCGTCCACCTGACAAAAACGCATGCCCGTTACGCACGTCCGTCCTGCAACACGTCCTCCCCATCCGTCAGCAGACAGGGCCAGACGGGTGCAGAGGAAGCATGCCGCACGGCACCGCCGTCTGCCGCCGCTCTCGGAGCCGACCGACCTGGGCGGAGGCGGCCAGAACACGCCGCGACCACCGAGCATGCACCTGCCGACAGGCATGCAGGCCGGCCCCGCCACGGCAGCAGGCACGTCTGGCAGGCGGCCGGCTCTACGGGCCCAGGACCGGCCGAGGGAGTCCTCCGCCGGCTACCAGGGAAGGGAACAGACCGGGAGCAAGACCGCTCGCCCTGATTACCTTCGGACGGCTCCGTCCACTGCTGGTAGTACCGGGGGTCGTCTGTGGGGCATGACGTCACGGTGAGGGGCGCTCTCAGGGCGCCGAACACGCCCCGGCCACGGCCATCGTCACGAAACGCACACAAAACGACCGGAACACCAAATCCCCATCGAGTTAAGTCTGAAGCAGCCGGCAGCGCTGTCAAACAACGGCAAACACCTCGGCCCGAGAGCGCTGACCGAAACACCGAAGCCTTGGTCGGCAAGCACGCGGCCCGACGCGGGCGGGGCGGGGCGGGTGAAGCGCTTCTGGAACGCGCCAGGGCTGGGAGGGTGCTACTGGAGCGCGTCAGAGTGGGGAGGGTCGGGTCGAGCACTCCTGGAGCGCGGCGCGGTGTCGTCACCTGCGGTGGAGAACTGTTGGAACTGGCCGGGCGGCGGCGGCCGGCTCGGCGCACCTGTAAGGCAGGCCGGCATCGTCAGCGGCGGCTGCGGACCGTTCAACGACCGCTGAAGCTGCGCATTGGACAGGCGCCGGCGCCGCTGACGGTGGTGCTTGGAAGGAGAGGGTGTGTGCACTCCAAGGTATCCGCAGCAGACAGATCACTCGCCACGTAAGGCCGGTGCCTCCCCAGAAGTCTGAAGTCCGGAGTCTCTCTCCGCTGTGAAGTCGTTACAGAAAAGACGGCACAACGCAAGACACCACTGACAAACACGATGACGGCAACACTCCGCCCTGACATCAAAAGACAGAACGAAGACGGGACACGGCCGCCGACCAGACGACCGACAGCCGGCAGACAGGGGCAGCTGCTCACCGTTTAGATCCACGTGAGCCATGCCGGGAACGATGTCCATGTCCGGGCCGATCGCCTGTCGAACCTGGGCCACCGCGTCCAGCAGCTGAAACAGGTCACGTCAGGTCAGGTCAGGTCATTTAAGGGCAGACCGCCTGACAAACCTGGGCCACCGCGTACAGCAGCTGAAACAGGTCACATCAGGTCACGTAAGATTACCTACGCGCAAATCGTCTGTCGCGTCTGGGTCACCGCGTCCAGGAACTAAAACATGGCACGTCACATCAGACTTCCACCATCCTGTTCTCCAGACCGCGGCCAGAGACCGAAGACCAGTGTTCCCACCTCTCTGTTGGAAGCCCTCCAGCGGGCCACCGCCTCCTGGTCGGTCGGGTTGACCGCCACCGTCTTGGCGTTCTGCACCATCGGGGTCACGCCTGCCGGTCACACAAAGACCAGCGGTCAACGCCAGAACACGCCCGCTACGGCAACAGGGCCGAGAGCCGGCCGCAAGACGAGACCAGACGTCATGCCAGACGCCGGTTGCTGGAGGGGCATGTCTCATGATGGGGACCCCCCGTGACGGTACCGGCGCCGGCTGCTGGAGCACCATGAGTCAGGCTGGGACCCCTACAGCGACGGTGTCCGGCGGCCGGACCGGCCGGGACGCCGTCCGACCATCAGAACGTGTGACGGGCCGGCGCGGTGACAGCGTCAGCTCGTTAGCCGCGATCATCAGCGGGCGCGTTGTTAATGACGGCGCGACAGGCGGCGGCCGTCGGCCGGCCAGCGGCCGCCGAGCAGCGACTGACCTCGCTGCAGCCGGTCACTGGCCACCTGGATCTCGCTGATGAAGCGCTGGTCCTCCGAGTTGTCCGCCTCCTTCTTGGCCACCATCAACACGCGGTTGGCCAGTCTGCCGGCGACAGCGGAGCAGGGTTAGTGGGCACTGAAGGAGCTCCCGCTCACGCACAATAAACAACGAACACGGACCACGGCCATGGGTGAGAGGACACAGCCTCGCAAGGAAAACCCAGTCATAGACGATAGTAACAGTTAGAGATACAAATCATATTCTTTAACACACGGAGTCCTGACAAAAGGTTCCAGCCATCGACACATGGTCAACATCCTCCGGCAATGAGCAGGTCAAGGCTGTGGTTGACATTCCGTCACCTGTACGTCAGGGACAAACGTCGGCCATCGAGTATCCTGCTGGTACTTCTATACCGCCATTAACCCCAACTTACGCCACGCACGGCAACACATATTGGTAGGAACCACTGCCCAAATAACCGGAACGTTTAAAGGAAACAATGCCAAAAAAACACGAAGTTCGAAAACAAAACATGGAGACGAAGACGAACATACACCCTATACACATCCGCAGGGTCACGGACACACCCACCAAGACGCGCCCGGTCAGCGGCACCTCTGGTCTCCGTCACCCGGCTCAGAGTGCCCCTCTCTCGACACGACTGCAGCGCACACGCGGCGGCCGGCGCCGGGTACCGTCTGGCCGGCCGAGACGCTGTGACAGCAGGCCTATTTTCCGGCCGGGGCGCGCCCCGCCCAGGTTAAATCGGGTTTGGGCCGGCGCCCGGCCGCTGACCGCAGGCGTCGACCGTGACCGACGGACAGACGAGTGACGGCCGTCATCGGATGACGGTCCGTCACCGGGTGACGGCCCGGCATTGGGTGGCAATCGTCACTGGCTAACGAACCGTCATCAGATGGAGGACCGTCATAGGATGAGAGTCCGACATGGGACGGCGGCCAGTGATGGCATGACGGCCCGTCACCCACCGACAATTCACCACCAGATCAAGACGTACATGGAAGGATTAACAACCCTACCATTCCAACATCAACCAATGAAAACCAACAATAACCAAAACGCCACGCACGGCGGCACTACACCCTATACCGGGACAGTGACCGTGCCGGAGTCATCACCTGGCGATGGCCGAGGTGTTTCCCGACCACCTCCTGCGGCTGGCGTCTCTGGACGCCCGCCTCGCACCGGTCGGCGTGGTGTTTGATCAGCTCCTCTGCGGGCGACGGTGGCCGATTAGGGACCCGCCAGCACCGCTGCACAAGGGGCGGGGCGGAGGACGGTGCTGACTCCACCGCTCCGCGCTGATCCGCTCCGTGTCCCCTGGTCGTGTTGCGTCCCAGCACGACTCCGTCACGCTGTTGCCGTCCAGCAGCGGACAGCGGTCAGGAACGTGACGGCCAGATGAACGACGATGGACTAGTCTGCGCGATTCCTACAAATACATGCCACAGCAGAGAGCAATAACGCTCTATTGAAATATACCCAATGTGAATATGTCATATGAAGTATGACGTAAACTAACCACGATTCTTATGTTCTCCATCCTTATAGCTGTACTCAAGGGTTTCCACAAACGTGAACAAAACTGCCCAGACAATCTCCCGTGTTCCGCCACCAACACAACACGTCGCTCCGGCCCGGTCCCGGCCCGACCGCCGTCCGGTCACGACCTCTGACCCCTGACGGCCCGCTCCTGCCCACCTGACTGCAGGACGAAGCGGGCAGCGTCGATGGCCTCGTCGCTGAGGTCGCGCACGCGGCTGATGGTCTCGGCGTACTGTTTGCGCAGGTTCTCGAAGTGCTCGTCGGCGGCCTTGTTCTCCGGGTACTGGAGCCGGATGCTGCCCGCGTTCACCAGCTGCGGATGCAGGCTCTCCACCTGGACAGAGGGCAGCACCGGTCATACAGGGGTACAGGTTCGCTGCCTGGACAGATGGCAGCACTGGCAACATGGGGCGCAGAGTTCCTGTCAACAAAGACAGTAGCAATGGCTATCGGGCTACATATCGCACAAATTCCCCGCCTGAGCCAACACAAGACCCCTGACATCTACAGGTGATTAATGACCTCTGTACGTGACCCCTGACCCCCGCGGGTGACCCCTGACCCCTGCGGGCGACTCCTGACCTCCATAGGCGACCCCGGACCGCCGCAGGTGACCCCTGACCTCTGCGGGCGACCCCTGACCTCTGCGGGCGACCCCTGACCTCCACAGGTGACCCCTGACCTCCGCAGGTGACCCCTGACCTCTGCGGGCGACCCCGGACCGCCGCAGGTGACCCCTGACCTCCGCGGGCGACCCCTGACCTCCACAGGTGACCCCTGACCTCTGCGGGCGACCCCTGACCTCCACAGGTGACCCCTGACCTCCACAGGTGACCCCTGACCTCTGCGGCGGACGACTGCAGAGCCTCGGAGAGTTTCTTGTTGCCGGCGGCTCCCGCCGACGCCACCATGCGGCCGGTGCGTGCCGACTGCGAGCTGAACCGCTGCAGCTTGTCAGCCTTCTCGGCGAACGCCTCCTGCCGTCCCGGCACGCCCTGCGACACAGTCCGACCACGTCAGCTGACGTCCAGTCACGTCACGCGGCCCAGACGTGGCAGCGTGAGCTTACAATAGCACAGATATGTCGCTGATGTCGCTGGATCAGTTTCAACAAAAGTTACATGTCGCCTTTTCGAGCAATTAGCACCTGACAAAATCGTCAACGCAAAGCACGTAAGCACGCACACAATCTCTCGAAACAGGGGAAAAACCAAGCCTGACTACTTGCTGCGGCTGCCTCCGGTGCCCAGTGGTGGAAGACCACCTGCCGACTGACCTGCGGCGCCAGGCTGGCCTCGCTAAACTGCTTCAGCGGGGTGACAATGTCGACGAAGTCCTCCACCACGCGCTCGACCAGAGCGCCCTGAATCTGGTCCTTCAGCTGCTGCAGCTTGCTGGAGAGCTGCCTGTAGAGCAGACTGGGGTCAACTCAGGAGAACGGTGAGCGGACACGGCAGTGATTCTCTGTCCACGCCGAACGAGACGACGCATACATAGATACACTGCGCAATCTACGAGCGTTGTTCATATTCGGCGATCTTGAACAGTATAAGCAATCGCCCACAGTAACGGTAAACGACTTCCTTGCATTCCAAATTGCCAACGACCCTCAACAAATAATCCTCTACAAATGATTCCCCATATGACCCACAAACATTCCTCCCAGCCTAGTTGTTAACCGTTGGCTTGCAACGAATACTAGCCACGCTGCCACCGCTAGGGCCACAAAATAAACAGCATATGCCAATCAAGCCTCACAACCGAGAACCACATGGATCTTCATGAAGTTCTGAAAATGAAAGCCCAGAATTAATGCTAGCTGCTAAGTCGCAACGCGACACATCATGACGATCTAGGGGACGCCAAATTCATTGTACAAGATCATAAGTCGGTAACGAGAGACAATCCTTTCCGGTCGAACGTCCACGGCATCCCGAGTAAAGGCTATCACGACCTCACACAGCAGTGGAACTATGAAGGGTAGTTCTGATTTCCAAAACGCCACTCCTGGCCTAATGAAAACGTGCTCTCCGATCTTCCTCCCAAGAACATTCTAACCAGTCCTACCAAGGGCAACGCTGGAATTCTCCTACGGCAACCATCGCCACTCCTCGAGGACACTCTGCTCAATTCTCCTGAGTACAGCTTAACCAACCCTCCTTATGGAGCAGCCAGTCAGTGTCACCGGCAGCCCTGAGATCAGTTCCTCCTCCGAACACCGCCGCCGGACCTCTGGTGACCGTCGCCCTTCCGTCCCCCTCAGGACGCCGCACCGCCGGCACTCACCTGGCCACGGCCTGCGCCTGCGGCGAGTCGCCCTCGCCGCGGCGCACCATCTCGGCCAGCTGCGCCGACAGCGCGTCGGCGTCGTCGCAGAGGGCCAGCACCTGGTGGCGGTGGGCGCCGGCCAGGCTGTCGGCGGCGCGCCGGCCCTCGTCCACCACCAGCTGGATGGCCTTCTGGCCGAGCGCCCGGTCCTCGGCGGAGGGCGCCTGCAGCCAGCGGCGCGCCTGCTCCAGGCGGCCGGAGAGCGTGTGCGCCGGCTGCTGGACGCCCGAACGCTCCACGTTCGCCACGGCGCGGCGCACCAGGCCGTGCAGCTCGCCCAACTGGCCCTGCAGACTGCGGGCCAGGCCCTGCGCCTGTGGACTGTTGCCCTGAAACGGCACACAGCCATCAGAAACTGGGAACTGTTGCCTTGTAATGGAACACAGGGATCAGGAACTGGGGGCTGTTGACTTGCAACGGAAAACAGGAATTAGGGACTGTTGACTTGTAACGGAACACAGGGATCCGGGACTGTGGACCGCTGACTTGTGACAGGTGACAGAACACAGGGGTAAGAGACTGGGGACTGTTGCCTTGTAAAATGATCAGGAACTGGGGACTGCCGTCTTGTAACAGGATCAGGGACTGGAGACTGCTGTCTTGTAACTGAACATAGGGGTCAGGGACTGGGTACTGTTGCCCTGTAACGAAATACAGGAATAAGGGACTAGGCACTGTTACCTTGTAACAGGATCAGGGAGTGGGGTCTGTTGCCCTGCAACGGAGCACGGGGGTCAGAGACTGGGTCCTGTTGCCCTGTAACAGAACACAGGGATCAGGGATTGGGGACTGTTGCCCTGTAACGGAACACAGGGTTCAGGGACTGGGGACTGTTGCCCTGTAACGGAATACAAACGCCAGGACTCGGAAGTGATGTCCTGCAACGGTGCACGGGGTCAGAAAATGGGAACTGATGCCTGTGGCGTCACACTGCTGTCAAAGACCGAGCAATGGCGTCCTGCAACGGCACACAGCGACTGGGAACTGGGGCCTGTAATGGCACACAGATGTCGGGGACTAAAGACTGGTGCCCTGTAACGACGGGAGCAGATCATACAATACCGCGACGCCATAAATGATGTAGGCCAGGCATTGGTTGATCATACTGGAGACATCCGCGCAGTGATCAGAAACTAGCGCAATGGCGTTGACAAAGCGCGTGGCATCGGCTTGAGTGCACGACATGCTAAAATTAGGGAAGATCGCATGGCACGACACCTGCACACCATGACGACATCACGGCGTCTATGCCGTGATTCGCGCCCGGCTCCGGCGCCGTGTCTGGGCAGCGCGGAGCCCCGGCCGCGGTCCGCGCCGCCGCATCCGCACCTGTCCGCTCTGACGCAGCTCACACAGCGAGTCGGCCATGGATGCGATGCCCCCGGCCAGCTTGTTGATGTCCTCGCGGTCCTGGGGCGCGGCCCTGTCCGCCACCCGGCCGGCCAGCGCCAGCACGTTCCGCAGCGACTTCTCGCCCACGCCGCCGCGCACCGCCTGCCGGCAGACGGGCAGCCGTCACCGCGGGCAGACGGCGGCAGGACAGCCGTCACCGGCGCCAGACGGCGGCAGACGGGCAGCCGCCACCACGGCCAAACGGCGGCAGACGGGCAGCCGTCACCGCAGGCAGACGGCGGCAGGACAGCCGCCACCGCGGCCAGACGGCGGCAAAGGGGCAGCCGTCACCGCGGCCAGACAGACAGCCGTCACCGCGGCCAGACGGTGGCAGCAGTGGGCTGAGGCCCTTCCCAGTCAGCAAGATTGCAGTATACCCGCGAAGCATACAGCACGCCGACACACAGCTCAGTGGAGCTGGTAAGCACCGACTGTTCAAGAAAATATGGGAAGGTTAGGTCCCCGTCAAAAGCCGACGCTGCTAGCTAAAGCTGCAGCGCAAAGGACATATTTAAACTAGGCAACTCCGAACAGATATCCACGCATGTTCTCCGTTGTTCACAGGCAGACTCTTCCACAACGTATGACAACCCAAGCCTCAGCACAGAAAGATAAATACGACGATTCACGTATAAAACATGGGCAATGAGATGGTCTGAAAACACCAAATTTTCGTTTAACTGGGAGCTCTGCGCGTGGCCAGCGGTGCGGGCCGCGGGCTCGGCGGCCGCTCACAGTCGGGTCCTGCAGCCAGTCGTTGGCCGCCTGCAGTTTGGGCCCGATGGCGTTCTCGGCCTTCTTCATGACGGTCAGCAGGTCGGCGTCCCATTCGTCCTCGTCGTAGGTGGTCAGCTGCAGCACGCGGATGATCTCGTTGATCTCGTCGCTCATGCGGCCGGCCAGGTAGTTCCTGTTCTCGGCCGCCTCCTCCGCGCCCTTGCCTGCGGGGCGCAGACCGAACGAGGCGGCGGTGAGCCGATGAGCCAGCGCAGCACAGCAGCTCGTCATTCCGTGACTCCTCGTCAACATCGCGATGAATGTCGGAAGGACTACAGAACACATTCACGGTCAAGTAAACGCATTCAGAATGCGGTTACACACACAACGTCTACCCTGAGTCCGCCTGGGGCGGTTTGAGCCGCGTCGGACTATGCTGAGACGGCGGCGCAGAGCTGGGTACGTGAGGCATCTGAACGGTGACTCAGGAGGCAGTGTGGCCGGCCGGTGTCGCCCGCCGTTCCTCGGCGGCCCGCGCCGCCCGCCAAGCCAAACACCGGTAATGGGCACAAACAGTGGCCGGCGCCGAGTGGCGACGACAGGGCCGGGCGGGCGGCCCGTCACCGACCGAGTGCCGCCAGCCGCCCGGCCCCTGCTCCGGCCGGCGGGGAGGACCACAGGGCCGGTCACAGGGAGCAGGGGGGCCGAAGCCCGGCAGAGCGAAGCTGGGGGGAGAAGCCTGATAGAGCGGAGCAGGGAGGACCCTAGGGCCTGACAGCGCCGGGCAAAGATCTAAGGGTCAGTCAGAGCCACGGAGGTGCTACGAGCCAAAGCTCAACAGAGCGGAGAACTGAGAGGGCAGGGCCCAGAGTAAAGAGGGGGTCCGGACCAGACATGTGCCGGGATCCCAATGGAATGCAAGTTATCCTCGTTTTGCGTCGGATTCCAAGCTGACCAGGGTAAGTGTTGCGTCACTTGGGCACAGTTTTGTTCCAGAAGGACACGATCTTCCCGAGATGACACAGTGACCCACCCAGGCCAACGAAGGGTGGAATACAACCCGGGATAACCTGCATTCCATCGAGATCCAGAAGCACGTCTGGTCTGGACATTCAACCGACGTGACACAGGGCAGTCCCTTCACTCCAGGAACAGGTTCTGTCGCTCACCGGACGGCTCCGTGATGATCTGGATGAAGATCTTCATGGAGCAGATGAGGATGGGCGCCAGAGTTTTGACCTGCTCCAGACAGCGCATCAGGATCTCGCGGTGCACCTGGTGGGTCAGTTCCTTCTCCCGGGCGTCCACGTCTCGGGAAACCTGCGGCACAGCAGACCGGAGACATGACACACGACTGCGGCACAGCAGACCAGGGACATGACACACGACTGCGGCACAGCAGACCGGAGACATGACACACGGCTGCGGCACAGCAGACCGGAGACATGACACACGACTGCGGCACAGCAGACCGGAGACATGACACACGACTGCGGCACAGCAGACCAGGGACATGACACACGACTGCGGCACAGCAGACCAGAGACATGACACACGGCTGCGGCACAGCAGACCGGAGACATGACACACGACTGCGGCACAGCAGACCAGAGACATGACACACGGCTGCGGCACAGCAGACCGGAGACATGACACACGACTGCGGCACAGTAGACCAGAGACATGACACACGACTGCGGCACAGCAGACCAGAGACATGACACACGGCTGCGGCACAGCAGACCGGAGACATGACACACGACTGCGGCACAGTAGACCAGAGACATGATACACGACTGCGGCACAGCAGACCGGAGACATGACACACGACTGCGGCACAGCAGACCGGAGACATGACACACGACTGCGGCACACCAGACCGGAGACATGACACACGACTGCGGCACAGCAGACCGGAGACATGACACACGACTGCGGCACAGCAGACCGGAGACATGACACACGACTGCGGCCCAGCAGATCGGACACCTGTCACAGGGGTACGGTACAACAAGATTGAGACCAGGCTTAGAAAAGGTGTTGTTTTCTGGTGTTGACGAGCACCACAAAAACCAGTGCTCCTTAAAACATTTTATACTCCAAACGTTTGATCCTGTGCCTCCATCCAGAAGCTGCATTATAACCACGATGACAAATTTCCAACTCTGCAAGCACATGACTCTATCTCTGTTTAGTAGGAAGCAGGCATGATGTAACTGAATTACACCAAGAACGCCAACTTCAATCAATATTACCCTTCGCAAAATTTTGGACTCCAAAACATAAATTACACTCCAACATCAAGAACAAAAAACAAATTACCAATCCTGGTAGAGACCCGTCACAGAGTAGAACTTGGCTCACTATCCAAATCCAATAGCGATCGACTCAGATGTCCAAAACAGGGTCAGCATTAACTACAAACGACCAACGCTCAGGAGGCCCCCAAAAATGGTGATGCGACAGCGACACTCAACTATAATGGAACACAGGAAAGCAAACCATTTTCTCTCCATGACTAACAGGAGACTGCTAGGATTGTTAGCACAACCGTCGCAGCACCCACAAGACCACGTTTTTACGACCACGCTGACGCCGCAGGTCGTCGCAGTGGTCGGCGACCTCCGGAGAGTCCAACAAAGAACCTAACGGTAGGGCCACGGGTGTAACTTCAACTTAGGCGGGGCTCCCGCCAGCACCTCATGCTTCATGGAACAACACCACGCTCACGACGTTACACGGGGGTAATTTCCTTCAAGCCGGCGATTTCCATAACAATTTGCGGCAACAAACTCGAAGTTCGCTGCCAGGGTGGCGACAAGACCCTGTCAAAAGCCGCAGTATGAACAACCAGGGGATGAAGAACTGGGCTAGATGAGACTGAACAAGAATAAAAACCAGACCGCAAGGAATAAAGAACAATTTCGGCACGTCAGATAAAGCCGATGCATTCCAATGCCGTGCCTGAACGCGAATTGTATCTCTGGTACACGACGCATGGAGTAACAGCGAAATGAGCGAATATGGGCATGACTGCAAACATGACGTGTGAACGCACCAGATGACATCTGAGCGGGTATGGTCATGGGTTCTGGGAATTACGGCGTTAGAAATGACGAGCCGCCCGCGCTCGGCTGCTAATTCCAGACCAAACTGAGGCAAACATGCGGCTCGTCATCTTAAACCGCCGCTACCGTCCAGTGAACCCAGATGGTACCGCGCCGGGTCTCTCCAAACTCTCAGACAAGACCGGCGGGCGAGCGGCCACCGCCCACACGGCGGCCCATCAGGCTGCATGCTAACCAGCCGGTCGGACCGGCAGGCCGTCTCTGCCCCCTCTCCCCCCACAGTCTCCCACCTCACCCGGCCAGACGTGTTTGGGTGCGGCCCTCGTCCCTGCCGATTACCGGCCGGCACCAGGCTCCGAACGTTCCACAAATGAACGCGCAATTCAACCGCAGTACACGGCAAGGGAGAACAGCCTCCCACTGCGCAGCACGGAGTGCTGGGGACGGCGAGACGACCGGGGGGGGGGGGCGAACAATGCTGGACGGGACTGGTTGGCCCAACTGATGCACACTCCATATTGGCTCGTGTTCAATTTGCAGACTAGATGCAATCGATGACAGATCGTGCCCACAGAAATGGGATTATTCGTCTCCTTCGAGGAAGGGGGATGGGGTCCTGGCGACAGATAGGACGACGGGACGTTGGAATGAGAAGCCCATAAACCGTTTCGGAGACGTCCTTTACTGAGCGCTGGAGAACAGCCAAACATGTGGAGAACAGCGTGGGCAGCTACGGCCAGAAAGGAAGACAGCGTGGTGCACTCAAAGTGCACTAAACTGAAAGCCTCGGCTTCCTCGGAGGAGACGGGAAGAGAGGGGATGGGACCAGGGGAGGGGGAGAACAGAATGCAGTGCCGGCCGGACCGTGATCTGGCACTCTGCCAGCCGGGCCCCCTGCGGCGGCCGGCCCGCCGCCGGTGGCAACACCAGCGAGCAGCGACGCCCGCCGCCACGACCAGTCGGGACCCTCGGACCCACAGTGGGCCCCGGGACCGACAGTGGGACCCACAGCCCACCCAGGACCCACAATGGGCCGTCCTGATGATCTAAGGCCAGCCGAGTGGATCAGCGGCCGGCCGCCTCCGCAGCCAAATCCCGACTACAAAAACCGCCGCCTCTCCCCAGCTGAGCACCTGCCGGGTATCACGGCCGCAGCCGGCCAACCGGGTCACCGTTCACGCACCAGCTTCCCGTGTGGAAGGCTTAACCCATGATCTCGCCTCTGACGGTCGTTACGCTCGCTCACATCGTTCAGATCGAGGAAACGCCGCCTGCGGCCGGGATGACATCAGCCGCCAAACACTCCGCTCATTAAATCGACACAACCCGCCCATACATTATCCCGCTCCCAGGCACTCGGGCCCGCCTCAGCAGTGGGTCCGTGCCTTTACACCGTCTCCAGCACGGCCGGGGGCTGCTGTCGGCCGGTCTGTACCGCCGCAGGGCGGACCGGCCGCGTCTCGCCCGTCACGTAACGTCACGTCACGTCCGGCGCGCGCTCGCGGCGGTCGCGGCACGGCGGCGCCGGCCGGCCGACTCCGGGCTGGAGGGCGGGCCGCCGCCGACCGGGCGGCACGGCCAAATTTGGTCAGCGGCCGCCGCGGCGGGCCGTCGCCGGCCAGACGGAGGGAGACCGGACCGGCCGTCAGCTCGGCCGCCGCCCTCCCGCTGCAGGGCTGCCGAACTGACCGCGACCGGCGCCCGGGCGGCCGCCGGGAGCGCCGCTCGGACCGCGTGGAGCGCCGATCAGACCGTGCGGCACGCTGGTTAGGATCTGTGGAGAGCTAGTTAGACAGTGTGCAACTCTGGCCAGATTGCGCGGAACCGTTATCAGACAACCGACAAAGTGGAGCTCTGGTTACATTGTTTGGAGCACTGATCGCACCGTGTGTAACGTAGGTCAGAGCATGCGGAGCGACTGCTAAACTGATTACGGCCTGAACCTTGGCTGAGGTAGGAGAGACTCCCAGTCCCCGTTTCCGGCGAACCCCGGCGGCAGCACCCTCCACCAGGCTCTGTTTCCGGGCGGCCGCCTTATCGCCGGGCCGACACGGCAATACTCCAGGCCGCCACGCCGGGGCCGCGCCTCGCATGACAGGCAGCTGCCGCGGTCGAGACGGACCCACGCGGGACATGGCGCCGACGATCCGCCGCGGGACAGCGGGGAGACGGCACAACCAACCACAGCCACAGGATCCTCTCTCCACAGCAGCCGGCGCCGGATACCGGCTCCTCCTCGCCGCCCAGGAGATACGCCTGAGTTGTCCGAATGGCGTTACCGAAATTCTCCGAACGAGCACAGGAAGCCCCGGACCGGTTCGTGACAGATGACTAGAGTGCCTCGCTTCCTCCTGGCCCAAATTCCCACGGGATCATCAAGTTATCCGGACGTGACCGCACTACACAATGCGTGGCCGCCAGGTCCCTTCAGTAATTAACATCTGGACACTGACGAACAAAATCAAGCGCGATAAACGATCAGGAAAGGCACCTGTTTGTATCCTGCCTACACCTGTATCGACCTACTGCATTTTATTGGGTGCAGCGGCAGCTGACGATGAACGACGAGGCTCCCAACACCTAGGTCGACGATGTTACTGGCCTGGCTCCTTCCGCCATTCTTCAATCGTGCCCAGTAACCAACCAGAGCGGGTGCCTAAGCTCGCAGGCCTACGGAAGATAACACAAAGACATGCCTGATCCAGCAAACGTTGACGTTACCAATCAGCCCAGCCATCACCAGACGCCTACCTTGGTGAGACAGGGGCTCAGGTCCTTGACGAACTGCACCAGGTCGCCCATACTCTCGATGACCTCCGCCACGGCCAAGTAGTCCAGCACCTTCTTGCACTCGCGGATCATCTTGCGCACCTCGGACTCGTCGAAGCATAGCAGCAGCGAGGAGGTGCCCTGCAGAATCCCGCGCGAGCCTTCTATCAGCTTTCGCCTGTAAGGAACGCATCACATATCAGACAGGTTGCAGTTGGGACTGGTTTGAACACAACGTGAGTCCCGTCAACCTCGCGCGGGCAAATACGATAACGGTTTGTGCACAATGGATTTGATGATCAGGATAACATAAGACAGTTGGACGCTGTACAAATATCTGAATCTTTCAGTGCCACAAAACAATCGCGCGGAATTATACAATCGTCTCAGCTACATAAACATATACGGCCTAGGGTCTCAACAAGCTCGTTATTTTCTTTTCCTCCATACAAGTACGGAAACGAAAGACGTAAAGGACCGTCTGTCTCTCCTCTCTGAAAAAGCGTGGTGGCGGTTTGAGCAATACACACTGCTCAACTCAAGCTAAAGTTCCCATCCAATTCATTTACTCGATACCCGTATTTTTATATGGACAAGAGAATACTTGGCGCGTCCTCGGGTATCCCTACTGTCAATTCACGGGCGCCGAGTATGTGGTAGCTGCAGGGATAACAGCCGGGAAACTGGTTCACACTTTGGCATCGCTCCAACGGGAAGGGGGAGGTGAAATAATCTCTGGACACGAAAACAACTGGTTGAGCACCCCAGACATTTCGTTTCGTCATTTAAAGACGCAATTTTCACGCAAACACATGCGGCGCCTGCTGCGACATTTCGTTGAGTCCACCAGGATCGGGATCAAGATGTCTGAAGACTGACACGGTAATCCTGGACGGAACCGACAATCCACATTGGAATGGGTCCCCCTTGTTAGTTCGTCGCCAGCCCAAGGCGCCAGCCTCCGAAGAATCCCACCAACGCCAGTCACGACCGTCTCCGCTTCCGGTCCGCAACGTCACGCCTTCAGTGACGTCACGCCACGGGTGGCGTCACGCTCGGGGCGGCCGGCTGAGTCACCGCAACCAGTCCGCCAGACAAATGAGTCGTCTGGCGGCGGCGGCGACCGACCGCAGCCAGCCGGCGGCGCCGCGCCGCGTCCGTCTGGCACCGGCCCGGAAACAACGGCCGGCCCGCGGCCGCCCGCGGCGCCGCGATAAACACAGCCGCGCCGGCGGCGGCGGCGGCGGCGGCGGGCGGCTCGGCGCTGCCCCCGCCCGGAGGCGTCGTCGCCGGCTGTACGACGCGGCCTGGCCTCAGGCCGGCCGCCGCGGGGCAGGCGGAGGGTACAGCGCTCGAGCCGGGAGTCCACATGACGTACGGTCTGCCGCCCGCCCCACCTGCACCTGGGCACGGCGGCGCTGACCAGCTGGCCAGCACCAAAACGACAGTCTGGCTATCTCTAATGAAACCAGCATCGGCGACTGTGGCTGAGACCTTCAGGCGGGCGACGTGCGTGGATTTCTCACATCTTCATCATCTATTTACCATTAACATCCTATCGGTGGCATCAAAACTTACGTCACACACACACAGTGCCAGTACACCTTGCCCCATTTTTAACTATGACACGCACTTCCTAATTCTGACGAGCATGCGAGTTCGGACAACCACATGGGCTCTACGGTGACGCGATCGCCTTCTCACCGCGCGCCGGCGCCGCCTCGCGTCAAACGCGGGGAAACCCCCTGCGTGAGCGGCGCCGACCAGGACGGCCGCGTGACCGGATAAGACTGATCACCGGTCGGCCCGGCCGGACCGCGCGCGAAATTTTTGGCATTTTTCCTTCATTTTTCCACCCAAGTGGTCTCCGTCATGCAGTGTGATCGCAAACCTTCCTCATGTAGTGATAAGTGAGAAGCTACTACAAAATCCGTTAGGCAGTAAGCAAAAACAAAGCATACACCTATAGCTCCCACATACCTACGCAAGCATGTGCGAATGTTCCGTACAAAAAGTCAGTAATGTGAACACAGGGCTGATGATAGTGTTCCAGTCATCGATCCAATGAGACTGCCGTATCTGGCAACATCATCTATACTGATGTCGATGGAGCCACCCAGGCGTGAGATGCAGCAGACCGGTCCACTCATGGCCACAGCAGCCGCCACCATTTTACCACAACGGCATCGCCTTACTGGTAAATTCCAGCTGTCAAACCGGACAGGTCCATTTAAATTCAGACTCGAACAGGGCACAAGCTGTATAAGAAAGCGTTATGACGGCCCAGGATGAAACATCAGACTGAAGTGAGATGTCGGCCTTTGGGCAGAGCACACATTGTAGCGACTTGCGTGACACGGAAAATGCGGTTCCCGAGACGAAGACAGCTGACCAACATCTACATACATCGTCATACGTACATCGTCCAACTTGGGAGGCTGTTCAACGATCGTCAGGCTCAAGCATAGGCATTCAAAAGCGTAACCACGGCGATCAATATCAAGACGTTCATTACAAAAAAAGCGTTCGGAAAACCATCGATAAGCTTTGCTTAAATCGACTTATCGAATTAATGCTTCCGACACGTTTCTGTATAGCTTTTACCCATTATGATAACCGATAGTCATGACCCCAATGATCCGGAATGTCTCTTCGGGCATACATCAACATTCTAAGACCAAAAGAGCGTGTAAAACATCCACTGAACGTACGAAACGATTCACCAGCGTTGCAATTCATAAAATGCGCGTTAAGGGTTGTATCACTCTGGCTATCTCCACGGTCTATACATATTCCGAGATATGCAGATAAACGTTTCCACAGATGCCTACAACAAAAGAAAGCGGAATGCGGGTGCTTGGCCGGGTGTCAATCTGAATGTGAGCCATTCTTCAACCCAGAAAACGTGGCTGAGCTCGCCATCTCCTTCGGTTCGAACACTACAGAATATAACGCGCGGCTGGGATCGGAACATATTTGCCATCTCGGAGCCTCAATTGTCTGACAAGCCTATGAGCGACATAACTCTTCTGTTGCTCTGCAGGTTTACAGGCACGGGTGAACGAGGGAAACTTTCAACATTTACGACTGGGGCGGATTTCCGAGCACACAACACAAAGAATGACTCGAAGCCAGTCATGGACAAAAAGACACAGAGGAATACGACTCCGTGCAAAAAAGGACGAATTCCAATTAACAAAGCAACCACCACAACACGCGAATCTTTTCTGCGCCGGCGAGACGGCAGGTCGGCCTAACCTGGCCGGCTGGGAGTACGGGTCCATCTTGAGCATGGAGGAGGCGTCCTCCAGCTGTTTGCTGGCCTGGTCCACTCGTGTGAGCGAGGCCGGCATGTCCTGACGCAGCAGCGGGTCATCGCTCGAGTTGATCGTCTCGCGGCCCACCTGTGGACACACGACGACGCGGGTCAAAACGACGCCTGAGGGTTCATCTGCCAAAATAAAGATCGGCGGGTCAGAACAGAAGCTGAAGGTTCGTTTGCCGACGAACAGAGAGGCCAGCCAAGACTGCAGCTGACGGTGCACATGATGACACAGATGTGAGCCAGGTCAGGAAGCTGTTGGTCTGTTCGTGCACCGTGGTGCGTCGGACGAGCGGCCGATCGTCCCGCTGACAAAGCAAGGTGGACAATGGCAGGCCAGTGGCGGGATAACACCGGGACTGACGGCTCAAACGGACCCAAGGTATCGGGCCAGCTCCAGATCATTCGCTGACGGTGCACGAGGTGGTGGTGAACCTCTGACCGAGACATTTGGCCGTGGCTGCCCAAGTATCTCTGGTTCGGTACTGTTACATTAATTCCGCAGCCACATCTCATACAACACGACAAAAACACGACTTTCCATTCGTTTGCATAACCGAGTTGGTGCAATTAGTTACCGTACAGCTGGCAGGCTTTGCATGCTGGGTATCAGATCTGGGCATATCGTGACAACAAGGTAAAAAGGAACAGGAAAGTCATTTTTGTGTACAACTGGTAAATATGGCCACGAACAGATGCTGCTACTGATGGATATCGGGACTTGGGATTATTTATGGTGCTGGTAATCCCCTTTTTATCTCGTAAGTGCGCAACAAACTTTCCTTTTTCATCTTCCTAACCCAGTACGGTTATCGCACGGTGTGAACACGGCAGACAGGACCTGGTATATCAAACATGCTGTACGAACGTTCTGGTACTAAACGACGCATTTAGGCAGTCGATGGTCAGAGGGTCCGTCGTTCGGATCAGCGGCTTCACGGAGGACGAACGGTGGTGGCTGGTACGTTCAGCGGCGTCCGGCGGCGCTGACCGGTGCCCGTGCCGACCGCTGCCGGGCTGGGCGGTGTGGGGGGACCGGAGCTGAGACGGCCTGTGCCTGCCGCTCCGGCACGGCCGCCGAGGCAGGGTCGGACAACTGACGGCAGGAGACACCAAACACGGCCCGCCACACCGCCCGGCCCCGACAGCACCGGAGAACACGGCCCGCCACACCGCCCGGCCCCGACAGCATCGGAGAACACGGTCCGCCATACCCCCGCCACACCGCCCGGCCCCGAAAGCACCGGAGAACCCCCCCTCACAGGCAGGCGACCACTGAGACAGCTGGTCCCGGGCGGGGTCCGCACCTCTGATGTACGTCCGCAGGGGAAAACCACTGAAACACCACGCCCCTCGCCGAACAATCGCCACCACGACAGACCCTGCTGCTCTCACCGGCACATTACGATTCTCAACGAAGTGTCACTGCTTCTAAGGCTCAGGAGTCCTTACCAAACGAGTCCCATACGGAACCCACTGTCCATCCCCCCTCCAGCCCCACTGAACTACCGCCATTTGCATGAAGCTGTCATCAGCAGACGACTTTTCGCGCTGTATGGAACGGTACCGCCTTCCGCTGAACACGCAACCACCTGGCCAGAACACCCGCACTCCATAACCGCGGCGCTATCAAGGACAACGTACCTTCGCTCGCGAGATCACACCTGCACGCCGTCACCACCGCCCTTGATCTTTTAACCAGCACGCATGGCGCTAAACTGCCCTGTACACCTGCGCACTGTGTTGACCGTGTGTCTACAAGTCCCACTGAGCTAGAGGCCGTGATCCGTCCTCCGTGTCGGCCTCGTGTCGGCTCCCTATGACCGGTCCGCTGTGACCGATACGCCGTGGTACGCCCACTGTGTCGGTCTGCTGTGATCAGCCCACTGTAACCGGTCCGCTGTGGTCGTACCCCTGTGATCCGCCCGCTGTGTCGGCCCGCTGTGAACCGCCCGCTGTGTGGGCCGTCTGTAACCACGTCCCACCGCGCTGGCGGCTGTGATCCGAACTGTGCCGGCCCGCTGTGCCGGCCCGCCGTGATCAGCCCGCTGAGCTGGTCGTCTGTTGACACGTCCCGCTGAGCTGGCGGCCGAGATAACGGGACGGCGCCGGCGGAGGTGAGGGTACCGGCGGAGGCCCCGGCCCGGCCGGCACGGCCCAACGGCGGCCGGCCGGCGCTGAAGGCCGGTTCACACGGGGAGCGGGCGCGAGCGGAGCGTGGACGGAGCGGGAACGGAGCGTACAAGCTCTGCGATTTTGGCAAGTTCCGCTTGCTTTGTGACGATCGCGGCGTGTACCGGGAGCCGAAACCACAACGGAGACCCGTTTCGTTTCGCAAAAACGCGTTGACGTTGAAAGATGGATTATTTTATCTTTTTGAACGGAACGTGAACGGAGAGTGAGCAGTTCGCCGTCGCGCCACCGTTTTTGCAGCAAATGACACGCACCAGAGATGCTGACTGTGAGCACGATGCAGGTTATTTCCCTGTTCAAATTGTGATATTTTGGTTAGATTCTAGGGTCCTCCTCAACCTTCGTTCGCCTTCTTTCTAGTACTGGCCTTTCCTGTGTATATGCTAGACAGATGCAACAGGATGTCAGTTTGTATTCTTTTGTGAGGGAAGCCATCTCTGGCGGTCCGATACCGGGCTAGAGGCTCCGGTCCGACGTCCAGCTCCGTCTAACGGCAACCGTCAACAGAGGACCGCCCCGGCCGTCCGAGCAACAATACAGACGCTGCCAGTCCGACCGTACAGAGAGAGAGAGAGAGAGAGAGAGAGAGAGAGAGAGAGAGAGAGAGAGAGAGAGAGAGAGAGAGAGAGAGAGAGAGAGAGAGAGAGAGAGAGAGAGAGAGAGAGAGAGAGAGAGAGAGAGAGAGAGAGAGAGAGAGAGAGAGAGAGAGAGAGAGAGAGAGAGAGAGAGAGAGAGAGAGAGAGAGAGAGAGAGAGAGAGAGAGAGAGAGAGACCCTAATGATCCGGAGTCACAAATACCAAGGACTCGGGCGTGCCACGAGAACGCAAACGCCATAGCTGTGTAAAATGCGCCGGGGTCAGATGTCAGAGGTGCCGTTCACGTCTCTCCCGCACGGCCGCCCAGCGGGGGAGGGGCGTCGGCAGGCACCGTTCGGAGGCGTCTGCGGTGCGGCGCCGGCCGAGGCAGGCGCCCCGTGAGCGGCGACCGGACGCGGCCGCTGACCCACCTTGACCAGGTTGTTGACGGCGCGCGACACGGCCAGGACGGGCCGCTCCAGGTCCGGCATGGCGTTGCCATCCTCGGCCTCCTCGTGCAGGATCACCAGCCGCGACACCTGAGGTGGGCGGGGGAGCGCGTGTTACCGCAACAGTCGTGGGGGTCACATCGGCAGCGGGGGGGGAGGGGAACGTCACATGACCGCCCGGCCACTCCAGACCACAGACGTCTCACAACGTCTGTGGTCACACAAAGTCACACAAAGTCAAGGCGAGGCTGGCCAAGAAAATACTTACCCAATGACAAAATGCACCATTTATCATGCCGCTAACGTACAGAACAGTGCCGCGGCTCGAGAAATGATGACTGGCTCTGGGCGGCGAGGACGGGGTTGAGAGTCACGACGCCAACAGCGCGTGACCGAGGTGTCCAGAACCGAAGGCAAATTACGCACGATCGACGGACGATGGCCATCACCAGGCCAAGGACGGGCAGAGGCTAGTTAGGCGAGCCTTCTACACGAGGACTACTCAGGAACCATACAGCTGCGGCTGGCGAACGAAACGACCTCCCGCGGACCGTCGGCGAAACCGTGCCGAGCGGCTGTTTAACGCAGCAATGACGGCGAAGGAACGCACACGCGTGATCGAGAGTGAGGTAGCCCTAGATCAGGCTGGAATTCCGGATAACCGTCTCGAATCGTTTCACATAAAATATACAACGAACCTCGAAATATGACCCAAAAGGGCCTCTCTCCGCCAGGATTTTACCCAGCTGACGGAATAAAAAGGACAGGTTATCCATTACCAGCTGAAGCTTAGTCGATTATTCCACATGGCCGGCTGTACGACACAAACCATCACGGCTGTTACATTTTACCACTCAAAAGTCTCGGAACAGAAGCAATTGTCTCATACGGCTCAATCATACGCCTTTTTTGTCCTTGGCCTCTGTTCTTTTTGGCTGTCACAGAGCAAGTGTTCCACAAGCAGCTCAATAATATGCATTTTCTTACTCCTGGTGTCTGCTCCCTTCTGTCCGTCACAGCGTAAGGATCTCCCCTTTACATGTCCCAGTCACGGTCTCTTCGTCAGGGTTAATGTCCCGTCCCGAGACTGGAGTTCTCCGCAACTGCGCCGTCCCGCCATGGCTCCGTCACGGCCGCCGGTACCCGCCTCTGTCCACCCGGCGCCGGCTGGCGGGCGGCGCCGCTGTGGCCGGGAGGTTCGGAACGGGCCCGCCTCCGCCGCCCGCCGGGCAGGAGCGTGCAGCGTGCAGCGGCCGCCGCCGGAGCAGGGCGGCGCCCCGTCAGCGCCGCCCGGCGTCTCAGGCCGGCTCTGAGGCGTTCCGCCTGACGGCCCGGCCGCAGCACTGCCAGCGTAGCGCCGGAGGCAGCACTCGCCCAGCGCCAGAGGGAGCTGTCCAGTGCCGAACTCCTCTGAAACCTGAGCTGGCCACATAGGTCTGAACCGGGACGGTCACATGTTCCGCTTGACGGGGACAAAGAGACAGAAACCATCCGGCCTGCGGACCCCAGTTACCTCCCCAACGGCCTGGCGGACGGTCTTAAGTTGTCCCCCATCCCGAAGAGCCAGCGAACCGCAGACAGTTGCCGCCCCCACGGCCCAGGAAACGGTCTACAGTAGCCCCCACCCCGAGGGTTCAACGAACCGCGGGCAGTCGCCTCCCCAAGGCCCAGGAAACGGTCTACAGTAGCCCCCACCCTGAGGGTTCAACGAACCGCGGGCAGTCGCCTCCCCACGGCCCAGCGGCCGGTCTGAAGAAGCCCCTACCCCGAGGGTCTAGCGAACCGCGGACATTCGTCTCCCGGACGGCTGAACGGCCGGCCGACAGTCGCCTGCCCCGTCGGCCGAGCCGGCCCGGTGCGGTCGTTTTTACCGCGGACAGGCTGGCCCGGTGGCGGCGGACCCTGCCCGTTTTTGCAGTGCCCCTGTCGCCTCTGGGAGGCGTGCCGGCAACACAGCTGCCCGGCGCTCGGCTGCAGCGGTCCTGGACCGAGGTCAACGGAGGACAAGCGGCCGAGGTCACGTGACGCCGCGGGGCTGCCGGGAGGCTCCGGTGCGCTCCGCGCCGGCCGTCCGCTGCCCGGCGGTCGAATGACGACAAACGGCGGCCCGTCACGTGACGGACCGTGGAACGGCCTCCCGCTCTCCGGCCGCCCGGTATGTACGGCTGCCCTGCAGCTGACTCTACGGAGAGTTTACCAGTCACTGGGACGGCACGCTAAGGCTGTGACAACACGTCCTCAACGACCCAAAAAAGGTCTTCAAAATACGCAACGGGCGGAAAAGAGGAAGAAAGGGGGAGGGGCGAACTCGTGCCCCGCGTCACGCCAAAGGTTAACGGATAAACAAGTCCGAAAAAGCATTAACGGGTAAGAGGTGCCAAATGCGGTGGAAATGGACCACGCCACTTAAGCACAACCCTTTACTAGAATCCAGAGCCTGGTCTCTTAGATGTATTGTGTATGGTTTAACACATGCATCAACGTTGCCGGGTAGGTGTGCATTGGTGATGGTTATGTACCATTTAGCTTAACCAGCCCGGCATATATCTTTAGCCAAGAACTCTGCAACCTACACGACTTTGTATCTCACGCAGACATATATTATAGTTATTTTAAATTCATAGCTAGCATGGCAGGTATTTTACTAATTACCTAGTTGATGTCTACTACATAGCTAGGACATAGTAACTGTTGTGAAAATGGCCTGAAATGCCTTGACTGAATGACTAGGGCTATGGCTATGGATTAGGTCTCCATTATCACCACATCTTTCAAGACTGCATTTATTAAGGCATTTACTAAGTATTTATTTGCTGCCTTTACTAAGTATCTATACTCCGAACTAGTTTAGTATTAATCTGTTCCATTGTAATCTCGGCAGTTGAAATCACTTTAGCAGGACCAGTATTTTTCCACTGTCCTACTAAAAGTAAAAGCAGTCGAATTCTTGGCAAGCTGCAGTTTTCAGTTTACCACCACTTGTCTCCCACTTTCCCTTGATTAAGAGATATTTATTTCAGGCCACATTTCCCCGATATTTCAGACATGACCATGTAGGAAATATTTGTCATGCTGTTCATTGTCCTTAAAAGAATAAAAATATATTGTTTGCGCTTCACAATTAAATTTTCTTTGTACTATTTTCCCGCCATTTTGTTTATTTACTGCCATCCCTGCCATTTTTCACCCGCCTGTTTGAACCCATTAAAACTGGTGGCGGAAATCAATTTAAACCAGCTGCTACCAGTCCTGTCTCTGACTTGAGGAGACCAGCTGGTCTCTGTCCTGGAGCCTGGTCCTGTCCCAAAGCCTGGTCTCTGCTCCGGAGGCTGTACTCTGACCAACCAGGTCACCCCGCTTTCTGCCCAGGACTCCTGCCCCTGCCCGGAGCCCCGTCTCTGTTCATGAGCCTGTTCTCTGACCTGACCAGGTCACCCCGCTTTCTGCCCAGGACCCCTGTCCCTGCCCAGAGCCCCGTCTCTGTTCAGGAGCCTGTTCTTTGACCTGACCAGGACGCCCCGGTCTCTGTCCCGGAGCCCCGTCTTTGATCAGAAGCCTGTTCTCTGACCTGACCAGGACGCCCCGGTCTCTGTCCCGGAGCCCCGTCTCTGCTTAGGAGCCTGTTCTCTGACCTGACCAGGACGCCCCGGTCTCCTGTCCCGGAGCCCGGCCTCCGCTCAGCCGGAACCGGGCCCCGCCCTAATCACGACGAGGCACAATGACGACCACGTTCGGTGAACCCTACAAGAAGCCGAACAAAAACCGGTAAAACCCGGAGCAGAGGCCGCCGACGGTTCCAACGCCCACGTCCCCGACGACGCGGTCAGTAAGGAATCGGCACGCCTCTGTCGACAGGCGCGTGCGGCACGCGGGACTGCTACTCCGGCGTCCGATGTTTTACATACAGAACGACAAGGATGTCGGCGTGCTTGTCAGCTGGATAGTAGGCGAAGCCCTGTCTCGTGATTCAACGTCAAATTATGAAACCTGCAGACCGTCAGAGCACGGTACTCATACCTTTCGAAAGCCAGATGATGAGAAGACACCTCTAAATAGAACGAGGACATGCTTTGTCCGATAGGTCATAACGGACAAAAAAACCGGACGCTATTTCTCACAACCTAAGATAACTCGGACGGAAACTTCAACCAAAAGTCTTCAATATATTACTAGCCCGCAGCCAGGCGATCGCCAACATTCTCTCTGATCTCCCGTTCCAGGTGTCAGACATCAGGTTTCCCTCCCTGGTACAAGGTCCTGATATCGGGTGTTATGTGTTGGCCTCAGGTCCCAGGTTCCCGGTCGCTGTTTTTATATTTCCAGCTTTGTATTCCAGACCCCTGGTCTCAAACCAACATCCTGATGCCGAGTCTGATGCCTTCAGACCCGACCCCGAACCGCAAAACCCAGTCCCGACCCCAGAATCCGGTTCCCGATTAGCATCCGGGCACCGGGTTCCAGTCCCGATCTTCGGCTCCGGTCCCAGCTCCCAGTCCAAGTCCTCAAGGGCGTGGCCCCAATCCGGGCGTCAGATCCCGGCCCAGACGCCGGTCCGGGTCTGACATCCCGGTCCAGGTTCCGGTGCACGGACCCGATCCGGATTTCAGTGCCAGGTCTCACGTCCGTGACGCCAGCGTGGTGTCACGCGCTTCCCTCCCCCGTGCCGGTGAGGGCTGACGCGGCCGCCGCCGGCCGCTGCCGAGCGGCGTTGACTCGCCGTAAACAACAGACCGCGCCGGTCCGGGCGGCGACGCCCCGGCCGGGCTCCGAGACCTGTGCACTGGCGGCGGCCGATACCGTCGAGGAACGGGTCCCGTGCAGGTGTAGGCGACCCACCTGGGGTCTCCGATAGCACTGTTTCCTCCCGGAAACAGCGAGCCAACGTTTTTACCAGCGTTTCTCGGGACGTAACTGATAGGCCGCGTCTCGTGATGGCTGACGTCAGGAGATAGCTGACGTCATACACCATGTTAAGGCAAAAGATTACGTCAGCGGTCTGCGTGTTCAATACGCACAACGTGGGCGCATCAACAGGCTAGGTATAAAATATTCTTTCTAGGGACACCATGAAGCGGTTGGTTGGTTATTGGGGCTTAGGGGCGCACCGACTGCAGGGTCATTCGGCGCCCATGGCTGGCTAAAGCCATTCTTCCCGAAGACGCAGTCTTTTCTGGATTTCAGCGTTCCTACGTTCACCTGTTTTGACAACGCCATTTTATCACTATAAAATAAACTATTCGCCTGAACAGGATGTGTCCGGCGAGCTCAGGAGCTGAGCAAAGGCACAAGCCGTGGACGGCGCCCTGTAACTCTCCAGTCTTCAGCGCGAGGAAGGGCAGTCCCCGTGCGTGCGTCGGCCGCCGCCGGCCGGCCGTGTAAACAGGTCAGGTGGTCTGGCGTGGGCGAGAAGCGTGGGCCGGACCAGCTGTGGCCTGATCCCTACCCATGTTGCCATCGATACAGGGTGTCCACCTGTCCACCTGGAACCGTGGGCCTGTCCGTACCGCCCCAACATGTGCCAAGTTGGTGGAAGATTGGGAGGAGGAGAAAAAGGGCACCCCCCTACAAGCTATTAGTTAGTTATTGGGGCTTAGGGGCGCACCGACTACAAAACTGGAAAGCATTCTTATTTATGAGACATACTTTCCCTCGCAACGCCTACCTACAAATTTCAAGCAGGTCCTTTGAATCACGCCCAACCGGCACCCTGACGTGGGCGGCTGGACCCGGGAAGGGGGGCGTTTCGACGCCCCTTCTATCACGCGAACGGAACGGAACGTCGGAGAAAAATTAAACTTATATCATCGGAAAGATCGTCATCATCACGTTCCAAAAAACTCAAAATATTCAGAAAACTTCTGAAAAATAATGCACATTTTTGGCCTATATATGTGAAAAATACTTATATTTTTAGAAAAGCTCTAGCTGCGCCCCTAGTAAAGCAAGAGCAATTCTGAGCATGCCAATGAGAAGACAATACAGTACATATTACGGTGGCATATAACTTACATGCATACAAGTCACATTGCATCAGGTGACCTGGTATAATGTCATTTTTAATGCCGCCATATCTGCGAGGTTTTTGAATGCCGCTAACGAGTTGTTGTCCATGTATGCTTCTGAACGGTAGGAATGATTTTCAAGCGCATTTTTTATTAATACCTACAGCCCAGAAGGCTACTGACCCGAAGTGACCTCATCTAACCTTGTGATCTGACATAACATTCGGCCGTTTTCTTTACTTTATTTCGCGTTCTGTCGAGGATCAATAACAATGCAAAGAAAACGGCAAGGAGTACCTTTGGACTGAAACCCCTTGGGTTCCACAACCGTCATCAACAAGGTGCAATACAAGGTCGATCATACGGCCTGACCTGAGGTAGGATCATGACCTGACTTGAAGCATGCTTGGGTTTCAGTTATGTTACCCTAAGATCTGCCATTGACTCATGAAATAAACCAGACAGATAAAGCTGAACATCTGGATATGAAATCAGCCTCTATCAAGGTGACCTCGCATGACCTCAGGTGCCCTAAGATCATTTCATGGTATGGAGGCATCTTGGTGCAATTTTGGAACAGCAAAACCGACTTCGGTGTCTTTTCCTACCCCAGGCACCATCAGCTTCTTCTTGCTAGTTCACCCCAAATTTGACCTGACCTGACCTCATAACCCTTCATGTAGCCAACATCATTTGTCATGTTAAGAAACTTCCTTGGTCAAGGAATGCATTTCAGGCACCAACAAGCCAAAGAAACGATTCAAAACCGGTACAAATATGAAAACAGGGCAGAAATTGAGCTGACCTCAGGTCACTGACCTTGACCTAGACAAAAAAATGAGATGCCACACAATTCTCAGGAATGTCCTCGAATGCTATGCCTGAAAGTCTAAGGCTGATCGATGGCACGCCGCGGTTTGTAGGAGACTTAAAAAAAATCGGACGTTGGCCTCTTTTACATGACCTAGGTCAATGCCTCTACAGGATCGGAGGTTGGAAAAGACATACGCAAGGGTATAAGAAAGGGTACCAAAAATTTCATCGCGCTTCGCGCCCTGTTTTTTGCTATTGCCAAAAAGCTCTCACGGGGGGAGGGAGCGGCACCAAAACGCCCCCTCCCCCCGGATGGCCAAGGGTTAAGTACACATTTACCCTTTTTTATCACTGTCTTCATGGCATATAAATGGGCTTTTGCCACGTGTCCTAAGCAGGGGAGGATCCAGGGGGCATCGGGGTCATGATCTTCGTTGGAAAACCCGGGGCCAACAAGTCTTTTGGCGCCCTTTTCGAAGAGAAACTGCCCATATTTCGTTTTAGAAACATCAATTTGCTTACAAATCGTTACTTTCGACAATGGCGAAACAAAAAGCCAGCTTCCTAGGAGGAATCAACATCTGAGGGTAGCACAGGTCACACGGATAGAGATTTGGCTCGCACTCTCTCAGCGCATTTCATGGAATCGCCAGTGGTCTTAGGACCCTAATTTACTAGCTTGGCTGGCCATGCATACCACCTGTATCCAGTTTTCCCACCGAAAAATGTACGAACAATACAAAAGTAATGTCCCGAGGAATGCTTGCTAAACATGAAATACAATATTTGGACATGAAGAAAATTGCCAAATACAATTGTCACACATGCCTCCATCGATCTCATCCATTATGATCTGCTTGGCTTCTGCTCAGTTTCAGTGGTTTCCAGGCACATTGCCAGGATTTTCCTCAGGGGGAGGCAAATGTCAAATTTTGTCATATGCCACAGGCACATGACAAAATTTACAAGAAAAAGCAGCAATTTTAGGCAATTTATTTCATATTTCATGCACAGGAAAACATACAATGTTTGTTTTCCAAGATATATATGATCACTATTACGTATTCATGTGAAATCGCCATGTATCTAGCATAGACTGCTTGGCTCAGGGGGGGGGGAAGCATGGCCCCCATGCCTGCCATTGGCTATGTCCCTGATGGTTTCTTCTTTTAAGAAGGTCATTTTTCTGGTTGGGGAATTTTGCCAATTACATTCCCAGCAGTATGCCATGTGCATGGTGCTCAGCATAAGCATCAAACACACACCTGGCTATGAGGAATAAGTACTGTTATAGGGAGATGGAGGATGATGGGGGACATTTTGGGACCTGTAGGGCAAAACTGCTTGACATGAAGACTTCAGCCCTCATTTGGTGGAACACAGATGAAAGGTCTTTTTTGCAGTGACAACAGATAAGATCTTTCAAAAGGATCATAGCATTTCATTCTTTGAAATGCCAGATGGTCCAAAGGCTGATAAATTGCAGTTTTCCATGAATCACACCTATCTGCATTACAAGTACTGAAAATTGCATCTTTAAATCTGACTAATTACAGGACACAAATAAGGACTGGTACAGTTTTCTGAGATGTAATCTTCAAGGACCTCTTGTGATATCTTCATGACAAAAAATGGAAGGCCATATAAGATCACTGCTATGGATGAAGCTATTATTACTGGGAGAAAATACAACTGTGGATACTGCATCCAATGAAAACAGTGCAGGAAGCCATGATCAGAAGTTCAAAACACCAGATCAAACACCCAACAGTCTTGAAAAGACATATTTTGGTTGCAAAATGATTTTAAAAATACAGAATGAAAAAGCTTACAGTTCATGCTGAGCTACCTTACTGAGGTCATATTTTGACTTTCCCATTCATAACACCATGGAAACCTGCCAGCAGACTTCAATGAAGCCATTCATTATCAACACAAATTCTACTAGACATGAAAGTAGCTTAACCTAACTTAGCATAGTCATAACTTTAACATTCCTTGGTCTGATTCTGGACATTATCATCATTTTGGCAGGAAATCAAGGCATCCTTGGAGCAAATACAGGTTCAACAACAGAATGGCCATACTTGTTCATGTTGCAATAAGTCCAAACTCTTATATAGTCACAAAACCCTCAATTTTGTGTGTGTAGTCAGAATTTTCAGGTATTATTTGCTCACCATAAAGCATCCTTACCATGCTGAACAATGCAGAAGCCAAAACTGATCTGGAAATATCTGAATGGGAGGTACTGCCATTTTGCTCTGCCATTCCACCTCTTTTCTAGCAATAGCAGAAATAAAAATGTTAAGTTTGATACAAGGGTGCCACACGGTCATACGGCATTAAGTTTCATATAAGTGCCATACGGTCAGTGCACAATAAAACATATATAGTTCTGCACAGCACAAGTAAAAGAAATTTTTGAGTGCATAAATAGACATAGGAGTATATAACCCACCTGTTGTGCCACTGGCTCCAATATGCTCTCAATCGTTTTGGTGTGAAACACGGGCATGGTGAAAAGATTTAAGAATTGTCTTCGCAATAGGACACAAGGGACGGTTGGCTCTGGGCGGCTCTGGTACTAATCCTAATATAACGCGGCTTTCACTCAGTCTGATTATATGACCTTACACACGTCTGATAGCCACCATTTAATGGCATGCAGCCATCACCACGCATACATCCACCACGCACACTTCACCGGTACCGCCCTGGCACAGCACCACAAGTATACTCAACGCGCTTCTTCACCAAACTGCAACGAACGCCACAACTCGTCTACGCTGCGCAAGGATACCCCACTATGAAACGTTCTTGGCAACGTATGACGTAATAGTCTCAAACTAGATTTTACGACTATTTGCAGGGCTAGTAGTATATTCTTAGACGATTTCGAAACGTAGAGTTCGTGGGATGTGGTTTTCGTTACTTTTTTCGAAGTAAGTTTTGCCTCTTTGAAATACATAGCTGAGCCAGACTTACCTTAAGTTTCATCAAAAGCACTCTGGTTAAAGCTTTACACATAAAGGGATCTGGTTCCGTGTGAAGATAACACTGACAATTTGGCTTTAATATAACTTGCTTATTGTTTTCTGTATTTGTCGCATTTTCCGATTTGAAACACTCAGTTGACCAGCCAGAGACCGATTCGTAACGGATCGTTTGCTCGTTCCCCAGCACTGTTGTTACCCTCTGATGACGCAATAAAATAACTCATTGCAGCGTGGTGACATCCACTTTGTTTTCCCAAAACACACAAAATTGTTTTCAACGCAACGCAACACACCGCATGCGATGCCGGCGGCGTCAGGTGGGGATGTTGCTGCATAATATGTATGTTTTGTTTGGGTCTGCGTTGAATTTTCTTCTGGAGAGACGACTGACTAAAGCCTGAGGATTGACGAGACATAAGACGAATCAAGATATGGATATCCAATTCCAAGAGCCAGTACGTTCTAACTCAAATAATTTTCGAGATTACAGACTGACGCCAAGACACGACTCGGAAGACTGAACGCCTGAGCCCAGGAGAATGTATGCCCAAAGGAATCCTCTTCTTGAAGTCTCCGGCAAGGGACCAAATTACTGTTCTTGATGCATTCAGTCAAAGAAAAGTTGCATACCAAATTCTCAAAAGTTCAGACAGCATCCATCGGCTTCAGGTGGTGTGACTATTTTAGGTGCATAATTCCTGATGCAGTTTGGAGGCATCCTTGCAATGTATTCTGTCAGCATGTATCATTTCCTTAAGTGCTACAGAACTGATGTTCAAATTCTTCAAATTTGACCAACTGCTGCTGCACCAGTCCCCTATGATTAGTTTGCCCAAACAAGAGCTCTTACTATCTGAGTGGCAGCACATATGAAGAGGCCTTGTTGTTGACAATGCTGTGTCAAAATTTTGCTGTGAAATGTTACAGGTGAAGCTAATATCCATACTTTGATGTTTGTCTGTACATTATTTTCAATGTTATTGAGGTGTGGGGTAGGCCATATGCTTTACAGTATATGAAGCAGTCTGCATCACGGATTGTTTCTTAATATAATTGGTAATTCAGAACAGCAGAATTTGCTTGGGAAATAACTCAGGATTGCCTTTGTTCATCATACTATTTAGTCCCATTGCAAAACATGATCACCCAGTTCCAGTGTGGTTGATTTCAGGAATGTGTATTTCCAAAATATTTGTTATAGGCAGAATTGATTTTGGAAGTATTCTTGATCTTTATTGTCAGAAGTAATGCAGCAAAATACAGGACAGTTGACAGCAAATATTGGAAACAAATAAAGTGCAGTAGCCTTAACCCAGTATTGCTTGGCATGTTTTTATACCTGCAGTCATCTGGGAGGTGTCAAAGAGGGCACCCCGTGCTGTCTCAGGATCTAACTGTTGGATCTGAACTGATCTTCCAAAAGTCAACAGCCCTGAGTCTCGGGACTCAGAAAATACTATGTTAGCCCAGGTCACATGACTGGTGACATCACAGAACATGCAAAATGCATAGCATGATGCCAGAAAAATGAATATGTGCATCATATCATTAGTACTACTGGTCTTAGAACCTTCATTTAGGTACCAAATGAAAGGTCATGATCTTCTGTATTGGACACATGCCAAAATGCTAAAAAATGTTGTGGCAAGTTCAGCCAAGGTCATGTGAAACATTAGTTGTACTTTACATGCCAAAAATTAGTATTTGGCATCATGTTGACCCATGTGACAAAAAGGACTGCAGTGAAGCCATCTAATGATCAGTTTTGCATACCTGCCATTTATCCAGTCAAGGTCAGATAAAATTGCATTACTCTTCCTGACAAAGAGCAATAATTACTCACTGGTATTCTTATGTGCATCAAGTACACAAGTGAAATAACATCTTATGATAATTAAATCTGCTCTGTCTTCATCTTATTGGTTCAACATCAGGTCAGGCTGGGACAGAAAGTCATCTCCTATTTTCTGATGAGGAATAATAATTGGTCACTGCTTCCTCTAAATGAACTTCCACAGACAATGTTTCATTGCATTTCATTCTAGGAAATTGCATTTTTTTACATGACCGGACATGATGGCATGACTTCACGTCACATTGGGTGAACCTTGCTAAAAGATGCACATAGATTTGCTTGTCTGACTTGAATGATGGGAAAGGTCAGCAGCAACCACTTCTATCACCTACAGTGAAAGTCAGTCCAATTGTCATCATGCATGTTGCCTAGCATGACCTCTTATGTTGATGTGTCGCGGCTGCTCTCTTTTTAAGGACTGTGGCCTATGCAAATTCAAATGATCTGTGCGTTATACTCGCAAATATTATAAAATAAGCAAACCATCTTTGTGTCACTGCCCGAAGAGAAGAAAATGTGGATGCAAGAGTAGTATGGGCACCATATTGCCCATACTTTTGATATGATGCTGTATCTCCATGATCTGACCTAGCATAGCAATGGTTTTGATGTCAAAATAAGTAAAATTAATTGATGAACAGATACTGAAACTTTGGCTGGGCCGGCTCTAACGGTTCATAAATTCGTCACGAAAAACCGTGGGGTGCCCCATTTGACATCCCCAGGTGGTGCCGGGTTAAGCCACCATCCAGTGTGATGAAATCGACCTAGTAGCATGGGCAATAGTTCAATGAGTTTGGCTGACTCCCCTTAGCATTAACTTATTATGTTTGTATGTTTGTTTTCACCACGAAACAGTCGTTTTGTTTTAGATTATTGCAATGCAAGAGGTGAACAGGAATGCATAGGATTATCCACTGAACTGATAATGAGTAGCTTGCTCCTAAATTTGAAAAACAGCGTTTCTGTAGCAGGTATCCAAAAGCCTAACCATAGAACATTGAACTGGAAGCTTTCTAAAGCAAATCTGTTTAGCTTTCATCTGGTAATCTACAGTCCGTCGTACATGAGGCTGGAGCTCAAGTGAAATGCATCGGTTCATTGCTAGAAATTCTCAGCAATCTGGGGTGGTCTGCCTGCAGCCTGATCCCGTCAGTGGACCGTGCCCTCTTCGCCTGGGAATGGACGACCTGGACTCGCTGCTCGCCGAGGCCGACGCTCTGCTGCAGGAGCTGCCGCCGTCGGCGGCGGCGGCGCCGGATCCGGCGCCGGCCGTCGCCACCGGCAGGACGCGGCGCTGCCAGCGGCTGCTGCTGGTGCCGCCGCCCGGCCGGCTGGGCCGCAACTGCAGCCTGGCGCCGGCGGCCGGCTGCGACGCGCTCCGCTGCACGGCCTGCGACTGGCGCGTGCTGGCCTTCGACGACGCGGCCTGGGGCGCGCGCGCCGAGTACATGTTCTTCCGCAACAGCCACCCGCACGAGGAGCGGCTGCGCCTGGCGCTGGAGAAGCGGCCCGGCGCGCGCGCCTACTGCTGCCAGTGCCGCTGGGAGACGGCCGAGGCCGACCAGGAGTCGCCCCGCTGCTGGGTCTGCGGCAAACACTGAGGAGCGCGCCGCGGCGACCGTCCCACCGCCGGGCCTGGGACTCAGGCTGCGTGGCGGAGCTGATGTGCCGCTGGGCCTGTCGCAGTGGGGAGCTGTCACTCCTGAGCCGACCAGGAGCGGCAGCAGAGCCACGCGAACAGGCCGGCGTCGTAAAATGGGGTGGGAATGGAACCTGGCAACATTTCAAGTGACTCAGAAATTCCGATAATAGTTGCGCGTTCGTTCATTTTCGTTCCTTTCTGATTGTGTATCTTCTGTGACAAAAGACATGCGACACCATGGTGCGCGCTATTCTGATGCTGAACTGTAAAAACTCCCTTTTTATCCCGATGTGAGGGCCCCGGCCGCCGCGACTGTGTGCCATCTTTATGGAGGGCGATATCGCAGCAGTAGCGGTTTAGATGCGGCGATGCGCCATGTCCACCAATGGTGATCAGTTGATTCTTGAATTAGTCGCGTCGAAATGTGCCCGTGTGCGTGCATTTTCGTATGATCTTATTTTGTAAGGCCAGAAAATCACGCCACATCTATCTGGTAGATTTATAGGTATTACGCGATTTGAAGTATGCTGCCAGTTTGAAACTCAATTTTTTCGTGACCGGACAGCGGGGAACCAGACGAGCGTGTGGTAAACATGGTAAGCCCTACCGCCAGGTATTGCTGCTCTGCGGACGTTTTGCTGTTTTGTTTTGATCTCAGTAAGCGCGGCTGTGAATGTCTAGTCAGAATGAAACATGTTCTTTATCGCCTCTACGTTACACATTCCTTGTACTGTACGTACAATATTGGCAAGTGGTAACGATTCCGTCCTAACTTCGCCGCGGTCGTCAGTGTGTTTGTAGTGCCATTTGCACGGATGTGCCCATGCGCAGTCACGTAGTGCACCTTTATCGGGCGGTCTTTCCCAGTATTGCACCTTGTCAGGTGTCTTTTGTACTACGGTGTCGGGCGGTTCCTCAGGTCATTCAGATTGTTCCAAGACTAGTTCATATCGTTGAAGCTGCGCACGATTTCAGTCGTCCGTTGTCGGAACAATGTAAACGTGGCCTGCATCTTTCCGCCGACCATCGGCGAGCCTCTGGGCGTTTTCTTTGTCCCGCGCCGCCGACGGCATGCAGGGGCTTGTTCCACGCGGTATGTACCCGTGTACACCGGCTCGCGAGCAGAACCACGGAGTTGACTTTCTGTCTCCAACAAAGTGCAGTGTGCCCGACGCAGACGAACATATCTCCCCGCGCGCCATGTCACTGGTGGCTGCGTGTCGCGCGCACCGTGGCCTGGCATGCTCAGTATCTCAGCCCTGCGGTCCGGGGTCACGCATGTCACTGGGGCCCAGTGACGCTGTGGAACAAATGTTGCGGGGCAACAACCGTATACTGCTGCTGAACCATCCAAACGCCACAGTCTGTGTTAAATATATGAGCCTGGGATGACTTAAACTATGCATTAATACACGAAACGCAAATAAACACACAAAAGCCGTGGACACACACTTTGTTATGGCACAGCAAACTGGAAACTGCAAAACCTCTCCCTGACTAATAGAGATGAGTAGACGACTACGTGCCACATGCCACGCGTGCATGTGGCAAGCATTTTGCATCCTGCCTCATTCACGGGGTTCACAGGAATGGCAATCGTCTAAAACACCGCAGACCTATAACATCCGAACCTTTACATTACTAGAAACGACTGGCACAGAAATCTTCAAGCGAAGAATGTGTTAACACAATGCATTGTTTTGGCCGTAGTATACGCGCCCTGAGCAGAGAAGACAGTTTTACAAACTGGCATGCGCCAACCAGGAACGCCTGCGCTTATTGGGAATCCGTCCAATGTAATCGCATTACATGGAATCATATCGAACCGCTATTTCATCATATTTGATCAGTAATCGCATCAATCGCATAATAATCGAATATCATCGCATTAGAAAACGACAAACGACACAAACCATCGTCGGTTTCAAAGGAAACGGTCATCGCACGAATAACACTAGCACTATTTCGATTAGCTCAATTACCCTGAGTACAGGAGACAAACAAAAAAGACAAACAGGCGATGAAAGCACATCCTTTCTGCAAGCACATGACAACGTGTTACTGCAGCACGCCCCAGGAGATGCAGCTCGGGTATCGAGGGCCAAGGGGGAGTGGCGATCGTAACGAGCTCTGTGTACAATGCCTTAGGAAGAGCTAATAAAATCTGCCGTTTGCGGCATTCCCTCTTACCATTCAAATCCACTGAAAGCAGGGTTGACCAGACCGCACGTGGGAGACGAACAGTAAATTACAGGCCAATCCCCAGCTTAACGCTTTCGCCGCGTCCGCGGCGGCCCGGGCGACATCACGTGACCCAGACCATGAGGGCGTTGACAACGTACCAGACCGGGGCGCAGGTGGCGTTACGGTCGCGGTGGAGCTGCTCCAGCACGCGCGGCGCCAGGCCGTGCACGGTCAGGTGGCCGCGGCAGGCGCACGCGTGTGGCCACAGCGGGCGCGACTTCTCGAAGCCGGCCACGGCCAGCAGCCGGACCCCGGCGCGCGGCGCCACCAGCCCGCTGACGAACAGGTCCTCCAGGTTGACGAACGGCGTGTCGAGCGCGCGCCGGTACAGCGGCGCCGCGGCCGCGCCGCTCACCACGTACGCCGTGCCCGACACGAAGTCGGGCAGCCGGTCGGGCCGGTGCAGCGCCGGCGGCAGGTACCACTTGGAGCCGGGCCGCCGGTCGGCCGGCACGCCGCGGTACAGCCGGCCCGCCACCAGGGCGGCGCCACCGGCGCAGGCGCCGCCCGGCCGCCGGCAGCCGCGCAGGAAGTCCAGCAGGGCCGGCATGTCCACCCACATGTCGTCGTCGGCCTTGAGAGCGAACGGCGCGTCGGCGCAGCGCGTCGTCAGCCACTTCAGCATGTACACGGACTTGATGGTGAGGTTCAGGTAGTCATCGAGGAAGTCCTCCTGGATCACGTCGCCGAAACGAGTCGCCTCTGCCTCCAGCTGTGCCTGTATCGCACGGGACCGGGTCAGCACGCGTGACATGTCACGTGGCAGACGCACCGCGTGCAGCGATACTGCCACGTTGACTTATGTGATGCTTCAGTGAAACGCCCACAACAACGACCAGCGAAGTACGGCTACCACAAACGTGTTGAAACACACGTATACTTTACGGCCCCCCGAATGCCTCAAACGAGCGACTCAGTGATGTAACCACAAAGTGTGGCCACTGCCAAACCAGATGGCATGCCCGTCCATCCGGCGCGACCGCGCACATGCGAGGATGGCCAGGTCCCAAGCAGCGCCGAGAAGCATGCCTCGCAGGCCTCTCGCTCAGCACCGCCCACCTGCACGCTGCTGGACCGGGTGCGGCCCACCAGGAAGCGTGTGCGCGTGCCGTCGCCCACCGGCCGGCCCCAGGTGCGCCGGATGGCGCCGCGCGCCGCCGCGTTGGCCGGCGCCGACGTGACCACGACGGTGAGCAGCGGGGCCGGACCGGCGCACACCGAGGCCGGCTCCAGCAGGCTGCTGTTGACGCCCGGTCGGACGTAGTCGCGCAGAGAACGGCTGGCCAGCCACCCGTACAGGCGACGATACGCTCTGGCGTGCTCCAGCGGATCATCTCCCTGGCAGAGTGGCAGCGGTGACGCAAGTCCCGCCGTGGAAAAAGGTGTCGGGAATTACCACAGCTGACACCGATACCAGCAGACGCGTGCCGGGATCCCGATGGAGAGCACGTTATCCTCGCTTCGCGTCGGATTCGAAGGTGGCCGGGTTACGTGTTGCGTCACCTCGGCTTCGCTCTTCTCCGAAGGGATGCGGCCTGTCTGATATGACGCAATGACCCGCCCGATCAACGAGGGGTTGAATACAACACGGGAATAACCTGCATTCCATCGGAATCTAGGCATATGTCTGCATACGAATGCAAGACCCGCACAAAAAACGCGCCGCAAGACCCGCACAAAAAAACGCGCCAAAACTCGCAAAAATGGCATAAGTGCGCTCAAAGGGCTAAGCCAATTAAAAAAGACGCCAAGCAATGTTCCCAATAAAGTTTCAAGAACAGTATTGCCTGCTAAGGGGGATGATCATTCAGAGACATCAAACTTATCTACTTTGGCTAAGACATTTTCTCCTCAGTACCGGAAAAGAGGCATTTCAGGGTTACTGGACAAACAGTCAAAAGGCTTTTCGCCGAATGTGAATAGAGAGTGCTGAATGACGCTCTCATGTGAGAGTGTCAAACTAATTCTTGTCGATAGTCAAAAGGGTAACAAAGTAAAAGTCTCGTTACCAGGACTATTTCGCGACGCGTGCAGGTGCACAGCACACGTGCTTCTCACACTTCTCACACACTGCGTGCACTCACGCACGCACGCCCATGCATGCAAGCAAATGCACACATCTATATATACAGTCTATATGTAAGAGATATGCACCAAAGGGGATGGGAATTACTTTTTTGCATATGCTTGTACAAACTTCATTGCAATCAGTTTTCCTCAAATTAATATTCCAAACTTTGAGACTTGGCTGTATGAAGTTTGGGTCCTAGCTGGCCCAACAAAAGTCATGGTGCCACATCTGTACATGTATGAAATAAATGACATTCCATTAATTAACAACCAAATTCACATTTGATCACTTCACATTCGACCGTTGCGCAAAATAAGATGGCAATTTACATTTGACCATTATATATTTGACTGTTGATGTTCGTTCAATTGGATTCGGAAATTTCAAACATCTCAGAGTTGGAAGAAAAGCAGACATCATAGCATTAGAATTTTTTATCTCGACCATTTGCACCATCCATAAAATGATATTCGCCTATACAGTACTCATCTAACTGCATTTGGCAAAACATTTCAACTTCTCGTCAAGACACTCAGACACCACTGATAATAGCAAGCATGACTAAAATTTCTGCCTCAATGAAATATTTTCCATATCAATAATTGATGATAAGGCAAGCCAGCCAAATGCTTTCCAATTACAGTATCCTTATGCTCTGAACATGACATGAACTTTCTTTTCCATGTGACACTCCAACTAATATTTACCATCCACTTACTTTTGATGTTGAAGATATCCAGTAATAAAAGAAAAATGCTGTTAAAATCACGAATAACAGCACGATATTTCTACTTATGCGACGACCAAATCTTCCTCTGACAGCCTGGAGAAAACCAAATGCCACGTTTGCTCTGTGCATGTTTGCAGCACAGGTCAGGTGACAAACAACCTGTCATCTGGTCATCACTTTCATTGCAGAGCACATTTCAGGAAGAGCATCTTTGCTGCCACGAAGTCAGAGATCCAGTAACAGTAGTCAGCATTTGTGTATTTTCAGTGGACTTGATACCTGTGGGCATAAGAAAGCTTATTAAAAAAGGAAGAATTGAATAAACCCAAACTATCTCATTATAGATGACTAATGGAAAACAGTACTGGATAAATCAAATTACAATGCCACTGAGTAAACTATGCCATGCTTGCAGGCTCCCTTAAGCTTGGTGGGCCAGGGGTTGATGGGAACCCTCCCCCTCAGGTGTTGTAAACAAAGCAAAGGAAAAAAAATTGAAAGGTGCTAGGATGTGGAATCTGACATGCCTTTGCATATAACATTTTTATATCTTGTGCCAATTTCTTAACTCTAGGTCACCTCAGGTCAACCTAGGACACAAAGTAAGATCAGGCTAGAAATAATTAAAATGGCTACTGTTTTGTAAAATACACTGATTCATATGAAATTTGCCACAATGACAACGAATCACAAACAACAATCCCACCATCTTAAATTTCCCAGAAATGTTCCAGTTATTGGGCTCTGGATAGAAGAATTTTTTGCATTTTTATATCTTGTATTGAGACTGCATGAATCAGTAATGGCAACTTTCATCTATATGTCCTGGCATTTCCCACTCTTTGTATAATGAACTGTAGCCCTTGGTCTGCAACCTGGCATCAGGTCATATTTTCATAAAAAATGCTATGGGTTATAAATTTTATGATGTATGATTGTTACATGAACCAAAGTTAGACGACTTAATAGAATTAATAGCCTCAGATTTATTAGCCAGGGCAACAGAAACACAGACAAGCATGCCACACATGTCTGAGATGCCTGACAAGCAGACGTAGGCACCAGTGCCTTTGTCTAGGCTGATCTTGTCTGATCTTATTAATTGGCATTAATAAGATAGTTGGAGAATTTTGCATACCAGTTACATCTGAGGTATATTCCAGCTAAAAACCTATTCTTATACATGCAGAGGAACATGATTTTTCCCTACAAGACATTTTCCCCTTCATTTCTAGTTTCATCTGAAATGCAACACATGGTCACAATGGAGGTCTTGAATGAATCATGATATAAAATGCCACACAACAGGAATGGTTATCCTGAGTTTGCCTCCCTCCTTGGAAACAAGACTTTACTTACTTACTTCTTACTTTTGACTTAACTACTTTACTTCCCATACTGAAATTCAACTTCCATTTGTGCTTTCAGAGCATTCCTTCACAAACACAGACTTTCCGGATTTCGGATGGCCGCTAATTGGTACCAAAACTGTGGTGATTTGCCAAACATGGGGTTAAGTTTACAAGACTTTGTGGTGGTTTACCAACAATAGATGTGCAAAACCAGTCACAAAAGCTAGGTTATTCTACATAATAGCATTGCTTTCACAGCAAATGTTATTCCTATAAGATGAAGACTCTGACCACCACACTGTAAGGACCAGTGACCAAAAGCTAGACACCACACACCTTAATTCTATGAAAATCAATTTCTGCATCCAGGAACACATTTCTCATGGCCACAGCATCTTGAGCTTCAGCACCTGTGTCCAGTCATGTTTCTGCATCCCTCATTATCAGTCACTGGTGAGTCCGCTTATTTTTATGTTACAAAACGGAGCCTCTTGGGCTCAAGTGTTGGAATTCTGTGGGACATCAGTCAAGAGTTTTTTAGTTGTCTTGAGTCATCAGGAACCCCACATGACAGTAAGGCCGTTTGTGGGTTCGGACACACAGTCTCTTGAACCCAGGTGTCCAAAGCCTTGTCAAGCTGTGTGCCTCGTCAGGTGTCAGTCCGCTTATCTATTCGTTGTGGGCTAGGGCGCACAACCTCTTGGGATCCAGCGTCCATGCACTGAGTCAAGTTTTACGTCTTGTCAGGCTGCAGGCATCAACCTGTTTGTGAGCCGACAGCCTCTTGGGCTGTGTCCAGTGTCCTGGGTCAAATCATGTGTCTCGTGGTGCATTAGTCAGTCGAAGTATAAGCGTCAGTCGCATCTTAGCGAAAGCGATTGAGTTAGGACACACAGGTGTCCAGTCTTCGGTCAAGTATCGTGTCTCAAGGGGCGTCAGTCGGTCTTCTCTAGCCGCTGAGGCGAGATTTCGTTCGTTTGGGGTGCACGAGACAAATGCACCATAATCTGGCGGCACAGTTTGCCGGAGCGATTGGTAACGTAAAGGGAAAACTCAACTCGTGCTTAACCACTCATTAACGGGGCGAGTGAAGGTGGTTTTGGTGATTTGGTTTTAGGGCTTTTGGGGCAGCAGATTTGATGAAAATACGTCACCGGTTTCCCCTAGTTTTCTAGTCTATATACCAAAGAATTTAGGTTTTGCTTTCTAGTTTTCAAAGAGATTTTCATTTTTGAAAGACTAAAGTGTAAACAAACATGTTTCTGAGTTAAGTAACCAAAAATAGGAAAATACATGAAAATTTTTTATGCATGGTAAATAGAAAATGGTGATTTCTTGTGGTATAATTTTCTGATCCAGCTGAAAACAACCATTTTTCAAGGTGACATCGTTCTTAGCGCTTTTGATTCGAAACCTGACTGATATTGAGTTAGAGGCGTGCACCCCAGTGTTTAACTACTCATACCACAAGAACTTCTCCCAACAAGATCTGACGCAGTAGTGTAGGCCCGAGCGGCTGAACTGTGAGGATCCAGATGACTGACTGATGCCCGACCAGGCACGTGATTATTGCGTGCCTTCGACGTGAAGGGTTGCCGTGGTATGTGTGAGTTGTGCTGCACGCAATTTGTGATATTTTGTGTGAAGTGTTTCCTGTCATCTGTTTGATTTCAGTGTGTCCATGGTTTGATTTCATTTCTAACTGGTCTGAGTCATGCTGTCAGATCCAGTTCTTTTAGGAGTGGTATTGTGTTTGAATACATTGTAGTTGATTGAAGACATTGTTTATCATTTGGTTAATTTGGAAAAGATTATGGCTCAAGGAATATTTGGAGCAGGTTTCTAATAATAAAGGTATACTTATTGCTTGGATATCCATCCTGGCCTCATGGGTCATTACAAACACAATGTAGTAATGTTATCATTTGCTGCCCTGGTTTCTTGGTAAGGTGCACTTTGACAAGATCTTGCTGGTGCATCTCATATCCAAAATGCCCATTTTGAAATCATATGGTGCAAAACTTGCATCCCAGGCCCAGGTGATCCATGATGCATGCACAATTCTCTTGTCAGATGCAGAAGTGTGGTTTTTGGGTGCACATAAATTGTTCAGCACTTAGTGCAATGCATTTGAGCTCACCTCCAGGTGCACCTTTTGCCTGCCCAAGTGTGTGTCAAGCTGGCTACCATGCTTTATGCAATATATAATCTAAACAGCGGTGCTGAATTAAGGGGTAGGGAGGGGGCATTTGCCCCCATTTCCAGTTGAAAGTCCATGGCCTTGCATGGAAAGAAACAAGTTAAAAATAGTTGCCCCCCTCCCTCCCTGGGGAGGCTCTTCCTCCACTGGATCTGAATGTGTGTATATTGTGAAGTGTTAGTCCACTTTCAGAAGGACCAGTTGGATTGTTTTGGTTGCAGTCACCAAGCAACTACTAATGCTCCTCAGAGCTGACTGACATCTGACATCAGTTGCATTACTTAGTGGAGGTATGGTAGCTGACTTGTTTTGTCCTAGATAGATATGTTATTTAAAAAGGCACCAAGAGAATATGACATACTGCTTGGTGCCTGAGCACACTAGTGTGAATCATAGGGTCATGCAGGACCTGTATGTGATGATGCACCAGCTTCCAAAAGATAAAGGTATAACTAATGCCTCTGTTCTGCTCATTTTTACCATACAGCAGGTGTCTAAATTGTCCTCATTCAAGGGTGGGGTCAGTGTTTCATTCCATTTTCTTCCTCAGGTTTTCATATTCTGGTTTATTTTTACCAAGATTTTGTGATGGAATGAAATGGAACTAACTTTTTTCTCTGAAAGTTGGGGAGGGGCTGAATGTGTGGCTGCTGTTTTTTGCTTGGCAGTGAGAGTTTGTGAAGCAGCTTTGCAAAATATAGTGGCCTTTTATGCAAATTCTGTGTGTGTGTTGTGACATTCCCAAAACTTTATTTCCCTGAGAGGCAGAGCCAGACAGTTTTTGGGAGGCACCTCAGGCCAATTTTTGGCACTGTTGAAGGTGAAAGAAAAATGTTTGACAAAACTTTTTTAGATAAACTTTGCATAAGTGCAGTTAGCCAGCTGTAGAAATGCAAAAAATATTTTTGTCAATCTGGGTTAACTATCAGGTCATTGTAAGGCCACAATGTAAAATTTGGTTTTACATCAGTATTTTTTATGCTTGCTTTCAAAATGCAAAATTTGTGAAAAATGTGAGTTGAAAAGTACTCTCTTTCTGTGCACCAAGTTTCAGGTTGGCATTAGGTTAGGTCACAGAGCTATGGCCTAAGATGTTTGTGCACATGCCGTATATCCATGTGTATGCCCTATGCCATGATGGCCATGAACAGGAATTTGAGAAATACACTGAATTTGTGTAATTGGGAACATATTTTTGGCCACTATGAAATGAACTCAAGGTCATTACATATTACTCTTAGGTTATTTGAGGTCATATGAATGTCAAAGGCCATAAGTTGACCTAATAAACATGTGGCCATTACAGCTCACCCTCTTTCGCATGTCTCTGGCGCTGTCTATGCCAGTGTTACACAATCAGGGTGATGCAATTTGTATGTCATGACCAGGAAGAAAGGAATAAGTTTGAGACAGTGATGTAATTTTTTAAGTTTTCCTGCAATTTTTTGAATCCTGTGAACACCTATCAGTTTCCTCAGGATTCCACACTTAGGGCCAGCAGACAAAGTCCTATCAGTAAGCTCTCAGTTCATGCCAGTTACTTCAAAATCAGTCCATAAACAGCAGAGCTGTCACAAGTAAATGATATTTCCCAATTTCACTTCATCGCCATGTTGTTTTTAGCTCTTTCAAGATCTTGAAACTCCTTTTAGACAAAACGTAGTTAATGTCATGTGAGATGGGCAGTCGATGAAATCGGACGTAAAGTGCTCGAGATCACATCAGAAACATGATACCAGAAACCAGACACCATAGGGCAGGAGTAACTCAAACGCAGACTCACTGACATCGCCCAGCAATGCAGAACTACGCTCTTTTAGCAGTCATTCATCCCAAAAACCACCAGACAGTGCAACTGCCTGCCTGATCCTGTTGGAACCGAACCATATCTCAAAACCTTTAAAAGAGCGACAGGTTCTTGATTCGATGCAGTGAACCCTTCATAATTCAATGCCATCAGATCTCAAAACTGGAAAAAAATTTTATCCTTGCCTCAGGCTGGATTCAATGGAACTCAATCCTCATCTTCTCCAAACTGAAAATGCCCCCCAGCTGTGAGTGTGGGAACCACAGCGAGAATGTAACATTGCGTTCTAAATTGTCCACGTTTTGATTTGCTATGTTTGGAACTTCTGAATGAAATGTCTCTAATAATTCCGAGTTTCTCCCGCTTCACTGACTTTCGCAAGCTTAGACTTTTATTTCATCGTGATGATGTTAAGTGATAACGATGATGCTGAACTGTATTCCCGGCAGGGGGCTGAATCCACTCCTCCCTCGGGTTTTTCCCTTGCCAATTGCAACGTTTTAGACGCAGCTTTTTGAAACTTGGTGGCTTTTCCTAGCTATTTTTTATACGTATTGTCACGAAATGTCATAATTCTGTTTTGCTCAGGGACGGAGCCAAGCGCCGTTTTTGGGAGAAACCTCAGGTCATTTTTGGCCCTGTTGAGGGTAGAAGGAAAATGACTGTCAAAAGAAGCGTTCTTAAGGTAGAACCTAAAACTTTACATGGATCTATAGGTAAATAGTTGGGCAACATACACATACAGTTTTGTACATCTGAAGTCACTTAACAAGGTCAGGTCAAGGTCAGTCAAAATCTGGTTCATAGCAAAAATTTTAGCGTTATTTTTTCAAATGCCAAACCCGGAATGCATATGACGTAGAAGGATGTTCTCTACTTGTGTACCAAGTTTTAGCTCGATATCGGGTCGGGTCCCGGAGCTATGACCGAAAATGTCAGTGTGCGTACCCCATATCACAATAGCCGTGAAATATAGTGAATTCAAATGATTGAAAACGTTTGTAGGTAATATTTAACACACACGAGATCATCCCAAGTGACTCCAATATCACTGGAGGTCATTTGAGGTAAAAAATCAAGAAATGATCTAAAGAACATGTGGCCATGACAGTTTCCCCCTTTTCATGTCCCTGGCACCGCCTGTGCTAACATACAAAGACTGTAATACTGTAAGCGTGGTCTTCTTTATCAAACATATAGACATCTCACCTGCAGCTCTATTTCAGCCCTGCTTGGCACGCGCCGCCCGAACCCAGTTTCCAGACTCCCCCTTTCCCGCGACCCGGCGGCCGGACCTCGACTGCACATCACGTGACTAGCGACACTTTAACCAATCCGCACACGTCCGGACCGGCGCCACGCCGGCCCAGGTGCCCTCCACCCGCCGGGCGCCGGCACGGATCGGCCCGGGACGGACGGAGCACGCACGGACGGACCGGCACGAACCGGCGCCGGCCAGGGCGGCCGACCCCGCATTCAAAGGGGGATAGGCAGCACGTTCGATTCGCGCAGCCCCCCTACAATACGATATGTACTTTTCTAGCATAACATAAGGCAAAAAATGGTTTTGCCTTTTTTGCCTTTTTTTGCCTTTTCATTCAGTTGTTGAAAAACTAATCCTATTTTTGAAGTGCTGTGAAGGCCTATGAATTTTCTCAAAATTTCAAATGTATGGACCAATGGCAAAAGCCCCATTTATACTCTCTCGATTCATGGCAATTTCATCAAAATCGGCGCATAAACAACGGAGTTAGAAGTCCAGAAATATCTCCTATTTTGCTTTTTTTTGCCCATTCCTGTATCCACCCTTTTCAAAATTTCGAAGACTTCTTAATAAAAATTTGGTTTACGTCATGGTAAATCGATTGCCGTTTGTTGCGATGAAATCGGACGAATAGTTTTCGAGATCTCAGGGGGGCCGAATCCCTCCCCCCCCCCGCCTGGAATCGACCATACCATCTAGCCTTCTGGGAGTAGGATTAAGTTTCCAAATTGTTTGAAAATCCCGGGACCAAAACAAAACGTTTCCATACCCAAAATGCACCCAGCAGCGTTCGCTGGGTGGATGGGCGGTCACGTCGCCTGGAGATGGCCTTAGCAACTAATGGTTGGTGGATGTTGCGCGACGTGGGCGGCGGCCTGTTGATCCATTTGATTAAATGTCTGCTTTTTTATATAATCATATTGGTGTATATACAGCAAATGTAGAGAGATGCGTTGATATAAGAATTTCATTCTTTTGCACTGATCTGACCAGAAGTGCATATCTTCCTATATTCTATGATTTGTGAACATACATATGTTATGTTTATGTTATGTTATGTTAGATGTGTGCTTGGTGTTGCATGCCGTCATTCTGCTGTGATGTCCTGCCGGCGATTTGCTCTGGTAGTCCTCTGTTGCCGTGCGCCAGCCGTCATCAGCTGCCGAGCGCGGTCGCTCGGGTACCGGGTGCCGGGCGCCGGCCACCGTCTGTTGATGCGCGCCGCCCCGCTGGTATCGCGCATCAGCCGTACTGGTGCGGCACATTCGCGCGCAGTCCCATCGGTGCGGCACGCTGGGCGCCCGCTCTGCGACGCGGCATTCCGAGCCATTTCTGCGCTGTGAGTCAAGTATACAGCGGCTGCCTCGCCTCGCCCTGTATTGTATATTGTATTATTATTACAGGCACCAACAGGCACAGTTGCCTAATTACTGGTGCAGTCAGATATTAAGAGCAGGAGTCCAAATACGATTTAGTCACGGTAGCATTAAATAAACATTAAGACATGGCACGGGGGTAAGATTACAAATATGACCCTACCGAGTTCGAGAAGCTGTGCACGTCTGATTTATAAAAGGGCGTAGTGGGCGTGGAAAAGTCGGCATTCCGGAAAGAGTTCAAGAAGGTATTGCACAGAGTGGGTATGCGAATGAACAGGCCACGTTGGACGGTATTCACCCGAGCAAAAGGAATGCTCCATAGCGCGAGGGTACGCGATGGACGCCGCGGCACAACCAAGCCGAATGCTGGCAGCAGTTCAGGGCTGTCGAGGCTCGCAGGGTGAACATTGTACAGAAACATGAGGTCATATTGCACAAAGCGAGACTTCATACTGCGCACGTTAAACTGGGCCAGAAGAGTGGCGTAGTCCATGTTGTCGAGAGGTTTGTCCGAATTAAAAGCCAGCCATATGAGGAACTTGTGCTGTATACGCTCCAGTCGTTTCAGGTCGGTGACAGCAACCCCAGCCCACACAACACAGCCGTACTCAAGCGTGGAACGAACATGGACATAAAAAACACATAGCATAGCTTTATGGTCAAAACGGGCTCTAGTGTGACGTCCGGATAACTGCGTACTGCGGGTGACAAGGCCAAGCATGCGATTCGCTTTGGTTATGGTTGAGTCGATGCGGTGAGCAAAAGTGAGCTTTGTGCCTAGTAGGACACCTAGTAGGGTCTCGGTAGGACGCTCAATGGCGGTCTCGCTCAGCGTATATGTTGCTGGGATTGGGGATTTGTGCAATGAGAATGATATTACGAGGCATTTTGTATGATTTAATTTTAGGTGCCATGTAGGCGACCAAGATGAGAGACGGCCATTTTCGGCCAGTAGGGTGTCAGCTTCGGCCGGAGACGAGATGCGGTGGTATAACTTGATGTCTTCGGCAAACATGATGCAGTTGGTCTGGATGAGGGCAGATAGGGAAGTCGGAGGTGAAGCTGATGCAGGGGGTGGACCACATACGCTACCCTCGGGAACTCCGGATTTCACTGGGATCCAGTCAGAAAACTTGCCGTCAGGGATAACTCGTTGCGTGCGGTTGGTCAAGTAAGACTCAGTCCATGAGTGTTCGCGTCCCGTGACGTTAAATGATGTTTTGAGCTTGTGAAGTAGCAACGCGTGACTTACGCTTGAACGCCGATGAGAAATCAGTAACTGGAATCGGTCTGTACACCCTCATGGATCAAGTCCCAGATGTATTTCAGGAAAACTGATAGGTTGGATACATAGTAACGTTTTGTTGGGAAACCGTGCTGGCTTGGCGGGAATGATGGTAAGAAGTGTTCCAGAAGAGAATCGCAAACTGCTTTTTCCAAAATTTTGGAGCAAAGAGGGAGGAGAGAGATGCCACGATAATTGCCAGGATCATTTTTGTCGCCTTTTTGTAAACTGACATCTACCTAGTAATATGTTGTACCCAATCTGCCAAACATTCGACTGGCGCCGCCACTGTGCGATACAAAATTGTTAGGAGGGCGACAATGTCTCGCGGTTGCTGGGAGTTCTACTGAAAATGGCGCTTATTGCGTGCTATGTAAGGTTCCAGAAGATGCTGCTGTGACAGAATATTAGGCTTTCCTTTCTCAAATTAACCCCAGGTTTGAAGGGAACATGCTTTTGGCATCATATTGAGATGCTTTTTATCGACTGAAATGTTGAAAAAACGCCTGAACTCGCGATCCCAAAATCGCGTATTTTCCCATTGCCCTCCATGTTAGAGGCGGCGCGCCGCCGCACTGGTGACGTCACCCTAGAAGTGTTGTCAGGAACTTTGACGGGGCTGGGGCTCATCGACTGTATGGTCACATGGTAAATTCGTAAAAGATATATACGTTTAGGACGCTTCATTTGACCTTGACTTTTGTCACTTTGACCCTAGGTGAACGAGGATTTTGGATTCGTAATCCCTGGGTGCCATATAGCATTCAAACGGCTTTTTGTCTAAATGTGTTATCGTTTGTGATTTCGTTCCCGTTTTCGTTGCTCTTTGCTCTTACATTCTCGAGATCTCGTTTTCAGCTGTGTTGACGGCGGCTGACGTGCAGTTTCGCGGACGCTCACCAGGGGCGCTGTGTTGCATGGAATTTTAACCCGTCCCCGACTGGGGGGGGGCAGTTGACTGCCCCCCCCTGAGGTTTTTCTGGGATTGCGAGAGAACGAACAAACACAGAGTCACAAAACTTTGTGTACCTTTTGCTCCATCAATTTCACGTCTTGTGTCAAAATTTTGACCTCAGGTCAGGTCAGGTGCCCGACCTAAACCAGGTCAAACAGACCTAAGTCCAAAAAAGTTTAGCGCCCTCTAACTTTTTCGCAAAACAAGATATCTCAATAATACTTTCAGGGATTAGTGATCGTGATAGATGCAACAAATCTGCTATCTCGGATTTTTCGGAATTTTCCGGGTCATTGACCTAAGGTCAAGCCCATTTTTAAGACATATCGCCGTTTTTTTTCGGAAATTGACGGAATATTACATCACATTTTTAGTGTGGAGTGAAGCAGACATCTAGTTACCGTCATTGGGCAAAGTATCAATGACTTCCAGCCATTGACCTGAGGTCAGGTCACGAATAACTGAAGTGGGCCAAAATGTACCACCGTCAAAATCGACGATGAATTACTCAGAATGGGTAGAAAATGGCACAACTAGCTTGCACAGACGTAAGTAATACCAGCAACCTCAAAAAGTTTGAAAAATTAGCATATTTTGGAAATAAACAGGCTCTCGCGAATAAAGCTCCGCCAACTTTGTAAATTGGCAACTAATCAATTTTTCCAAAATTTAAGCGTGACAAACCATCACAAGAACCACAAAGATCAATAAAATTTACATACATCGTCTTTTTTCGCGAAAATAAAGGAACGCTAAAATTAGTTCCCGTCAATTTGGTACCGCATACCGCAGCGGCGCGCAGTGACGCCTGACGGGAGAATTACGGTGTCTTTAACTCAACGTTTCGGCGTATATATTGAACAAATCTGACGAAATTAGACGTGTATCGGCATCCGCGGACATTTACTTGTGCGCTGGTGCCTTTGCCTATGCGTTATTAGTTACAGCCCTTGAGATTCAGGCCATTTCTCGGTCTCATGCAGTCGGCTATGAGAAAACATACATAGGGCGTAAATTGACTTACGTATTATCTAAAACTAAAAATGAGACCAGTTTCGTGCTCTACTCGTGACGGGCTTTCCAACGGTATGTTTATTTTTATCGTGCGACTAACCGTTCGTGAGTTAGAGGGGGGGGGGCAGTCAACTGCCCCCCCCCCCAGTCGCCGGTGTTCGGGACGGACCGACGGTCGTGCGCGGGTTAACGTCGGCTGAGGCGGGTTAGCTGGATGCCTCTACGACCTTGTACCACATACTTGCGGGGTAGCGGGGTGGGGATGCGTCGCAGGGTGGGGCTTTTTCGGGCATGTTTCTGGCTGTGGTGATGAATGCAGAATAAAATAAGCACATTATTCCAGTTAAATCATGCGTTCAATTTTGCGAACTGTTCATAACACACAGACCACGTATGATTTTATTTCTCGATATTTCTGGTGAGGTTCTGCCTCGCTTGCCTGTAACGACGAGGTGCTACTGACACTAGCCGACATTTGCTCGAAAGCGGAATCCGGAGGTAAAACTTTCCCCAAGAACATCTGGTTTTGTGCGGTCACGCGGTCAGATGAAGCTCCCAGAAAGCGCAAAAGCAACGCGCTTCCTAGTCCGTCTTCACTACGTTGAAAAAATCTGCTGCAGTCAGGTCCGTGCCGACGATATCCCTGTAGACGCTGCACTGCGTCTGCCGTGCAGAAAACCCATGACGGGCGACGACGCGTGCCGCGGGCCCGTCCGCCCTTGCAGCCGCCCTGACAGCTCCCCGCCCTAGCAGCCGCCCTGACAGCGTCCCGCCCCAGCAGCCGCCCTGACAGCTCCCCGCCCTAGCAGCCGCCCTGACAGCTCCCCGCCCTAGCAGCCGCCCTGACAGCGTCCCGCCCTAGCAGCCGCCCTGACAGCGTCCCGCCCCAGCAGCCACCCTGACAGCTCCCCGCCCTAGCAGCCACCCTGACAGCTCCCCGCCCTAGCAGCCGCCCTGACAGCTCCCCGCCCTAGCAGCCACCCTGACAGCTCCCCGCCCCAGCAGCCGCCCTGGCAGCGTCCCGCCCTAGCAGCCACCCTGACAGCGCCCCGCCCTAGCAGCCGCCGCCGTCGGCCGAGTGCTCGTCGATCCAGTCGAGCACCTCGGTGACGCGCACGTAGACGCCCGGGTGGTCGGGGTCGGCGCACTCCATGCCCCAGGAGACGATGCCGATCTGCGTGTAGCGGCCGCCGACGTCCGTCAGCAGCGGGCCGCCTGAGTCGCCCTGGCACGTGTCCCGGTTGGGGCTGGCGGCGCACATCATGAAGCGCGTGATGGCGCCGGCGCCGTACTTGGCCTGGCACTCGACGTTCTGCATGGTGCGCAGCGTGACCGTGTTGAGCTTGTCCGGCTGCGGGCCGCCCGTGGAGAGCGCCCCCCAGCCGGCGACGACGGCGTCGACGCCGGCGAAGGCGCCGCCGGCGCGCGGCATGCACGCCGGCCGCACGGCGGCGCCGAACGTCAGCGGCCGCGACAGCCGCAGCAGGGAGGCGTCCATGTTGACGGTGCTGCTGTCGTAGTCGGCGTGCTGGATGACGGTGGCCACCGGCACGCGCTGGGCGCCGGCGCTCATGCTGTGCATGCCGACGATGACGTCGAGGTTGTCGGCGACCTCGCCGTCGGTGCAGTGCGCCGCCGTCAGGACGTAGAGCGTGTTCACCACCGAGGCGCCGCAGAAGACGTGGCCGTCGCCGCGGTTGGTTACGCCCACCTGCCAGGGGAAGCGGTGCGGCGTCGCTTCCATGCCGTTGACGATACGATTGCCGCCCAGCACACCGCAGCAGGCCGCCGTGGACGGCGCCTGGACGCCGCTGCCGCCGCCGCCGCCGCCGCAGCCGCTGCCGGCGGCGACGACGATGTCGCACTTGAAGCCGGGCGCCCTCACTATCTCGTCCGACTGGAAGACCACCGTCAGGCTGTCGGCCGTCAGGCTGGGCCCCTGCGAGCCGCAGAAGCGCTCGCCGTTCACCGTGAGCGCGTCGTACGGGCACGGCTGCTCGTAGTCCTCGTCGTCCTCCTCCAGTTCGAACGCCGGGCAGTTGATGCTGACCGTGTGGCCGGCCGTCGCCGCGTTCAGCTGCCAGTCGGTCCGCACGTTGTTGGCGTAGCGGGCTGGGTAGCCGGGCGACTTGATGTCGTACTTGCCGTCGGCCAGGTTGTACGTGGCGCGGGTCAACGGTGCCTCGCCGCCAGGGGCCGCCCTTCCCAAGTTTTCGGCGTCGCGAGGCTTTTCTTTCCTGACGTCCTGGGGTGGTCCCCGGTAAATCTGTTTCTTGTCTCGGTCAACATCCGGTGGACCCCGGTAAATCGGTTCCCCGTCTCGGGCAACGTCCAGCGGACCCCGATGAACCGGTTTACCGTCTCGAACGACATCGGGCGAACCCCGCAGGGCTGGCTCCCAGCCCCGTACCTCAGACGGACCCCTGAAGATCGGCTTCTCACCCCTGACTTCTTCCGGGGGCCCCCGAGGAACCGGTTCCCCACCTCGAGCGTTCTCCGGCGGCCCTCGCACGGCCGGCTCTCCGCCCCTGACGGCGCCCTGCAGACCGCGGGACTGGAGCTCCGCCTGGCGGCCGCGGTCCGGCGGCTTGGCGGCGGCTGGCGCCTGTCCGGCGCAGAGCAGAGCCGCGGCCAGTGACAGCGTGCGCAGGGCGGGGTACGCCATGGCGTGGCCGATCTGCGCCCCGCCCGGCCCGGAGCCGATTTTATAGGCTGACGTGCGCTGCTGTCCGTCCAGCGGCAGGTGGTCACGACGCAGGCGTGCCCGGACGCCGCGGCGCGCCCGGCCGTCCGCCTGTCCGCCGCCGCCAGCTGAGCACGGCAGGCACGCGAGCGGCGCGGCGCGGGTCCGCCTGCGGCCGCCACGGTTTTGACGCGTTTGTTTCAGTTAGCGACGCGGAGACGCGACGTGTCTATCAGATGCGGCACACCGCCAGCTGTTGCGCCCTGAAGCGTCGCTGCGGCGCCGCAGCTTTGCGAATAAAAATAGCAGCCTCGTCAGGTGCATACAGCACCGGGGCTCTGGCGTTTCATTTCAGATCCGTGTACCCTAGCTTTTAGCGCTGTATAGCAACCCTTTGGCAACTACAGCACCATCTCGGAATTATTTTGAATATTAGCCCCATCATGCTGCCTGGACCGACATCCATCGTCGGATGAATCCTTTCCTTGAGCATCAACTGCGTATTTGATCGGCAGGCACTTGCAGGCCTGCAACAATAAATTCTGGTGCTGACAGCAAATGCTAACCATGTTCAGACCTATGATTTGCGACGTCCCCAAGGCACGGCAGGCAACGGCTTCTCTGAGACGGAAGTGGAACCGGCCACAGTGGCGTCTGGAAGGCGCGGTACCGTTGGGGGACCCGGGCGCACCAGGCAGGATCTGGAAGATTTGACCCTTGTTGCGCAATGTTGCGTAGTGTTGCACAATGTTGCAAAGGCCCATATTTCAGCCACGGCCGTCCGGAAGTGCCAAACGGACGTCGCCAGCATGTCGGCAAGGTCGAAATCCACCAGAAAACCTCCGAGTTCCCGTAACGCAGAATACTGCAATGTTGCGCGAACATCAGCAAAGCAATGGTACGTCACAAGATCATCCTAGGTCACAAGGATGTCATAACGACAATCATATTTTCGACGTTCAGCTGTACTGCGCCTCCGTATTGTAGGTGCTTTTACAATGCGTGGCGACTGTGGCTTGCCTTGCATACCAGCAAGACCTGAGAGCTCAATGTAGAGCATCACAGACCTCATGTTAGGTCGTCTTAGATGAAACCATATGGACCCAGTCGAAAATAATTTACAAACATAACTGACTAAACCGATTTTTGGATAAAGCTGGATAGGTTTTCGGATTTCCCTGCAAGATATTGGACATGCAACTTACGCAATAGTTTCTTGCAACAATGCAACAATTTTTTGCAGTGTGATCTTTGACTGTTCTATGCATGTTACAGCTTCATGAGTACACTGGTGGCGTCCGTTTGCCGCTCTGGATGATAAGTGTAATACCGCAAGATATGACACTAATCATCCAGAGCAAATCAACGTTTTTTCATATCTGAAGAGCAAAAAATAGGGGGCCCGGCCGGGAGGGGGCCCCGCGTTGACTATTCACCCACCTCCTTGGCGAAATCTTGGACCCGCCCCTGGTGCAACCCCGTGCGAAACTGCAGGAGGCAATGGGTGGCTCCACATGCGGGTCTGGGTCTGGATTCAGTATGTCATACTGTCTTGGCCCGCTTCAGTGGAACAGGTGCGTGTGCATGGTGCAAGATTTTGTGCATGATCAAAACGCCACGCGTCTTCATGGCAACAGGATATCGCGCGGCATGCGCGACCGATGGTGCTCAGAATCGACCTGCGTCACCATTCCCAGGCCAGGTGCTGTCACACAGCAGTGCAGATTGTAGACAATCTACAATCTGCTAACGCGATGGTCTATCAAATAGCAGTTGTTACAGGTCTTCTTACCGCATGGCTGTAGTCACGTCCCAGAAACCGGGGAGGAAAACAGGGTCTGGGGAGATACAGTCCGACCCAAAATCTTATTTTCAATGCGAAGTTGTGAAAAACGTTCATTTCCTGAACATAGTGGCCGGGAAAAAGCCCATTTTGCCAAACCTGCAGGGAAAGTGTCCCCCGCCAGCTCCCTTGGTTACATCTATTTCTGATTGGATAACAGCTAGTCTTCTCGTTGTGTCTTGATTTTTGTTTACTCGAGACCATGAAGATGGTACAAAGGCATGGGCATTCCTTCAGGAGACGTGACGAGCCGGTATATTGCATCGACCAGGTCGTTTGTCGTTGGCGAAATTCGGCCGCAGACGAATTTCATTCATTTCGAGGCCCACTATAAACCTCATCCGGTGGAGAGGCATCACGCCTGAAGCACCGCTACGAATGACATCTAGGCACTTCTGTCCGCGGTGGGACTCTAGTACAATGCTTTGGCGACACTTGTGACTAATTCCTGCGTTACACAACAATATCACAAATAAACTTTTCCATGCAGTCATTAACATATCGCTAAATGACAATGGAGATAAGGGTAAACATGGCGACACTAATAACATGCAACGAGACATTCCTCGCCTCCAGCTTAGCGCTTTCAAGAACATTTGCATGGCCGACAATCGCATGGGACGGAATGCTTAGGGCGGCGTGACGCCGGTCAGCTCGTGCCTCGCGCCGGCTAAGACACGTGACGGCCGCGGCTGGTCCGCTCCGGCCGGTGGTAGCCTCAGGGGGAGACGGCTGGGTGACGCCGGTCCCGGCGCCGATCGCCTCGGGCACGGCCGGCCGAGCGGAGACGCGCGCGGCGGGACCGGGACCGGCTGGCCGGGCGGCCGGCTGACGCCTCGGTCCGAGCCGGCCCGCGCCGGCGCCGCCTCACAGGTAGGTGGTGTGCGACGTCTGCACCATCTCCCCCTCGGACCATCATCCGGTGGTGCTGCTGCGCACGGAGCGCATCACCTGCGGAACAGGCCGCACCGGAACAGTCGGCCGACAGCTGCTGCAGACGCGCGGGCTGTCACCCATCACGGTCGCCCAGAGAACTGGACATGAGGGGAGAGGGACGGAGGGGGTTGGAGCTTATAAAAAAAACACGCACGCGGGAACTTTGAAACGAGAATACACTAAAGATGAGAGCGGTCGGCACATGGACATATGGGGCTAAAGCAACGGACCAGGAATGTCGAACTGAGGAAAGTGGGACTAGGTTCGTTGGTTTGGTTTGGGACGCACAGCCACTAGAGGCTGATGGCGTCCGGTGTCCAGTCCACACCACGACTGGGAATACCAAGAAGCAGGCTGAGGAAAGGTGGAACTGCAAATTAACAGTGGATGCGCGTGCATCTCCATCTTAAAGAAGACATTAGCATTGTACCCTGGGCGTTGCATGGAAAGAATGGCCCTTAAGGTGGCATTTGAATCTCCGTTAGTTTTTGGCAAGGTAGTCGTAAGTCTGTGTCGAAAGGATGTCGGTCTGACTCCCTGGAGCTGACGACAGGGACTGGTGGAAAGTGAATAAGAGAGCAGAACAACTGGATAACAACAACGGGAGACGCGGAGAGAGTGAGGCAGGCTAAAAAACACCCGTTTACTGCTAGCGGCCTCGCGAAGCAAAACAATGAACGGGTCTAACATGAAGCGAGCGATGGGGATACGGAAGGCAATGACGTGTTATTTTTCTCTCTGACAGATTCCACTGGTGGCGTGTTTGTTTTTCATCAAGATCTTTTCAGCAACAAGATCTTTATCGATATCTTTTCAACAAGAAGAAAAGTATTTAGTACAGAAGTTACTGACATACAGAACAGTCATTTTGAGAGTAAATGAACAGTGGGTCGGCCTGCGGCCCGAAGCTCCAAAGTCGGAGTCTGCGGCGGCGGTGCTGCTGCTCACCCTGCTGACGACGTCGTCGGTGTCGTAGCCGTCCTTCCTGCCGCGGGCGACGCAGACGACCAGCGCCGCCGCCAGGCCGGCGGCCAGCAGCAGGCAGAAGACCAGCAGCGTCCAGGTGGCCACCTGGTACGCGAACGACTCGGTCGCCATTTCCTCCACCAGCGGCAACGTCTCCAGCCAGAACGACGCCTCCTGCCGAAGACGAAACCGTAGACGCAACTTCAGCAGGAGAGGCACAACGCAAGCATCAGACGAAATGGACACTCCAGTGGAAACAAGCGTCCTGTGGAACTTTGACATTTCTGAGTCGAAATCGTTACTTCTTCAGAATCCCCACCAGCAGATGCCGCTCGATTCAGAACAGGGACTCCCGTTAGAATAACGCCTGTAGGAGTCAGTCTTCAGTAAGCTCTTAAAGTCATACACATATCTCGTCGGTTCAGGACATGAAACATGGGCATTTCCAAAAACATTACCTCATTCCTCTCCTGAGAAAGTCTTACGGGCTCCCCTCATACGAGTCTCTGCGCCGTGAGTGAGGCACAGCAATCAAATTTTTAGGAGTTCATTGTGACAGAGACGGCTGAAACTTCGCCGCTGTTCGAAACACGCCGTGAGCCAACACAGACACACAAAACAAACGCGGCGAAACGAGCTTTGGGCATGCTCGCTTCTGCGTAGGTAGAACATCGGAAGGCAGAACATTATGGCCGATACCAGTCCAGTACCTGTTAGCAAAGTATTGCTTATGCCAGTTCGACGAATTCAGGGACGAACGGTCTGATACCAACCAGGGCGCAGTCAGGATTTTCTTAAGGGGGAGCTCAGTGTGAACTGAAATAATGCGAAAACCGCCTGCCGGGAAGACGATGTACAATGGTTCTCACAAAAAATGCGGGCCTAAGGAGGGCGGGCTCCTCCCCCCCTTTGGCTGCGCCTGTGGTACCAACCCTGGCTCGGTAGCCGGCCAGCATGGGCAGCGGCGCCACGGAGAGGTTGTAGTACACCAACTGGCCACCAGAGCTCGGCGTCCACGGCGGCCGGCCGGAGGGATCTGTGCCCGGTATGGTGGGAGCGCTGAGGAAACAGGCGCACGTAAGAACGTCAGGCGTTGTCATAGAATGACAGCCGTCACAATGGCAGTCAGCCTCTTGACCACACGAGGCCAAAATCTTTAATCGCCAGCTGCCCGTCCTTTAAAAGCCAAATAACGCATTCACAGTATTCATTGACTTGACAACACAGTTATTGCCATGAGGAAGTTGCTTTGATAAAACAGTCATCGCCTAATCAGCACAAAACACTATTCCTCGCCTGTGACGAAAGCTCCGGAAATGCTCACACTGGCGGCCCGAGGCGAAACTCACCCGGTCCGAGCAAAGTGGACCCAGTACGTTGTCATGACCTCCGACATGTACTGATCTGAGGCCGAGTATTGGCCAAAGGAGATTGGCGACCGGTACAGGTACAGAAGCTCGTCACGGTGGCTGACTCCTAACGGAGAAGCAGCGAAATGATTACTCGCGCGGTGGTTGGGCCATGGTCAGTACACTAAGGCTGAGAATGACCGATGCGTCATTACAAATCATCTGACGAGTTGCCGACCCTCTTCTGAACGTCAGGACAAATAACGTACCGCAGATACCGCTTTTTTTGTAAATTAAATTAACTGGTATGACCAACCATAGTTTCGAAAACGACTTCCATAACTTTCCAGGCTGTGGCAAAAAGTACACCCACCAGTCTGTTTAACCCCGTCATCTGCAGCTCAGAGCGTCGGTACAGCCCAGAGGGTGGGCAAACAGGTTCGTGGGACCAGCCATAAATGATTCAGAGACTGAATCGAGGTCAAGTGAGAGTAAGAAGGACGGCACGTGCCGTAATGTCGCCAGACAGTGAGTGCTGGGACTGACAACTGACGTGGTCAGGTGAGGGCAGGAGGGCAGTGCGTGCCTTACCGTTGTCAGACAGTGAGTGTTGAGACTGACAACTGACGTGGTGAGGTGAGGGCAGGAGGGCAGCGCGTGCCGTACCGTTGTCAGACAGTGAGTGCTGGGACTGACAACTGACGTGGTCAGGTGAGGACAGGAGGGTCGGCGCGTGCCGTACCGTTGTCAGACAGTGAGTGTTGAGACCGACAACTGACGTGGTGAGGTGGGGACAGGAGGGTCGGCGCGTGTCGTACCGTTGTCAGACAGTGAGTGTTGAGACTGACAACTGACGTGGTGAGGTGGGGGCAGGAGGGTCGGCGCGTGCCGTACCGTTGTCAGACAGTGAGTGTTGAGACTGACAACTGACGTGGTGAGGTGGGGGTAGGAGGGTCGGCGCGTGCCTTACCATTATCAGACAGTGAGTGTTGAGACTGACAACTGACGTGGTGAGGTGGGGACAGGAGGGTCGGCGCGTGTCGTACCGTTGTCAGACAGTGAGTGTTGAGACCGACAACTGACGTGATGAGGTGAGGGCAGGAGTGTCGGCGCGTGCCGTACCGTTGTCAGACAGTGAGTGTTGAGACCGACAACTGACGTGGTGAGGTGGGGACAGGAGGGTCGGCGCGTGCCGTACCGTTGTCAGACAGTGGGTGTTGAGGCTGACAACTGACGTGGTGAGGTGGGGACAGGAGGGTCGGCGCGTGCCGTACCGTTGTCAGACAGTGAGTGTTGAGACTGACAACTGACGTGATGAGGTGAGGACAGGAGGGTCGGCGCGTGCCGTACCGTTGTCAGACAGTGAGTGTTGAGACCGACAACTGACGTGGTGAGGTGGGGACAGGAGGGTCGGCGCGTGCCGTACCGTTGTCAGACAGTGAGTGTTGAGACCGACAACTGACGTGGTCAGGTGAGGACAGGAGGGTCGGCGCGTGCCTTACCGTTGTCCAGCAGCGGTGCGTCCAGGCCGCGGCTGCGCAGTCTGCGCGCCAGCGGCCGGGTGTGGCTGGGGCCGGCCGGGCCGCGGTGGGAGAACACGTAGCTGTAGACGGGCCCGGCGGCCATGTGCAGGCGCACCGTCAGGTCGTGGCACGTGGTGTACCACGCGTCCGTCAGCAACTGCAAACAGGTACCGAGTTACGTTCACAGGAGCCACAGAGGAGCAGAGCACCGCTCGGCCAGGCATGCGGTGCGCCAGGCGGCCATCAGGAACTGCAAGCAAGCACCGGAGATGGTAGGGGCTGAGCTGACGGTTGCGAGTTGACGGATAACAAGTTTAGGGAATGCTGCCAGTGATCAGGGTGCAGCAGCTCCGCAATAGGACGCTCTCGAGCGGTCGACGTCGCTGGCGTCACCAGCCTCATCGGACTCGTGGGCTGAGCTTCGGCAGTGTTCGCTCGAGACAAGCGCGTGCCGCTGCCAGCGCCGGTAGCGGCACGCGAGTCTCGTACCTCGCTCAGGCGAGGAATGACGTCAGCAGGGCGGCCGTAGTCCACGCCGCTCAGGTACTGCCGCTTCGCCGCCTCCACCAGCGCCCCTTCGCAGCTGTGGTTGTAGCTGAACAGCTGGCGAATGGTCCAGTCGACCACCTCGTGCTCCATGTAGAAGCCGTCGGCCGGACGGTCTGCCTCGAGGTACTCATCTGGCGGCGCGCACAACACCGGACTCGCAAGACGCCAATAGGGGAACACGAGCCGCGGGCGTCGACAGGCTCAAATGACTGAACGGCAACCCATTCCTCTGACGAGGATAGACATGGTACATGGAAATATGATGAAGGCTGCTGCTGATACCGCAATGGGTCCATTAGGGCAACATGTGCAGGTGACGGATCGAATGACTTCATCTCGCAACGAAGTTGCAGGGAAAAGGCATTGCAGAAATGTTCTTTTTTCGTGAACGGATGACAAACAGCAGCACCTGTGGGGCAATAGTTGACATGTTTCTTCTGACGCGCCGAAATCCCAAACAGAACTGGCGGAACACCGTTCTGAACGGCGAACTTCCAAACCAGACCATCTGAGGCCAGTGTACGCACAGAGCACGGTCTGGAGAGCTTCGTCCCGCACCACGCCGGTCATGAGCGGCAGCTGGGTGAAGTCTCGCGCCTCCAGCAGCGCTCGAGGCTCGGCAGGCAGCACTGGCTGAAGCCGCAGCTCGGCGTCCACCACGGGACGCATCCGGATGTTGAAGCTCACGAACCTCTGCGGCGCGACAGAATGCATTGAGTGCTGTCTCGCGTGTTCCTGTTCACGATATTTACGAGGCCCATTCCGGAAGGTAACAACGGAAGGACATGCAATGAGGCTTGCACTGACGAGTTTCAAACACTGATGATGTAGCGGCGTGGGAATGGCCCCGGACGGCTAGACCGGGTCAGACCGAGTCTGACGGCTAGACCGGGTCAGATCGAGTCTGACGGTTAGACCGGGTTAGATCGAGTCGGACGGTTAGACCGGGTTAGATCGAGTCGGACGGTTAGACCGGGTCAGATTGAGTCTGACGGTTAAACCGGGTCTAACGGTTTAAACGGTGAGACCGGACCTGCATCCAGCTGAAAACGTCATTTCTCGCCATTGCCCGGGCAGCCATCGTAAAAAAGCTCGTCAGCTAACACGTCCATGCAGTTGGCACACAAAAAAAACTAAATAAATACATAAAACAGAAGGTGTTGCAAGGACAGACAACAGCTACCGAGACAACACGATTCAAAAGGGATAAGATGGATTCCGTAAGTATTTCGAGTCTTAAGAAATTTAAGACCTGTACTAATGCAATCCTCATCATTCGTACTCGACTGCTGGACCTTCATTCGGACCACCAGCGCAGTGTAAAGCCACATTTGTTTGCGGCCTGCTGTCAGCGGTGTTGTCTCTGGCCTCTTAAAGGCATTATAACCCACTTTGGTCATCAGGCCCAGTTAGCCTAATTTACATCGCTAATGATGTCGGGCGCTCGCCCCAGCCCTGGTGGTTCTCTGAAACGTCACCTGCCATCAAATGAATCCCTTAGCGTCTGCTAACAGCCGTTCCTCGAGTTAAGCTGACGACCAGCAGCCACCGTTCTCCCCCGACGAATCCCATCTGATGTCTGCGGGGTCCGCTAACGAGTCTCACCCGGTGTCAGTGGTGCTTCCTGGCCAGCCCTGCCGGGCATCTCTGCTGCTTCCTGGCGAGCCTCACCTGGTGTCTGTGGTGTTCTTTGACGAGCTGCTCGGCCGCTTTGGACATGAGACAGGCGCGGTCTGCCCGGCTGCAGTCGACGTCGCTGGCCAGCAAAGCGGCCGCCTCGTACGGCTCCGGCTCGACCGCCCACGGGCACAGGCTGCTGCCGCTCTGCAGCACCACCCTCTGAAACAAACCTGAGGACCGCCGAGTGTCGAGGTCAGCTTATGGAACGGGCGAGTGTCAACCTGTCAGCAACCCCTCTGGAACGGACCTGAGAACTACGGAGTGCAGGGCCTATTTTAAGGAAAAATGACTGCGGGGGCAATTCTGCGAACAAGACGCATTGGTTGAGACCACCCCCCCGGCATTTGTGTTCTCCTTATTGAATTTTGTCCACTTCATATATATATCTATATATCTATATATATATATCTATATATATATATATATATATATATATATATATATATATATATATATATATATAGATGCTTTCCTAAGGAAGACATATATACATATATATATATATATATATATATATATATATATATATATATATAAAAGGGCGAATTACAATGAACACTTCCACAGCGCTCTGTCATTAACTGATATGTCTTTTGGAGGAAACCATGTGTGCAAAATATGGCCTTGGTCCAGCACTCTTAGCACTTTCACACGGAGACTGTATGTCGTTTGTGCTGGATTTTATTTTATTTCGATGAAATTCGCGCTGGCTTTTGTGCATTCCGAGTCCATTAAATTCAAAGGACTCCATTTCATTTATCCCCAGCAAGAATTCATTCTCCCTGGACTTGTGATCCCTGGGAGATTCGCTCAGGGGTGTCTGAAATGCCCCCAAACGTGTTTTGTGCTTCAGTTTTTTAAAAGAAGCGCACGATATGCATAAAATGCACATCATAGTACTCCTTTTGACACACTGGATCGAAAGACACTTCGCATTCTGTCTCAGGTCATTGGCCACTGGCCCTGTCGGCAGCAGTGTGGCTTAGGTGGGAATGATACTTCAGTCCTCTTAGTGGTCTCGGGGTTCTGGCGACGATGCTATTCGACGACTTGCAGCAGGTACTGCTTTTGCCCTTCATCCTTCGTCAGTACCTTGTTGTATACTTGGATAAGAGTCACAGCTCGTTCGGCGAAGTTGCTAACTACCGCGATCCCGCACAGGACTTCCTTAGCGTTCGTGAAGCCAGGTGCTGTCTCCCAATCAGCGGGATTGGCGGCAAGGAAGTCCATGTTGATGCCGTAGGCTTTCAGGTTTCCCACCGACTTTGCGGCAGTGAAGTCGACGATGATCTTCCTGGGACGAGAACCTCCTTTTCTGCGAGATCCACCTGCGCTCGCTGGGAGGACTCTCCGATCCCTGTTCCTGGAGTGCCGCGATCATCCTCGTCTTCATCTCACACGGCACGCCCTCGTCGAAGAACGACACACCAGCCAGTTCTTCGCTGGGGCACCATAATAGGTGATTGTTATAATAAATCATATGTCGACTATAATGTCATAATGGATAATAGGTGATCGGCAAACTCCTTGGAGATCCCCTTCGAAATTTCAGCATTCACATCAGGCTTGGCAGAACGGCCAGGTCGTGCACGGAAGCGCTGACCGCCGATGAAGAACAGAACCATGCACTGACGTGCAAAACAACCATGAAAGAGACGAGGCGCTTGAGTGCTCCCAATTCACTGAGAGTCACGGAGAACTGATGGCAAAGCAAGAAGATCTTGATCCCGCAGATTATGCGCCCCATCCATCTGGCGCGATGGAACCATCTATCTGACACGTTGGAGAGCATCCGGCTGGGGAACTTGATTCGCCGTGGAGGCTCTTGACCAAAGGGGATAATCGAGACCTCAAAGAACCAACGATGATCATCGCTAGGCTGGATTTCGGCGAGCTTCTCACGGCAGAAGGCGACGAAACGATCATTGGAAGGGAAAAACTCATACAAAATAGTCTCGGCCACTGCTGGCTCCAGGTCTTCATACACCATAGGTTCAAACTTGTTCCAATCAATGAGTCTCCATCTCTTCTTGAAGCTCTTGAACAAGGAGATCGCGGTCCCGAGGACGGACCGAAGCGCGTGGAGAAAGCCGCCTCTGCCACCAGATCGACGATATGATGACGACAAGCAAAGTGAAAAGGCCGTCACTCAAGCTTCTGATGAAGAAGCGTGTTTGCTCCCACAACTTGTCCAGTATTGCTGGAGGTGGTGTCGAAGCTCATGCCGACGACGTTGTCCGAAACCTCCCAGTCTTCCAGACAAAGCGCGACAACGTCGGCTGGCGTTGCTCCGGCTCTACTTGCAACTTCCAAACACCGAAGAGCTTGGCGGCACTTCTTGGACCGGCTACAATGACAGAGTCGATCCACCTTTTCCTTTCCATCGTCAGTAACAGTTTGCCGTCCCAGTGGACCACCAGGTTGGGTGACGCGGAGAAAGAATGCTAGATTCCGTCCGCAATGGCTTTCCTCTGCGATCTACGTGCGCGCCTGCCCGAGCTTCTGTGATCACCGGTTCAGAGGAGTCGTGGCCGAGGACCGAAGCCGTCGCCGATAGGAAGTGAATTGCAGAGCGATCATTGAGCTTGGTCCGATCGAGGGCTGCTCCCTGACCAGGAGTGGCGATGTTTTTGGCTCTCCTCCAGGGCCGCTTCGAAGGCATGGCCAAGGGCTGCGGGTCATCCTGATCTGTCAATTATGTGATGTCGGTAGGTGAGTATTCCAGCTGGGCAGTTGCCTCATGCTCGGTCTGCTGTTTAATCTAACGGCGGGCCCTTTAAAGCTTCGGCCTACTGTTGTCGTTGAAGAGCTCGCTCCTCCTTCTCAGAAAGGAACTTATCGAATACCACCATGACGCCTCGGCGACCTGGATCCCTTTGGGCCCAGAGAATGTCTTTATCATCTTGGTTTTGATGATCTTAATGGTGACGACAAGGGCAAGGTCAAAAAGATTGTTAAGGTTGTCCCTAAATCCATTCTTCTTGTCAATTTCCGGGCTGAACCTCCAGAATTTGCCTTTGGTACTGGTCAAGCTTCCTGTTGAGCTTCTTTATCACGTTCCGTTCCGATGCAGTGAGAATACGGGCTTTGTTCCACACCTTCATCATTTCACGGACGATCTGTGTTTTGACCTACCTCTGGGTAAGCCTATCCACACGGTGGGACTGAAAATATTGCTGCAGCACTTCTCCCCGCGAAGGCAGTTCTGAGCACCGGTCAACCAAAATTCGTCTTTTTTCTCGTGGTGCAGCCATAGTGGCACAGACTTCCGTTATAAAAGGTACTTTCTGCATTGACGCAGGTGGTCCTTAAATATCCCGACGTCTAAGAACGTGCGGGAAATTGCCAGACCGGCACCGTGGGTTGCCGTGGCATGGCAAGGCGTGGTACTTCAAATATATAAGTCATAGTCTGCAAACGATGGGCAGAATATTGGCGAGATGTTGCGGCAGCTTCGATTCTTCCCTAAATGAGACAGTAGGTTGCCTGTCCGGGATAGTTTCTGTTAATCTAATCTATTCCCAAAATACATTTTCTCACCGAAATTTGGCCATATGTTTTTCAACACTGCGCAGAAGTGTAAAAGCTGTCCTAACACAGGCAGAAGAAACTTCTCCATTTCCAGGTTATCGGCCCCAAAATAAAAAAGTCACCTCAGATTGAAATATTCGCCTTAGGCCCGCCTCAATGAGCTATCATCAACATTCGTCATTATCTGCAGTATTGGCCATGCCATGTTCGTTAAGCAGATGAAGCATGCTCATGGGATGCTCAAACCCATGCACTAGGAGCAGCAAGATTGACGGTTTTAATACATGCCTGCTTAATTTTCTGTTTTCCTCGCGTAAAACTCGGGTTTAACCGCCTAGTTCAATGAAGTTCTACCAATCAGGTACTGGGATTTTAGCAGGGTTTTCGGATCAGGATGATTGGTGATGACTACAGCACTGTTGGACTGTTACCGCATTCATATAAACCTTATCTCACCATAGCGAAACCGCCCTGCGTACCAGCTCGCCCTTCAGTTTTCTTGCGCTTGAACACATCAAAGATGGTTATCATCATTTTTAACGTGCTTACGATACAATGAAACGCCTTGGCCGCCCACCAGACAATCGCGGCATCGGGTGCAGGCGTACTAATTACGAAACACGCTCGCCAGCGGTCACTAGGTGTGCCTGCAATACGTATTATAAAGTGATGCTTCTAAGTGTGCTCCCACATTACTCAGTGATTCAACACATCCTTCGTTGATAACATGCTGCTTTGCGACCTTCCTGGGTACGCTAGTACACCTGGCTGTTTTTTTCCTTGCATGGGCAAAGGATCTTGACTGGGGGGGCAAAGTGCCCGACTGGGGGGGCATTTGCCCCCCCAGTTAACATGTTAAAATAGGCCCTGACGGAGTGCCAGAACCACCCCTGGAACCGGTCTCAGGACAGAATGCTGTGAGTCGAGGTTGCGGGCTCTGGGACAGGCCTGAGAACCACGGACTGTCGAGACTCGCCCACAGAACAGACACGAGGACATGAAGAGAACCAGGAGCATGCTCTGAAGCAGACCCGAAGACCAGGAATCCGACTGTCGAGGACAGCTACGACAGCGCACTGAGAACGCCGTCAGGACCGCCCTTTGAAACAGGCCCGAGAAAAACGAAACCATCGGAACCACCATCTCACGGAACAGCCCTGAGCACCGGCAGTGTCGAGATCACCTCGTATAACAGGACTAACAAAGTGGTGGTCCTCGCACCCACAGAGAACAGCATTACGGCACCTGCTTGACTCGACAAGAAACCGTCGCTAACTCTGTCATCTTAGTGCGAGCGCGCCACATACGGCGCGCCGTGACGTTCAGAATCGACTCTGATGTGCCAGATGGATCCGATGATCAACAGGCAGGTGAACGCGAGGGGCACCCTTCAATTCTATGAAGGACCTTGACTTTCATAAGAGGGAGTAGACACGAATATGTCTTTTGGAACATTTCACTGGGCTTGACGTTAGTGCGTTCTCGGTGTGGAGAATGCAGTCGAAGTTTAGGATGACCTTTACAGCGAGCTTCATAGCAACAGTTTTAGTTCTACAGTATCATATATAGGAAGTGATCAACAGTCTTGTATATGTATATATATATATATATATATATATATATATATATATATACACGTAATGTATATTTATATATTTATATATATAGGGAATATACGAAACCAGACGAATATTAGATAGTGTGATTTTAATTATCACTTGCATGTATGTCATGAGCATGGGAGTGGTTTCACAGACAATACATCCCAAAACCGAACAACCCGGCGTAGAATTAAATTACTAGAGAGGAAGTTACTGAATGCCAAAGGCTGCCTTAATGTTTACTAATCACAGCATATAAATATATATATATATATATATATATATATATATATATATATATATATATATATATACACACACACACAAAGCAAAATATTGGTCAATAAACAGTTTAATAGCAAACGAAAATGTCTACAGTTGTTCAGTATTTCATTACAAAATGGAATAGTCGTTTGTAGAATAATCTAAATCTTCATTTCTGGTCTTAGTGTTTTAAGTATTTACAAATACCTTTTACGCAACTCACCCACGAAAGTTTCGTGATATACTGCGAGCAAAAAAATGTAGAACCGGTATCAGCTTACACATCTGTGTATCCAAAAAATAGATGTAGGGAAGGTGGATACCGCTAAATGACCATTTTTCCCTGCACTACCATAGGCGGATAATGCAGAGCTCTAGTTATGTTCTCTGCTTGGTAAGCAAAGTTGTCTCAATACTTTTGACCACGTGGATTCGGAGGTAGGGAGTCGAACGGGGTTGAAAGAAGAGCGAAATATGATACAGCGGCGGTGGAACGATTCTTGGTGAGGGAAGTTCGTTACCACTGCCGTACAGACGATATCTCATCCCCCCCCCCCGCCGCCTTCTTTTTTACTGAAAATGAGATCGTTAGTTTTGGCGATTGTTAAGAAAGGAATGCTCCTTTCAAGATCGGACATGCTAACGTTAGTAAAAACGTACGGCTAGATTGCCCACCCAACCGAGATATAAGCGCAGTCACATAACGAGCCATCCACTCATTGGCATGGAATACCAAAGCAAGCTTCAGAACGTTTGGTTTAGATTATTAATGAGCTAATCGTGGTTACCATATGCGGGAGTTACCGTTCAAAATGCTTGGAGCTCGTTAGCCAGAGAAAGGTGTGTGTATGTGTGTGTGTGTTGGGGGAATAACAAGCGTGCGCGGAGGTCAGAGGACTTTTGAATCCCACCCCTCAGCAGATTTGTCCGAGTTGCGTTATATGTACCGGCAGGTAACATGACTCTTGGCCTCTGGGCAACTTACACATTTGTGTAAGCTGCCCACCCCAGCCCAGCCCCCATGGCCCAGGGAGGCCATGGCCATGGGGGCCATGACCCCCCTGAGCCAAGCGGTCTGCACTAGATACATGACGATTTCACATGAATACGTAATAGTGATCATATCTATGTTCCAAAAGCAAACATTCTATGTTTTCCTGAGCATTAAATATGAGATAAATTGCCTAAAATTGCTGCCTTTTCTTGTAAATTTCGTCATATGCCTAGGCCTAAAAATTTGACATTTGGCCCCCCCCCCCCCTGAGGAAAATCCTGGCTACATGCTTGCCTCTAAGTACTTCTGACCTACTGAGTGAAGCCCGCAGAAAAATCGTCAGTGGTAAACGTCGAGAGGTCCATGTGGTTGGTCGGTGATCCCCAAAGACATGCATGCGCTCTCGAAGAAGACTCCAGACCGATGCAAGAAGATAAAATATTTTCCCTCTGCCAAACTTATTTTACTATATTAAGCCGTGAAAATTGCCATCTGCCATATTGTAGTGAACAGTCTGCTAACATCTCTGAGCTCCTGTATGTTCCCGGAGAGCCTCAAGTTATTTGAATCGATAGGGGAGGGCTGACAGGTAAAGAGCATCCTGTAACATAGTAAATGGGGCATTGTCACAGTCAGGCCGACAGCCCTCTTTCCCTCCGCCCCTCCCCCCCTCCACCCCCATCAGATCCGTTCTCCCATTGCCTTAACTCTCGCCAAACGTGCGAATTTTCACCCACGCAGCTGTCTAGAGGGGTTGGTTGCCACCCTGTCTCATTTCTCCCCTTAAAACCAAGATGAAGCAGAGAAACAAGGAGGAATGGATAGTCCGTGTCATTCGTACTATATGCATGTTTCCTTTAAACTGCAGGCCAAACTGCGATCCCCAAAATTACTGGGAAATAGAGTGTTTCCTATCACTTGCCCCCTCGTTGTTACCGTCGCACTTTTTTCGCACTCCGGCTAGGAAACCAAGCTTTAAAGTGTTAAAGCATTCCCATCACTGAAATGAGGAACAAAAAATACTCCTGAAACTATTCAAAACCATTTCCAGGCAATTTAATGCCATTGTCCCCCTTCAACCCAAAGAAGTCACTGGATTTCAAATCCGAAATATATTTTCAGTCCTATGTGCGTTATGTCATACATCAAATTGACTCCACATCTCGTCATAATGTTAACAAAAAACACAAAACGTGACTTAAATCTAGAAAAGGACGTACAAGCCTTTCGGAGGGATGTCAGGACTCAGCGACCCGACATGACATAGGCAGAAGATGTTGCAAAATATGCGTGAAAAATATTAAGTCCGACACCGTAAATTCATTTTCCTGAAGTAAGCTGTCCACGGAAAACCTCACAAGGCACAAACAACCAACCTCTTCCGTCAGGGGAGGGTTAACGTCACTAAGCGGTAGCCGCCGACTCGGGTGCGGTTGGTTACCAGTCACTGCAATCAAGAGCGGCTACTAGAGGTGGCCATGTTTAGGACCGGTCTTCAAAGTTGATTTTCAGTAGGAAAGGGGGAATTTTACACCAAAGCGGGGCGTCTTTATCATCTACAGCTCTTGACTTGGAAAAGCACCTGCGTGGAATCATGTGAAAAATATGGGGAACCACGTCAGGGGGATCGAGTTTTTGACGTTAGAGATTCTTAATTTTGAAAGGGGATAAAGACAGGGCAGAAAAATGCTGTGATAGTTCATTATAACAAAAAATTAGTATTAGTTCATTACACACATATCTCGACTGAGTCAGAAACGTAGTGACAATTATGCCATGCTTTGGGATGCTTACTGCGCTCGACTAACTGGTGCGGGATTATTTTATTAAAAACTATTGAAAAGTATTTGTATTTAAGGTATTAATACTATTCGAATACACTTTCAACTAACTAAACTAACTATATAACTAATATATATGACTAACTAATAACTAACTATATAACTATATACGATATATATGTATATGTACACACACATATATATATATATATATGTACACACACATATGTATATATATATATATATATATATATATATATATATATATATATATATACCAAACTAACGCGTTACAAGGTTGGTTTGGGATCAAAATCGAAGTTTTGTATTTCACACAGACCTTTGCACCCGCTTAATACATTTATCTAAACGATAAATGCACTAAGTTGGGCAGCGCGAACTTCCTGCAAACAGAGGATCCCAAGTCGGAGGCCGACCCGGGAAGGGTTACCTCGGCACAGGGTTGAACGCCTCAGCCATCACATGCGCACTAAAGTGATCCCAGGCGGTATGCAGGGCTCACCTTTTGCGATCGGCGAGAGCATCAGGATGTGCGCCATGGCCGCGCCTGCTCCGTGACCAACTAGCGTGACCTGAGACGGGTCACCAGCGAAGTCCAGCGCCGTGTCCTTGACCCAGTTGAGCGCCCGGATGACGTCCAGGAGGCCGTAGTTGCCCGGAAGGTCTGCGTATCCGGTGCTGAGGAAGCCTGCCACACAATGTGGAGGCATATCGGCTGACTGGTGACGGCATGCGCCAGAATTCGGGACAATAGATTAGACTGGGTAAACAAGAATGTGCTCATGACACCTGCCTGACGAATGGTCACCGGTACAGGGAACCTCCTCGCTTTAGGACATAAATTTCCTGTAGACAGATTTTCCCCATCGGTTCTGGAACGCTCCTCTACCTATGTTAAGTGGGGTATGTTCCATAAGCAACAGAAACAAGCCTTCGACAAAAGCATAAGCAACAAAAGAGCCTTCGAATTAAATTACACACACCGAGTAGAAATGACAATAGATGGTGCCCAGAAGTTCTGGTATCTCGTCAGCTTTATTCAATTCTGTCTTAACCTGAGAATCCCGAGTTTTGACATTTCCTCAGCATTAACAATCCCGGGTTCACACTGATCGGCGAAGACCTCAGTTAACTGTTCACGATCCAGGACCTAAAGCCAACAGCTGAGATTCGCCAACATCCGGTCCTCCCTCGCGAGCCACTGCCGACCCAGTCTGCCGCCACTGACCTAGGACTCCGAGGCGGTAGTTGAGGGTGACCAGCACCAGGTCCTCCCTCATGAGGCGCTGCGGCCCCAGCAGACTGGCCGCTCCTCGGACGAAGTCGCCACCGTGGATCACCACCAGCACCGGCAGCCGGCGGCCGACGGACGAGCTCGGCGGCGCCTGGCCGCTCGTCAGCTGGCCTGCCGACCCGCCGCCGCGTCAGAGGTCGGGTCAGGTCACGCAGCGCCGCGTCAGGGGTCAGATCAAGCCACACAGCGCCGTGTCAGGGGTTGGGTCAGATCGTGCCGCGTGGTGTCAGGGGTCGGGTCATGCAGCGCTGCATCAGAAGTCGGATCACGTCACGCAGCTGGCAGCGCTGAGTTAGGGGTGAAGACAGGTCATTCAGCGGAACAGTCACACGCGCTGCAGACAAGCTGACATTACGGGGTCACAAGTACCGAGAGAACAATGGTGGAGTTCCAGTTCCGGAGTATCGCTTGAAGCCGTCAGGAACAACAGTCTCATTCTGATTGCCGGAGCGGGCATTCCCTCGTGTCTCCTTGGTAAGAATTTCGTTTTCTTTAACAGAACTGTCACTGCACTTCTGAAGCAAATACTGACTTTCATGTACGTACTGAGAAAGCCTGCACTGGCAATCGGGGCTCGAACTCCTCAGATCAGAGTGCGCTGCGAGCCCCACAATGGCCTCATTCGCAGCCCACCTGGCAGAAACGGCGTGTAAACGTTGAGGTAGAGGCAGTCCTCGTCGCCCTCCACCGTGTCCGAATTGACGTCGTATTGAGGGCAGAAGCTGCGGAAGCTGCGGGCGTCCAGCGTGCCGGTCCAGCTGCCGGCCGGCTCCGGATCCTGCCGTTAGTGAGGGCGTCAGGCCGATGGTGAAGACTCAGGCATCGCAGGGGTTGTATAATCTTTTCATGTCCTTTTACCCAGGAAATAGTTGATTGCTTAGCGTTTTTGAAGTTGAGTTGGAGTGACGCTCTTTTGAAAAAGTCATAATTTTCCCATATGTCGGTAAAATGTTTTCGTCAGTGGAATCTGCCAAGCCATTACAAGTGGAATCCATTTACTGCATCGCATCGTCGCATCAGACATCTCAACTCTGACCAACTCCAAAAATAATGAGCAGCCGTGACAGACGTTGGACTGCTCCAATGGAAAGTCAAATCACTAAATTTAAAGTAGCATTGATGCCTGCTTTTATCCATAAATTCATCTGTTTTCCGTCAAACAAAAGTATTTTTTGCACTGCCACAAAACTCACCTTTCTACAGTATAGCTTAAGGCTCACCAGTCTCCACAGGTTGGACAAAAACAGCACCTATATGGAATAAAACCACGCCTACCTTCCGTTCTTCAAAATTCCATGGTTTTACCGGCTGACGAGGATTTTAGCAACGATTTAGAATCATATTACTTCGTAATTTTCATGAGCACAAAGGGCTCCGATTAAAATTTAACGCCATGACGATAGCAACGATCAGGTCTCAAATATGGTTTTCGACACCATGATTACGTAGCCCTTCCCTCCAATCAGGGTTTGTGGTCGAATTTGTCCCTTGCCTTCAGAAAGGTGTTGAGATGACATGGTCGGCCAACAAAGCAGCGAGGGGCGTAATGGAGGCACTGAATCGGGCTTGTCAGCTGCTTTCCGAATAGACGCCGAGAAGACAAGAACAGCAACGACCCTAACCGCGGCATTGAAGTTCCCGGCCACCAACAACTGCAGCGCAGGAATACTGCAATAACACATGATCTATACACATTTGCGGTAAAAAGAACACGTTACACCCGAACGACTTGCGTTGTTGAATAACTAAAACGAAAGTTAGCTGTCCTGTTCGCATTGGTCGGGCGTGGTTCAATTTACGAGACAAACCATGTACAGCTCGAGAAAGCCGGTGTTCCATCTCAGGATCGTCTGAGGCGGCCGTGGCAAGCGAAAATTATTTCAGAAACATTCATTCGCATTGTAGGCGCCCAAATAGGGTTGCTTGGATGCATATTGCTGCTCAGATAGTTGCATTACGTCGGTGTTTAGTTCATTTACCCGAGAGCTGCTGTCATTGTGCTTTTAGGAGGGTTTAATTACCAGGTATCGCTCAAGGGTTTCGTCGTTGGGTTTAATTACCATGTGCCGCTTAGTCAGGAAGACTGACTGTTATTTGTAAAGAAACAAAAGTTTTGATGTATTGCCGGCTTACTTTCGGTTCCCCCGGTTGCTTGCAATACACAACACTATACAATGGTATTTTCCTTCTATTGTTTAACTAATGCATATTTCTCAAAGACACGCCCGAACCTAGGCCTAACAATCCTAACGAAAACTTCAGTTCCTTCAAAACCAAACTTCCCAATGCAACGGCTCAAGCAGTGTTAAATTATGAGACATTTAATATTCGTTAAGCTGGTGGTGTTCGTCTCAGTGCTGACACCATAGTATGGCCAGAGGAGGCTGGCACAAACATAAATACCCCGACCCAGACGCAAAGATAAATGTGTATATAAAACCAGAGCCAATAACTGCGTTTCGGATAACCACAGCTGCCAAGCTGTAGCGAAGTGAAGCTATTTCACACACATAGGATTTAAACATCCATGCATGATGGCTCGCATTTCTGAGGAAAGGTTATTAACAACATGTTCCAAACGGCATATTAACCGACTTTGGATGACAACATTAATTTACCAGAATGTTAGGGTAAGGTGTTTCATATATTCATCGGTTCGATTCAAATGTTGTACAAGAAACATCCATTTGAGATAGAGAATACAATTACAGGAATTATGCTGCTACGCAGTGTTGTTTATCTACCACACCCTGTGATTAGCTGAAACCTGCGAGGCAACGCGCAAGATGGAATGCACTATTCCACTGTAAGAGATCACGTCAAAGTACGTCAGTTGAAGCTATAAATCGCAAGCTAGTGCCATACATTTGGTTGCGGAATGCAGCTCGTTGGCCAGTTTTCGTAAGTGTGCCAGACGTGAACAAGTGATAGAGCTGCTAATGATGCGTGCCAACTTTGCAGCAAGCCACTTTCCTTCCACGTTGACCGCCTTACATCGCCGGTGGTCCGCACGTATGTCCGCACGAGCGCATGCCAACCACGGCGTGTCAACGCAGTCTGGCTCCACGGTTTGAGAGTAAGCCAGGGCTCGTCAAACCCACTCAACACTTCCCATGGATGCCCGAGGCCCCAACGGGTAGCACACGTGCTCGCAAGACACACCAGCGTGTCGCACCGCTGCACACAGTCCGTTGCAGTCGGCGCCGCGGCCAGGGTCCACGGCCCAGCCTGCGGGGGAAGCCGCGCGGCCGCCGGCCCGCCGCCAGTTCCCATGCGACCGGGTAACGTCGCCGGCGATACCGGCGTCGGGGAGCACGGCCCGTGACGGACTGCACCCGGTCCCGCCGCCAGACGCGGCGGCGGCCGGCCGTCCGCGGCCGGAGCCCGGCGACGCGCCCGGCGGGGCACCGTCTGCCGCCGCCGGAGACTCCCGCCCGCGTCCTTACGGGGAGGCGGAGTGGCGTTGCGAGACCACGGGGCAAGAGTAAAGAGGTACTGGAGATGAGAAGCCTGTCATCGTGGACTAGTAGTTACTGTTTGGTACGGAGAGAGGACAGGTATCAGGGCAAACGGGTCATTGGACACTGGGCAACGAGAACAAACAGATGCAAGACACAGGCCAATGAATAGCAGATGAGAGGCAGACGCGGCCAGCTGCAGTGGGCCGAGGGCCGATTCCACAGAACGCCGGCTGCGATCGACCGGTGGCCACTTCCTGTTCACGAGCTCCGGGAGGCAGCTGCGTGATCTCGGCCGCTGTTAGCGTCGTGATGGGCCCCGCCTACCCGAAGTCACCTGGCGGTGCCGGCCGGCCCAGCGACCGCTCGGCTCTCGGCACGGCCGGCGTTCCACCGTCCGTCCAGCCGCCCACGATATTTCACCGTCTGTACAGCTGTCCACGGTATTCCACCGTCTGTCCGCCCGTCCACGGTATTCCACCGTCTGCCCACCCGTCCACGGTATTCCACCGTCTGCCCACCCGTCCACGGTATTCCACCGTCTGCCCACCTGTCCACGGTATCCCAATGTCCGTTCAGCCATCCATGGTATTCCATCGTCCGTTCAGCCATCCAAAATATTCCACCGTCCGTTCAGTCATCCACGATATTCCACCGTCCGTTCAGCCATCCAAGGTATTGCGCCGTCCGTCCAGCCATCCACGGTATTGCACCGTCCGTCCACTCATCCACGGTACTGCACCATCCGTCCCCCGTCCAGGCAACGGCTTCCGAGACAGAGCTACAGACAGCTTCAGGTCATCGGGTATCTCAACAATACACTGCTGCTGAACGTCCGAATTCTTTCTGGCATACCGCATGCCACAGAACGGACGCAGACGGCACACTGTTTTCGGGGAGCTTATTTGGTGGACTGGGTCGTCGTCTTGCTTGGTCTGTTGCCAGGCTGCCACCAAATACAGGATCTCTAGGAGGTGACGTTGCATGGCGAGGCGCAGCCATTTTGGGGCGTACACGACTGCTTTTCTCAAACGCAACCCATAACTGCAACCACTTTTGGCGAAGGAAATGAGCCCTCAGTCACGCAAGAGCCGGTGACGCACGTCGCCGACATTTTATCCGCTTTACGTGGAAGCGTTAGCGGCCGCGGACATTACCGTCTCCGGCCGACCCGCCTGCCGTGTCCGGTCGACCCGAGTGACCCCGCGGCCCGGCCAGCGGCCGGCGGCGGCCGGGCGACCGCCGGGCCTCTGACCTCCATCCCCAGTCACGCCGGTATGTGGCGCCCGCCCGCGCTGGCCTTCGCCGGCCGGCCGCCGCGCCGGGCGATGCGACCCCGTTGCGGCGCCCGGCAGCTCGGCCGGGCCAGCTGCGCAGTCCGCTCGGGTCCGCGGCGACCGCACGGGGGGCGAGGGTGACGTGCCGCTCAGTGACGCGCCACAGCAGCGGGCGGGGCGCAAGCCGGCTGGCAGCGAGTCGCAACTGACTGCCCACGGTGTGGGTCGGCAGCTGGCACGGACAGGACGGACAACACCGAGAGCGCGACCGGGTCCCGGGCGCCGGCATCATATGGCCGAGAACTAGAGCGGGTGAAGAAACAGGACCCGGACACGGACAGGGGTGCATTCTCCGGGCGATACCAGACGTAGAGTCGTTAGGAGCGATGCCATACATCACGCTGGCGGACGACCGGTCAGTCGACACATTGCCGGGCGGTTGGGATGGTGGCAAAAACGACAGCACAGCGTCACCTCCCGCTCTAGCGCTGAGAGCGCAGCGTAATCTCCCCTGCTCAGACTGAACAACAGTGCTAAACAACGTCATCCCGCCGCCGCAGAGCGAACACGGTGGCAGTCAGGGCCGGCTGACCTTGAAGGCATGTTTACACCACCCCGCCGCGGTCACGAGCGCCCGAGACCACTCACCGCTCAGCACTTAGAACACCACATTAGTGTCGTGGGATGGATGCAGTCATACTGTTGTTACGTGTCGGGCACCATCGGTCGAAAGACGGTCTTATGTCCGATGCTTGGTCATTTCCGAATGACAGGCCCAGGACGGATATTGAACCGTGTCAGAAACGCCCGTAAATGCACCTGTTTATCTATACGACTAAATTAGTAGCGTATGTGTGTGTGCCCCGATTTTTGGCCCGACGCATAGCACAGACGGCTTTACCGATGATGGTTAAAACTGCGCATAAGACAGCTTCAACCTTTATGACGACAGACGGCATAATTCATGCTGGTTCAGCGTCGGTGTCTGTCACGGTACGTGAGGACACGGTGGCATTTTTCGGACTGTTATCGATGAGAAATCTTTCGCACATTGCCAGGCCTTGAAAAACCTATAGCAATAGCTCGGACAGCAATGGATTAACCCGGCACCGCCTGTGGAGTGTCAAAAAGAGCGCCCCTCGTTTTTTCGTGACTAACTTCTAAACCGTTAAAGCCAACCTGACCAAACTTTAAGCACCTGTTCATCAATCAGTTTTACACATTTTGACATCAAAACCATTGCCATGCTAGATCAGGTCATGGGGATATGGTGCCATAAGTGAACCCTTGCATGCATTTCTTTTTGGCTTCTTTGGGCGGTTGCGCGAACACGCTTTGTTTTTTGGTAATATCCGCGAACATAATTATTTGGATTATTTGCATTCACATCGCATATGGTCCACGAAAGGACATGCAACCGTGACACGTCAACATTGGAGGTCGTGCTAGGTCACATGCGTGATGACAGTTGGACTGATCTGCGCTGTGAATGATAGAAATGGCTGCCGCTGAGCTTGCCTATTGTTCAAACCAGCAAAGCGAATCTACATGCGCCTCTTAGAGAGGCTCACCAAATGCAGCGTGAGGTCATGTCAGGTTACATCATAGGCTGATGTCAAAACGAAATTAAATACAACATTGCATGTGGAAGATCGTTCAGTAACAGGAGAGAACAATTACTGTTCCTAGTTAGAACATTAAAAATGTTTGTTTTTCTTCACCGGGCTTGACCTTGGCCGGGTAAAGGGCAGACAGAGCAGATTTAATTATCACGAAGTTGGCATTTCAGTTCTGTACTTGACGCACTTAAGAATCACGGCCCGTAATTACTGTTCTTTGACATTAAGAGTAATGCAACATTATTTGGCTTGACCTAGACTGATCTTGACCGGATGAAAAGCCGGTAATGCAAAACTACTCATCAGAAGACTTCACTGCAGTCCTTTTTGTCACGTGGATCAAAATGGCAGCGAGTAAGCTTCAATCTTTGGCATGTGAAGTAAGAGCAGTATTTCACCTGATCTAGATTGACCTTGAGCTGACATTTTTGAAACATTTTGGCATGTTTCTGATACATACAATCGTAGCTTTTCGTTTGATACCCAGTTGAAGGCTCTAAGATCCATAATGGTTTTATGTGGCTTGTGACGTCATCAGTTACGTGATCGGGGCTAGCATAGCATTTTTCGAATTGCAAGACTCAGGGCTATCGATCGATGAAAGACCCAGGGCCTATTTTAACATGTTAACTGGGGGGGGGGCAAATGTCCCCCCCCAGTCGGACACTTTGCCCCCCCAGTCAAGATCTTTTGCCCATGCAAAGAAAAAAACAGCCAGGTGTACTAGCGTACCCAGGAAGGTATTTCATAAAGCGCTGCGCTCGCAAAGCAGCATCTTATCAACGAAGGATGTGTTGAATCACTGAGTAATGTGGGAGCACACTTAGAAGCATCACTTTATGATACGTATTGCAGGCACGCTTAGTGACCGCTGGCGAGCGTGTTTTGTAATTAGTACGCCAGCACCCGATGCCGCGATTGTCTGGTGGGCGGCCAAAGCGTTTCATTGCATGGTAAGCACGTTAAAAATGATGATAACCATCTTTGATGTGTTCAAGCGCAAGAAAACTGAAGGGCGAGCTGGTGCGCAGGGCGGTTTCGCTATGGTGAGATAAGGTTTATATGAATGCGGTAACAGTCCAGCAGTGCTGTAGTCATCACCAATCATCCTGATTCGAAAACCCTGCTAAAATCCCAGTACCTGATTGGTAGAACTTCATTGAACTAGGCGCTTAAACCCGAGTTTTACGCGAGGAAAACGGAAAAGTAATCAGTCATATATTAAGACCGTCAATCTTGCTGCTCCTAGTGCATGGGTTTGAGCATCCCATGAGCATGCTTCATCTGCTTAACGAACATGGCATGGCCCAGACTATAGATAATGACGAATGTTGATGATATCTCACTGAGGCGGGCCTAAGGCGAATATTTCAATCTGAGGTGACTTTTTTATTTTGGGGCCGATAAGCTGGAAATGGAGAAGTTTGTTCTGCCTGTGTTGGGACAGCTTTTACACTTCTGCGCAGTGTTGAAAAACATATGGCCAAAATTCGGTGAGAAAATGTATTTTGGGGATAGATTAGATCAACAGAAACTATTCCGGACAGGCAACCTACTGTCTCATTTAGGGAAGAATCGAAGCTGCCGCAACATCTCGCCAATATTCTGGCCACCGTTTGCAGACTGTGACTTATATATTTGAAGTACCACGCCTTGCCATGCCACGGTAACCCACGGTGCCGGTCTGGCAATTTTCCGCGCGTTCTTAGACGTCCGGATTTTTAAGGACCACCTGCGTCAATGCAGAAAGTACCTTTTATAACGGAAATCTGTGCCACTATGGCTGCACCACGAGAAAAAAAGCCGAATTTTAGTTGACCGGTGCTCAGAACTGCCTTCACGGGGAGAAGTGCTGCAGCAATATTTTCAGTCCCACCGTGTGGATAGGCTTACCTAGAGATAGGTCAAAACACAGATCGTCCGCGAAATGATGAAGGTGTGGAACAAAGTTCGTATTCTCACTGCACCGGAGCGGAACGTGATAAAGAAGCTCAACAGGAAGCTTGACCAGTACCAAAGGCAAATTCTGGAGGTTCACCCCGGAAATTGACAAAAAGAATGGATTTAGGGACAACCTTAACAATCTTTTTGACCTTGCCCTTGTCGGCACCATTAACATCATCAAAACCAAGAGGATAAAGACATTCTCTAGGCCCAAAGGGAGCCAGGTCGCCGAGGCGTCATGGTGGTATTCGATAAGTTCCCTTCTGAGAAGGACGAGCGAGCTCTTCAACAACAGTAGGCCGAAGTTTTAAAGGGCCCGCCATTAGATTAAACAGCAGACCGAGCATGAGGCAACTGCCCAGCTGGAATACTCGCCTACCGACAACACACAACTGACAGATCAGGATGACCCGCAGCCCTTGGCCATGCCCTCGAAGCGGCCCTGCAGGAGAGCCAAGAACATCGCCACTCCTGGTCAGGCAGCAGCCCTCGATTGGACCAAGCTCAATGATCGCTCTGCAATTCACTTCCTATCGGCGACGGCTTTGGTCCTCGGCCACGACACCTCTGAACTGGCGATCACAGAAGCTCGGGCAGGCGCGCACGTAGATCGCAGAGGAAAGCCATTGCGGACGAAATATAGCATTCTTTCTCCGCGTCACCCAACATGGTGGTCCACTGGGACGGCAAACTGGTACTGACGATGGAAAGGAAAAGGTGGATCGACTCTGTTATTGTAACCGGTCCAAGAAGTGCCGCCAAGCTCTTCGGTGTTTGGAAGTTGCAAGTAGAGCCAGAGCAACGCCAGCCGACGTTGTTGCGCATTGTCTGGAAGACTGGGAGGTTTCGGACAACGTCGTCGGCATGAGCTTCGACACCACCTCCAGCAATACTGGACAAGTTGTGGGAGCAAACACGCTTCTTCAGCAGAAGCTTGAGTGACAGCCTATTCACTTTGCTTGTCGTCATCATATCGTCGAACTGGTGGCAGAGGCGGCTTTCTCCACGCGCTTCGGTCCGTCCTCGGGACCGGGATCTCCTTGTTCAAGAGCCTCAAGAAGAGATGGAGGCTCATTGATTGGAACAAATTTGAACCTATGGTGTATGAAGACCTGGAGCCAGCAGTGGCCGAGACGTTTTTCTCTTCCAATGATCGTTTCGTCGCCTTCTGCCGTGAAAAGCTCGCCGAAATCCAGCCTAGCGATGATTATCGTTGGTTCTTTGAGGTCTCGATTATCCCCTTTGGTCAAGAGCCTCCACGGGGAATCAAGTTCCCCAGCCAGGTGCTCTCCATCGTGCCAGATAGATAGTTCCATCGCGCCAGATGGATGGGGCGCATAATCTGCGGGATCAAGATCTTCTTGCTTTGCCATCAGTTCTCCGTGACTCTCAGTGAATTGGGAGCACTCAAGCGCCTCGTCTCTTTCATGGTTGTTTTGTACGTCAGTGCATGGTTCTGCTCTTCATCGGCGGTCAGCGCTTCCGTGCACGATCTGGCCGTTCTGCAAAGCCTGATGTGAATGCTGAAATTTCGAAGAGGATTTCCAAGGAGTTTGCCGATCACCTATTATCTATTATGACATTATAGTCGACATATGATTTATTATAACAATCACCTATTATGGTGCCCCAGCGAAGAACTGGCTGGTGTGTCGTTCTTCGACGAGGGCGTGCCGTGTGAGATGAAGACGAGGATGGTCGCGGCACTCCAGGGACAGGGAGCGGAGAGTCCTCCCAGCGAACGCAGGTGGATCTCGCAGAAAAGGAGGTTCTCGTCCCAGGAAGATCATCGTCGACTTCATTACTGCAAAGTCGGTGGGCAACCTGAAAGCCTACGGCATCAACATGGACTTCCTTGCCGCCGATCCCGTTGATTGGGAGACAGCACCTGGCTTCACGAACGCTAAGGAAGTCCTGTGCGGGATCGCGGTAGTTAGCGACTTCGCCGAACGAGCTGTGGCTCTTATCCAAGTATACAACAAGGTACTGACGAAGGATGAAGGGCAAAAGCAGTACCTGCTGCAAGTCGTCGAATAGCATCGTTGCCAGAACCCCGAGACCACTAAGAGGACTGAAGTATCATTCCCACCTAAGCCACACTGCTTCCGACAGGGCCAGTGACCTATGACCTGAGACAGAATGCGAAGTGTCTTTCGATCCAGTGTGTCAAAAGGAGTACTATGATGTGCATTTTATGCATATCGTGCGCTTGGTTTAAAAAACTAAAGCACAAAACATGTTTGGGGGCATTTCAGACACATCTCTCCGTGAGCGAATCTCCCAGGGATCACAAGTCCATGGAGAATGAGTTCTTGCTGGGGATAAATGAAATGGTGTTCTTTGAATTTAATGGGCTCGGAATGCACAAAAGCCGGCGCGAATTTCATCAAAATAAAATAAAATCCAGCACAAACGACATACAGTCTTCGTGTGAAAGTGCTTAAGAGTGCTGGACCAAGGCCATATTTTGCACACATGATTTCCTCCAAAAGACATATCAGTTAATGACAGAGCGCTGTGGAAGTGTTCATCGTAATTTGCCCTTATATATATATATATATATATATATATATATATATATATATGAAGTGGACAAAATTCAATAAGAACACAAATGCCCGGGGGGTGGTCTCAGCCAATGCGTCTCGTTCGCAGAATTGCCCCCGCAGTCATTTTTCCTTAAAATAGGCCCTGGAAAGACCGGTTCAGTTCCGTCAAGTGGTGCTGGGTTCAGCATCCACGATTTCATAAAATGGATAATTTCGCCAATAATCCGGGTTAAGCTATTTAATCAGGGAAATTTCAGTGGTAGTACTTACGACGAAACGAAGTCCGAGTGACGCATTAGCGCCAAACAGAACGTAAATTAGAGATGCAAACTGTCATGCCGCCCAGTCTTCACATTAACCTGGGTTTGACCGCTGGCGTCAGCAAATGAGAGCGGTTTTCACGAGCAAAAAAGTCCTTTACCCTAAGGACTTAAACTGCAAGTATGCTTGTGGGATCCAGGTCAAAATGGTGGAATGTCGAGGTTTGGTGGAATGGACCATAGTTGGGCCTGACAGGAAGGGTTGCGATTTTTTTTTTAATTCTGGGTGATGGGATTCTGGAATGATGGATTTTTGGGAATTCTGGGCCTCTCATAAATTTCTGTTTGAGATGTATCTGAATTACTGTCAAAAAGAGACGACGCCATCGGCGCCAACTGCGTCTTGTCTTTTTACAGCGAAGCAGGCAGGGATCGTTTGTTGCACCTTTCTGATTAACGCCTATTCCATAAGGGTGAAAGGTCTCACAACCACTTCTGATATTTTTGGGGTCGAGGTCAAACTAGGAGTGTTTGCTACGGACAGCTGAAGTTATAACATATCCAATTAGGGATACAAAAATATGTTTTCGTGCTAAAATATGACCTTGCTCCAATCATGCCAAAAGTTCAGAAGTCTACAACATTTTTACTCCATTTAACCCTGGGTTTTTGAATTACTTTCACGTCATTCCAGTTGTTCATTACGTGCATTCATGCATTAATCAGGCACAACCCACCGGAATGGGCCAACGGGCCTAAGGAAGTGACAATGAAAGGGTGATCAAAATTCATTCCTGGTAGCTTACGTACGATTACCTGCACCGACAGGGTACGGAGATAATACTTTGTATGCTAACACTTTGTATGCTCTTTCTATTCCCGCCAGCTTTAACTTAACTGTTACGAGATAACCAGAAACTGAAGTTCCTGATCCAATCACGCTCTGAATCACAAGTTTTATAGCCCTGGTTTTCGATCGGCATAGTTCCAGGCTATAATCCATGTTCCCCGTTTTTGTGGAACTTGCCGTTTTTACGCCGACAGGTCCTAATTAAGTTAATTTTAATTTCCTGCAGGCTTCTGTATCGTCTGATCCTTCCACGCCCACCAATTTCTGCACCCACTAAACCTTGCCGACGTCTTGGCCCACATTAACCAGCCAGCATGAAACCATTCCGTACCTTGAAGGATTTAGTCTACCTGACGTCTCGCTGATGTCTGATCCCGATGACGTCCAACGTCGGTGACGTCTTACGCACTTATGTCTCCTCCACTGACGTCTGACCCCTGACACTGACAATAAGGCTGACGTCTCACCCGCCGACGTCTGACCTCCGCTGACGCCTCCACCAGGCCACTCACCGTCCATCGCCGGGCGCCGGTCGGCGGCTTGGCGTATGGAATCCCGCGGAAGGCGTAGTAGTACCGGCTGGCGGTCGCCGCCGAGAAGCTCTCGGCGTACTCGAGCCGGCCGCGCAGCCGGCCCAGCCGCGTGGTGATGACGAACTCCCTGCGCGCCACCTGCTGGCCGCCGGCCGGGCCGCAGCAGGCCAGCAGCAGCAGGCCGACCAGCACCGGCGCCGCCCGGCCGCAGCTCATGTCTGACGCCGCCCGGCGCCGGCGCCCGGCCGCCGCCGCATGCCGCCGCGCCCGATTATTCGACGACGCACCCGCGCTGGAAATCCGACTCCGGCGGCGTGGTCCAGCGAGGGCGCGCGCCTGCTGTTGGCCCCGCCGCCGCCGCCGTGTTTGACGGCCGTCCGTCGCGGGCGGCGGAGACGGCGGTCGGCCGGCGCGACGTCGGCGGGTCGTGTTTCCCTGTTTGCCGCCGGCTGGAACGGCACACGCGCGGCTCCGGCGCGGCCTCCGCCAGCGACGGGGGTGTCGCACGCACTCCGCGCGGCGCTGCTCCGTCAGTGACGTCCCGGCCGCCGTCTGCAGCGGGACGGGGTGGCTGTCGCAGCGCCGAGCTGTTCCACGCGGCGGCTAGTCACTGCACGCAGCACTGAATCTTCCCGCACTCCCCCCGGCTATTCACTGCTCACAGCGCTGGTCCGCCGAGACAGGCCTCTCCGTACTGCGACCGACTGGTGGGACACAGCACGCCGGCTCGCCGTTCACGACTTCGCACTCCGTTCGCCACGTCGCAGCCCTGTGTCCGGTGCCGGCTGCTGGGCTGCCAGACCGGACGGCCGCGCCGTCGGGGTGACCTCGTTCGGGCGCTCCACCTTCAGACTGTACTGCAGCCAACAGCGGGGACCAGTAACGCCCTCACTGGGGCGGCACACTCCGCCCCCAGACAGCGCTGCAACACGACCGACGTCAGGCACCCGCACTGACTATCACTGGGGCCGCACACTCCGCCCCTCAGACAGCGCTGCAACAGGACCGACGTCAGAGAACCGCACTGACTATCATTGGGGCCGCATACGCCGCCCCCAGACAGCACTGCAACAGGACCGACGTCAGAGACCCGCACTATCACTGGGGCCGCATACTCCGCCCCCAGACAACGCTGCAAAAGGACCGACGTCAGGCACCCGGATTGCCTCTCACTGGGACCAGACCACGCGGGGCACCATGGGGTGATATGACTAAGCACGCTATTATTGACCAGCAAAGCGAAGTCTCCCGACTCACACACACATGCTGGCACAAATGCTCGGCGACAAACATTCGGCTGACTGCTTACACACATTTACGAGGGATTGCAGAGCGATTACGGGCACACAATCGCATGTGTGCTTTCATGCGTGCAGGTAAACACACCCACGCCTTCACGCACCGCTATGCACACTTACGCGCACGTGCGCAGCTCCGATGTGGAACGGCCGTCTGCCGCACGCCTGCCTCTCTCGGCCGATACCGGCCGAGTACTACGGAACAGCTTAGCGCCGGCGCCAGCGCCGCGCGAGCTTTCCGGGCCTAACGGTGTCGGAAATACGATCGTCCCGCGCCCGTCAGCGGCGGCGGCGGCCCGCTGCGACCCAGGTCGGATCGCTGGATCGGTGGCTGCCCGCTGCGACCACCCAGGCCGGATCGCTGGATCGGTGGCTGCCCGCTGCGACCACCCAGGCCGGATCGGCTGGATCCGGCGGCAAGGTCGGGCCCAGCAGCCGCCGGCAGGGTCTCACTCTGACGGTTGTCCTGGCGCCCCTTCGGGAGTGGCTTCGATGATCTCTAATGTTCGTTCTGGCGGTCTCTAGCAGTATTTGGTGTCCTCTCCGACGGTCTATGGCGGTCCTTCCGGCGGTCTATGGCAGTTTCCCTAACAGTCTGGCGGCGGGCACAAAGGCAGTCTCGCCGGCAATCTTGCTGGCGGCCTGACAGTTTCTGGCGGCCCCTCTGGAGGTCTCTCCGTCCCTCTCTAACGATCTCTCTGGAGGTCTCAGGCCGTCTCTGATGGCCTGTCTGTCTGGCGACCTCTCTGGCTGTCTCTAACGGTCTCTCTGGCGGTCTCTCTAGCCGTCTTTGATGGTCTTTCCGACGGTCTCTCTGCCCTTTGGCCATCTCAAATAGTCTCTTTGGCGGCCTCTCTGGCCGTCTCTGATGGTCTCTCTGGCCGTCTCTGATGGCCTTTCTGGTGGTCCCTCTGGCAGCCTCTGGCCACATCTCTGGCTGCCTGTCTGATGGCCTCATGCAGACAGCTCGCCCACCGTTAACGGCTGTCTGAGTCCGCTGCCTGCCGAACCGCCAGCTGTGCTCCTGAATCGGACCTGCAGTCACAGATTCCCGCTCGGGCCGCCTCTGCCGCCGCCTCTGCCGCCATCCGGAGCAGATCGGTCTCTTCCATGTCCAGCGGTGACGGATGGTGCGAGCTCCGGGCACCGAATTACAGCCGGCGCCCGCGGCCCGGACGGTGTGCCGTTCTCATCTCGTGCCGTTACGGAGGCTGAGGCTTCGGCGCGAGGATCTGGCTGAACTGCGGCTGTCTGCCCTCAGTCTGCCTACCGCAAACCCAGAGGCCGATTGGCATTCACGGAATGGGCTTGATGGCTGGGCGTTTCGAGCCTGCACGTGATAATATGAATTCATTCAATCGCGCGAAGACGACCGCAGTGATGCACCATTTGGGTCACTGCCGTTTCTACCGGCTTGAAGTGATTTGCTTTTGCTCTAGAGTAAACTCATGCATTTATCAAATAATAAGCCTTTGAACGGCAGAATGGCATACATGAAATGCATCCCAGTTGCGGTATAGCTCGCTGATACATTGACCCGATTAGGACAAACGGGTGGAACGTTTCCCCTGGATGTCAACGGCGGCCTAAGTTCACCTCACCACACCCGCATGCCCCCATTCCGAGCTTGTTCGCCACTCAGCGTGACGAATGTTCGGCCGATCAGCGCCAGGAGCCAGCTGAGCATACCGGCGTGCCGGTGATCGTGACCCCAACTCACGCCAGGTCACAGCGCATCGGACGCCGAACTCGGCGCCGGCGCGCGGAGACCACACAGAAGGCGGATGCCGGCTCTCCGGCTGCGCAACAGAGCGAGGCATGCCGTGTCCGCGGTTCTTCTGTTTGGGGCGCTGCCGAGTGGATGACGAGCGGAACGCCGCCAATCGGGCGGAATATGGAGACGCTCCGCGACGATTTGCGTCCATGCTGAGATGACTTGCGATTCGCGTCGGTGCCGGCGGTGCCTGTCGCGGCGTGAGTGCGCTGTGACGAGTGTAACGTGAGCCTCAGTCAGCGGCCTCCTGCCCGGCTGTGCCCGCGGTCGGCCCACCCTTCAGCCGGCGGACCCCGGGGCGCGGTTTGGCCGTGAATTCCCCGGGCTCCCTCCGGCCCCGTGACGCCGTCCCGGTCCGTAAACAGTCCGTGCTCAGCATCGGTCGGCGCGTCCCTGTGGCGGCCAGCGCGCGACTTCGCGCGGCCGCGGCCGGCATTGTTCAGGCCGAACAATGCGGCGGCCGGCGGCCCAGTTCCCGGACCGGCGGCCTCTTCAGACGACCCGCCGCCTGCCCGCGCACGGCTGGCCCGACTCTGCCCAGGCGCCGGCGGCCTGTTCAGAGACCGCGCGCCGCCTGCCCGCGCACGCCGGCCGGCGGCCGACGCCCGGTCCGGCGCGCACGAGAGCGGCGAGACATTAATGAGCCGTGGCCGCCGCTCCGCCCGGACTCACTTCTGCCTCCAGCTAGAGGGGGCAGAAGTCACGCTCTCCAGCCAGAGGTCACACTCTGGCCTCATCTGCTGAGTTTCAGCAGGAGAGGGGAGGCGCCTTCAGTTACTTTTGAAGATTTAAAATAAAGTCGGCGCGGCGCTCGTGTGATTTGGGCGAAAGTACGCAGGATGCAGACCTTCCACTAGGAGATTCAAAAGTCCTGCCGCCTGCGTCTCAGTCTCCTTGGGCGCTCACTGATCTTCATAAAAGTCGTCAGTGCATCCCCATCACGTCTGCCAGCGGTGCCTTGTAAACATACGTTGATTGGACTATGTGTGTGGATTAACTGCCGTCGCGCCGATAAAATGAGACACGTTACGACACTATTTAACTGAATTACAGTGTATACAAAAATAACAGTTCCTAGGCTTACGCCAGTAAAATGAGACATGCTGTGACGCTATCGCATGCAAGAGTTCTAGTGTGATTACGAATGACCAACCTGACTACTCCTTGTAGCTTTCGTAGTATCAGAAAGTGCCGACTAGTTTCTTTGTAACATTACAAATGATGACAACGTATTGTATAAGATTTTACGTCTGTTCTGCGATTCATTCAAGGAAGATTAAGCCCTGAGAGAAGGACGAGAACACCATCAGTAAGTAGTTTCTAACCATAAGTGTAGGAGCATTGTGAAAGTTGGCAGGGACATGGCCAAGGGCGCGGTAAGTGGATGAGGGGGGCCGCGGCCCTCTCCCCAACATTTTTGAAATTTTACATTGATCCTATGGGCGTTGACTGGAAATAAGTGACCCAAAATTTTTCTTTCCCCCCCCAACTGTGGAGGAGTTCCAGTGCTTCCTGGACAGGGCGGTTTTGGGCACTTTCTTCCCATGCAACACCACAAGCCTCTTGTTAACTACTGAAAGCTGGTGGGTGCGCCGCCAAATTGGCAGGGTCGCTGCCTCATTTTGTATGTCTATGCCCTGGTGGGTCTGGCATAGACATGCATAGCTTACACTGTGCTTGTTGTAATAATTCAGCCTGACGACAATCTTACACCGTTCACTGCACAAGCATCACGGGGTGTTATACCCACATGGTGCCAGTAGGGCGCCGACACTAGGTAGAGAATATTCAGCTTTGATGATTATGAACAAGGCCATCGCGATGAATGCGAAGAAATTCCCTAAGTGCGGCACTGGTTCTTACAGCTTTAGAGCCGGTCTTACAGCAAGGTATCTATGCCTGCGATACAAATACACCGCCTGCAGAGCTTGACCTCGAGGCCTCTCACGATGCCGACACCGTCATCGCGACTTTTCGCCGCTGCCTGTCACGCCGCCGACACATTGACAAAGCCGCCATCTTGTTACTGCAAAACGGCAGGTCCGCTTTAGGAGCTCCATACTGATTCTCGAGAGACGGGAGCGGCGGGGCATGTCCCTTATAGCTTGGCCCTGAGGACTTGGCAACTCCCGCCCGAGATCAAGAGTCGCGGCATAACGCCTGCATCCGTTTTCGCTCCTAGTCGCCCGGAAACCCGGATGAGTCCATTGTCTTGGCGGTCGGACCGTTTAACTTGATCGGAAATAAACGTTCTAATTGGAATATCGCGCATATCTGCTCAGTCAAGCTGTCCCCATTAATCATCACCCGTCATCATCATTCGTCTTCGCTCCCAATCGTCAGAAGACCTGGATGGGACCATTGCCTCAGCAGTGGGACCCTTTAACTTGCTCGGAAATTAACGTTCTCGTTCGAATATCGCACGATCTGCCCTGTCAAGATATCCATTCAGAATATGGACCATTAAAAAGCATGCAGAGCGTTAGTATCAACCCCACGTTTTGTTCTCTATAAGTCATCCAGCAACACCGACGGATCGGGGGGTCTCGGCCCAACCGTTTGGGGGATAGTCCATTTCGCCCCCCAATTTTTTTTACACATGTTTGAGTCGTTGGGGGAACAATAGCCATTTTCCCCCCCCCGTCGCTGACCTGCCACACATACCCAGCCGCTGAAGTACACTCCGACCCCACGGCCAGTGTCTTCCACCCTCGACCTACCATCCGTACCCAGTAAGTTCTGGTTTGCCTCCCCCCCCAAACGGAGCCGCTGAGTTCGCCCATGTCCATCAATGTCCACAAAATGACCCAATCAATCCTTGAGATGTTCTCAAATTCTCAAAATAATATGTTCTCCGTCACTAGTTGATATCACCCCGGGTGCCCTAAACCATGGCCACGAAATAAGCATACCCCGTGCGATTTTTTTATTGACTAGCACGGAGGCAGTCAAATCCCCCTCTTCCAACGCGGCGGCCACCGAGCTGAATAGCAAGCACCATCCAAACACGGCGTACAAAACTTTTAAACATCACTTGGTTAAAACAGTGTTTATTACGCCCCGTCTGTATCAAAATACAACACTTAACGACCACATTCCACCATTAGTATAAAGGATTTTCGATGACAATGAACGACGTGCGAGTCGGACTGTACGCATGCTTGCATTATACCACATCACTGCCAGCATGCATGCATGAAACGTGAATTCCAATGACAGTGGGAATGCTCAATTGTTTGGAAATCTTACATAGTTTTGGCAAGCCTGTGGACTCAGCCTCATCCGTAGGTACCAGCGCAAAGGCAAACGGGACCATTTGACGAAACCACGAGGCATAAAAACCCACACAAAGGACTTACAATTCACCATCGTTAGCGAAGCATACAACGCAAACCACCGACAGCATCGTTACATATATTTACGATACAAAGTCAGCCAAACTGAGACTCTCGTAACATTACGCGTTCCATTCATAACGCAGAAGCGTAGAGCCGACTTTATCACGTGAGCGAGCACAACCGGAAGACGGGAAACAATGTCCAGAGTCCTCCAGTTCGCTGCTGCTGCCAGCCCGCGGCGCTCATTCCACAAGTATCCGAGCATTGACAACGAAAGTGACTCTGGACGACTGATTAACAATGGAAAGTGTCGCGTCTTCACACGCATGAGATTCTTAGCCATGACATATGCATTCTTCATGAGATTCATCAGATTCTTAGCCATGACATATGGAAGACGAAAAATGTCTGGTACATTACGGCATCTTACATTCACCTCCGCACAGAAATCCTGTGCAACCAGCACCTTCTTACCAGAACAAGTCGCAGTCAGCCTCCCTGGATACAATGAAAACAAAACCGCAAAGGCGGGAAATACATGGACTGGGAAACACACCTTCAACAATTATACAAAACGTCGCAAAATATTCGCTTTCAAAAGATAAGTAAACGGAACAAAATAAAACCTTATCAAACCTTATGAACCTTACGAAGATATCAAAAGTTATGAAAGTTATTATTACAAAAGACAAAAGTTATGAAACCTTACCTTTGTTCCCCGTTAAGGCCCGTCGAAACCCGCCGATAGCTATTCGGCAATGTTGTTTATTGTCATAGCAAGAGTACCAGCACCGCCGAAGAATGTAGCAATCGCAGCCCGTATAAAACAGCTCAAGGCGGAAAACGATCCTCCACTAAGATCCAGAATATCACATATCTAAAAACCATAAAAACATCGTCCGGTTGGTGCGCAAAAGCAAAGTCGGAAAGGCGCCGGAATTATGCCAGTACGGCGATACCCCTGGACCGTTGTGGATCTGGCACGGCATTCAGCCGACGCCACACCATCGACAGCCGAGGCGGCCCAGAGAGCTGCGCCATCCCACACAGCCGTCAGCCGCAGGTTCAGGCACCGGTGCCAGGTCCTTCGACCACCTGCCGGGACCGCCTCAGTTCCTCCGTCCATCTGGCTGTGACCAGCCGAGACAGGGCCGACCTCTCACAAAACGGTCAGTCCCGTCCGCTGGAGGATTTCAGAGAGTTGGCGGCGTCCTGGGCAGGACCTCAGAGCGCGGGCCGCGTCCTGAGGAGGCCCTCAGAGCGCGGGCTGCGGCCGCGGGGGCGGACGCCGTCAGCTCTCCGGCAACAGGTCCCAAACCACCAGTTCGTCCTCCCGACACATGTCCATGGTGACCGGGGACCGCTCGCGACGATCCGAGGCCGCCAGGCACATGCCGGCCGCCATGTTGTAGATGACGGTGCCCCTCTGAAGCCGGTAGGTTGTTATGCCGCAGCTGAACATCTCTACTGTTCTCATCAGCTGTGCTGAACACCATCACGTTCTCCCCGTTAAAGGAATTGCAGTTTCAACTACATCGTTTCACCGAACGTCGTACCGACGGCTGACCAAGCGAACCTTGGTCAGCGAACGCAAGACATTTGGTCATGTCACAAGTCGACATGTCATGTCACAAGGAAGTCGACATGTCACAAGACATGTCGACCTAAGCGAACGCAGACATTTGCTCGACAGTTTACAACGTCGGGCACACCGGACCAGCCACCGCTCTGCACGCCCGGCCGTCTCACCTTGGAGTTGTAGTTCCACTGCTGGTCGCCCATCATCTCGTGGCACTTCTGCAGGGCGGGTGCCTTCCCGCCGGCGTCCAGACAGTACAGACGGTGCAGCACAATTTCCTGCCGACTGGTCTCGTGGAACACCTGTCGGCCCGGCCCGCAACGTCAGGCCATCGAAACAGACAGCGGCCAATCGCAGCGTGGGGTTAAGACAAAAAAAAGAAAAAGAAACCAAACGCAAAGCTAAAAAAAACGCATTCAAACACACATTACCTTCAGCTCAGGCAACACCTCAATATTCAAACGACAACCAGAGTCGACACCACCGAGTGTGATCCCTGGGCACCCAACAGCAGTCGAGGGCACCTCCACCGCCACCCCCGGCAACCGCAAACACCCGGTCCGGCCCTCGTCTCACCTGGTCTTCCCCGTGGGAGCACCTGTCGAGCACGAGCGTAGTGCCGCGGGACTTGTAGCCCTTCAGCGCCTGCACGCACAGGTTCGAGTCGTGCATCCGGATACGGAAGGCGCCCAGGTACTCGCGCTTCCGGTCGTACCAGGGCTGCATCTGGCGCTTCCCAACGTCCGGCAGCAGGATGCCGCCGGGCTGGTAACCCTTCTTCTCCGGCAGCTCCAGGTCGGGGTACACGTTCTTCACGTACCTGGCGGGACCGTACCGTAAAGGGTGTCACGACTGGGCAGAGGGGTACACGTTTTCCAGGCACCTGGCGGGATGATACAGTACGGGGTGTCAGGAGTGGGACAGACGGAAACACGACGCACCTAGCCGTGGCGGAGGCGCAGACTGGGACACACGCACGCGGTGGCTGACTTGTTCAATGGCTGGAAGACATGACACGGAGCGAGGGCCGCAGCCCATTACAGAGCGCACCTGAATGACACAGAGATAGCGGCGCCACTGGCACGAGCACCACAACCCGGCGCGGTGGACGCGATGCTCGATCCTACAGAATGCGCTTGTTTTGTGCTATGGCGGAACAACAAAAAAAAAACACGGCAACTTCAATGTAACGATCGACTCAGCACACTTCGCTGCAAACAACACCGACGCGAGCCTGTCTGGCGCTTCCGACAGGGACTGTCTGGGCTCAGTCTGCCCTTACCATTTGAAAGACTTGCAGTTGAGCCGCTTCCTGAGGGCGATCCGGTCGGAGACGTTGCCGTACGACATCGCCAGCGCGTCACGACGGGTCTCGAAGAAATAGTCCTGCAATTGGACCACCAGCGTGCGGTACATGTGACAATGTGACAGCCGTGATGCTCAAGTCATAACAGCCGAAAGAAATACCACTGTGCTATATGGATTTCGGGATTTTCAGTTGAAGTCCTTATGATGCACTTTCTCGTCAACTAGTTAGCCTACCAAAAACGCCCAATGACGAGAAATATCGTAGGCGCTGCATTCGTAATTCGATGCAAACATGTCGTCTAATGCCACAGTGCCCACGTAAAAAGCAGATACAATGCAGGCCAAGGAAAATATGACATCATTGGGTAAAGGTACAGCGGAATGACAAGAAATACGCTGCGTGAAACGAACTGAAGAAAACACTAATGCTCGTGACGAAATAATACGGTAAAGGTACAATCCCAATAAACCTATGCTTACGAAAGGTCAATCAGTGACAGACGCTTGGTAGGGACCGCTGGTCCGGCGCTAACCTTGTATTCGTCCAACCAGACGTGAACCACACGCAGCGAGTTCTGCAGGGACGACTTCATGCCCTCGGGCGTGTCGTAAGGCCGGCGCTTCCTGAACACGTGGCCGATCCGGGAGCAGGGTATGATCTGGAGGCGGCCACCGCACATCCACACCTGTCCGCACAGGACAGCCACCATCACATGATCTGGAGGGGACCACCGAACATCCACACCTGTCCGCACAGGACAGCCACCGTCACAGTGTGATCTGGAGGCGGCCACCGCACATCCACACCTGTCCGCACAGGACAGCCACCATCACATGATCCGGAGGGGACCATTGAACATCCAAACCTGTCCGCACGGGACAGCCACCGTCACAGTGTGATCTGGAGGCGGCCACCGCACATCCACACCTGTCCACACAGGACAGCCACCTTCAGAACAGTGGCGCCAGTGGGCCGCCGGCAAACCAGCCAATGACGCTCCGCCGCGGCCTGATAAGACGACTGCTTTAGGACAGCAGGCCAGCCAACCGTGCAGGCACTGCTCAGCGAACAGGCACACGATAGATGATCAGTCGTATTCTCGGTCAGGAATTAGAACATCAAACCACCTGATTACACACCACAACAACGAAACCCCTGCGAGAGTCGTGCTCACCAGTGTACCGAGGAGGTCAGACAGCCCTGCCCTGTAACACCCGCGTATCGGGGACGCTACGACGCTCAAGCCGAGCGCGCCGCTCTCGCTCGGCTCCGCGCCGCGGTACCCACCCGGAACGAGAGCTCCAGATTCTCGCCGCCCCAGACGTCCATGCCCTGGTCGTACTCCCCCAGCTCGTGGAAGTAGCTGCGGTCCATGGCGAACAGGCCGCCGGCCATGGTGGGCGTGCTGCCGGCGACATCACAGAGCGGCGTCAGAAGACGAGTCATCACACTGCGGCGTCAGAGGACGCGTCATCACGCAGAGGCGTCAGAAGACGAGGCGTCATCACGCAGTGGCGTCAGAAGACGCGACATCACACTGCGCCGTCAGAAGACGCGACGTCACAGTGGCGTCAGAAGACGCGACATCACGCAGTGGCGTCAGAAGACGCGTCATCACACAGCGGCGTCAGAAGAAGCGATCATCACAGCAGCGGCGTCAGAAGACGCGTCATCCCGCAGTGGCGTCAGAAGACAGTCCGCCAGACGTATCAGCGCACCAGACTACGATTCTACCAATGTTTGAAGGATGGGGCACATCCAGCCCCGCACACCCAACAAAGAGAACAAATCAAGTCTACCTTACAGAACATCTTCTAGAACTATAAACGCAGGATCACCAAACACGACACCCGACATCACCTTCCCGTCACACTCAACACAGCGTTACAGAGCGCGCAGCGCAGCCGCCATCCCATCCCGCCTCTCAGCACACCCGCAACCACAAAGGACGTCCAACACCAGTCACCAGAGCTCCCCTCCCCGGAGGGGGGGGGGGGCGGCGGCGGCAAGGGGAGCGCTCACTCGATGGGCCGCACGTAGTCGGCCGGCTGGCGGAACCGCTCCGCCGGCACCGGCGTCCACTGGAAGTGCATGCCCCAGTTGAAGCCGCCGCGCACCAGCGGCGACGCGGAGTAGGCGAACGTGTCGGCGTTGATGATGTCGATGATGGGCACGGTGACGGAGCGCCGGTCGGCGGCGATCGGCGCCAGCAGCGGCCGCAGCCAGTCCATGTTCACCTCCACGTGAGAGTCCAGGAACACCAGCACCTGTCGTAGAGGCGGCGTCACCACAGACGGAGGCGGGGGGGGGGGGACCATGACACGGCAGATCTGAAGCAGGCATCATATGCCGCATCTGGTTCTCCGAGTGGGCAAAGCACGCCCGATGCTAAATTCTGGTTATTGGGAACTATAATACTCAAAGACAAGGAGAAAACATGCTGGCTAAATGGACGTTAGAAATGCGTTCCGGCGACGACAAACTGATGACGACATCCACCAGTTTCGAGAATAAGCAATGAGTGATTACCATCCAATTGGACACGAAGGGAAGATTTTTTTTACGCCATATTTCGCGGCTAAGAACGTTTCAGCAGGAATGCCAATGATCACCTAGTCCAGTGATACCCGTACAGCGGGCAAACGTTGAAAGTGCCATCCTCTCTGAATATACGCCAACATAGCACAAATGTGGAGTTGGACAAATGCCTTGATCCTTTAGCACACGACCCGCAACAGAGTCGGTGATAAAGCAGAAACGAGGCGAACGGCCCAGGATGTTTCCAACTCACCTTTCCCTGGGCACGGGCGGCACCATACACCCGAGCCCGGATCAGACCCAGTCGTTTCTCCGAGCGCAGCAGGCGCACCTGCCAGACGCACACGACACAGGTCACATCACAGTCACTCTGACCTGCACACTGGACAGCGTGGCCGAGCCTGGCCGGCCCGGAGGTCTGTACAAGACCCAGCGCGAGACATCAGGGCCATCTGTTCAATACCAATGACTCTGCAGTCGCCTCTGAACCGATCTAGTTCTCTCCAGCGGGAGCGTGATGCGCACCTCTCATGGTGTCTCACAGAGCTAAACTAGCCTTTTACAGAGCTAAACTAGCCTTTACAAAACGAGCACCTCAGCCCAGGGAGAAGATGACACCTCTCATTGCTGCCACAACACACAGCTCGGATTTGAAACCATGCAAACCATTGGCATTTGCAGTGTATGCATAACACAACGGACGCTGTATTACATAAACTGCTTTTTGCGACAAAAAATAATCTTTTTTTAGATAAGACTCAACAAAATTTGCCAAAAGATAAAAACGACACCGAGGGAAAACAACTAGTCCATCATCTAATGAACGTATTAAAAACACTCGCGTTCTCCTTCGTACATCGACACTGACCTTGTCCGAACTGTGCTCCACGATCTGCTCTTTCAGTCCCGAGGTGGGGTCCGTGGTGCTAGCGTCGTCCACAAGCAATATCTCGCGCAGCAGGTGGGCCGGCGAGCGGTCCAGCACCGACTGCACCGAGCGCAGCAGCGTCGACGCCGCCTCGTTGAAGAAGCAGATGACGACGCTGACGTCCGGCAGCTGGTCCGGGTACGTCTGGTTCTGGCAGCTGGAACAAGCAGTACCGATTATAGCAATGCACGAGTGAAATGCAGGTGCTATAGGACTGCAGCAACGGCCATCTGGAAGTCCACTGACGGCCCCATGGTCATGCAGCGACTGCCAAACGTGACGACATCATCAATTATTAACATCGCGATAGCAACCCCACGTGAGGGACATCGACAGTCAGTCTCGCACCGACTGCCCATATTGGCCGCACCACCAAACCCTCCTCGGCACGACACCCTACGCCGACCACGCCGAGCGGCGACAGGCCGCGGCCTGCCTCGCCGCCGCCGCGGCCACTCACAGCTGGTGCCGGGTGTCGGGCAGATGGCGGCGCGGCCCGAGCCGGTCGCTGACCAGCGTGTTGAACGCGTGCTGCCGGTACCCGTCGGCGCGGTGCTGTTTGTCCTGCTCGCTGCGGACCAGGGCCAGCCGGGCCAGCTCGGGCTCGGCGCCGGCCGGCGGCGGCGGCAGGTCGACCCGACCGGTGGCCGCCGCCGGGCCGGGCGCCACGCCGCCCTCCAGCCGCAGGTAGAGCAGCAGCAGCACCACCCAGCCCAGCGAGGAGAGGCATACGCCCAGCAGCAGCCAGCGCAGGTGCGGCACCAGACGCATCTCTCCCGGCTGTGTGTCACTGCATGGATGTGGTGCAGACAACTGCCAGTACCGGGGCTGAGCGGAATGTGACAATCTGAAACAGTCGATGCAGGCTTTGGCCAAAGCTGTTTCCAAGCCCAATTTTTTGCTTATGACTTTATTGTTGTTCAAAACAAGTATTGCATTTTAAGGCATTTATGCCTCCATGAAGGTTTAAAAGTCACTATTGTTTAGATCATACAGATCTACAGTACAGTTACGATAAGCATACAACTTAATTAATCTTTTCATATGATCACAGAGCAATGCAGTAACACAAAATGACCCTAGCAATGAAGAGCATTGATAAATTACCCATCAGTGACCAATTATTCATGTCATAATATGTTAAAAATTGTTTCAGTTTTACCTGACCTCTGATACAAGCATGTATTTTATGAATGCTCAGCACAGAACCAAAAATCTATATTCAATATAACAGGTTTAACAAGATCTTGACAGGCTTGCAGTCCCTTGTAAGGGCACAACCTACCAAGACTGAGATAAAGATTTATAGGTCTAAAATAGACCATCACTAACTGATCTGGGTGACCCTGGCTTAAAAACTGAACAGAAAAACTATGTGACAATTCTTCAATGGTGCATGCCATTGCAAAACAAACATAGAATCAATACAGACACAGAATCAAAACATACCAATGCAGAATCAGAGCATAACATACTGGTAGTAATATGGATGAAAAGGGTATTGATAAAGGCCTCTCACTTCTCATAACTTTAGAAATACAGCTAGTATGCAGCCATATTGGTACCAAAACATGTTCTGTGAAAAACAAACCAAGCCACAGCATTTTGTGCCTTATCAGTGTCACATCTTCCTCAAAATAACCTCTAGATATGACCCAGTCACCCAATGCCTCTACAACTTGCAAAAAAATGAAACCCAGAACACCTTTGCCAGGCATATTAATGCCCACTAACAAGGGTTCACAGCTCACAAGTGTTGTGAAATATGACATCACTGAGGCTTCTAAAAAACAGCACTCTAAAAAACTGAAAGCAGCAACAACACTAAAATGGCACTGGGAGGTGGACTGGGACCAGCCAAGGATAGGCATGAATGCCTGGGAGAGAGGGTGAAAGAAGGAAAATCAGGATAGTACAGATATATGGAGAGGGGCCTGGATGGGATAGGGATAGATGATGACTGTAATGGAATGGGAAGGAAATGGTATTGGGATGTGATGGTGAAAGACACTGACAGGAATAGGACAAGTAAAAGGATGGGGTCCTGTCAGGCACAAGTAAGGAGATGAAAATGGGAAAGGGATAGAGAGAACAGGAGAGAGAGAGAGAGAGAGAGAGAGAGAGAGAGAGAGAGAGAGAGAGAGAGAGAGAGAGAGAGAGAGAGAGAGAGAGAGAGAGAGAGAGAGAGAGAGAGAGAGAGAGAGAGAGAGAGAGAGAGAGAGAGAGAGAGAGAGAGAGAGAGAGAGAGAGAGAGAGAGAGAGAGAGAGAGAGAGAGAGAGAGAGAGAGAGAGAGGAATGCAGACAAGGGATTGTTGCAGGACAGGACAAGGAGATTGGGGAGGCATGAAGACAGGGAGAAACAGGATCAGGGTGGACAAGAATGGGATTGGAACAAGGAAGAGGGACCCCTGTCAGAGAAGTGCAACAATGAGGTACTGGAAGGGGCCATTAACCTGCCACTGATCAATCATCATCTATCTCTACATCCAATGCAGGCCCAGGTCCTCCATATTCCCATACCATCTCAGATTTCCTTCTCCATCCCTCTCCCTTTCTCCCAAGCCTTCAAGCCCAAGGTGAGAAAAGGTATTGTTTTTGGTTCAAAAGAACACCAGAAAATATGCACTCCAAACACATTCTTTACTCCAAAAGTTTGGTTTTGTGCCTCTATCAAAAAGCTGCATTGTAATCACACTAACAAATTTCTAACTTTGCATGCCAATGACTGTCTTGATTCAGAAAGAAGCAGGTATGATGTCATAAATGACTTACACCATGAATGCCAATTAAAATCAGTATCACTCTTTAAAGAAATTTTGTACTCTAGAAAAACAATTAGGCTCAGACAACAAAAACAAAAACTGAATTCCCAACCATTCTTATGCCTCATGCCCAACTATTCTTATGCCTGTCTTTGCTCAGTCCCATTTCTCCTCCCTGTCCCACTGCAGTGTTGCTGTTACCTATTTTAAATCCTGAGACTGCTGCAATTTTGTGTACATGTTTTGGTGACATCATATTTCACAACACTTGAGAACAGTCAACCCATGTCATTTGGTGCCAATCTGTCTAAATGAGATGCTCCATGCCTGATATTCATGCAAATTGTGGAGGCAGCAGGTGAATGGATCCATTGTATGACATTTTGCAGAAGTTGCAGTGGTAGAGCACAAAATACTTTCAATTAGGCCATTTCTATTGGGCTTCTTTTGACACATATATGGCTATGCAACTACATGAATTTCCAGAATTATGAAAAGTGGGAGGACTGCTCAACAAACACTGATACAAGGAGTATAAATACACGTAACAATGAAAACGCCAATAAAAAGGTGGTTAAATACTATTCTAATTTCCCAGCAAACCTAACACTTACCTGGGCGTGTATGTTTAACACCTTAACACAAACCAATAGTACGGCCGAGGAAACTAGAATAAAGACACGACTGGAATGAGGCCAACCGCTTTTTGTCTAGTGTCTCTACGTTCTGCGGGGAAACGGCTTTCGCGCTAAGGTAAGCATTGGGAACGCAATAAAAGAAACCCAAACAAATTCGGCACAATTTATTTCGTATCAATTGCGCCAAATGTGCCTAAGCTCTCAGCTAAAAGCTGTACAGCAAATTTAACCTACGGACTGACGCTTACTTTTTTGTGATGGTATTTGTACATGGCGTACAGGTGATGGTCGGGCAAAGTAGTTCGCGTAGGGTGGTGTCGGACTCTGTGACACATGGGCGTTACGCTGGGACTGGCGGGGTAAGTTGTTGGGGTGTGGATACCTTGTTTAGGTAAATTTCTACACAAGATCTTTGGGAGCAGATGAAACTCATTTGCTCGAAACCTGGCACGTCCAAACATTCTTGAGCATCTTCCTATCTCCGTGCTTGGTCAACGTTTCATTTCAACGTTCATCAGCTTCACGGTGTCATGTCGCGTGAAAACGACAGCCTGAGGATCTACATGCCTCTTTTCCTGGTACCCTACTTCTCCGCTGGAATGCATTTTAAGCTTATTCTCGAGAGATGAATATGGAATTTCATTTCAATGGCCGTAGGTTCCGAACAAACTGCACAGACGAACGAACTTATGTGGCAACATGCATCACAAGCACGATTTATTCATTACGATACAAATCAGCAAGTTTGGGGCCAACGTCCACCTAGCGCTAGCTGACAACAGTTGGCACACCGAGCAGTCCCTGACTTCCGTTGCTGATATCACCAGCCGGCCCTACCGACCGTCACCGCCCACCCTGTCTCTCTCTCTGTCAGGTCTGTTCAGCGTCCGTGCGAGGATGAAGATTGTGCGGCCGTCCGCCGGCCGGACCTAGCAACACCTTGCGTGAGAGCCGCACGTGACCGCTGACCGGGTCGCGGCCGAAGTACTTGACCTGGAGCTCGTCGCCAACGCTGATGCCAAGCGCGCTCGGGTGGCGGACGGGCCGCTGGTCCAGCTGGCTGTTGTGCACGAGCACGGGCGCGGAGCGCGGGTGCAGCTGCACCAGCGCGCCCGACTCGCGCAGCTCGACGACGCGCGCCGAGTACACGGCGCCGAACTCGAACTCAGGCTCGGCGGCCGCCTCGAGCAACACATCCAGCTGCGTCCGCGCCTCCTCCATGGCGGCCGGGCTGGGCGCGAACACGCTGAAGGTGGTGTCGTCGAGCGGCGTCACCTGCACGCCCGTCTCCGCCAGCAGCCGCTTCAGGTTGGCGCCGCCGACGCCGAGCAGGCGCGCGCGCTTGTGCGGCGGCACCTCCAGCTTCTCGACCACCGGCCAGTTGGGCTTGTGGCGGGCGCGCGGCTGCGCCAGCGTGCCGCCCATGATGGCCAGGATCTGCTGCGTGCCGGCGCGGCCGGCCGCCACCGCCTCCATGATGACCGGCAGCGGCAGGCCGGGCAGCTTGAAGTCGGCCTGCAGGGCGGTGATGCCGGTCGGCGTGCATGCCAGCTTGAAGTCCATGTCGCCGCAGTAGTCCTCGATGCCCAGGATGTCGGTGAGCAGACGGTACTCGCCGAGTCGGTCGGGCCGCTCCGGGTCGGGCCGGCTCACCATGCCGACGGCCACGCCGGCCACGGCGGCCTTGGTCGGCACGCCAGCGTCCATCAGCGCCAGGCTGCCGGCGCACACGGACGCCATCGACGAGCTACCGTTTGACTCGAGCACCTCGGCCGTCAGCCGCAGCGCGAACGGGAACGGCTCCGGCACGACAGCGCGCAGCGCCCGCTCGGCCAGCGCGCCGTGCCCCAGCTCGCGCCGGCCGAGCCCGCCCGGTCGGCCCGTCTCGTTCGTGGCGTACGGCGGGAACTCGTAGTGGAGCATGAAGTTCTTGGGCCGCACGCCCTGCGTGATGACGGACATCAGGTCGGACTTGAGCGCCGACTCGGCCGAGTCGAGCGTCAGCGTGCACATCACCTGCGTCTGGCCGCGCTGGAACAGTGCCGAGCCGTGCAGTGGCCGGTGCAGGTCCACGCGGCACGCGATCGGCCGCAGCTCGGTCGGCTCCCGGCCGTCGCAGCGCACCTCGCGCTCCAGCGCCAGCCGCCGGAACAGCTCGCGGAAGACGCGGTTGAACGTCTCCGACGCCTCCGCCTGCCGCTCGGAGCCGGCGTCGGCGCGCAGCTTCTCCAGCACGTCGGCGCGCACCGCCGTCACGGCCTCGTCGCGCGAGATCTTGTCGTGCCGCCAGTCTGTCAGGATCGCCTCCAGCCGCGTCTCGCAGAGCGCGCGCACCGAGTCCTCGAGCTCGGCGTCGGCCGGCGGCGGCTGGAAGTCGCGCTTGGGCCGGCCGTGCTCGCGCTGCAGCTGCTGCACGCCGCGCACCACGTGTTGCGCTTCGCGCACGCCCACCTTGATGGCGTGCATGAAGTCCTGCTGCAGCGCGTTCTCGGCCGACGCCTCCAGCATGACGACCGTGTTCTGCGGGCCGGCCGTCACCACCAGGTTGAGCGAGCTGTCGGCCAGCTCGCGCCGGTCCGGGTTCACAACGGCCTGGCCGTCGCACCAGCCGACCCGCACGGCGCCCACCGGGCCTCCCCACGGGATGTCTGAACAGGCGAGCGCAGCCGAGGCAGCGTTCACGCAGAGCACGTCCGGCAGCCGCTCGCCGTCGACGGCCAGCAGGTTGCACGTGACCTGCGTGTCGGCGCCGTAGCCGGCCGGGAACTGGGCGCGCAGCGAGCGGTCGATCAGCCGGCTGGTGAGAATCTCCTGCTCGCTGGGGCCGAGCTCGCGGCGCAGGAAGTTGGTCGGGATGCGGCCGGCGGCGGCCGCCTTCTGCCGGTAGTCGACCGTCAGCGGCAGGAAGCCGGGCGCCGGGCCGGGCCGCGGCCGGCTCACGGCCGTCACCAGCACGCTCGTGTCGCCGGCCGTGGCCGTCGCCGAGCCGTCGGCGAAGCGCGCCAGCTCGCCGACCGCCAGCCGCGACGAGCGGCCGCCGCAGGTCACCTCCACCTCGCCGACGGTCCGCTCGCTCCAGGCGGACGGCCGGGGCCGGCCGGTGGACAGGGCGCGCCGCACGGACGTCCCGCGCTGGCTGAGCAGAGCCAGCTCCAGCTGGCGGCGGCCCAGGGCACAATGCATGGCTCTAAAGGATGCCACTGTATGACTCACTGTTTGTTTGGACCATGCAAGACTGCATCCAGACCCAAGCCTTGTTTAAATCACAGAGGGCATCCTGATATGTATCTCAGTTAGCAGTTGATTGCTGAAATTCCTTCAACCATCACTGGTGGCTTGCACAGGTTCTTGATCCTGGTCTTGGCTGCAAAACAGATATGTCTTAACACATGCAACAAAATTCCAATCAAATGTATATGTCTAATACATTACAAAAAAACCTTAAAATTTGAAAATCTGCTAAAATGCTTCCAAGGATTGTATGCAACAGAAAACAGTGCAGGAGCTTCATACCTCCCAAATGTGAATAATCATGACTTTAAAAACATGTTTTTTGCCATGGAATACTGCTGTTCTCCATCATTCAACCAGCAGAGTAACATTGTATGTTACAATGTTATGATTTCATTGCCATTATTTGATACCTTAAGGTATTGACTGGTACCATAAGAGGAAGAATACAATATTCTTTACAGTGGTGGTTGTTACAAAGATGACTGTTTTAAAACTGTGGGACCAATAACTTAAATCTAGCCAAAAGCTGAATTAGCATACACTTTGTAACAGTCCCATTACTTTTCTTGCATGAATTTCAGTTGTCAAGGTATGATTCCAAGCAGTGTTTTGGAAATGTTCTAGCCCACTGATCAAATTTACAGTACCCAACAATGATAACAACAATATATATGGGAAGAAATGCTGCATATTACAGATCTATTTAACAAGTCCTCCAGTAAGGGGTGAAGAAAAACATTCTGAACACCCTTTGCCAGTGACATACCAGAAGCGGCCAGTGAATCTCATGAACTGCTGTGGAATCATAATTTTATCTGGCTGTATGGGACTCTCCTGTATCAGTGCCACTTATCAATGACTGCTCAGAAGATGCACTTCCAATGGCAGCACTTTTAAGCAAAACAAACACACATTCTTGAGGTGCAATCTTCCAATATTGGCAGGGCAGCTGCACTAACAATAAGAAGAAGCATTTAACATTAGCCATGTTTCAGTGCATGGAGAGAAACAAGATAAAAATCACATTTGTCCCCATGTCCACAGAGATTCTGCCATTACTTTTGGGATGGTATGTAAATTCCACATGCTGCCCAAGAACATTATGTGGGTTTTGGTGGCTTTTATTTTGAGCACACTTCCTTGGAACTAAATGTTAAGGGAGGCAAGGACTTGCTCAGTGTGAGAGGTGACATTCTGAATTTCAGATTTCTTGCCACTGACCAAAATTTGGCAGTTGCCAGCATATTTGCTCATGAGCACCACACAATATCCATGGGTATACTAAGCTGAAAATCAAGATGAGTTTCCTCAAAGCCTGCAAAGAGCTCCGGTAAATGCTCCAATCTCCAAGGTGTGCTTCAAAGCCTACTACATGTCAACTGTTTCAGTTAGGATGCACAGCATCTTGGGCTCAAGCAAAGTTTGAGCTTGAGTCCTCATCAAAGTTTGCATCTGGTCCAGTCCTCAATCAAAGTTTGCATCTGGTCCGGCGCCATTCAGTCACCTGAGTTCGACAGCAAAGTATGACTTACCTAAATGTATAAACGCCTATCCCAAAACTTTACAATGTACTGCAACTTTTGAGTCCAGTCTCATCGTTCGACATGCTCCGCATCCAGACATTGCACGCACACATTTCGTAGATTGCGCGCCAAGATCGGTGCAGGCGGCGAAATGGAAATGCACCGTTGTTTGTCGTACATGCGGTTCCCTTGTTTTTATTTAGATTTGGACGGTCATCGACGGATGTCTGTGAGTGTTGAAATGTGACGTTCTGAGCGGGTTTTCCGCCTGTTTTTGTGAGATGTGCGTCGGATGGTCCCCATGTTTTTCTTTTTCTCGGCGTACGCGAATGATTTAGAGGGGCATTGCTCGCCATGGCCTAGTAATATCTCCGGTGTACTTGTTTTCGCTTGCAATGATGGTGTTGGAATGGTATGAAGTTTCTCGGTGTCAATGAAAAGAAATGCGACTCGTGATGTTTGAATTTTGCTTACACAATGTGAAGTTGATGAGAGCCAAATGAACAAATAAGTTTTGGTGTTCACCAGCTTATACAGTGGGACCCAAGCCATTCACAGAGGCTTGTAACAAGGTTCCTTGTAAACAAGGCAAATATGTGAAGAGACTTAACTTACCCCCAGAAGCATTATTTTTGCTGCTCAAATTATGTCTCTCACCTGCAGACCCTCTATGAGCTCCACCTTAAAATGCATTTTAAGCATGGAGCTCCACCTTAAAATGCACCAATGTTCCCTGAATAAATGCAAAACTGCTTGTGTATGCTGGCCTAGAGTCATCTGTGTTCATACCCACTGCAAGCCAATCATAGAAGCAGAAAAAAATATTGCAGACATATGTTTAGGCCTGGCCACTGCCCAGCTAATAAGACAGGAAGCAAGACATGTAGGCATATGCAGAGGGATGCTACCCTTTGAGCCAGTCACAAGCAAGTTATCAGTGTGAGGAAAGAGCAGTAGATTTGGTTTTACCATAGAATGGAAGTTTTCTGTGCTGCAGAACACATATCTTTAGTATCTGCATAGCATAACCACATAAATTGACATTTTTCACCAGAAACATGGATTAAAAGTGATAGAACACAAGAAACAACTTTACTGTACAAAGTGCTGGATATATCCTGTGAGCTTAAGATTTATTATCCCCAAAAATCCAGGAATACTTGAACTTAGAAGTGATATAGCCACAAATAGTGAGGGTCTGTTATGGCTACCAGGGTTGGAACTTGTTTTTTGTTCATGGTGTCTATGATTTTTGTTTTGGTGTGCAAAATTGTGTAGAGTTTTGTTTAAGTTGGCATTCTTGGTGTTATTCAGTTATGATGTTAACCTGCTTTGTACTGGATTCAGAGAGAGCCATTTACTTGCAGAGTTAAACATTTGTTGACATCACTATAATGCAGCCTTTTGATTCAGGCACAAAATCAAACTTTTGAAGTATAAAATGTTCCTGGAGCACATATTTTCTGGTGCTCTTTGACACAAAAAAAATACCTTTTCCTACCTTGGTGCTAGGAGGTTAGAGGCAGTTTAGGCAGCTAAAGCACTTTAGGCAGTTAGAGGCAGCAACCACTAGGCAGCAGGTTAGACACCAGCCCCCTACCAAAGGATCACAGCAGATGGCCTGGTCAAGATTTGTAAAATGGAAATATTGCATTTTGTTGAAACAGACCATAACAAATATCAAAATCTTTTGGACTGCATGCTGGCAGGGTACATAACAGTGTTGGAAGAATTGTCATTTTCTGGTGTCAAGGAGCACCAAAAAAATTATGCTCCAAAAAAATTTTGTACTTGAAAATGTTCCTTTGCCCCTCCCCCAAAAGACATGGGTATTCCTACTCAGCCAGAGTTTGAAGTTGCCCAGCATGCCCTGGTTGATAGTTTACCATTCATACTCAGCTGCTGAAGCACATTTCGAACCCATAGCCAGCTGCCTTCCACCCCCCACCTGGTCAGTGACTCCTCTGACCTACCATGTAGACCCAGGAAACTGGTTTGCCCTACCCTCCAAATGAAGCCACTGGATCTGCCCCTGCTGGCCACATATGCTTGCAGAGCACCTAGTTAGGCCATGTTTCTCACTTAAATGCATGACATTTTATACTCTAAAAGAGAATCTACACTCCAACACCAGGAAGAAAAACTAGCATTCCAACACTGGTACATGAGCATGCCCATATGTCAGGTAACTGTGGTGCAGTTAGTTGGGGTCATCTGAAGTAAACCAAGGTTGTTATACTGAACTCTGCTCAGCTGTATTACATGTGGAAACAAGAAGGAATAGTGCCAAACATCTTATTCCTATATATCTGAATCATGTATTGTCAGTGTGTGACCTTGGTTGACCTTGATTGGCTAGGTGGTGATCTAGGTCACTCATTCATTGAGATGTGAAATAATAGGCTGTGATTGAACTCCTTGCCAAAGTATGTCGGGATTGGCTAAATATATCCTGAGAAAGGGCCTGGACTCTTCAAGCTTTGTATATAGGGCAGTTGACCTTGATTGGCCTGGTAATACATATCCTTCAGAGCAAGTTTATCACAAAGAACAACTCCCCTATTCCCTGCAGAGCCACATGCCTGGTCAGCTGGCATTGGCCATCTGTCATATTGGCAGTTAGTGTCATTGTGACCATCTAACGTGTATACGGCCGTCTACTGTCGGCGACGGATTGGTCGCCCACCTGGCCTGCTGACTGTCGGAAGCAGACAAAGTTACTGAACTGTTAAAAACTTGTGCAGACAGGTGCAGCAAAAGATAATTCAAAACTTTGTTCATCTCTGTTGGCAGTGATGAGAATCATGGTGACTTTATTTAGACTTTGTTTTTTACTTTCTGCCAATCTCTTACTAATTTCTGCCAATCTTCTGCCAATCAGACCAATATGGGGGATGCAGATTAACAATGGTTGCGCCAGGGCCCTCTCAAAAAATACCCCTGGATGCTGCCAACCCACTGACGAATGAGCATGGTCAACACTTCAGCACATCAGTCACAAGAATTGCTTTTGTAGTACTGCTTGCAGCTCCCATGGTGTCAGTACGTGGCAAAACAGCATTCACTGTTCCTTTTTTTGCTGTCTGTGTGATTGAGCAGGATATTCTACAGCCTAATGGGTTTTGCAGGGTAGTGTTCCTCTTTCACCATTCATGTTCCCTAGTCTGCAAATTTCCATAATGGTGGAAAGCATGAGTGCAGAAACACCCTTGTTCCAGGCTTGATCTGAGCATTATTTTTGAGGATGAATAGAATTACACATTCCAGTGAAGACAGCATGCCAAATGGTGTGTGTAATGGCAACAATGAAGATAACATGACAGACTTGGATAAGGAAGAAAGGGAGCACTTCCAGAGAGTCATCAATGCTTTCAAATTCTACAAGTATGTGCTTTGTGGCTTATACAGCTTTAAAACTACATTTGTTACAAAAATCATGCAACATGATATGCAAAACAAAGTGCTCTAACTGGGTGTGATGTAGTCATGTTTTGTATGCAATCTTCTCTCTTGCCATGCGTATAATTGGCAGTAGTAATTAAAAAAGTGCCAAATATATTGCATTCTCAGTAAGACAAAAATATTTCTACAAATACATGTTCGTATTCCCATTTGTTCTCGGTTTTTGAAAGTTTTTTCATAAATGATTGGTAGTCTGCTACCCCTAGCATTTGTGTGGTAGCAGTAGCATACCAAACTGTGTGCTGACGTGCTGCCAGTAACATTGCAGAGTCCACTTCCTTGCCAAGATCGAGAAGAACGAGGCGTACGTGGAAGGCATGACTCCTCGACAGCGCGAGCTGCTGGCCGACTACTCGGAACACCTGCGGCAGCTGCGCGTCTGCGTGGAGCACAACTACGAGATCATCAAGCTGATTCTGCAGGACGTGGACAGCATGTTTGAGAACAGTCGCCATGACGAGAGTGTGGGTTTTCGCGCGATCGGGACCGGCGCTAGAGTTGCAGAAATGTGTTCAGGCATTCAGATGGGTTTGCGTTTTGTCGTTTTGTTAGTATTTTTATAATTATGCTTCAGAATTTTATGATGCTGCTTTCAAAAAGATATCCGAGAACCTTTCCATTATCTCGTAATATGTTTCTGGTACAGGATGAAATTTTCACGTTGCTTAAGTCAGGAATCCTATGAAATAGAATGACTTAAGAATAGCTGAAGTCAGGAATTGTATGAAATGGAATGACTGTATGCATTCGCGTGGTGTCTGACTCGTTTCCGGGATACGTTTGTGAACAGTGCCTTTCCCATTTCTCCTACATGACGTGCCGCAGCAGACCACGGACTGCCTCCTCCTGCCGTGGGATGCCGGACTGCCTCCTCCTGCCGTGGGAAACCACTGCTCGTCTCCCCTGTTTGCTTTAGACCACTGACCGTGTCCCCCGCAGTCTCCAGATCACTGCCGTCCCCTCCGCTCACGCTAGACGTCTGACTGATCCTGGCACCCCTGACCGCCGGCCGTCTGCTCTGCGGCAGGAGTACCGGGGCCTGGCGCGGCCCAGCCTGTCCGAGATGGACAAGGTCAGCTCGGTGCTGCGCCAGGTGGTGCGCGACTGGAGCAGCCAGGGCGAGGCGGAGCGACGCCAGTGCTACCAGCCCATCATCGACGAGATTCGGCGCCGCTTCCCGGCCGGCGACACGTAACGAACGCGCCCGGCCGCCGCCGAGCCCCCCCCCTCCCCCGCCTCCCCCGCCGGACCTCTGACGTTGTTGAACGCTAATTGTTGGGCTTCGCCGTAGCAGATTTCGTCTTTGGCCGGCTGCGAACGGTTTTGGCTGTAGCGCATTATTTTGACTCCTGCGTAGTCACTGACAGATTGCGTCATCGTACAGTACTGCGAACGGTTTTGGCCCGTGGCGAATTGTGTTGATCGCTAGCAGATTCCGCCGCCGACCGTTCGCGAACATTGTTAACCGGCAGCACGTTGTCTTGGACACTGACTTTTCACGCCTCTAGCCTTGTTCAAAAAGTGGTAAACTCGGGCGAATCCAATCACCAACTGCTAATGACTTGGCCTCCAGAGAACATTGCTCGTCAGTTGCGCCCCTGAAACGTTTGCTAACGAATGACGTGCTTGAATAGCGTGAACTGGACCGATTGCCGTTTGAACAACGTATTCGCCGTTGTCGTCACGTATCGTGGCAACCGTAACTGCCGGGCACGATCCAGCAGCTGGTGCACGCGATCTTGACCGTGGCATGTCTGTCCGCCTCAGGCCGCTGAACACGATCCAGGTGCTGGTGCCAGGAGCCGGCCTGGGTCGTCTGGCCTTCGAAATCGCCAAACTAGGCTACGCGTGCCAAGGGAAACGAGTTCGCCCTGTTCATGCTTTTCGCCTCAAACTTCGTCCTGAACAGGTGGGGTTTAGGCGTCAAACGTCCCGTCCTTCTGTTGGAACCTGGACTGTGTGGTGCGATTTCGTAATGCGATGTGGCTCAGTGTGTTGTTTCGTCTTGCCTTGCCTGCGGAGGATGTTTACAACGCCCGCGGCCGTGAGGCTCTTTTCCGTCGCCACAGGTCAGCAGGCACCGGATTATAGGCCAGAATAGAATTCCCCTCGAAGCGAAACCTGCCAACTGTTCATAGTATCGTGCCCGTGAACCGGCAGATGCGTGTTAAAGCATGGACTGCGTATGCACGTCGCACCGGATTTCGCGCCCACTTGACGTGAACAGCAGCCCGTCGAGAGGCCGGCCGGCCAGGCGGACGCCACGACGCCCGTCCTTACGCCCAGCACGCCGCTGACGGGGCCGCCCCTGGCGCGCAGGTGCCGCGGCACGCACCTCTACCGGCTGCACCCGTGGAGCACGACGCACACGAACCACCTGGCGCCGGCCGACCAGACGGCGCCCGTCACCTTCCCCGACACGGACCCCTCCCAGATGCCGGCCGACTCGCCCTTCTCCATGGCCGCCGGCGACTTCCTGGAGGTGCTGGCCGCGGTCGCAGGTCCACTGTCTGTGTGTGGGGCCTCTGGGAAGATACTGGTCGCAGGTCCGCTGTCAGTGTGGGGGATCTCTGGGAGGTACTGGTCGCAGGTTCACTGTCAGTGTTGGGGTCTTTGGGGAGGTACTGGCCGCAGGCGCACTTTTATTGTGGGGGATCTCTGGGAGGTACTGGCCGCAGGTGCACTGTGAATGTGGGGGATGTCTGGAGAGGAACTGACCGCAGGTCCACTGTCACTGTGGGGGTCTCTGGGAGGTACTGGTCGTGGGTCCACTGTCATTGTTAGGGGGTCGCCGGATAGATGCGATGCTGGTCGGACGGAGACGGATGTGAGGTCGCAGGTTCCACTGCCGTTTAGACGAGACTACCCGGAATGGTGGGGGGGGGGGGGAGCGGTGCTAGGCGAGAGGACTTGCGGCCGCACGGGTCTGAGAGCTGACTTCAGGTTGGAGGTTTTTCTCTCGGGCCGAGGAGATCCAGGGGAGGTTCTAACGGACGTCACGGGTGCCAGGTCGACGAAGAGTTACAAACCGGGTGTTTTTGGGCCGCTTGCCAAAGCGGACCGTCGTCTGCTGGAGTACAGGGCTTGGCCTTGACCTGAGCCCGACCTCACCCGCCCAGGTCTACAATGAAGCCGACCAGTGGCACTGCGTCGCCACGTGCTTCTTCATCGACTGCGCCAACAACATAGTGCAGTTCATCGAGACCATCTTCAACATCCTGCGGCCAGGTGGGAGGGAGGATATGTTGCCGCCGTCCGTGGGGATCGCGTTATTCGGACGGACCAGCGAATCGCTTGGAGTTCGCAACCCTGCACACTGCCGTAACTCGTAGCCGTTGTCCCCTCTCCGGCGGACACGGTGCGGTGTACATACACTGTGCCGGAGCCGCGATTGCACGGACTGTATTTGTCGACAGTAGCGTCCATGCCGGTCCGCTACGTTCGCTAGTTCTGCCGAATCATTATCTTACGTACTTTGTCGTGGCCACACGGCGGCAGATGTCATCGCGGCCGCGCAACGGATATCGTTGTTGGCCATTTCATGCAAACGGCATCAGTATCACTATATGACTCCCCGATTCATGCCATCTGCACTGACATCCTATGACCCTGGGTTTTAACGGATTTCTGGTCCTTGTTGTCTGCAGGCTCATGATCCGCGGTTTTCGTAGACTTATGACCTGCATGGGTGGTGTTGTCATGACCTGCGATGTTGGGAACTTTATGGTCCGTCGTGTGAACAGCTTCGTGGTCGGCGACGTTGGTATCCTTCATGACCCACGGCGTTGGACATTTCTTCATCCGGTAGGAGGTATGCGGCAGCTGCATGCGTGTAATGCTGCGGAAAGCTTTTATGTCATCTGTGGACCTTCACCAGTGTGGTTTTGCGTGACAGGCGGGCTCTGGATCAACATGGGGCCACTGCTCTACCATTACTCGGACATGCCCGGTGAAGAAAGCATCGAGCCCACGTACGAACACGTCAGGAACATCATCGCCGCAGTCGGCTTCGTATTCGAGGTCAGGGTCCCCCCCCCGTCTTGCCCATTTGTGTGCTACGGCCGTATGATCCCCGCCGCTTGTGTCTCTCCTCGCCGCACCCCGCGTCTTCCCGCCCCAGTGAGGTCGGCGCCCGTGCTGCGCTCTCCGCTCCTGCAGTGTCGCTCCCTGCAGGCGTTGCTAAGGCTGAAGCGAGACCCTGGCGTGCGGGGTTCGGCCGGTGGCCGCCACTGCTGCCGCCCGATGATGACCGGTCCACTCGGCCCGTGACACTAATGGCCGTACTGGACTCGGGGGACAGTTCCTCTGGAACCCTGGGCTCGGGATCTGACCGCGCACCTGTGTGCCGTGCTCGGTGCTGCGTATGGCTGAATGCGTGGGTCGGGGCTTCGTAATCGTGTGTACCCGGACGCCTTGACTAGGGCTGGAGGGGACGACGATGCGTGGATCTGACGCGTGTATGGCTGAATGCCTGCGTCAGGGCTGTGTCGGTCTGGTCCGGCGCGTGGGTCTGGTCTGTGTCTGTCTCGGGTCCGGGGTGTGGGCGGCGTCTGACCAGCCACTCCTGTTCCGGGCCCCTCTGACCGAATCCGCTGCCGTCCGCAGAAGGAGGAGCAGGGCGTGCCGACCGCCTACTGCCAGAACAAGGCCAGCATGCTGCACTGGAGCTACAACTCGACGTTCTTCGTCTGCCGCAAGCCCACCTGAACCGCGCTCCCGTCGAACACTTGTGAAGCCGGATAGCCAGCGATCGGCCGACTGCGGAGGTCCCTGCACCTCGCTGGGGACCCACGATCTGCCGTGGTCGTCGCACGCGCTGGCGGGCGACTCGGCGTCTGATGTCGCTCTGTGAGCGCTGAGTTTGAGACGCCGGTCGGACAGCGCGATCCGTTCCCGAGGTGCGGTGCGTGACCCGCGTCGGCGTGAGGCCTGCTTTGTATGCTTTTATGATTGTTTGGTACGAGTCCATCGGCACGCTGGAGTAACGGGTCATCGACACGGCCAAAGGGACGCTGGAGAAGGCTCGGGCGGGAGTACTGATTCGTGGATGTTGGGGAACAGTGGATTCGGTCGAAGCACGCGGTGATAGGCGTCCTATGATAGACGTGTCTCGCTGGCAGGTCCAGTCTGCTGATGAGGTGCCGAGGCTGTGCAGCTGCCCGAAATAAAGAACTGGAGATGGATCGCGCTTTCAGGCCTATTTTGATTCATATGTGGTTATTCGTTCAGCCCACTGAACCATGCCAGAAACGGAACATTTCCAAAATTGTTTTGGAGGATACACACGCCATTTTCGGTCCCATTCGATTATTCAACGCCGTAGGCGTAATGCTAACATTCTTTGTGCAGCTGGGGAGGCACCTACGTCCCCCATCCAGCATTACTGAAGTTCCAACCATGACCCATGCCCATCCATGATGCCCGGATGTGAATTATACAAACGGCAAACGAATCGACCCTCAGGTCCTTGCATCAGTACCCAGGCGCGGAAACATCCGCACCGTTCGTGCGCATTGCCGTTCCCTGCGAAGCTGACGCCAGACCTGAAGCGAGCATGAAATGAAGCAAGCCACAGACTGCGCCGTTTATTAGAGGTTACACCGTTCAGAACACAAATCACGACAAATATCATTACTGTCGGCCACACCGGCCGATGGCATGCACGCATTTACAGCAGGACTTTGTCAACGACACACGGGAGGGCATATGCTAAAACGCCACTGCTGGGGGCCGCTGGCGGCAGATAAAAAAGTGAAACGCAAATATACAGCGTCTAAGAAACGTAAGTAGGTTGGAAGATCTTAAACGAGCAGTTCTATCAGTACGTCATGTTCCACGCCTGCCCAGCGGCGGTCGTTTCCACTCCAAACACCAGCCCAGTTCACGGGCGGTGAAACGTTTCACCCACCCCGCCCGCCGTCACTGGGCCCATTCCATCAGATCCACCAGCCGTCGGACAACATTCCACAAGCTCCTCGACCGTCGAGAGTGACGTACCGCCCGAGCTCGCTGGCTGACGAGAGCCTCGCCCCCACTCCACCCCGGCCGCCGCAGCTCAGTCTGAGGTCTCCGGCTGTCGAACCTTCACTTCGTCCGACCCCACATGCCGCCGGACGTACTACAGGCCTTCGGACGTATATCTACAAGCTCGTCGACGGTCGCACGCCCCATCCCGCCCGAGTTCGCCCTTCCAGCCGAGCTCCCCGGCCGCCCGGCGTGCCATCCCGCCTGAGCTCACCAGCCTTCAAAGGAGCATCATCGATCGGCAACTACCGCCGGACTGCGACCAAACCACGACCGCAAAGCCTGGGTAATATTAGCCTCGCCACACGGGACCCGGGCGCGGCACGGCAAACAGGCGCGGCGCGAACGCCTCCTCGACGACAAAAACAGCCCGGCGAAAAGACGCCACAACAGCGAGACGGCGAGTCAGCCGCCGCTAACGGGGACTACCTTGCGCCTGCCGGCGGCGCTCAGGGCGGGCTCCGCTCCCGCGCGCGGCGCCTCGACCCCCGGCACCGGGCCGCCCGCGCGGCGCCTACACGAACACCTTGGTCAGGGCGTCGGCGCCGCCGGACGCGATGTATGGCTTGGTGGGGTGGAAGCCCACGCAGTGGATGCTCTCGTCGCACTTTTTCCGGTGCGCCGTGATCTCCTGGACGCACTGTTTGTTGTCGAGGTTCCACAGCCGGATGCTGCAGTCGTGGCTGCCCGACAGCAGGTACAGGCCGTTGGGGTCCACCGCCAGGCTGGTGACGGCGTCCTGGTGCGCCACCATCGCGTGCATCACCTTGCCGGTGACGTTGTCGTAGAAGCGGATATGGCTGTCCTCGTGCGCGGCCATGGTGACCGGCCGGGTCGGGTGCGAGACGACGCTGTTGATCTGGTCGCGCGGCGCGCCGTCCGCGTTCTGGTTCGACTCCAGCTCCACCACCAGTTTGGAGGTCTCCAGGTCGTAGATGGCCGCGCGGCCGGTGGTGTAGGCCACCACCATTTGGCTACAGTCCTCGTGAACGAAGTCCACCGAGCTGGGCACGCCCATGGCCGGCTCCGCCGCGTACGTCTGCAGCAGCGGCGCCTTGGAGCCGGGGTTCCACAGCTTGACGGTGCCGTCCGCCGAGCAGGAGAGGAGCTGCGTCTTCTGCGAGTGGAACGCCAGGCCCCAGACGGCGTCCGTGTGCTCCGCCAGCGTCTGGCTGAGCACCTCCTGGTCGTACGCGTCGTACGGGTCGATGTTGGAGTTGGGCACGTTCCAGATCCGCACGGTGCCGTCCACGCCGCCCGAGTAGCACTGCTCGCCAGTCGGGTTCATGCAGATGGACAACACGGTCCCCACGTGGCCGCGGAAGGTGTAGATAGGCTCCACATCCAATGAAGCGGACTTTTTGGCAGTGACCGTCCGCATCAGGTTCCACAGCTTCAGGGTGTTGTCCTCACTTGCCGTAAGGAGCACTGGCTCAATCGGGTGAAAAGCAAGTGCCCGCACACCATCAAAGTGGGAACGGAGAGTGTACTTAGCATTCCACATCTTCGAGAAAGATTCTTTTGCAGATCCTGAGTCATACATGCTCTCAGCTTCATTGGTCACTGTCAGCTGAGCAAGCTCTCCCAATCCCATCTCTTCCAAGGCTTCATCATTAACTTCTAGGCCATAGCAGGCTGAGCTGAGGTGCATACCAGGCTGCTGTAGGTTAGAATCTTTGCTTGCTGCTGATCTGCAAGCACCACTTTCTTCCCAAGGATTCACCATGCTGCCAATGGAGATGTTACTGAAGTTAAGGTCTAGTGATTTCAGTGCTTTGGCCATACTTGATGTATCCCTTTCATCATCTCCGTATGGTTTCCCTTGGTTCCCTGTGTTGATTTCTTCACTTCTCCAGTCTTCTTCATCATCATCTCCCTCTTCTACTTCTACTCCACCTTCATTGATAAAACCACAGTTAGCCAGGACGGCCTGCTCTGCTTCGCGCAGCATGTCTTCTGCTAAAATGCCTGCTTGATTCTGACCGACTGCCTTACTCTGCACATCTTTTGGTGCCGCAGACTCGCTTCCCAATACTGATGGGTTTTCCTCTTTGTTTTCTTTCAAGCCTAACAATGAGCGAACCCTGTTGGACCTGACATCTATCACAGTGTCTGTGTACCCAATCTCATTCAGATATTGTCTGAGAAGCTGGCGCCCCTGCCTCCATGAGATATTGCTGCTGGCAGTTATGAACTGATCTCCCTCCATGGCATCCTCCTGGCCCTCATCAAACATGGCAGGCTTCAAGTCACCTTGAGACAGTTCTGCACCATACTTCAGTTTGTGAAAACGAGCTCGTTCCTGCTTCAAGGCATGTTCAAGCATCTTGATTCTTCTAACTAAATCATTTTTTAAGTTCTCTTGGCCTTTCCGTTCACCCTGCAGAAATGCGATCTTGGCTTCCATTTCTGCTCTTTCCACATCCCATTTTGATCTTTCCAATTCAAACTTGGCCCATTCATGTTGAATAAAGTGGAGGATTCCAGGAACTGAGTACGAATCCCGAGGATTCCCCTCATCAAGTTGTTTTTGGGAACCAATGGCCATTCCCACAGCCATGTTGTTTGCTTGACCAATGTGGTTTTGAATTGACATGTCTGAGTCACAAGTTATGGTCATGACAAAAGGACCACCTTCACTAAATTCACATGATTATTTTCTTGTGCCCCACGTATATCCTTTGCGACTCTGGCCGTGTTAATGTACACAAATCTGCAAGATACTCCTCGCACCTCAGTGAGTGCTCGAACTGAGCGAACCCCCCTTGTATGCACAGTTTGGCGCCCGCAACGCAGCAAATTCAACAGAATTACTGCCACTTCAAACTGCGCCGCCTTACCGCACTGTTCTGTTCACCGCTGAACTCCGTATCACGACCGTGGTCTTCAAAGCGGTGCTGCCCAATTCATTCGTCTCGTCGCAGCAGACGCCTATTTGTTGTGCTTTGTGAGTCCCGAGCTCAATGTTGACATTTTTGCGGCGTTTACGGCACATAGGTACAAGATATGCATGCTACTAAATAGACTGATCGCATGACTGCAAGGAAGAATAATATTGTAAGTTCAAGTGCAATATTCACAGACGCTAATCTAGGATTTGAGAAGTGGTGGGACACGGGGTCTCGTAAATTTGAATTAACGAGATACTTTTAGTAATTCTTTGCATGGCCTTTGCATTCCCTAAAGTTTTATACATTCGTCTCTGTAAGCATCTGCTATTGAAACATGATTGAAACGTTAGTCAAACGTACGTGTAGCTATAACATGGCCTCCGCCTGGCAGTAGGACGCGGAGATAGACTCTTGCATATAAATGCCCAGGCATTTATCTGCATATCTTATAGCCTTTTTTGCATGTAACTGGCCTTTACTTAATGGGCATTCCTTAGACATACGAAACATCTATAAATTGGAATTTCATAGAGCTCGTATGCATTTTTTAAGACGTCGGCGATCCCCGCGAACTTTTGGCGCATCAGTTCGACCCCAGTTGAGTGTTGTCTAACCTCGAACAATGCTTTTACTGGATTCATGCACCAAATCCATTTGGAGTCACCTGCTGCCTTCCTTTTTTTTTTTTTGCCTTTTGCTGCTTGTTTTGCACACCGCACTCCTACGTCAAACAGGCACGTTTTACATTGGGTCATGTATTCTCTATAATAAAATAAATTATTTCATACAATGATCCCAACAGCAACAACGATTTATTCTGAGGCCAACGCCATTGGTCTATCTTCAACTCCACCTACTGCTATTATCAATACCCACAATCACATCGAACAAGTGCCTACATTGACGACGGCTCCCACAGCAGCGTGCACGTATCACAATCGCTGCGGCAGTCGCGGCTGACGACGACGTGGGCCCTGGTGCGGCGGCCGTCGCCGCGTGCCCGCTGGCTGACCCCGGCGGCATCGCAGCGGTGGCTGCAGGGCAGTGCGGGGGCGGAGCGGGGGCGGCGGCCGCCGCTCAGCTGCCAGCGCCACTGCTTGGCGGCGGCCCGTAGCCGTACTTGTTCTTCTGCTGCCACCGCCAGGCAGACGCGCACATGTCGTCGAGAGAGCGCTCCGCCCGCCAGCCGAGCTCCTTCTCGGCCAGCGAGCAGTCGGCGTACAGGCAGGCGACGTCGCCCGGCCGTCTGGCCACCACCTGCGGGCCACAGACGGTCGATATTTCCGCACCTCCACGAACAACATCCCGGTAAAATCACTGTGACGACCTGCGGCGTCGCATGAGTAAAAAACCTGATATTCAAAGACATTTTCCCACCACAGTTACCTTCACCTCGATCACTGCTCACACCGCACAGAACTGACGGACACTAAAGGAATTCACACGGCTCTGAGGCCCGAAACATCCGTGGCAATCACGCCAGACAAGCAAAACACCAGAGTCGAACACAGCGGATCACAGCGGGCCCTCCAGTGTGTTTTGCCACAAACCGCGGCGACTGGCGATGCAGCTCCTCACCTGATACTTGATCTCCTTCCCCGACGCCCGCCGGAAAGCCTCCACCACCTGGAGCACCGAGTAGCCGCAGCCGGTGCCCAGGTTGTAGATGTGGCAGCCCGCCTCCGAGGCCTTGGGCAGCGCCGCCAGATGGCCCTTGGCCAGGTCCACCACGTGGATGTAGTCCCGCACGCCTGGCCGCGGTATTTCCGGATCAAGGTCGCGTCGTCACGTGAGAGGGTGTCATGCATGCGCACGCAAGACGCGGGCGGCGGATCGCGCGCTCCATTCTGTAATCGGCTACATTTTGTGCGAATAGCATTTCATAAAAAAACTCTATAAGCCTTTCGCTTTATTTTACTGTTATTTCCGTATTCTTTTACCGACAAATAGGATTTGCAGAGCACACCTTCACGTAGCTCTCCAGCGTTGCCCTGGGCCAAAATTGCTGCAGCGCCAGAGCGATATCATCAAGGGTGTAGAACTGGGATAAACTACGGAAAGATATTCCATCATTTCATTTCAAAGATATTTCATCGCAACCTAAAATGTGGCATTGACATCATGTTTACGGAAATTCATCTCACAAAGGAAGAAAAAGCATGAATGGGTCAAAATATCGCTATGGAATTTCATACCAATAATTTCCTTTGATACGGTAAGCTCCATACCAAAAGTATATTAATTTACGCTCTGGTTAGCAGTTCTGTTGACACGAAGATGATTTCACGAAGAAGGAGCTTAAGATGTTCTTACATACCTTTTAATGGTCTCATGAGAAGACATGTCGTAAGATGCAAAAGATTGTAAATAAGCGCTGAAGGTAAATAGTAAAAACAACATAAAATATAATCGAAATAAACCAAAAAATAAGCCAAGGATATAACTTCTATGTCTGCATTTATACATATATATATATATATATATATATATTTTATATTATTATTTATTTTTTTTTTTTTTTTTTTTGTGTGTGTGTGTGTGTGTGTGTGTGTGTGTGTGGGGGTACATCTAGTAAGGAAGACGTACCAGTGCCGTCTGGCGTGTCGTAGTCGCCGCCGAACACCTGCAACGTAGCCCGGCGGCCCACGGCCACCTGAGACACGAACGGCATCAGGTTGTTGGGCTGGCCGCTGGGGTCCTCTCCGATGTCGCCCGACTCGTGCGCGCCCACCGGGTTGAAGTAGCGCAGCAGGGTAACGCTCCAGTCCTGCGGCACGGGACTGGGCTAGGCGCAGGGACCGGCTGGACGACGAGCAGGCTGTACCGATCCTGTACCGATTTTGCGAGGGCCAAAACCGCCTTGGATGGGACTGGGTTCGAGGTTTGAAAGATGTCGCGAGCTGCGGTTTTTCTTGTGTATTTAGACATTTGTGGTATGAAACAGGACGTTGACTGGGTTGGCTGCGGGTGGTGGCAGGACTGCTGTCGTCCAGACTGCTCAGTCTGGAGTCAGCCGCTCCTCAGCACGACCTTTTAAGTCGAAACAGCCTCTGTCTTTCTGTCAAGGTGCTGATAACGAGCCGGTATATTTACCTTCTCGGCGGAGCAGACGTCCTTCAGTATCTCCTCCACGAAGTACTTGGTGCGGCCGTACGGGTTGGTGACAGCGACGCCCGTCTGGTGCCGCTCGTCCACGGGCAGGTACACAGGACAGCCGTACACCGTGGCCGACGACGAGAAAATCAGCGACTTCACCCCCTTCTCCCGCATCACCTGCAGTTGGCGCGAGAGAAGGTCATGACTCGTCAACAAATGGCTAGAAACAGTGTTCAGCGCCGTTCTTAGCCATTTGTTTACAAGTATGAATAGTATGAATTCATTCATTTATTTATTCATTCATTCTTTTCCAAGTAGTATGAATTCATTCATTCACAGTATGAAGCATACGACGACCATGGGTAATGCTAACAGAGCATTCGCTTCTTTCTTTACGAACACAGACGACGGCGTTTCTCTTACCTCGAGAAGGGTGATGGTGCCGTTGACATTGTTCTTGTAATATGACAAAGGTTTTTGTACTGATTCACCCACTGCCTTCAGGGCGGCAAAGTGGATGACTGTGTGAACGGTGTGCTGAAAAAGGACCGAATCTTTGTAAACTGTCGTAAGCGTGAAATTCCTCTATTTACATACGTAGCAGCTCTGCGAAATAAGAGTAACATTTATATTCGGTTTACTTTAATGTACACGAGACGACCTCGGGAAAAGACGGCAGTAGATTTGTACATTTCATTAATAACCATTACTATATTTTTCTACATTGAGAGTCCACAAAAGGCATAGCAAAACCAGGGTGATAACATCTCCCCACTTTTTACAACTTGAACAAGAAGTTTGTGGCATTAAATGGAAAGAATAGACACAGAATTTATCCGACCGTGTCGTAATCTTGTTCCAGCGCTCACTTTCCAATGTGAGCGCCTGTATTTTACGCCTGTATTTTACAGTTTTAAAGAAGCCGTCCCTGGTGCTGCTCCAAGCCTAAGTGGCGCCATGCCACCCGAACTGAGGTGAACTGAACTGAAGTGGTATTATCGGGTCCTTCCTCACCAGCTTGAAAACCCTGGTAAGGGCCGGCCGGTCTAGCAGATCGACGTCATAGAACTCGACCGTCTTTCCCGCCAGCCGCTCGACGCGCTCGAGACTGGCTGGCTTGGAGGCGCCTGTTGGGGCAGAGTAGCCGGGTTCATATCTACGTTTGGGGCCACGCTCCCTACATTACCGAATTCTCACAGAAACGTCGTTTTTAAGAAGTGTAAAACAAATCACACATGAACTGCGGCACCCTTTCTAACAAACATGTTATATCTTTAAATTACTGCAGTGCATAAGACAACTAAATAATTACCTTCCGTTTTGACAGAAAATGGATTAACAATATTTCCATTCATTCCCGTGTTGCTTGACACTCTGTGACCTTTCAGTCGGATCCTGCTTAATGTTTTACCTTTGGCAGCATTGACTAGATTATCGACGACGACCACGGTCCAGTCGTCGTTGAGCAGCTCGAGAACCGTGTGCGAGCCGACGAAGCCGGCACCGCCCGTCACGAGGATCACTCCGGAAGTCGACATGCCGCCGAGATCCTGACGAAGAGCGGGTCCATCGGCCACAGTTTCTCAACAGATGGGGACAATCGTAACTTCTGCGCACCGAGTGACAACCAGTCTCTGCTTTCGTCGATCAACGGGTCGATTTTCGTGTTTTTTGTTTTATAGCTGTTAACGAAAAAGCAAATTTGAGAGCAATACGGAATTCTTAAAGACTCACTTTTCAATACCTCCGCCACGGCCATGAACGAGAGTTTATCACTATAGGTCCTCTGCGTGTCAGGCATCGGCCATTGGGGTTCTCACATTCGTACACGTCAGAGGATGCCGGCTGTCAACCTCACGTGCCTTTCGCCGGGCCTCGGTCTGCTGCATGCATTCACAGCTGTGGTAGCAAGTGTGCGAATGAACACCCGCTTTCTGATACGTTGGTGCTCCCGCTGGAGCGCAAAGCACCGACAGTGGTTGTATAAACGCGGAGTCCCCACTTTGTCGAATATTTGTACTGCAGCAAATACAGGCCCGTTGGTGTATGATGCACCAACAGTGGTGTGATAAGCGCTAGTCCCCACTTCTGAGATTTGTGCTGTAGCAATACAAACCCTCTAGTGAAAAATGCGCCAAAAGTGGTGTTATAAGTGCGGGGTCCATACCTCCTTTGTTATTGTATTGCAGCAACCACAAGGGCTTTTAAACAATTACGTTATACAGTACGATGACTACAAACTAATGCCCTCTGCTTCGGCTCCCACCAAAAAAATGCTGTAACTGGTATGACCGAGACATCGCTAACATATGACTAGACATGCTTAACACCCTGACGTCTTGCGTCCAATCCACTCACCACGCGAATCTACGCTGGTTCTATGACACGTTGCGATGCACGATCAAGGTACTTTCCTCGGCAAGTCTTACCACCCTTCGGGATTTCGACGGAGATGCGCTGGACCACAGCGCTGCACAGTGCGTTCGCATCTGAGCCGAAGAAGATCACCTCACAGGACTTAAGAACTCGGACTTATCAGTATTTCCGTTATCTTGGAAATGTGGGACAGTGCCAGGACGTGCAGTGTTTTCTTTTGCAATCTTCGATGTCGGCCACTTGAACCGTTCTCGATGGGCTGACCTCAATCGCCTTTGCCTGGCCGAGCGGGTCAGCCACGTTGCTGGCCAGCCGTGGGACAAGCGGGGACACCGGGACACGCCGCCCATGCCAGACAACTCATCGGTAAAGCAATGGGAAGTATCGTTTATCCCAGGCACCCTGAGAACAGGGTGTGTCGCGTCGCTCGTGCAAACCACTCAACGAAGAGGCCGCTCGTCCTCCAGGGACTGATCAAGCAGCGAGACTCCTCGTCTGAGACCCAAAGGGAGTACGGGTCGTGGCATCGCTTATCCCGGACATGAGAACCGGCCAGTGCCGATGTTTGAGCTGGGCACGGTTTCTGTAGATGTGATTTCCATTTTTCTTACTGTGAAATCAGAACTGGGCAGGGTTTTGAAGATGACTATTTCCTGAAATGATGAGTCTATGGTCGTATTTCCCTCAGTTTTCCGGGAATGGAGCTGCAAAAATCACATAAGAGCAATCATGGACATAAACAAGTTCCTGCAATTATTTCTCCATGCGCTCATTTGATGTCGCTGTTACCTGAAGTCAAGTTCTACCGCATAACATTCTTACTGTTTGTTCTCACTGCCGGCTAGAAACATTGAGGGTAAAGATTGCACCCTGGGATGGTGCGTGAACTATTCGGCGGCCTTCAGGAACTCACGAAATAAAACTGAAGGAAATTTTGGCATCCTTTACACCGCAGAGCTGCTTCACTGCCCTCTGTGGATACGCATTGAAAATGATCCGCGGATGAACGTATCTTCTCACTGAGAACGTACGCAAGTCCGTGAGAAATAGCATCGAACGAAAATCTGCCAATCCAACGACTTCGGAGGTCAACAGCCCTGGCAAATACGGTCTCTCACCTTGCACGGTTCAAGCCACTTCGACGGAGGCGGCCAGCTGGCTGGCACTGAGGTCAGCGGCACCGGTCGCTGGCGACTGACTCGGTGCTCCTTGGCAGCTGCTGAGGCGGTCTGCGATACCCCTCCCCGCTAACGATCAGGTGGGCCCGGGGCGCCTGCGCCGCCCCTGGCCCCTCCACCGCCACCGGAGCCGCCGCCGCCGGGCCCGCCCCGCCCGGCCGACGCACGCGCGCCAGTCATGGCGCCGATCAATACCGCTCCCCGGCGGCGGCGGAAATAGACGGACACTTGGACGACCCTGCGGGGAGGGGCCGTCAGGGGACGCTCCGGCCCGGCCGGCATTTCTCTGGCACGTCGGCCCGACGCCCGGGACGGGTCGGGGAGGGGCGTCCGTGACGGACCTGCCCCAGCCTGGGCCCGGAGCTCGGCCGCCGGCCGGGGAACCGTCGGCTCCGCGGCGCCTCCGGCCTCCGGCAGAACACTCGCCGACAGGGGGTCCGAGGCCGTCCTGGCAAGTTCGAGGTCGCACGACGAGACCTGTGGTCGATTCGTGTTTTGGAGAGGCGAAACGGTTTTCGGATTCTGGCGATGCCGTTGAATGAGCTTTGCTGCTGTTCCTGTGCTAATCTGACGCCCCAGTTACTGTCACCGACGTGAAGCCTCGGATTACGCGGTATGGCCTTTGTAAAGTAGGTGTAAGTTCCATGACCTTTCCGAGCGTTTTTGAACTAACATTCATTTGCGTCTTGTTCCAAGAGTTAATTCATACTACATCTGAGGCATAACGCGTTTTAAACAAACAGTCGTATCGTCGTTTTAATCACGCCGTTAGATAGGTTTGTACCTCACTCGAAGAGCGGTGGCTAAGTTTTTGTAATGTCACGTACTCACGTGATTACAGTACGTGATCACAGTACCAGCGTACTCACGAGGTGATTTTTCTGTGTTTACAAGCAGCGCACTCAGTCCTTTGATGTAACCCAACTGGTGAGCGATAGTCCTGTTTGGACAGTATTCGGCCCATTCCTCCGTTTCGGATGACGACCAGAGGGTGCCGTCCCATGAGCAGAAGAGGATGGGAGAACACCAAAGAACGAGATCCGCTGCTCAGATTTTTCGTCCAACAGTGGTGTGTCCATTAAAAATAGGACTTAGTTACCTCCATGAAATAAAGCATTGTGATTAATCACACGCAGTTTGAAGGCCAGCATAGCGTTTTGTACAGCTGCACAGAATGGAACTGCTGATGATAACGGCTTTGATGGAAGTATGATAAAATACGATGGCCTCAGGTGACGACGTAGCAATTTTTTTAACACCGCCTGTTGCCGGCCACGCCGCCGTTTCCACATCGCACTGTGGCCCGGCGGGGCGCGCGGACAGTACCCCGGCGCCAGGCGGGGCTTGGCAATGCTGACACAATCAAGTGATCGGCAAACACGGTTCGAGAAGGATATCTGAGGTATCGGTCAGCCGCAATCGGGCTCAGCCCGGTGCTGTCCGGCAGCAGATAGCGAAAGGTGGTCAGCACCAGAGGCGTAGGGACGATTTTAAACTTAGTGGAGCATGCTGTAGTTCAAAGAGAATTTTACCATGGAACACCACGGGCTAGGTTCACCGTATTTGGTGATGTTGCCACCCTGCCCTACATGTCCATATGGTCTGCCACACCCAGGAATAGGGCAAGACTGAGTTGTGTTGTCAGCTACTCGCAGCGCATGGGAAAATGCCGGAGAACGCCGCAGCGGGTGCCCAACGTGGCCTCATCTATCGGTGAACACTTGACAGACTTGAGCTCTTGAGCGAATGCGGACAAGCACAATAAAAACGAGCAAGTCCAACAAAACCTCGGCCTAGAATCACATAAGATATCGCGCCTGGGTGTTTCACGTTTAGAAGCTTGGGATCGAAGCATATTAGGCATGAAAACGTTTATAAACTGGGCTCAGCCGGAAGCACTTCGAGGCGACTTCTAACCAGGCAACACCATATGGCCGTGCTAAACGAGTATAGGAGATGTGCGTGGTCTGCTGCTAGGTTACATTGAAGAAAACATCTGTTTGGGATTGCTGGGAAAGAACGGTTAAGTTCTACTCTCGGATTAATGTGTCATGACCAAAACACCCTACGTTTAGGAAAGTAGTGCCTCATGGACATCGGCCAACTTCGATTCAGGAACTTTTTGGGCCCAGGAGACGGACACGCACTGACTACACAGATTAGTCATCCCCAGGAAGCAGCATTTGATGCCAATGCGTACTTTCCGGAGCCCCTGAAATTAAAAGCGATTACCACGACCTTATAATTACAAGCAGCTTTTACGAGAAATATTGTTTAAAAAAAATTATTAATAATAAGGTAACAAACGAAAGGAAACACAAACAAGGTGGAGGAATATCATATGATATCATCTTTTAAAGATTGTCTTCATGCACCGGATTAACTAAAAATGTTTTAAGATGTCTTCAGAACTTGTAGTTTTATTCCCAAGCAGTCATGACTGATGCCGCTGAAATGCTTGCGTGACGTATGCCTTAGAAAAGAAAAAGGAAGGAATAAACATGCGCCAGGGAGCTTGAATTTGGTAGAGAATTAAACAAAGCATTGGCTGCGCTTTACAAAAGAAAAAAAACTGTAACCTTGAGAGCGCAAAGAAGAGCAGGGCGTTCCGCTGCTCGGTGTGTGGCGCGCTGTTTGAAGGTATGTCTGGCGAGAAATAATAGAGGACTGTACATAGCCTGAGAACTGCTTTTAGTTTACGTCACTCCAGATATGATTAAGACCCGGTTTCAAACCGTTTTTCGCGTGGTTCATCATATGAGTCAAGAAATCTCGAGAATAGAGAGTTGGTTGGGTTCTCTTCGTTTTTTTTCCTTTGGTAGAGCGAATACATTTTTACTGTATGTATCTAAAGGAAGTGAGCTGCAAAGCAAGCACCACAAAAACTGCATGTATTAAACGATGCAATTGGGACAGTGCTTCGAAGGAAATGCAGCCTTCTGGTTCTTACGCTGAATCAGGAGCGGTGGAACCTCTGGAGACGGAGGGAGGAAGGGGGGGGGGGGTGCGACGTGATTTCATCATGTTTCTTTCCATGCAACACTATAGGATTCATGTTAAATGTTGCCTTAAGTCGGGGAACAGCTGCTCGTCCTCCGCACCTGCCCTGAATTGTATGAAAGCGGTTCCTACTGGAACTGCGACGATGTCGTGCATTGGAGACATTCTTTAGCTTAAAGCAGGTAGTCTGCATAATGTGGGTCTTCTGTATTACGTTTGGCTGGGACCGTTAAAAATCAGATGCCTGTTTTGCTGCTCTACCCATTCAGTTACTTGATTTGATTACCAACTCAGATAGACTGATTAACTGCTTAATTTACCTAGCGTTATTTTGGCTTCCTTCCGTCTTGACATGAAATTAGCCAAAATAACCTATTGTAACGATGAATGTAATGAATTTTGTAGTGTTCGTAAGTGAAGCAATTTTTTAAGCTGATGTTAGACGGTCTTGTTGTCAGGGGAAGGCCAAAGTACCCGCACATGGTTTCTCTTTTCGCGACTGCCAACTCAGCAATGTTTTTTTTTTGTCAGCAGGTCACAATGGCGGCCCCCGGGGCGGACCAGGGACCCGGCGGCTCGGCCCCGGGGATTGTACCCAAAGAGCTGCCGCCGGCCGCGCCTGCCTTATCGCCGACTGCCGACGCAGCCCCGCCGGTCCCACTGTCTCCGGATGTCGCCGCGGCCATCTGCTCCGAGCCTTCCCTCCGCAGCGCTGCGGCCAGGCAGGGCGAGGACGAAATCCCCATCCGAGTGGCGGCGAAAGACGGACCCCCTGGCTCGAGCTCCGCTGAGCACGGACCTAGCGACCATCGGACGCCTGTGGACGACGCGCCGGACGGGGCGACGGCCGAGGACGGAATGTCTGACGGGGCAGACGCGGACCGCACTGCAGACGGTCGGAAGGCCGACGACAGTGCGCTGGACGGACGGGCGGCTGAGGGCAGCGCGCCGGGCCGGGCGGCGGTCGAGGATGGCCGCTCGCTGGACGGCGCCGGGCGCGCCGGCGCCGCCGCGAGCCGACCGTGGCCGGCCGGCTCGCCGCCCGGCCTGGTGCTCTCGCTGCCGGACGTGCGCTGCTGCCGCCCGCAGCCGGAGCTGGGTGGCTCGGCGCCGGCCGCCGCCACGCCGCCGTCGCATGCGGCGGCGGCCGCCAGCTCGTCGCCGGCGACCGGCGAGGTGAGCCCGCCGGGCTGGGATCGGCTCCCCGCCGCCGGGTCTCCGGCCGCTCGCTGCTGTCCTGATCTTTGGACCGCGATGTTTTGGGACGCGGCGCCGCTGGCGAGCGCGCTCGCGAATCACGAGCTGCTGATGCGGCGTTTGGCGCGCTGTCAATTTCGCCCGTGGTCCATAGTCTGCTGCGTCCGGACGGTCTTCTGCCGTCTCATCTGTCGTTTCCGCCGTAACTGACAGTCTACCGCTGTTTCTGCTGTCACCGGTGACCGGCCGTTGCCTCCGCTGTGGCTGACGGCCGCCGTCTGTCCGCCAGAGTTCGGCGTCCCGGCTGTCGGCCGGCTCGGGGATCCGGCGCGCACCGCAGTCCACGGCGTCTCGCACCTCGCACGCCTCGCCGATGAGCAGCGTGGGCCCATTCTGCCGCATCTGCCATGAGGGTGCGTACGGCGCCTGCCCTGCCGGCACAGACACCGGTTTCCATGGCGTTAATGACAGCTGATTTCCTGCTACAAGCGAGAATGGGGGGCTGCTGATAGCTTTCTGTCGCCATAGCCACCTGGCAGTTGACTGTTGCAGGCGAGAGCCGCAAGCCGCTGATAATCAACCGGCTCTGCTGCAGTCGAGAGCTGAGAGTTGCTGATTTTCGTATCTCCCATATCTCTGCTCTAGGCGGGGCTGGAAGTTGGTGATCTTTATATCACTTGCCACCAGCTGTGATCAGCTGGTCTTCTGGTGCCAGCAAGAGCCAGGAGCTGCTGATCGTTATGTTTCGCGTACCCAGCTGATAACCAGCCTGCTATGCCGAAGGAGAGGGCGAGAACAAATGATCTTTATATCGCTTGGGACCAGCTGATGACGAGTAGGCTTTGTTGCAGACGTGAAGCGGGAGATGCTGATCGTTATGTGGCCCGTCGCCGGCTGATGCTCAGCCGTCTCTGCTGCAGGCGAGAGCCGGGAGCTGCTGATCTCGCCGTGCCGCTGTGCCGGCTCGGTCGGGCTCGTCCACGTCTCCTGCATCGAGAAGTGGCTGTCGGCGGCCAACAAGGACTCGTGCGAAATCTGCATGTACAAATACGTCACCGAGCGCCGGCCCAAGCCGCTCTTCGAGGTCCGTTCGGCGCCGGATGTGGGCCAGTTCCGGGCGTTGTGCCTGTGCCCGTGAGCGCCGGTTGAAGACGGCTGGTGATTAGAGTGGTTATGCGTTAATTGTGTTAAACGTCCGGTCGGTCGAGGCGCGTGAGCTTTCATATCTGACGCCGAGAAGCGGTCAGCAGGGAAACAGCTACTCTTGACTTAGTGCCCGGTGCTGCCGTCTCGATCTCCCGCCAAAGGCACCACTTGAGCTCTCAGCCTCCATTCTCTGCGCAGTTTCTCGTGCTGTTTCGTTCACAGTGGAGTATGGCATTGGCTACTCATGCTCGGCTGGCCTGGCTGCCGCCCATCGCTTGTCACGTGGCGCTGACGCTGTTACAGTGGCTGCTGAACCCCTCCAGCCCGGAGGACGCCAGGAACCTGCTCGGAGACGTCATCTGCTTCTTCCTGCTGACGGCGCTGGCCGTCATTGCCGCCTACCTCTGCCTCATGGGTCAGTCCGGTGCGATCGGCGGAGCGGTCGATCACGCTTGCGGCGGGCGTCGTGATAGTCATTAGCGCTGTGGGCTGTACTGATGCAGCGGATGTCACCGCCGTCCGCTGTACACCGGTTACCAGCAGCACCGCGCGGGGCTGGCTGGTGTAGGTTTGCCGTGTAGAATCGTAGCTGGGTTTGTTCCGGGCGTCATTTAACTTTTCTGAGCTGTCGGAGTTCACTGGTCAGATGTCTGCTTCCGGGACCTGTGTACTTTTCATGAGCGAATGAATCAAGACTGGGTTGAGAACAAATGCATAACCGTACAAGCATTCCAACGTTATGCCCAGTGCCGCCCATGCAAGTTTTTTTTGTTTGGAGTGATTAGTGGCATAATTAGAGGAGGTACCTGGCCTGCGGTAATAAGTTCGGCTTTACACAAAGGAGGCCGCAAAAGAAGAAAAAAGCATTTCCAGGTCAGAATGCTTGGTTTAATGATTATATGTAGCCCATTCACGCCAGTCAAAACGGGTCGTGCAAGTTAAGTTATTTTCAAAATTTTGCAAGTGTCATTAGTTTCTTATGCTGTCAGCGTATGCTTCATTTCTTTTGAAATGCTTGATTTTAAATAAACATTATGAAAAACATGCCTCGCCACCCATAAATTTTCGCGCATCCTGCCGTGTGCCTTTTCTCTTAATGTATTCATTTTATGTATCATTTTGTATGATACATAATGTATCATTTTAACTCTGGGACGCTTTCAGTACGTCTTGGCGACCAGAAGATGGTGACTAATATTTGCATTTTTATCCTTAATTTAAAACCGTCCTCATTTGTGCATGGTCTGCTGCACAGGTAGCGGAGTGAACCCGTTACATCTATTCGATTGAGCAAATCATTCGTTTTTTTCTTATATTTTCATGTTGGTGTTTTCACCGTGCCGTTTTGACGGGCCCGGCCTGTACCCGGTCTAATGACGTTACGCCGCGCCGCCTCGCAGGTGCGTCCCACTACCTGTCGTACAAGACGCAGTGGGAGGCGACCGGCCTGGTGGTGCTGGGCCTGCTCATATCGTCCATCTACTTCATCTGGCTGGTGGTCACGTGCCGGTGAGCGGACATTCCCAGTGTCGCGGTCTGGGAACGGTGCAGGGCTGGCGGTGCGGGGTCCGGTCGCTCACGGCGCGGCGCGTCGCGGACGCCGCCCGGCCGGAGTGGGTGTCAGCGGCTGGAAGCGGGGGAGAGCGCGGAGGACGGATGGACTGCTGTTTTGGTGGTCAGATCCGGATGTCGGATCCGGAGCCATGGGAGTCGCCACGCAAGGGAAGCCTGAAGTTTAAACAAATGATGTGGTAGGCCGTCTCGTGTTACCATTGATGAAGGCAGTTTCTCTCGTTCAGGCGAGGCCCGCCTCACGCAAACGTGGGGAGGAAAGGCACGAAAGCACCCTTCGTGCCACGTATATCGCCGTCATCACCCGGGGAGTAATTGCGCTTCGATGCGAATACCACATCTGGAGGTTTTTATGCAGCCAGTCGTAATGTGGCCTACATTGATCCCCGATTTATAATGAAGATGAGTTGTTTACGCGGAGCGACGGTTTACTTCCTTGTTTTGCGTTGCCTTGGCGAAGCGTAAAGGCAAACTCAACGGGGAAAATGACTTGAGCTGCTGATGCCGGCAACCAGCTATCCAGCCCCTTGAGAAAACTGAGAACGGTTATTTTCTGGCGGTCCTGATGGGCCGCTCGGTTGTGGCGCGGCCGGCTGCCCACCCAGGACGGCCGCTGACCGCGCTCCGACCGCCAGGTACCACTGGCGCGTCTGGCACGACTGGCGCCACACCCACCAGGACGTCCACCTGCTGGAGATGAAGCGGCGCTCCCACTCGACGCTCGAGCTCAACAACAACAGCCAGCGGCCGGCGGCCGGCGGCGGCTCCGGGCCCGCGCCGCTCCTCCCGCCCGTGCTCTGCCTCGGCTGCCAGGGCGGCTCCTACTCGTGCGCCCGCTGCTGCGCCTGCCCCCACCACGCCGTCCAGCTGGAGGCGGCCGCCGCCGACGATGACGTCTTCGAGGAGGGTGGCGCCCCGGCCGGCCTCCGTGGGCTGCCGGCCGACAACGGCGCGCCCGGCGGGCGCCGCGCCAAGTGATGGCGGCGTGACATCTAGCGTCGGAATGACCAATTCAGGCCTAGCAAATACTCGCTAGGTGGCCGGTATATTATCCCCTCTCAACGGCCGTGTACGATCGTTGGCTGGCTCAGCATGCGACGGATGAATTTCATTGCTGGGCCTAGCGGCGAGGATACAACCTCAGGTGCGTAAGATCCGCGCTAGATGGCGCTGTCCTGCTGCCAGAATCTCGACGCTTATAAATGTTTTTTGGCTAACCGGTATGATTTTGTTTTTCATGATTTCATTGTTGAACTTCTGAATATGCTTTCTTGTTGTGTTAATGCATGCTGCCGTTCGTTGTGACAAATTGCGAGTCGTGATGTTCATCAATACACCTGTTGTTTCTCAGTTTTGTTCTCAGGCGCGTCCAGCCTGAGTTTTTTCACCCCGTCTCGTCTCAGACCTCTGGTCACTCAAGCTCGATCGAACAGGGCTCACACCGGCTAAGCCTGAACAGAGCTGCATTGGTCGGGATAAAAGGTTTTAAAAAGTGTTGAATTCTCGCTGTTTTCCAGCGTAATCCACCAGCCTCGAGGTGTGAGGGGATTTCAGAGTACGTATGTAGCAGTGCAGGCCTCTTTTCCACCTGATCCGCAGTGCTGGAACGACCGAAGAAGTCTAACAAGCCAACCAATCGGCCATTTTTGCTGTGGCTAGGTAGAACTACAATCTGACTTTACAGCCGTGTGACTTTCAGACGTTACGCAGTCGCAGCAGTTCTTGATCGAGCACTCGCTGGAAAACTTTAGCTGCAATGGCTCTAAAACATGTAAACATGTTTTAGAGTTTCTTCGTAAGCTTCTGCATAAGTTCTCCGAAATTCTAAAGCCACTTATTTCTCCATGAAGTGGCTGCAGTCGTGGCTCGCGCGCTTTGTACAAAAAACTAAGTTTTTGTTTGTACAAAAAAGCTTGATTTTTGTTCGTAAGCGCACACCCTGCGTGACGGCTGAAAGCTCGCACCACCAACCCATTTCTCACCCAGTCTGGCTAGACGGGTCCCCATTCTGTCCTGCTCGCGTGAGCTTAAGGACTGGAGATACGGTCAATGTTATTGCTCCGCCATTTTGTTTTACTTCACTCTCGGACGGGCCGCATGACCGTCGCCAGGGCCTTCCGAGGACAAAGGCCTTTTGTTTTTGTTTTTGTTAGGGGGGCGACGTTTTCTGCACTTAACGTTTATATGCAACATTTTATTTGCATGACGTGTTTTACACAGACTTTTACGGCAACTAATGTTTCCCAGTGTACTGGACCGATTTTGACGAATCGGTACTCAAGTGAATGCTAGTGATTGTCTGAATTAAGTTATGCGGAACACATAAAATGTCTGTAACGCATGTGGGAGACAAAAAAGAGCAAAACGCCGTTCTTCGTAGCAAATGTTCATCTGCCTCCAACTCTCTTCTCCATTTTGGTTTTCATTAGCTTCGCGACATGTTAAACAGAGTAGCGATCGTTTGTGCTATGGTGATCACGAAAACAAGGAACAGTTATAAGCGCGCTTGTTTTTGTTGATTATTCTTGGTTTATTCTCCACATTACCAGTTCTCCAACGCAACACCAGCACTATTGACGAAGAGACATTTCCAAATTTGGTGTGGCAAGAACAACTTACAGGCTATTTCCTTCCATGCAACACCATCGGGCTAACGTCAAAAATTTTCACAGTTGGTGTGGCAGACGCCATACTTGCTATATGCTTCCATGACCAGCACTTTTTTACGTTGCCGTTCACGAAGTCGGTCTCCGGAGCCAGTGCCAAGGTTATGAATGTGGCGTTTTGGAGTCGTCAGTGGTGTAAGAGCTAATTCGAGACACAAACAAACATGGATGGTGCAAGCAATATGATGGGCACAAACGCCGAAGCGCAGTTCTTAATTACTGCGTGGTCAGACAACCAAACAAATGGAAACGGTCTAGTCTTTCGCCTGCAAGTTACTGTTTTTGCAACTGGCTCCGACCAGACCGTTTCACTTGTCGAACTCCGCCGTACGTGTTCGCCTCATGGATGTCATCATGAAACTGAAATCAGTTAATTACGTCGTTTGTTGATTAAACTGAAATCAGTTAGTCGTTTATCTCGAACCGAGAAAATTTCGTGACGCGAAGAAACCTCGATCGTCAATTACGATCCAGGTTTCCAACCAGTTGCAGCAAAGCGTTGGATGGCAGCGTCTCCTTACGAAGTTACCTGTATCCTCCCAAACAATTTGTTTAGGCCGGACTGATGCTCAGTTTGCATGTATGTAAGTACCATTAAAATCATGAGATTGTGAAACGATGGCCTCCGATGTCGACAAGTCACTGATGCATTTGAAAAGATCACAGCTGCCTCGGCTTGCTCCTGGAAGCGTCTGGACCCGCGTGCGGCCGTATGGAACGCCACATTCTGGAGGATCTGTAAACAAAAACTGCGAAGTCACCAGATGCCAGCGCAGCATGTCCGACTTGGACCGCGGGAAAGCCACGGGATGGGCGGGAATCGAACCGTGCGAAAACCGAGCTGAAGTGCATTGCCGGTGTAACTGGTTCGAGAAAGGAAGCCCATCAACAGCGGCTCTTGCAGGGAGCTTAGCCACCAAGTGGTCGACCGTAAGGCGGCAAGCCATTCGTGATAACCCATTAACAGTAACGATAACGCGGAACCCCTCTGGCCTCAGGCGCCGGAAATGGGTAATGAATATGCAAATGCGTCGGTCATTGAATTCATGCACTGAAGGTGAGATTAGACGAACGTAACCAAATTCTGGATTGTAGTCATGAATATTCGGCATATTGCCTCCGTCACATGCATTCTTCGTACAGAGTTTGGGCCTATGGGATTCCTGATTGTCATGAGATGATCTGATGCTTCTAATTATTGTTTTACACAAGCATGGTTATGCAAGTGTCTACCAAAGGAAACGGTGGCGCCTGAGCTCGAATTCATGGCCTAATTACTGGACCAATATATTACTTCTTGCCTGTCAGAAATGACCCACGTTAGGGTCAGAAATACTTCTCATTTGCATTAACATTCGCCGGGATTTGAGCCTGCCATCTTCCGGAGTGAAACCGGTGGGGGTTTCTCTCATCGCTCTGTGAACTAAATGCGGCTCGTACCGATACTAAGCTAAGTGATAAGATTGGTACCTAGTGCCATGCGAGCCACATTCTCGGTCTTTCCGATTCTCCAGTTCGGCCGGTGTTGATGACCATTGCATTGTCCCATGGTGGTCTGTGAACTCCCTCGTACCGTTTACTCTGCCCCCCCCCGGCTAATCGCACCCCCTCGGAGGGCGGCTCATTTATGTTCTTGCTGTGCGGCTTACGGTGGCCGACCAAATTCATCTTGATGCCATTTACCGCGAGTGCATTTAGTGATGACGGCCGTCACCTTGACCTGGTCAGGATTTGCCTTTAAGGGCGTGCACGCGCTCAGGATGTCATACGAGCCGGTCGAGAGGAGTCACATTAACTCGTGATCACAGGAAAAACACTAAAGAAACTTTGGAGAGCTGTGAATAACACTTGACCCTTCCATGTCATTGACTTCGCTGCCGTGGTAATTTCCAGTCACCTTAAACTGCTTCACGTATCTGACGCCCGACGGGATTGGCGCCTCACAAGCCATCGTCGATTATTTGACGCACACCTTGTCAACACGGCGCCCGCTCAGCTGGTGCGGGCAGCCTGTGGGCCCTGACTCACTCCTGCTAACATGCCCGTCCGCACGCCACCACCACGCGGCGGGTCCGTCCCTCGCGCCTCACTGCCATTCGTACGACTGCCGAACGGCGCTCGCATGCGTCCCCTGGCGCCCTCAGCCCCAGCTCCCGGAGGCGGTGAGTTGTTCAAGTCGGGTAGTTGCAGCGGAGCGTTGAGGGCACGGATGCGTGAGATGAGTGCTCTTGTTGAGTGCACGCGGCATTGTTGCTTGTTTTATTTTTCCAGACGTAAAAGCCGCGGGTCTATGAAGCGTCTGGTAATGTGCAATGCAATGCAGCGCAATATAAGTGACGACATTCACCGGTCCAAAACCCTTGCGCAAATGATATTTGGCACATCTGCCTCCATCTGAACCGGTCGCGACAACTCTGAAAAGGCCATATCCGGACGAAAATGGCTCCGAGGACTGACCTGAAACTAAGGACTGTCCTCTGGCAGAGGCTGAATTGCTTTCTGCTCAGCACTATCGGGAAGAGCCATCATTCCAGTGGTGTTTGCTGGCAACAAGCGTCCCTATCGCCGCAAACGTGACAGTGCGTATCTATCCATACTGCCTCAGGTCAAGGCTAGACGATAACCTCTGTCGTTTAAATACCTTCCGTGGTCTTTAGCATTCGGCCTTCCATGTGATTCGGTCGTGACGATTTGCGCGAATCGTTTTTACGGCAAAAAGGCGTAGACCTTACGGCAAGGTCAGGCCCGTCATTCGAAGTGAAATCTGAACCCATTGTTGACGCTTCTTTCCCGAGAGGCGTCTGATCGTGAAGCGGCGTTTACAAAGTCGACAGGGTCTGAGCCACAGTTTAGGCAATTTCGTTCCACACATTCCATAGAACTAATGTTAAAATGATCCAGAGTTGGTAAGGCCGTCATCAAACTGGCAAGGTCGTCTCCCTACCGGTGCCATCAGCTGCTAAACGTGTGTTTGATTCACGTCGATAACTTGTTAAGGAGGTTTCTGCGGTTCGAACGGAAATTGTCCCAGAAGTCTTCACTGCGAAACGTCAGTCAGGCAATTATTTTCAAATGATCAAATCCTCTGCGCCGCCCTCAGAAGGCCTGTGGCCCATCGTGGGCACTCAAAGGATTACCACGTTTGAGCTGGTTGTGAAGGCTTGCGGAAATCGTAATCAGGACAGAATAGCAGTACTGGCTGTTGTTTGATTCTGGCCTAAGGTCAAATGAGGCCACATGACTGGTGCTAAATTTCAGCACCGTCGAATGCCTCGTCTCGTGATCTGGGCGGCGCTTGGCGTCTGCAGTTTGGCTAATTCATGCGTTCTCTATCGTCATCAGGGATCATCGAAATCTTTTTAAAAGGCATTCCAATTCATTCCCGAATCCTTGGAACCAAAATGAACACAATTCAATCTCAATCCTCACAGAACCGACAGGTTTGCAATCCGTCCGCAAACCAATCCGATCTTGGAATCGTTCATTTTCGCTGAAACAGCCACAGGAATACTCACGATGGTGTCCATTCAGGGTGTCGATTTATATTCTTTCGACGGGGCCCTGGCCCACCCAATGCTCCTTTGGGCCCCTCCAATATTTTCTGCCAATTTTAAAGAGAACTGGGCAAAAATAATGAAACAAACGTCCGCAATAGATAAAAGATAGATAGAAAGTATAGAATAAGGCAGAAAGTGTTGTATCTATCTATCTTTCTATTCTCTGTATATAAATACATATACTTAAATACATGGGATATATGCGATTTTTATTTGAAAAATAGTAATAAAACTAAAAAAATAAAGTGGGCTAAATCTACTGAGAAACCTACATTTGGGGGAGGCTAGGTTGTCGGACCCACAGCTGGGCCCACCCAATCATTTGCGGAAATTGACGCCCCTGTTTGTGAAGGGGGCTGATCGTCAACCCTCGTACCACAAACTTAGACCCTTTTATAAATTAAGACTTTTTGAGGATGCCTTCAGTAACATTGGGAAGGCCATTCTCTCATATCCCTCTTCCCTCATAATTAAGCAGTTTGTTTGGATTCAGGAAAACATGATCTCACGTTTCACGCAGTTCCTTATGTTGCGGCCAGTTATTACCTTCTTGAATACGTTGGATCTGTAGACGGGGAAAGGGGCAGAGGAAATATGTTTCCCAACTTCTGATGGGGGGGGGGGGCAGTCTCTCCAATGTTTTGGCAAGGCCTGCCAGCACGGCCGGCTCCGAGAGAAGTTTCTGTGCTCTGAGGCGCTTGAAAACCTTGTTACGCAGCACCACTGGCTAATGCGGACAGAGCTCGCCAGCTGTGCTCCATGGCGTAGCCAGGATTCGGTCCAGGAGGGAGAAAACTCAGGTTTATATCCCCCACCACCGAATCAGGAAAATGTTCAAAATTCATGGGCCCGTCGGAAATATACGCGAATTGTAAAAAATGGCAGTTTGCATACCTTTCCTGTGGTGTTACAATGACGGCCACACGTGACGAGATGAGTGAATGGAAGGGTTCTCGCTAGCCTTGCGAACAGATTGGATTCGATTCTCGATCGCAAAGTCGGGTTTTGTTATTACTCCTGAATGCCTTTTACTTCCGTCCCTTTCCTCTCTCTCATTGGCAGGCTGACCTTCGACCTGGAAGGATGACCCGAACTGGCATCAGTAGCGGGTCGGCGATCGCTGGGCAGTCAGCCTCCCAACTCGCTCTCGTGCGCGTCCGATCAGGACTAGGTACTCTCTGACACGCAGGGAATAAGGAACTGCCCACTATCACGACCACAGCTATTGCGCATGCGCAGATCGACAGCAAGTTAACATTCCATCTGCAGTCATGGCTGGAGGTTTCCGAAAATTGTTGGGAATTTCACATAGGATTTCAGAGCGTTTTTTACGGTTATGCCATAGGTCCAATGCTAAAATCCATCAACATTGTGGGGGGATCCGTCTCCCGGGATTATCAGCCTTGCGTACAATCACTAAAAAAAATTGCAATCCAGCATTGCAAATCCTGCAATCCAAATCCTGGTGATCCCTGGTCGTTACGTACCTATGTCGCCACGGGTGATGCCACGGATGTCATCACGGCTATCGCGTCGTCGAGAATTTGGCAGAGGTTCCGCCGGCCGAATTCGCGCAACTTTCAGGACGATGCCTTTCGTAACAGCGTCCGGGTGGTGTTTCAAAGTCCGGGAGGCGACGGATGTCTGTTGATGTCCAGTGCACTCAGGTCTGGAAGCCGCACCCTGCTTGCCGTACTCGGAGTTAAAAACAGGCAGTCTTTTGCCGTTAACATGTGGGGCGGATGTAGTTCTTAGACTGCTCAGGTGAGTGAGATGCGACCCTGCATTCTTTTGACGTTCTCAGGTGATGTCTGCGCCATCGACACACCATAGCCGCAGTGCAGATACAGTGAAACGGATTTAAGCGTTAGATATTCGAGGCGATCCGTTCGTAGACATTGCAGTCACTGGTGACAATGGTGAATCCATGCGTGATACTCCCGCTGAAAGAAGGCCTTAGCTACTTGTTCTGCTAGATGGGTACGTCCCTCTGGAAGACTTGTCACACACAACGCGAAGAGCACTATGTGAGATCGGCACGCGAAGGGCTAGTGCTGAGTTCGGCACAACCCTCAGAATGGTGTCACACACAACACGAAGAGCATTGTGTTAGTGGTGAGATCAACACTGTCCTCAGAATGGTCGTCGATGTGGCTGGAATGAACCAGTTTTGTAGTACATGACCCCAAGGATGATCAAAGGAATACACAGAAATTGGCAAGGGGCAACGAAACGGTTTTCAGGTACAACGCGGGCCCAAAAGATGTTCGAAGGAATATCAGAAATACCAAAGGACCTGATGGGTAATCAAAAGTCATTTAAATGTAATCCTAAAGGATCATGAGGAGTGTCCCTGGATTATTACCGCACGGACGCCACCTATGACTGCGCGCCAGACTTGCGCAGAATTCAGAACCGAGTCAGAAACGGATCATGAATGGTGCCATTTCTCGCGAGTCATGAGACTAACCAGAGTCAGCAAGCTTTGAGCCAGAGTCGAGAGTCGAATCATGCCTGAAAAATTCCGCTTCGAGTCCGGGTTGAATCGAGCCACTGGGCTTTGGGCCAGAATCGAACTGCTTGTTGAGTGTCCGGATCAATCGCAGGCTTCCTCCGCACGCCCTGCTTTGGGCCCAATGTGCCTCTGGTCTGCTGGGCCTTCTGAAGCACAAAGTCTCGAGGAGCCCGACACGCGCGGACTGTGACACGAATGTCACAGTCCGACACGAGGCTCAGCCTCATACGCCGCCTTGCGTCACGCCACTCGCCGCAGCAGCTCCAGGGGTTGTTCGTTAGGCACCCTGGCCTCGGTTTCGCCACAGTTTCCTTTGATCGCAATGTTAGCCTACGTCAGTGGCGCGTGCAAGCCCGGGTCCGACGCAGGGAAGAAACGCTGATCAAGGAGGTCGATCGGTGGCACCATTCGTCCGAACACAAGCAAGCTATGCGGCCCCGCGCGCAGCGTGAATCAGGCACGTGAGCTGTCACTTCACTAGGCCGACGACGCGCAGTGCGAATTCAAACGATTCGCCTCACACCGGCTGAAATTCTCCCGGTCACCTGAACCCAAGGCGCGTGTCGCGTGTCGTTAACCCAAGTATTTCGCACAATCCTGTCGGCGCCTTTCTCCCGGGAAGCCGCCCACAGGCGAGCGCCAACTTAAGACGCCGTCAATTCCGTTGGCGGGCTGCTCGAGAGGCCCAGTCGGCGGGGGCGGGCCCGCCGTGCCTCAGTAGCGTCAGTGCGACGGTCGGTGTTGGTTCGCGCGTCGCTTGCCCACGAGGTGGGAAGCCACGAACGGGCCCTCGGGATCGGTGCTGGGAGTGGTGCGGTCGCGCGCGGTTCGTGTCGAACCTGAGTCGCGGCTGCTCCGCGAGTGTCGACGTCGCGCACGGCGGCGCTCGTGCAGCGACAATCCTGGGCGGCGTCTGCCCTTCTGCCCGGCCGGGCGGCGGCCGCTCCGCCGCCGCAGCGCTGGATAGCTGCCTGGTCTCGGAGCTCGGCAGCCGCCCTCCCGTCGCCCCGCGGTCGGCTCGCCGACTCGACCGGCCCCCGCCGCCGGCCGGCGGACGCGGCTCGGCTCCCGTCGCCGACGATGCGGCGCTCGGCCGGCCGCCGTCTGCGCCGTCGGCACGTGGGCGCCGCGTCCGGCGCCCGATAATTGCCGGAATCGGCGCGGCCGCCGGCGCCGACAGCCGGCCGTGGCGGCCGTTCGGCCGGCCCGCCGCCCAGCCTGCGCCTGCAGCGCCACGCAGCCAAGGTAAGCCGGTCCCCCGCGCCCGCACGGGCGTGCGCACTGACCGACCCGTCTCCAGGCGCCACCCAACGGCTGCCAGTCACGGGGGGGGGGGCGCCGTGGGCGGGCGACGCCAAATTGGATGAAACGGCCGCCAGCCCAGGCTAGGTCACAGGACCATCATGCCGCTTTGGCTGGGTCACAGCACCATCACGCCGCTTTGTGTGCTCGTTGGGTGTTGGACGCACAACCTCGTGGGTTCAAGCGTCCGTGCCGTGAGTCAGGTGTCGCGTCGGCTTCAGTCAGTCGTCTGTCAGGACGCGGGGTTAGGAGTCGCCAGGCGAGGTCTCACGGTTTTCCGGCTGTGTTACACGACCAGCAATCTGGGTCACATGTCACCTTGCTAGATCAGACGTTCGCCAGACGGGCTGGACGGTCACGACTACGGGGAAAAGATTTAACGGTTGATATTGCGGCAAGAGCCACATTCCCAACTCGTGTTCTGGTTTTTCACTTTTCTGACGAACGTATGTAGTCGTTTTTAAGGCACCAACGAGGAGAAAGCTGAAGTTTCACTCGAGCAGGCGCGTACGTTTTTCTGCGCATTTTTATGGACCGCCGTTTGGGTACGAATCGCAGAGCAGTCCTGCTCGTGACAGTCATCGTCTCTCCTCGCTAAACGTTCTCTCCTCTCCTTGCTAAATCCCGGTAGCAATTTAGCTACCGGGATTTAGCAAGGCTTAGCTCCTTGCTAAATCGCTTTAATGTATACATCACTTATCGTCCTCTCCGGGGCGTATATAATGTAGAAATACAGAAATCAAGCGAATTTACGAACCAGTTGTATGCCGTGATCGGTGGGCCCAACGACGCCTTTTTTGACGAAACGATGCACGATTTTGACGAACGAACGATTTTGACGCCTCTTAGCCGAAATTTAGCTTGTTTCTGGAGCAAATCTGAAACGTCTCCATGTCGCGCTCGTGGCGTTCTCGCCATTTCGCCTCCGTGCCCAGCGCGCAGGCAGCGCCGCCTCGCCGCCGGCCGGCAGGCGGCGTCGGAGGCTGCCGGCGGCCTGCGCCGGACGGCGGCGAACGAGGCGGCGCCTGGCCCTGACGAACGACGCCCGGCCGCAGGCGGGCCCGCTGTCGGCGGCCGAACGTGACGCCGGGTCGCCGGGGCCGGGATCGGCTCGTCGGTAGGCAATCGGGGTCGTCGGGCACCGCCGCCGGCAAACAGGACACCAGATGGCGGATCGCCTCGGGGAGGCGCTCGAGCGCGGCCGACCGCGCCGACCGCGCGTTCTAGCCGCGGGCGAGGGTGTTCGACGCTGAACTGTCACTCTCAGCCGTAGCAGGTCTGCCCTGAGCTACCAGTCTCACGTCGAGCGTGCAGAAAATGTTCCCACGTTTTAATTTCCTCCAGGGCTTTAAACAACCTCGTAACATTGGACGTCCGGTTAAGAGCATGCGTTCGTTAAAGTTAGGAAGGTGTTGGGCCGGATTTCCCGGGGAGCTCAGTCGGGAAATCTTCCTGAGGGCGCTACACTAGGAAGGTTTCATCGTGTCTGCGGCGTGACCGGCACTTGCGCTAAAACTTTCTTGTGGTCTGAGGCGTCTCCACGTCTCGGTTCGGGCATCGTTCCCGTGTTTTGGCCTTCCTACATCCCGCATCCGACAGTGAACGGATGTTTTGGCCCTGCGGGCACCCCGTGATCCAACGAGAGCTCGTTGTGTTGTTTCGACGTCTCTTGCTCTAACTAGAGACGGATGTGCAAACCTTCCTGACGCCCCATAATACGACAAGGGTGCTACGGTCTTTCGTACATCCCGTGCGTCGGCAGAGACCGATGTGTTTGGCTTCCTGACATTTCGCACCCGGCAAGAGGCCGATTTTCCGGTGTTCCTTACATCCCGTGCTCCGACAAGGATCGATGTTTTGGTCTTCCGTACATCCCGTATTCGCACGAGGGAGTGATACGGCGGCCTTCCATACGTCCCTTGCAGACAGAGCACTCTGACGTTACGCTGGCCGTGCCGGACTGAACGGAACAAACAGAAATGGGGCATGTAAACGAGCCCCTGGCGTGATGCCATGCTCCCTGGGGTTCGATCAGCGTTCGAGAGTGAGACCGCACCAGGCACGTCGGAGCGGTAACGGCCAGCACGCGTCGTCCTGATACCGGCCCGCTCAGGTCACGCTGTTAACAGCCTGTAATGTGTCTCCGAGTTCTGCGTAACACCGGACGCCGGTCCGGCTGTCACCTTGACACCAATCTGGGCAAGTCACAGCCAGCAGGACGCCAGGTTATGCGTTGACGTCCAGCTACCGACACTGGCCGTGTGTGCTGTCCCAGTGTCTTCGGAACCTGAAGTGTTGTGACTGAACCGACCATGGGGACGCAGCGCCGGGGCGCCGGTGTGGCGTTGGCCGGACCGGCCCGCTCTCACCGGCTCACAGCCCGACACGAGACGCTCTCGATGTCGCAATCGACGGCCGCGGACTGCGCGGCCAGTGTTGCCGGTACGCTCGCCGGTGGCGTGTGCCGTTCTGCGGCCGCTGCCTTGGAACTGCGGCGCCGGCGAGTCGCCCGTACGGCCGCAGACGGGGCGGATCGTCCCGCTGATGGGTGCAGGAGACAGGCGGCCGGGGCGGTGTCAGGTCGGCGGCGGCGTCCGTGCCGGGCTCACCGGCTCCCGGTCCTATCGAGCAGCGCTGCACCTTCAACTCCAGCCGTCTCAGCTGGTAAGCTCCGGCAGCGTGTTGTCGCATAGCAGCACTGTCGTAAACCCGACATCAAAGCAGTGAAGCTGGGTAGGCTGGAGATTCGTCGGACCGCGAGCTGGTGGACGAAGCCACTCCCGGACGATTACCCGGCATCCGCGCCGCCCACTGCCGCGGCGCCGGACGGATCTCGGCAAGGGCGGATCTCAGCAGATCCCGCCGCCTCCGGGCCCGGTTCACGATCACGGTTTGGACACGACCGCGGTTTGGACACGGAGAGTCGCCGGGTGGCGGGGCGGACGGGACGGGCTCTGCGCGACGCCGGTGGGGCGGGAAGATGTGGATGACGCTGGTCGCGCCCGGTGTTTGGGTGTCGTCCAGGCGGTCTGGCAGACGTCGTTGGTATGCTGGGAACTCTGCCCACCGGAAATTGGCCCCGGGACCGTTCCGCCACTGCAGTGACGTCCACTCAATTCTCACTACGCCTGTCCGTCGGGAAATTCCGCAAGCAACGGCTGGAAGGAGCTCCATGAGTCGTATTTCAGAATGGTTGCGCCATTGTTATGATAAGGCTCAGTGGTAATACCGCTTCTGGATGGAACGGCCGAAGCCCAGGCGACATCGCGCTTACAGAGCGGCGTTCTGTCCATGAGCGGGATGTTTCCTTGGTGCCGATTAGAGGAATTCCAAGATTTCTGGTGCACCCATTACATGCAGTCTGTCATCAGTTCATTAACACTATGCGCGTCCTTTGGCGCTTCAACCACGCCTCTGACTAGAACAGGTAGCTACGGAGGACGGCTTTGCCTTCGTTTTGCTGCCGGTCTGGCTGCGTCCTTGCGTCGTCAGTACGGAAAGCAGGGAATTCCGTCGTGTTTGCCGCGTACGCGTACGATCGCGGACCGTTCGGTTGTGGCCATCGTCGTCGCCGTCGTCGGCGACGACATTCCCCTGAGTGCCGCAGATTGTAGGCCCCTTCGCGCGTCACTTTCGCCTTGGTTGTAACCGCGGGGGCATGGGGTCCCGTCCAATTTTGGCAAAGTGGGTTTCCCGCCAATAGTGGTCGTAAAGTGAATGTTTTTCGCAGTTGCGTGTTGAAAATAAAAGTTATTGGGCCAGATTGTCCATGCCCAGATTCTGGTTTGCCATCCACCCAGTTTCTGGAACGTGGCTACACCCATGGCCATCGCCGTCACGTGGGGAAAGGAATCCCCTGGGGGCAGAGACACGGATTCCGGAAATGCCTCAGAGCTGCGCCAAGCGCTCTAGGAGAACGTCCCCAGCAGAAGAAGCTCCAGAGCGCCGCGGGATGAGGCCCGGTCAGATACGGTGGAGCGGGATCGGCGATAGTGGTGACGGAGGCGGAGACGAGAGGGGGGGGGGGAGGTAGCTACCCGCGAGTGATGCCCTGAGTGCGTCAGGGGTACGGTCGATGCGGACTCATCTCACGATTACAGTGCCCCAGGTCAGTGGCCGCAGAATGATGCGTCGCAATTAGCGGGTTTTCCGTGCTTTTTCCCGGATCCGCGCTGGCGCAGTTGGCAAAAGTTGGCCGCAGAGTGCCCCGCCTGTTAGTCATCGCGCCCTGAGTCGGAAATCGCTGTGCCCGCGTCATAATGTTCGCTCGTTAGGGGTGTCGTGGTGCTCGTTCGTTACAAGATGTTAGGTTCCTTGGACGTTGCGGTGCTCGGTAGAAGTCAGTACGCTCTCGCAGGTCTTTCCATCTTTCGGAAAGTGTTCTTTGCGTTTGAACTCGCTTCGCTCGTTGCAGACCGCCTCGTTGGTTGGACGGAGCTGCGCCATCGATGGAAAAAACCCCGTTCCTTCACGTCGGACCGCTGAAGGTCGATTATAAACCAGTTCGGCTCGAGACACGGACAGAATAGTTATGAACTCAGCGAGCGATGGTGTTTTGTCTCCAAGACTGCCTCCGTAAAACATTTCATGCGGCCGCAGCCTAGCCCCATGCTGGGGTCGGCTCAGGAGCGATGCCTCTTGAATAGCGATTACGCTGTTCTGGCTGGGATTGGGCGCTGTAGAACGACTGTTGGGTGACGCGTAGCCGTCGCTTTGTCTCGGAACAATGCGTGCTTATGTCCAGTGATGGGAAGGCTGTTCCGAAAATGTGATTCCTGCCAGCTGATAACATCAAACCGTTATTTTTTATATGAATTTTGTTGGCGGACCGACGGACACAGATCCTCCAGATTTGAATGCAGGACTCTTAGCTCTTCCAGATAGGTTTCTGAAGGCTAATCATGTAGGTCATTATCATCTTCTGCAGGGGTGGCCTGAGCTGACCTTGTACTGGTAGGTAACCCAGCTGACTACACGAATGCGTTTTTTTTTGTCGCAGGTACTTCTGCACCCCTGCCTGTTGGTGCGGACCAAATTTTAGTTGAGTAACCAAAATTCGCAACGTTGTCTTGCTTGGCTATCCATCCCGCATGCAGTGCTGACAGTGCTTTATCACATGAAAGTCAGTGCGTGAAACTTGTTCGGTATTTTGCCGGTTATGTTATCAATATGGTACATGATGTACTTTTTTTTTTTGGACGTTTGGGTCAATATAATTTCCAGCCGTCGTCGCATGTTGAAGTAAGGAAGAGAATAATTTTATGGGTAGTCGCCATAGCTTTACTACGCGGTCAGTGGTAGGCGAGGATCAGTCTGAGAAATAATAACACAACGCAATCTGTCACGCCAATAGCATTCCGTGTGACTAGATCAGCACGTTTGTTAACCTTACACGTCACGACGCAACAGGGCAGGCCAATGCTCTCTACGAACTCCACAGTTGGTAGGTTAGGGCGGCGTGTATCTTGATAATGATGCCCATCGTGACTTGAAATAAGCGTATCACTCATTCTACGCGGATAAAAACGTGGAGCGTCATAGATGGGAGATCCGTCTGATCGAGAGAATAATTGACCCCGGGTAGGACGTAACGAGCATGAGGCGGGGCTAGGTTGACGTGACCTTCGTAGCAGGTTGGGACGGCTTTCGGCCGGCTGTACCAGCCAGATTTGCTTTTCTACCTCCATGTTCTTGCAAAAGCATGGTTGCCTGTGTGTAGCTGAGCTTTGTGACCGTGAGCGACTTTCTGAGTTTGAAACTGGAGCAACAGATGCGCGTCTTCTGCTTTTCCTGTTTCTAATGAATCCGCATATTCTCTGTTTTCGCCTTGTTTCGTATCAGCGAACCAGCTCTCAGCTCGCCGTTGACATGACTGGATCATTGCCGTCGGTCGCGTCGGGCTCGGAAAGGGCGCCGCCACGGCTCGGTCACGTGGCGCCGCGGTGTGAACACGTGGCGCGCCGGTCGCGACGCGTTCCTACCGCCGAGCGGCGCGGCTGCAGGCCCCAGACACGCTGACCCCAGTGGTCCGGCTGCGGCGGCAGGTGCAACGCGACCGTTGCAGCGGGAGAAGGCCCCCGCTGCGTCTCCCCGGCGCCCCTGCATTTCTCGACTGGTGCAGAGGCCGTGCCTCCATTGTGGCCTCCGAGGTGTGGGGCTCCTCTTCCCCTCCGCGGCCGACTCTGCCAGACGTGAGATGATCCTTCTGTCTCGGCAGGATCCCGCCGCCAGTGCGCAGCACGCCGGGCGACGCTGCCCGCCGGCCTCCCGGACGCTGTATGGATTGGCCGGCGGCGCGGGGAGGCCGCCGCGGCCCGCGGCTCCGCCGCCGCCGCCGCCGCCGGCGCAAAAAACCGCCGCCTGCGTCGCCGCGGCCCGAGCGAAACTGCGCAGCAGACGGAGGCGCGCCCGGCCGGCGGCGGTGGCGGCGGCCGGCCACGCCGCGGCGGCCACCGCCCGCTGGCAGTTCCCCCTGACTTTGGTGTTTTTGGAGTTATGAAGGCAAGAAGGGCTCAGCTGCGAAGCTGCTCATATTTGCCAGAGTCCGCCGTTTTGTACGGAATTATTGGTCACAGCAACATCAGTTTGGGTTTATTTGGATCAACCTAGATATAGTAGCGTGGATCTTTGTCACAAAGGTCATTGCAGAGTTGCATAGGCAAGGTTAATCTTTGGACACTTAATAACGTAGTTATCGTGTAATGAGTAATGGTGATTGTTTTTTCTCTAGGATGAGAAAAGATGTGGTGTGCACATTGTCTCAAACTGAACCATGGCAGACAGAAATTTTCATATAATTATCTGGATATGGATTATCAAATAATAATCCATGTTTTCCTTGCTCCAATGTCTATCACACTAAAAAATGGGGCGTGGAGATAAATTACAGGAATTTCGCCCGAAGATTCCCATGTCATTAACATCTGCACGGTTCTTTTGTGTTCTTTTGTTACTGTGAAAGGGTTCGATCGAAATGATGATCGTTCAGAAGGTATGCAATGTTTACGTCACGTACTCTTCAAGGCTGCCCTGCGTTGCGTCATGATTTTTAGGCGTCTGGCCGTCGACAAAGTTTGATATGACGCTGATGACGGTGATGACAAAATGAAGCCCTTCAGAAATTCTTGGGTGCGCGCCGTTTGATATCTATTCGTTGCTCTCTTTTAGGGCAACGCAAGGTCATAATCCGCTTTGGCGAGATGAAGGAAGTCTGACGAGGTTCAGATCGCCTCCGTGATGAGCACGCTCCCCGCCGCTCGTTAATTAAATTGCTCAGTCTCCCACGCGCATCGATCCAGCCGTGCTTCCTTCCGGCGGAACAAATTATCTGGAGCTTCGCCTGTGATGCGCATGGACAGGGGCCACGTGCCACGTGCTGACATGACGTAGCACCATTCCGGAGGCCGCTGGAATCTTTCATGTACTGAAATGGCCACTTATTCCGAGAAGACGTCATTTCACGTGGAATGAGACGCAACAGCGCATTTTAAAACACTTCCTCGAGCTCCACGTGCAGCACAGCGTCCGTTGCGCGACGAACCGGTATTGTGACGATGTGGCGGGTCCAGTCAGTGGCAGCTCACGCCTTATCCTCCAGACGCCGCGTACTGGCCCTTGCAACATGCACCCACAGCAGCAGAATGCTGTTCTGTCATTTGTCCCGTTTGTGCGCAAAAGCAGCAAGTCTCTGTCTGCATTCACTTTTCTGCATGTTGATGAAGGACACATGCTGTATCAAACTCAAGCATTCCAATCAGAGGCGTTCTCGATGCTTTGCACGTTGTTAATAATGCGTCGTAATTAAAATCCCGACATTCTGGGGAGCTCTCGGAAAAAGTGCTCGGTGTGTTCACCTGCTTTTCGAAATTGGACAACTCATAGTGAAGTTTGGTCTCTATGACGCGTCCACGGGAACGACGGACGTGCCCCCGCGTGCGTCTCCTTGGATTTGCTCCTTACCAAAACACATATTTGGCCCACCAGTCATGCGTTATGTAATCAGTAGCGCAAGGACGCCTTTGTGACTCGGTTTTGCGCAGGACAGAGCTGCCCGTTTGGCTGTGTGGTGTGGTGGGTTTTTGTGTACGTCTGTCCGGTTCTGTCTTCATCCTGCGCATACATGTGCAGGGATAGGCACTCATGTATGGTTGAGGTTGTGGTTTTGGTTGGTTATGGTTCTGGTATGGTTGAGAACTTCCGGCGTAAGAAGGGTCGATGCATTTGCGATTGTGAACTTGATGTCTTTGTGCTGCTTAGAACACTCGGCGACTATAACTGAACAGGGTATCTTCTTACATTTGCCGGTGGATATAGATGGACAAGGCATGCTATGTGGACAAGGGCACATAGTCTCAATACATGGTTGTTACTCGGCGCTCGTCCGTTAACGAGAACTGCAGTTTTGGTAGGGCAGAGGCAGCGACACCTGAAATTTATCCATGCCGAGCGGAGCACTGTGACAAAAGACAGACGGCGTCATAAAGTGCTTCCGTCATGCCGTGATAGACGGAACCGGACTAATTTTCTTTCGTCGCGCATGATGCAAGACTTGAAGTGCCTCAAAGCCACGCCTTGGTAGCGGACCATGGACGCGAACCAGGCCCGCCACGAGGCGCCGACGCCGCGCCCGACCAGGCGCACAGCGCCGCAGACACGACACACCATCTCCGGACAGACAGAGCACCGGCCTCACACGTGACGCACGCTAAATACATCATCACTGACGTTGCCAGCGGCGACTCGAACGGGCCAAGGTCGCGCGACCGACGCTCCCCAACCGCGGCGTGCCCGCCGCGACGACGCACTTCAGGACGTCGTGCGCAGGACCCGGGTGTGCGTGACGGGGTTGGCCCAACGGCGCCGCTACGTCGCCGCGACGCCGCCGGCCGAGCACGCGACGAGGGCCGTCACGACGCGCTGAGGCCGGCCTCGGCAGCTCTGCCGCGCATGCTGCGCGGGTTCGTGCGCTTACGTTAATGAGCGCCGCGGTGTCTTTTTAAAAGTTACGTCCGGCAGGGTCGGCTGCACCGGTCCTTTTCGTAATGTCGTGGTGGGACGCCACACTTATCGGACGCAGGATAACCCGCCCGCGGTCAGCGTGGGGCCGGCCGGTTTCTGGCCGGAACTCATCTCCACCGCCGCCCCCAAAACAGGGTGGGAGGGGCCTCCGGCGAGCGGCTGGCGACCCGGACCCGGCGCCCCCCGGGGCGATGAAGGGAGCGGCGCCTGGGGCGACGGCGGGCGTAGGCCGCGTTTGGCCGCCCGCGGCGGCCGCGCGGCCGCCAGCTGGCCGTGCTCCCCGACGGCCGGCCAATGCACACAGCTCGCGCCGCGCGCCGGTCATCTCTGTCGGACAACTGCGCACCTGCCGCGGCCGCCGGCGGCGCCGCGCCGCGCCGGCCGCCGATCCGATCCGTATCGGCGGCGGCTCGCCGGCCGGGCCCCGGGCTCGGCGGCCCGAGGGCGTCTCCCGCGCTCCCAGACCGCGCGCCCGCCTGCCGGCGTGGTCCGTCCGCGCACGGCCAGGACGGGACGTCTCCCGAAGCTCCTGGAACGGTGCGCTTCCGCCGGCTTCTCGGAAGGACGTGTCCCGTGGCTCCTGGGAACGTACGCCTCTTGGCTGGGACAGTGTGTCTCCCCTGGGCTCTGCGACTGTGCATGTCCGCGAGCTTCCGGGACGTACGTTTCCCCTCACTCCCGGTACAATGCGTCACCCGTGGCTCATCGGACATCACGTCTCGCTGGCTCCTGCGACAGCGCACCTACCCTAACCCGTGGGCCAGCACGTCTCCCTTGGCTTCTGGGACAGCGCATCTCTCGCACCTTCTGGGACAGTGCATTTTCATTTCCCTCCTCGGACAATGACCTCCCCGCTCTTACGGGGAAGTACGTTCCTCCAGGATGTTATTTCTCCTCAGAAAGGGTACGTGCATCTTCCCCAAGACAGTGCACCCGCCCACGGTTGGCATTCTCTGCAACAGTATTTGTCAACGTTATGTCGTACCTTTCATTTGCTAATGGGCTTAAAAGGAACGCTTAGCCACTCAAAACTCTTCTGCGCGAAGGAGTCCAAGACGTCTCCGGGGATGAAGCCCTAGGAGCAACACTTAAATTCTCTTTGGTGCTACCCAATACTCACTGATCGTTTCAGCTTTGTTATATCCCGTCAAAAGAACGATGTCCATGGCCGTGTTTCAGACCTTAGGTGCTCTTCGGTCCGAAATGTATGGGTTGCTGAAAGACTTTTTGATTTAAAAATGTTGGAAGGTTCCCATTGACCAGCAAAATTTCTGTCAAACTTTTTGGACGAGTTGCGGTCAAACATAGATTTGTTTCAAGTTTTGCTTTTAGTGTTTCCCCATAATTTGTTTTTTCATACAAAAACGTCCGGGTGTTTCGTATAACTCAGCTGAGCCAGTTTCATCGTAGGGCTTCTGCGCAACATTGCACGGGCCGTCTCAAGACGTACACTGCCGAGTTATTAATCTTCGTGTTTGGAATCATGTTACTGGAATCTTGCCGTCATTCTGCGCACGAAAACGCCCGCGCGGCGGCCAGCCATCATTTGTAAGCCAGCTCCCGCGAGCTGGAAAACCTGGCATCCGAGCTCGTGTCAGCGCCTGACCCCGACTTAAGTCCGTCAGACTGGCCGGCGCCAATTGGAGAAATGTGCAGAGTGGTCGTAGGGATGGGCGGGGCCAGGGACGTTTGTGCCTTTGGGGGAGGGGGTGGCCGCCCGATGACCGCTGGGTGTTTGGGGTCAGCGCTGAACGGTCAGAGGTCAAAGGCAGTGATCCGGAGTTAGGAACCAGCAGCCGGAGGCTACGGCGCTTAGGTGGGCCGCTGGAAGTCGGTAACCAGAAGCCAGAGGTTAGGGGTCACGGGTCACAGGTCATAGATCAGCGATCGGAGGTCAGCAGTCGCAAGCCATAGTTAAACAGTCGGAGGCCAGCGGCTGAGGTCTAGCAGGTAACCTCAGATCAGGGATCACGAGTCGTCGGCCACGGGTCAGAGGTCAGCGGTCGCAGGTCAGCGGCCGGGGTCGGCGGTCGGCGGCGAGATGTTTGCGTCGCCGGCGGCCACTGTGCCGATGTCAGTCGCCGGCGGCCGGCCGCCGCGCCCGCTGCCGGCGTATCGATCGGCGTCAGCCGGCCCGCGGCCGCCTGTTCGGACCGAACGGCTCCGCGAAGCCGGCTCCGACCGGGACCGTGTTCCGCGCCGGCCCGCGCCGACCGGGGCCGGCCGCCGGCCGTGTTCCGGCGTTCCTCGGCGGCTCGTACCCGCCCCGTCGGCTCTCTGCCGTCGCCAGTCGGCCCGCTCTTGTCCGCGCGCCATTCGTCGTGTCTCTTGGCGTCCACCGTTGAAGCGTAGGTGTTCCTTCCTGTTAGCCGCGTGGTGGTGGTAGTCCCATCAGTCGGCCACGTCGGTGTCCGCCTCTGACCGTTCAGTCTGCCCGCACGCGTGCTCTTGTTAGTCCGCTGTCCGCCCGTGCGCTGCCTACGTCCGCCGGAAGCCGCTGCCGTGTTCGCGGGGTGACGGCCGCGTCCAGCCACGCTCGCGTCATCCGCCGACACGAATTCTCTGTCCTGCGCGAATCTCCGATCTCGTTCGCCTCCGCCTGGAATACGGTACGCGCCTGCGACGGTCAGAGGACAGGCCTGGAATCTCCGAGACAGGCCTAAACGAGGCTGACATGCTGTCCCGTTACAGTCTGCCATCCCGGCGATGCAGGCAGGTCAGTGCTTCATCGATCGTGCGGGCGTGAAAAGCCGGGCTTTATGGCATGGTCCACACCGAAGCGGCGTTACGGCGTCGAAGGAGACTGACGCCTAAGTGCCGGGTCTCTCTTCCCGGCGTGCCCTCACCGACTCCAGGTCACGTGACCACCACGGCCGCGCGAAGCGCTAGCCCCCCCGCCCCAAACCCCCGCCGGGTAACCATTCAACATTGCCGTAAGCTTTTGTCCGTCAATCCGTCGATGACTTGCTAATGGTCACGTCGCTGTACCTTTGTTCTCTGAATGCCGTCACCACCGCGATGCCAGCGCGTGGGTCGTAACCGCCGGAGCAGGTGACATGGTACAGGGGTATGTCCTGATGAGCGGACTGGCGTGCGACGCCGCACGGGGGGGAAGGGACGCCACACGGCGTCACAGCCGGAACTGCGCTGCCGCGGGCGAGGCTTCGTTCGCGGCAGCTCAGACGGGCTTCAGTCGCACGACTACGGACGCGGGGCGAGCGGTCGGCGCTGGGGACCACTAGCCGTCACATGTCCTGTCGCGTTGAATCGAACAAGTCCGGCCGATTGGTTGGCGGTTGGTCCCCTCCGGGAGCGTGTGCCCGCCTGGTCGCTGATTCTGACGCAGCCCGCCAACGGCTTACTTCCGCTCTGTTCTGCCTGTTCTGTTTCATTCATTTTAAGTCGTACAGAACAGACGGCGTGGTGACCTTTTCGCGCGCTCATTTCCTTCTTCTCTGTTCGCCGTTGGCACTGTTCTTAAAGGTGCCTGGTGTGTGTTTCCGCTGTACTCGGTCCACTTGTCCTTACTCCGTTCGGCCCGCTTCTCTTGGTTTATCATGCTCTTCTTGATGTCCAGTCGTGACGATCTGCTTTTTTTGTTCCGTCAGCGTTGATTTCAGGGTCGTAGCCGGGATCTTCTTGGGGGGGGGAGCTCATTGTGAACTGTAATCAGACAGACGAAAACCGCCTGCCGGGAAGACGATGTGCAATGGTTTTCATAGAAAATGCGAGCCTAAGGAGGGGCCTGGCCCCCGGCCTCCCTCTTGGCTGCGCCCCTGATTGATTTCCTTCTCTCCTCGTTCGTTGCGTTTATTTCTCCTTTTTGTTTCAAACCTTGTTCTTGTTTGCTCTCATTAATACTGGAGATAACTTGCGAATCGCGGAAGGGAAGAAAAGTATCATTGACTTGGTCCATAATGATCCCTTGCCTCTTGGCATCTGTCGACTCTTTGTGTTGCTCTTGTCGTTGTCGTTGTTTTCTTTTTAGTAAACTTGGCATCGAGACGGTAGAAAGCACTCAGTAGAACGTGTCAACCGGAATGGGAGTACCGACCGTAACACGGACATGCACGCGAGCCGAAACGGCCTCAGACACATTGCAGAGGAAGCTGCCAATTATTGTCGGTTTCCTCTGCGGCCGGTTTTCGCAGTGCGCCGTGCCGGCAGGAAGCGGCGAATGGTCCTGTTTATGTCCGGGAAGCCGTCGCTTCGCGGCCGGCCGGTCTCAGGATTTCGCCGGGCCCGCCTGAGTGGGCCGGTCGGCATGTCCGGCCCGGCCCGGCGCGGTGGCCGGCGGCCGTCCGCCGCACCCAAGCCTCGGGCCCTGCTGCGCCACGTCCTGCGCCGTGGCTTTGCTCCGCGAACCGTGGTTCCGCGCCGGTCCAACTTAACCGGGCGCTTTTATGCCGCTCCACTGAGCTGATTATTGATCCTTGTACTGTTTTGTCGGGCTGACACGGAACTTGTCGTCGAGATCGACCCTTAGTAGGCTGTGGCGAAGCTGTTCTGACGGCAGACAAGGCGATGCCTCTGTTGGGCTGACATGGTCCTGGCTCTGAAGGGCTGGCGTACGCTGCGTCAGGCTGACGCTGTCTCGGAACGTGGAAAGGGCGTAAAAACTGCCAGGCGGATGTTATTTGGGCCGTGAGGCGCAGGCGCAACGGGGCTGCGCGAAGCAGACTCTGTTCTTCCTCTTTGGGCGGGCCGAAGGTTTGGCACTGGGGTATCAACTTTGTCTCGCTGAACTCCGCGCCGAACACCCCCCCCCCCCTTCATCGTGCTGGCGGTCGGCCAGCAGGGAGGCGAGGAATGCACACGTGCTGCTGCCAAATTAGCCAAGGATGGCGGAGAAGGTCGGCAGGTTGCATGCTGAGCTCCCATCCGCCCGGCGGAGGCCAAACAAGACCAGATCAAGGTTACTATACCAAGAGGCTAGGCATAACTGACGTCATCATTGCCGGACAGTGATTCTGGGATGTTCTAGCGCTTCCAGTGATATAAGAGAAGGTTTGAACCTAATGGTACCATTCATATCTACCCCAAAAATAAAACACAATGTTTTTGCCGAATTGTTAAATTGGTAAAAGTTAATTTAGTCCACGTTTCAGGAGCAGGATGCGTCAACAGGTCCGTAAAATGGCACATACAGCATGAAATGCAAAAATAAACTAGATGTATTATCGAGATGATCGTTGCGCTCTCAGCGATTTTCGTGTAGTTTGTAGTGGTTGATGCAGTTTCGCGGCAAGTGAAAGAAAATTGCAAAAAAATGATTACGCGTCACGTTTTTTAGGTAAATGTTTTTTTTTGTCTATTGTTCTCTAACTACCATCAAAGCTGTATAGGCTACGTATACTGTGCATATCACTGTCTTGCGGGGAACAGATTCACTAGCGACACCTAATGACCGATGACATCACAGGATAAATCTGGACACAGAGGAACACACCGCCGTGTTGTCGTCCCGTCCAGTTTACCTTCGTCGTTCTGACGGCGGCCGTCGTCCACTGAGCGGCCGCCACGTCACGCGTGTTTGCGTGGAGCGCGGCCATCTGCCAGCTGTCTTCAGACAGACTGCCAGCCGTCAGCGGAGGCGGCGCCCGTGGCCAGACGTCGCCGGCGATATTCGAAGCAGACGGGGTGCGCCTCTCGGGGGCCGGCGGCGGTGGCGACGGCGGCGGAGCTCCGCGCGATTTGCGCGTCGGATTCCGCGCCGGCCGCCGGCGGCGACGCGTGGCGCCGTCCCTTCGTCACGCTGGCGGTCCGGTGGGAGTCACGGACAGTCTCGCGTGAGGCCTGGCGCGAGGCAGGTACAATCGGGCGCGTCACGCATCCGCTCTCGACGAAGCCACCGGGAGCGGTGGGAACGGCGCGGGGCAGGCGTTGCACTGTTGCCCGAGGCCGAAATGTCAGCGGACGGAGCCGGACCTCGAGCGGCACTTCTTCGCCGCCGCGATAGCGGCGCCACGGCTCGAGACGACGTTGAATGGGTCGCTTGACGCGTCCGATGGCCAGCGAAGTACCATCGGCCCTCTGGGTGAGGAGCGGGGACCGAGGGAGGTCCAAGGAACACGCAGGCGATCTACGCACAGGCTGCCACGACCCTCGGCGAGACGCCGCGATTTATCGCCAGATAGCCGCGTCCAGGAGGTGGAAGCTTGGCGCTGGTCGCGGCCGGTGTGACAGCGGCGCGCGACTCGGCCACCAAGGACGCCATTGCCGTCGCCGGTGGCGGCGAAGGCGACAGGGGCGAGGCGCGTGTCGACGCAGGTGTCCCCCGGGCGGCTCTGACGCGGGAGCGCGACGCTCCACAGGTGGCGCGCGGCAGACTCCGACCGGAGCGGCAGAAACGCAGGTGACAGGCTTCAATCGTCAGCCCGCGTCTCGGGGGACCCGCTGTCAAACAGCTGGCGCCGGCGGCGCATTACGAGTCATAGCGCGTCAAAGCACGCGACCCGCCAGAAGGGGAGGGCATGGAGAGACGCGTCTCCGCGACCTTTGAAAAGAACGTTTGGCATTTGGACGGCGTACACAGGGCACGCTGCTGCGATGGAGGCTCAGGCTGAATGGGCTGCTTTCTCGTGCGCGTGCGGCAGCTCCTGTTGAAGGAGGATTTGAGCGATTGTTCGTCTCGTCTTCCTGCCCCCCCCCCCCAGAGTTTGTGCCGGAATCCGTCTACGCTGTCCGTGTTTCTCACGGGATCGTCGTGGCAGACGGCGGCTCGGCGGCGGAAACGCGGCCGTTTCCTCCTTTGCCGGAACGTCAGCGTTTTATCGTCTCACGAGACAGCCGAGCCGGGATGGAGGCTGGGCCGAGCTGCGATGGTTATGACGGTCGGAATGGCACCCAGGGCTCAAGTGGATCATTCTGTCGAGCCTGCCGTGTCCTTCACCTGCGCCGGACGAGTTTTCGCTCGAGGCTGATGTCTTATAGATGTCTCGCGGACGAGGAAATTCGTCTACGAGACAACTTTTTCGCATCATCCGGGACTTGTCAGCGACGACGACGTTGGCGGCCGTGCGTCGCGCGGGCGTGCGCGGCTGCGGCGCTCTCTGACGTCGGAGCGGCCGGTCCCGCCGTGCCGACACCGCGCGTCGGCCCCGACGCTGGTCGACCCGCCGCCGCGACGTGGGCCGTCTGTCGGCCGCGGACGGCGCGCCCCGAGCGCCGCGTTCAGCGAGCGGCGCCAGGCTCCGAAGCAGGCGGTGATTTATCGCGGAGTCGCTCCGTGTCGGCCGGCGGGCGTGATTCCCTCAGCTCGGCTCGGCTGCGGCTCAGACGGCTCCCTCGGCACGCTGCCGGTCCAGCGATGTCTCTTCGGGATCACCTCCGGCGCCGACGTCCGGCCGCTGCCGGTCCCTCTTTGTCAGCCCCGTGGAGTGGCGTACTGCACCGCCCGCCGGCTGGCGATGGCCAGGCCTCGGACAGTGGCCGTGACGTCTGCTATGACGTCACTTTGCCGGACTGTCCGGTCTGGCCGAAACGACGCTGGCACCGCCGTGGGAAAAGCCCGGGCTAATTCCGCGAACAAACATCGCGTTGGTGTTGACGCGAGTGGCTGATTGCTGACCGGCATGCAGCGGAGTCGTTTAACAGCCGCTCTGGCCTCGGTGCTAACGCGTTGTTGCTGAGGCTCCGGAGAAGCGACAGAACCGCTGTCTTCTTCATGGTCCCTCTCCGACGGCGTTCGGCCGCGAGGACGGCGTCTGCTGGTCGAAGTCCAGCGAAGACCGGGACAAGAGCGCCGCCAGTCTCAGCGCCGACCTCTTCCTGTGGACACCGGACGTCGCCCTGCGCCGAGCCGCCGGTCTCCGCACCATCTCGGAGCCTCCCATTAGGCTGCACGGCACGTCGTTTCAGGTCTGGGATCGCGTTTTCCGCTCGGTCAGTTCGCAGCACGTTAGATAGTTCGGCACCTCCCAGCGTTTCAGGATTCGATGACGCTGAAGGAGAAATCCACACTGCTTCCAGAGGAGGCTTATCGCCAACTTTCGCCAGGGTTTCCGCGGTAGCTTTTACCGTAAAGTCTGAAGGCGTGGAAACGCGACTGGGCGAGGGGGCGTGGCCCTCACACTCTGCTTGGATTTTTAGTGTCTAGGGCGTTGTCTGGAAAGAAACGTTTGAAAATCGGGTTTTGCTCTCCCTAGTAATTCTTTTGCGTCCGAAGTAAAGCTACCTTGTGTTATGCCGCGTGCTGTGTTTTATGCCACGTGTTGTAATAACTTATGCAGTTCTGTAAGAAACGTTGTCGTCCTGAATACGCCTGGAGAGAACCTGCCAGATTAAAATAGTTTAATCCCGACCATGCATGTGGCACCGCGCGGGCTGGCGGAAGTTGCTGACACGACGGCCCGAGCCCTTGTCACGGTTCTGAGACGGACCCTGAACTCGGTGAATGATAGGAGGATGAGGAACAAAATACAGTGATCATTCTGTCAGTGAGCAGCGGACATTATGTCAGTGGTAGTGAAACGCTGCTATCTACCCATTATACGACGGAGGCCCGCGACTGGGCGGTGCGCAAATACTAGGCTGGACTCCTTTGTCCTACAGACAAACTGATGTTGCTGAAACGTTGAAATTTGTATGCACATGGTCGTGTCATGGCGGCAAGTGGTGGTTAAACCTGGAACTTCTCGTTGCTGGGAACATTTGTGGTTTGAGGTTTCTACTTATGATGTCTTCTGAAGCCACGGGAAGTCTGTTTGAAGCCAGCATTGAAGCCAGCATGGCAGATGTTTGGAGACGAGGCATTCGGAAAACCCAGCCGAAATGACAGAACCAGGAGAGATTTAAGCGCGGCAGGCCTAAGGATACGGCCTTAATGAACTGCTGGAATCCCGTGCCGGTATATCGTAGACCTTGAGTGGGAGGGCATTGACGACTCGAGCGACTGAAATTCCGGGCAGGCTGGATTCTGTTGGAACATGTTAGCATCGAGCGGAACGGAGGTGTTCGCGTGCTCCGCCTTTCCATTCCTTCACCTCAGGCCTCGTGAGCTAAACATGTCATGCGGACATCTGACGTGTCGTCACCGCCGTGGCTGGTTCTAGTGGATATATTCCGCTGCTGGTGACATTAATAGGCGCTTCACGCTAAGAGGTAGATGCGTGGCCCGAAGAAGGGACTAAAGCTCGGTCAGCGCCCTTACGAACTCTGTGCTTGCAGTGTCATTACCGGTTTGCACGGGAATACATACGTTTTGTGCTGAGCACGTCAAGGGCGATCTACTCGTGCGTACTAAATGCGCGTATGGACCTTCGTGCGCTGAGTGCGCCCACAGACTAGGCATGGAGGTGTTTCCACAGCGCTGGCATGATACGCGAAAGTGCGCCGCAGCGGGGAAAAATTCGGAGGCTCAGACCGAGCTACTGTGTGCCACCGGACGACTGTCCAGACCCGCCGAGTGGCGCGACAAAGGCGTGCGACCAGAAGCGGCATATTCTCCGAGGCGCCGTAAGATCTGGAGATACAATGGGCGCCGGAAGATTTAGAGATTGGAGACTGACTGCGCAGCGTCAGGGCAGACGAAAAATTCTGCCGATTGTGCGTCGGTGTCGAGAAATCCCACAGTGCCTGCGCTGGGTGACTGTAGGTCGGGAGGTAGGCGTACAATTTTTGGACGTTATAATCCGTCTCGGCTTGGACCTTTGTAGAAACTTCAGGCGTTCGTAACACAAGGGTTAGAAATGAGTTTCGTATGATGCGCCATATGTTTGCAGTGATGCTGTGCAGGTTCGGTGAAAGCATTGAAAAAAGAAATCGGTCCTAGAACAGTGCATGCGAGACCACGCTGTCTGGCCCGCACGAACGTCTGCGGAAGTGCCTGCACAAGACTGCTGCATAAAAAGAAACAATTTGATTTCAGATTTCTTTAGCAAATAATGAAATGATGGGTATACCAGCATCGGCCTCAGTTGGATGCGAACTTCAACGACTGCCATAAGTTTCATGTGCCGAGAGCAGGCGAAGGAATAACGGTTGGGCGCGGCAATTCGGAATTCGTAAAAGGGCTGACGCGCGATGACCACACTCTGCGTGTCAAGCACACCATACAGGGCAGTGTTGTCGTGTGCAGCCATTCAAGGCCTTCTGCAGAGTGATCGCATCGCGTTGCAACAACCTGAAACGCAGCCGCGCTGCAGCCAATTCCTCAGAACGGTTCGGCGACCAGTTCGTTTCGGCGTCAGTCCCCGCCCCCCCCCCCTCCTTGGCTCGGACCCGCAGACGGCGGCCCGGCCGAGCTCTGTGCAGAGCCCGCGGGTCCGGGCGCAGCGGCCGTGACGTTTGGCTGACGTCAGCGCGGAGCGGCCCGTCCGCCGCCGGAATTCGCGCCGACGTCCTGGCGCGCCGCGAGTCGTCGAGGCCGACGCGACGGCCGCCGCCGGCGCGCACCGACGCCGTCCCGCCGGCACGGAATCGGGCCGCGGCCTCGGCTGCCGTACGCGGCCGGCCTCCTGGTCACCTGTGCGTCGTTGCGGGCCACCTGTGCGCTGTCGGTGCGACTCCGCGGCGCGGCGTTCGTGGCGCGGCGCGACGTTCGGCGTCGCGGCGCGCTCGGCCTGCTGCCGCGGCGCGCGGGTGCTTGCGGGCGGACCCCCATGACAGGTGGCGGTGCCGCGGCTGCAGGCCGGGCCGGCGCGTGGACTGCCGGCGCCTCTCCCGGATCTCTGTGACCCCGGCGTATTCGATAACCTTTTCGGCCAGATCGCGGCAACAAAACCACACATGCATTATCCGGCCGGACAAGCTGGCGAAGCGCCGCGCAGTTGCTGCGAGTAATCGATAGGCGATAACACGTGGGCAGTCGTCACGTACGTTGAAACAGCGACGCACTTGAAGTGATGCGTACAAGAAACACTCGCCGGTCGGAACCTCATCGGCAGGCGTCGAAGTCGACGTGAAGGTCATGCCGCATGTGAATGACGCCACAGGCCGTAATGTCCACGGCTGGTCGATCGTGTCCCCGCTGGTGGTCGCAGTGTTTGCGGCTCGTCCAGTTCGCGGTTGTGTTGTCCTGTTCGGCTGCTGGGTCCGGGCTGCTTGGTCGTGTCCGCGCTTTGGGTTGCGCTGTCTGTAGCTAGTTGGTCGTATCCACGCTGTGGGTTGCACCGTCGGTGACTGACCAGTTCAGTCAGCGCGAAGGGTAACAATGTCCGTGGGCGGTAATTTGCGTCCGCGCCGCGGGCCTTGATGTCCGTGGCTGGCCAGTTTGACCACGCGGCGGGTTGCAGTGTCCCGGCTGACACAGCCAAAAGTGCTCGCTCCATTGGTTGCAGTATGGGTGGCTGACCAGTGGTGTCCGCTCCATAAGTGGCAGTGTCGGTGGCTGACCAGTGGTGTCCGCTCCATAAGTGGCAGTGTCGGTGGCTGACCAGTGGTGTCCGCTCCATAAGTGGCAGTGTCGGTGGCTGACCAGTGGTGTCCGCTCCATAAGTGGCAGTGTCGGTGGCTGACCAGTGGTGTCTGCTCCATTAGTGGCAGTGTCGGTGGCTGACCAGTGGTGTCCGATCCGTTGCTGGCAGTGTCGGTGGCTGACCAGTGGTGTCCGCCCCATTAGTGGCAGTGTCAGTGGCTGACCAGTGGTGTCCGCCCCATTAGTGGCAGTGTCGGTGGCTGACCAGTGGTGTCCGCCCCATTAGTGGCAGTGTCGGCGGCCGTGAGCGGTGGGCCCGGGAGCGCGGTCGGAGCCGGGGTCGGTCGACTGGGCCGGGCCGGGTCGGCCGGCCGGTCGGCGACATGCCGCGCGGCCGCGTCAGGCCGCGCCGACGCCGGGTATTTTGGTCGGCAGAATGCGGCCGGCAGGTGGGCGTCCCTGTCTGGGCGAAACGCGCCGGCACGGGGCGGGACCGGCGGGCCGCTCAAGGTCGGGCGGGCAGGATGGGACCGGACAGGACAGGTCCGAAGAGGACCGGACGGGACTGACCGGACGGGCAGGACTGGACGGAGCCGACAGGACCGGCGAGACCAGACGGGACCGAGAACAGGGCAGAGTCGGGCCGGCAGTTCGCCAGCCGAGCGTCGGCTTCCGCCGGCCGACCTTGCCGTCGGCTGTCGCGGAGGTGCCGGGACACGGCGAGCGTCGAACGGCGGCCGTCGGTCGGTCGTCGCCCGGCAGCTGCCGGCCGTATCGGCTGTCGGTTGTCGGCCTGCTGTCGGCTCGTCGGCTGTCCTTGTCGGCTGTCGGTGGGCGGCCGTCGGGAGTTGGCCGCGGGTTGCCTGCTGTCGACTGTCGGCTGTCGGGTGTCGGTTTGTTGTCGGCCCGCTGTCGGGCCGCAGTCGGCTTGCCGTCAGCTGTCAGCTCGCTGTCGGCCGTCAGTGGCCGGCTGCGGAGGCTGCGCCAGCTATCGCCAGTTGTGGAGATATCGGACGCTGCGGCCTCGGAGCAGGCGGTCACGCCTCGCCGGCCGATCCTGGAGTTCGATAACGTGATTTAGGTGCGGGGCTCTCAGCTGAAGTGGTCTTGACCAAGGTCCGGAGCAGTTCCCTCTCACGTTTTCCGCAAGCTGTTTGCAGGGCTCATGCCCAACGGAAGTGTCCTTTTGAGAACGACGGTTTGATGTATTCAGGGGCCTTGTCAAGCTCAGTGGATCACTGGCGTATTTGGGTTCTGCGACAGGATAGTGTGTCTCTCGGCCGATCCAGTATTGTCTCTGATGCTGAAACCCATGAGAGGCCTAATCATTCGTGCAATTTCCTCTTTTGGCACTCTTCAGAACATGTGTCGCAGACAGAAGTGTGAACACAGTCGAGATAGGGGGCTAGCCTGTCGCAAGTGTCCGATTAATCAGCGCCCAAGACTGCGCTGAGCTTCAGTGATGAATCATTCCGAGTGATTACTTCTGCACTGGAATATGCAAGAAGATGCACTTTTGTATTTTTTCTTTTTGTTACCATTTCAGCCATTGCTGGAGATCCTGAGGGATGGCGATGGTCTCACCCATCTTTTTTCAGAGGTTTTAACCGTTTATTGCAGGGACTGGAAAGAAACGGTCAGAACTTTTTTCCATATCCCCAGTAATTTTCGGAAATCTCCATTTTGCAAGTCCGAGCATGTACCATTTAACCATTGTCAATCAAGACAACGTAAGTTTGCTTTAACCTGCGTCATCAAAGATTTCAAAATTTCTTCCGGTCCATCCACTTGATGCATATAAATGCACATTATATATTTTTGGATGAAGGAAGCACCATAATTTAAACCAAATGAAATACAAATGACGGCTACTTTCTGCTCATTTGTGCGATATTTACTCTGCGATTGCTTGCTTAACGGAATGAAAAGATAATTCAACTTTTACATATTTAGAACTCCCATCGCTTATTCATTAAACATGTTTGCCCTCCCTTTCTTAGATCACTGTCGTTAAAATGCTTACCTTGCACGCAAATATTGTACCATTAAGCCTACGGCAGTGGTTGAGAAAAATAGTCCGAAATCTTAGTCGGCGCGTCCAGTAATTTTGGGAAATATTCACCAGTGCCAACGCTATAAAAAGGTAAACAAAGCGGTGCATTCTTAAATATGGCGGTGCCGTCATGCCATAGAGTACACATGCTTCTAATGTAACACAGAAGTCGTAACGACTCAGACGTATGAGCTGTTCGTGTGGTGACATTTACCGGACCGAAGTCAGAGCTTATGAGGAGTCATAAAATCATTTACCGTCGCCTTTCTCGTGGTTGCATGCCGGTCACCCCCACAACTAATTCTTTTATCACCTCACGTCATTTGAGCAATTGGCTTTCTTAGCGTTGCCATGCATCATGTCCGTACGGTTAAAAAATAACGTCGACGCAATGAGCTGAGACGCAAGTGTTTGTGAAATGGCTGACCCGACCCAGAGCACAGCCCTCCGAACATGACTTCCTCCTTTTGACCGTATCTATGCTCTATTGGCGCAGCTGCTACCGTCGCTGGCTAAATTGTTGAAGGCGTAACGAAAGCAGTCTGACCACCGTTTCCACCCAGAAAAGATGGTATGGTTGGGGATGATGCCATGTTTTCTACATTTGGTGGGCCTCAGAGAGCAGAATACCTGTTTTTCGGGAATTGTTACGCTTTGCAAATCTAGGTAGTCACTGCATATGCAGGTAGTCAGGGATAGTGCCACGTTTACTGCATTTGTCAGGCTAAAGAGGGGGATTTTTGTGTCATTTATGATGCTTTGCAAATCTAAGTTCCTCTGCATGTGCTATACATTCTACATAGACTATGTACGTGTAGCAAGTAAATGAACACCCCATTACGCGTATATTTATGTATATGACACAGACCATGCGATGTATTCAAACAGGTAATGTGCTCTGGAAAGAACCATATCTCGACGTCGGCTTATTGCTGTAGGACACATGAAGTTTATTCGTCCCATGAAATCGGTGTTATAGCATATTTGTTTGAACCGGGAGGGTTTTAATGAGGTGTTTTTCGTGTTCTTTTCATGTGCACATTCACCGTTATTTTAAACAAATGCACACTGTTTTTTTGGTGATGTGTTTTTCGCCATAAAGGATTTTTTATTCATTCTTTGTCGGATTTTCATCAATGGTAATACTGTGAGCGCTACACCGGATGTATATCGCCTCCTATTCGTGGTACCACTTCATTGAAGCTGAAGGCACTTCACGTAGTTCTTAATAGCCTTTGTTAACTTCACTTCAGCTTGTCATTTAGTAAGACAAGTTTTATTAATCACCTCGGAACGGTGTTGAAATATGTGTAATGCTTATGAAACTGCCACTGACTAGACGCGGAGAAAATGAATCATGAGTAAAACGTATGCGTTTCTTGGTCCAGTTGGCATTTTTAGAGTGCAAACTTTTCAACTACTTCGCTCCGTTTTTTGCAAGACAGTAATCGTACTGCCATGGGTATTCGAAATCAGGCAGCAGATATTCTTGGTCAAAATCATGCTGACGAAGCAAATTAGTGACGGCTGTCGGTACACAGTATATGTTTCTGAAACTGCAATGATTTCTTCGTCCGGAAAAGTAAGCATTGACGTTCTGGCCCACTTATGTAGTGGTTCCGTCACGGGCACCAGCGCCGTCTCTCCTTTCCTCCCTCCCTTTCCCACTAACTGACTGACTGACTGACTGACTGATCACTCACTCACTCGACGCTTACTCACACTCGCTGTCACTCTCACTCCCAGTCTCATTCCCACTGTCGCTCTCACTCTCACTATCGACCAGTCTCCTGCTCTCTTGCTCCCTCTCTCTTTCCATGCGTCACGTGGAATGCCACTGTCATGACATGGAGAGGGATGTCCATACTGGGAAGTGAGGACACTGGTAGAGCGAAAGAACGAAATTTGACCCAGACACAGACCACCTTGGCCGTAACGAGCAGAGAAGACCATGGTCTGGGGTCGCGGGGATGCACGTGAAACGGGTGTTGATGCGTACTGTAACTTGGTGAGAAAGTACGCCCTGACTAAAAAATTGTTGCCTTAAAATTTGTTGTTAATTTCATAGTCATAACAGTTCTGGAAAAGTGGAGAGGATAAGAGAGTAGGCAATTCTTAAGGCTATTTTCCTGTGATTTGCTGCAGGGTTTATGTTCAAAATTGAGAAAAATGGGTTAGGGAACATGGTAGCCGGTCTACTGCTCCTACGTCTGTGGTCCTTGTTGCGTTTCGCCTGGTTTTTTCCGCTTCGTGGCCAGTAACATGACATCACTACTTCCAAAAATCTGACTGTCATTGGTTGCGTCGCATTTGATTCACCGAAGTCCCTACTACTTCAGGGTTTATGGTCAGCGGTTTGTTTCCAAGATTGGGCACCACATGCATGCGGCGTAGTCGTTTTTTGCGTGTTCGGTGGTTCCCTGTCATTAGGTGCCTATTTCCCTCGTTTTGTCGTGTTGACCCTGTATGACGACACCCCTTAACAAATGCGTCGTGCAAGTATAGTCTCGATAAACAACAGTGACGACAACAAATCCCAGACAACGTTGTATGTGTTTCGAAGCGTGGCCAGTTTGGCTCCCGAGTCTTTCCTGACTGCCAGTCTTACGGGGCATGCAGGCAGGCACCGGCACGTCGGTAGATCATAGTCGGAGCCGTCATTAGCCAGGGTTCATCTGAATCATTGCCAAAGAGCTCATTAACCTGGCCGCTATCGACGGCTCCGACCGAACGCTGAGACGTCGCTCCAGACCGATGTAGGGACAGGCGTGGCCGCTAGAGGCGCTGGCGTCGAGATAAATAATGTTACCAGTGACGCTTGGCAAACAAACAAATGCCATCTAAATATAGAAGCATGATCTCGAAAAGAAGATTACAGACCGCACCCTAGGAGGGTGCCTGGTTTGTTAAAAGAGCGCCATTCAGATACAGACTTAATGGTAGGCCTGCTAACGTCATCAGCCGAATGTCCGAAATTTTTTTAGCATGGCCAAGGCCGGTGCTAAAGTCATGGCTAGCGTGACAAACAAGCTAGGTACACTGGTCGTTCAAGATGAACATTTTCAAGAGACTCTGCCTGGAAAAAGACCAATCGAAACACGTAATATGTGTTGCCCATTTTCTGCCATACGATTTACTCATCTCTCTCTCTCTCTCTCTCTCTCTCTCTCTCTCTCTCTCTCTCTCTCTCTCTCTCTCTCTCTCTCTCTCTCTCTCTCTCTCTCTCTCTCTCTCTCTCTCTCTCTCTCTCTCTCTCTCTCTCTCTCTCTCTCTCTCTCTCTCTCTCTTCATTCCCCTCCATCTCCCTCCCCCTTTTTCACTCTCCATCCTTTTTTCCTTTCTCTCCATCCTTCTCTCCCTCTTTCCTCTTTCGTCCCTCCCCCTCCTCCCGCCTATTTCCCCCTCTCCCCCTGTCCCTTGCTCCTTCCCCCTCGGCTTTTTACCGCGCCACCATGCCTGTAAGATACGCCCAGTTCAGTTTCTCCCGCCCAAGAGACCTTGGCGGCAGACACTGCGGCAGTGTGGCAATCTGTTGAACTCTGAAGGCGACGCATGCTATTAGATGACGCAGCTGTGTGATCAATTTCAGACGATGTCAGAACCTTCGCGCAAGCTAAGACAATGTTTAGACTCTTGTGTGTTTGGAACGGATAGTCGTCTGGCACTTGAACATGTCTGCGAAGCAAGGATGGAACTTTTCGAAAATGATTGGGGGAGCAGATGAAGATTTGCAACCCACTCTTTTCAGTCAGCGCCCATACCCGTGTTGCATCTATGCAACTTTTACTTGGAGAGGGGGCAGGTGCCCCTCCAAAGCACACTAAAGCTCCACCCCTGCTGCGAAGACACCGGCGGCAGCAACGGTAAGGTTTTGTGGAGTATGGCCGCCCAGACCGCCCTCCAATGGCCGCGGCGCACCGGCCACCGCGACCGGCGGGGCGGCCCCGCCTGAGGCATGTTTTGGGCAGAGGGTACACCCGGGCCGCCTGCGGGCCGGCGGCCGGCGAACAGAAATAGCCGGATGCGTGATGAATCGCCACGGGCGCTGATCTTGGCGGCGACGGCCGGTCGGCGCCGCGGACGGCGTCCGCCCGGGGCATCGACAGCAAACGGCCGGCCCGAGCTCGCCGCCCGGCCGGCCGGCGCGGCGCTCTCGGGCGCCGCAGGTGTTGATCCGGCCCGGACCGGGGCGGTCACGGTCTGGAGATCAGGGCCGGCGTCAGGCAGCAACAGGCTGGGCAGGAGACGCTCACGTCCGGCAGGGACCAGGGGCAGTTCGGGACCGGGGACAGTCGCGGATTAGGCACGGTCCGGGGACTGCCACGGACCAGGGGCAGGTAGGGACCGGACAGTCGGGGGCCGGGGACAGTCGCGGATCAGGGACAGCCAGGGGCAGGGACAGGCACGGACGAGGAGAAGCTGGGGACCGGAGTCAGCCAGTGACGGGGGCCGCGCCGACTGTCGGGGCCACGTCGTTTTGTGTGGACTGTTTTACACGCTGGATGGGCATCCCGTGTCCCAGTGTGTCGGACAACTGGGACCTGGGACACTGACTGCGATCGACTGGGATCTGGGACACGGACAGGCCGGGGTCGGGCTCCGCAGGTTCGGACGGGGGCGCTTGGGTACGGGCCGTGCACGGCATGTTTGGGGACGGCGCCATTTTGCGGCCGAGCCTCGCGATCTGGACTCTGGACAGCCTGCGAAATGGCCGCTGTCGCAGTTGGGGTGATTTTGCCGGCGGCTGTGGCGGTCACGGACTTTACATGGTCGTCCGGTACGGGCTGGGATTGGGGACACGGAAACTGAGGCCGAACCGTTTCGCGCCAACGTTTTCCGACCGAGGTTGTCGTGATGTTGCGTCAGGACTGTGCCGCTGACACTGCTGCGTAGGAATTGAAGCTGGTTCAGCATTGTCACAAACGTTACGGTGATGTCAAAAGTGCGAACCCCGCACCGACCCAAAATGGCATGGCCTCCGTCGTCAGTTGAAAACGTTGTCACGTGCGGAACAGGAAACTCATCGGTCGCCCGGGAGCAGTTCTCCCGCAGACGTGAGTACGTATGCCTAACACACGACGACAGGTAGGTTAACCCGTCCCCGACTGGGGGGGGGCAGTTGACTGCCCCCCCTGAGGTTTTTCTGGGATTGCGAGAGAACCAACAAACACAGATTCACGAAACTTTGTGTACCTTTTGCTCCATGAATTTTACATCTTGTATCAAAATTTTGACCTCAGGTCACGTCAGGTGCCTAACCTAGGTCAGGTCAAACAGACCTATGTCAAAAAAAGTTTAGCGCCCTCTAACTTTTTCGCAAAACAAGATATCTCAATAATACTTTCAGGGATTAGTGATCGTGATAGATGCAACAAATCTGCTATCTCAGATTTTTCGGAATTTTCCGGGTCATTGACCTAAGGTCAAGCCCATTTTTAAGACATACCGCCATTTTTTCCGGAAATTGACGGAACATTCCATAACATTTTTACTGTGGAATAAAGCAGACGTCTGGTTACCGTCATTGGGCAAAGTATCAGTGACTTCCAGCCATTGACCTGAGGTCAGGTCACGAATAACTGTAGTGGGCCAAAATGTACCACCGTCAAAATCGACGATGAATTACTCAGAATGGGTAGAAAATGGCAGAACTAGCGTGCGCAGACGTAATTAATACCAGGAACCTCAAAAAGTTTGAAAAAGTAGCATATTTTGGAAATAAACAGGCTCTCGCGAATAAAGCTCCGCCAACTTTGTACATTGGCAACTAATCAACTTTTCCAAAATTTAAGCACGAGAAACCATCACAAGAACCACAAAGATCAACAAAATTTACATAGATCGTCTTTTTTCGCGAAAATAAAGAAACGCTAAAATTAGATCCCGTCAATTTGGTACCGCATACGGCCGCGGCGCACACTTGACCGCTAACGGGAGAATTACGGTGTCTTTAACTCAACGTTTCGGCGTATATATTGAACAAATCTGGGGGAATTAGACGTGTATCGGCATCCGCGGACATTTACTTGTGCGCTGGTGCCTTTACCTATGCGTTATTAGTCACAGCCCTTGAGATTCAGGCCATTTCTCGGTCTCATGCAGTTGGCTATGAGAAAACATATATAGGGCGTAAATTGGCTTAAATATTATCTAAAACTAAAAATGAGACCAGTTTCGAGCTCTACTCGTCACAGGCTTTCCAACGGTATGCTTATTTTTATCGTGCGACCAACCGTTCGCGAGTTAGAGGGGGGGGGGCAGTCAACCGCCCCCCCCCCAGTCGCGGGTGTTCGGGACGGACCGACGGTCGTGCGCGGGTTAATTTGGTAACAGAAGCCAAGAGGCCCAGAAGAGTGATTCGGCCTCCTCTAAAGCAGGCCTTTTTCGACATCTTGTTCTCGGGTGGCGTTTACGCTTTTGCAACATTTTCATCTTCTTGTCTGAATATAGGGGTCCTGGCCACACCGTCTGAGCAGTCCAAGTCTGAGCAGCTCTGCACGGCAGACAGCGCTGCTATGACTGCGCCGAGAGGGCAGGTCGGGAACTTGTCGATTTGGACAGGAGCGTGTAGTCTGCGATCAGGCGTGATGTCAAAGACGACGTTGCCCGGCGAGGTCAGGAAGAGGACCGCACACAACGTTCAGTTATATTAACCAGGCTATAGTCGCCAAGAAACCTGTTGACTTCGTTTCTCTCGAGGTGCGTCTAGACCAGCTGAACAGTTTCTTCGTCGATGTTGGACGGAGAGTGGGGGAGGAAGTGCGTGCTCGTGGTCCTCGTCTCGCAGTCACTTGCCAACTCTCCCGCATCGGTGCCTGTGCTGTCTAGGTTAGGACGGTGACCTATGATTTTCTTCGGTCCCTTCATTTCGGTGTACAAAATTCCGGCGCCTGTGGTTTCGATGGTATCGGTATCCGTTTTCTCAAAATCTCGTATGATATCATTGGCCGGGTTATCTTGCACATCGTGAACACCTGCCTCTCCACCTGTGGATCCCCTGCCCATAGAAACATTCTGTCATTTATTCGATTCAGAAGTCCAGCCCATCCTCTGACCCTTGGAATGTCAGGCCCATCTCCATCGCTTTAGTTCTTGCCAAGCTGGAAGAGAGGGTGATACAGCGCCAGCCGTGGTCTGTCACGTACGATGACTGTCCTTCCTCATCTCAGCACGGTTTCCGCTTCCTTCACCCCTCAGAGACATGTGTTTTTGTTATCTCTGATCATATCTTCTCGGCCATGGACCAGACTCAGATCATTCTACTCTGCATCCTCGACCGTTCAAAATGCTTTTACGTCATCCAAATTCCCGGCCTAATGTATTGACCCATCATGGTTTTCTTCGTATCTTTCTGGCCATACCTAATCGGTGTGCACATCTCACGGAGGCGGACAGCGACCTCTCTCCCGACGTTCCCCCGTTTCTCGCGATGTTTGTTAATGTTCATCATTCGGTTCTCCTCGTTTTCAAGTTTTTGCCAGTGATCCTGTTTCGTTATGTGGAATATGCGGAGATTATGCAGTTTGCTGCGGATACCCAACTTTATCTCTCCGATGAAAAAGGCGTTTTCGACAGTGATCATTGTCCCGGAACAAAGTCTTACTTTGCTCGATGTCTGGTTTCTCACCCACGGCCTGAAAACCAATAGCAGCAAAACGGAAACTGTTGTCTTCGGTCCTCGTCAAAACTGTCGCGGTCTTGAACCATTTCCGTTCGGTTTCGTGACGTCAGCGTTCGTAAGATACCCACCGAGCGGAATCCGGGCGTGTTTTTTGACAAGTCCTTGACGTGGAACTCTGTAGTCATATACCCTCAAAAAATGTACCGGTATCCTCGTCCGACTGCTCACGTGCGGCCCTGCCTCCCCGAATACTGATTTCTTATGATCGCCAAGGTTCTGGCGATGGCTCACGTCCGCTATGGTTCGCCTCTTTACGGCAACGGTTCCCAAAAGAACGTACAACGGCTGCAGAAAGCGTACTATTAATTTCTGGCCAACGACAAGGCGACCAGATCTCTGCTGGGCGGGATGACCTCGGCTGGCCCACCGCTGGTCAGGTGTGTCGGCGCCACGCTCTCGTCCTCCGCAAAATTCGCCGGAGCAGGGGACTGCAGGATCTCGCTTCTGTCCTCCAGACCAGCGCGCTCTCCCGTGAAGTTACCGCTCGCCAGGGCGGTGATCTGACGCTGCCGTGCATTCGAACGGAGGCGGGGAGGCGACGCTTCTTTTGGGAGGTCGTCTTAATCTGTGATCGGCTTCCAGTGGAGGCCAGATATGCCAGTGCGTCCTTTTTAAGCGTACGATTAGAGTGCTTGCGTAATTGCCGAAGGGGTGTAAACGTGGGCACGTGTGTTTTTATGTCTGGTGTGAGGGAGTCCAACTGTTCACCGTTCAGTTCTGACACATCTCATCCGCTTGTCTCGGAGTATGTCGTAAGGGTTTCATGAATAAATAAACGTATAAATAAATAAACAAACGTGACAGTCGTGGAATACAGAGGGAAGTATTGGGCAATGCCAGCGTGCAATTTACAGTATGAGTTTAAACCAGGAAGAATTTTGTCTTTTTAATGGCTTATTGTCATGTAAGTAAAAGTATGTTTGTAACTTTCGGAAAATAAGCAGATAAGTTGTGATGCGGGCGCTTAGCGCGTATTGCTCGCTTGCTCTGCATCTCAAATTACCGTTTGGACTGATTTCAACACACTTGCCGTACAAGCACTATAGCAAATCGGCCGCCAAAATACGTTATCACTCGATTAGTTGCAGTGATTTAATGAACAGTCAAAGGTAGCAGCGCTCTGAATTACTAGCTGCTGCGGTGAAGCGTTTCCACATTATTAGTCGCCACTGATTAACCCTGATGGGCTGAAATACCGCAGGTAGAGTGATGTGGTAACCGCAAGGATGAAGTGTCATATGCGGGAGATGTTTTTGGTGGGGATGATATGTCATACCGGGTTGAAGCCTGGATTACAGGAATGAGTGTTGGTGGCATGTACGGAAGTCTAGCCAGGAAAATAAGACAGCTAATTGATTCACCGCCCTGTTTTCGTAACTTTGATGTCGGTTGCGATTGGTTTGCGAAATGTTTGCGATCATTTTTCCAACCTCCCGACCCCCGATCAAAAACGACCCCGCCACTGCGCGAGGGTGATAAGTCTTTCCAGCTGACAGCATCAAGTGAGGTCGAGGCGGTTCTGGTCGGCGCGTTCTGAAGTAGCGTCAGAACTCGGCGGTGACGGCTCGGCTAGCGGACGGTTCGCTCGGCCGGCGGGCAGTTCGCTCGACCGGTTGGATCGCTCGTCCGGTTCGGCCTAGACTCACCAGATGTCCTAGCAGCTCGGGCTGGCGGCTGTGATTTTTTCTTGTGCGCCGAATACGTCGAACGGCGTCATTTCAATTTTTTGCTTTGTCGGGCCTGCCACGGGCATAAAATATGCCACTTTTCTTCGTTTTTTTTTATCGTGGGCTACTGAGGTTGTCTTTTGCGTGAACAGTCTTCATCGCGAGGCAGATGTGAAACATATCCCCGTATTTACGAACCCGCACGGAAAGTTGTGCAAAGTCGTCTGGCATTTGAGTTGTCGAAGTCCATTGTGTTCGCGAAGGTGATTTTCCCTGGTCCGGTGGTGGATTCTGCAGCGATTGAAGACCGAAGTTGATGTGCAGTGATAAATGATAAATTTTTGCCTTAAATCGGCGAGAAGTGCAGAGAGAACTAGCAAGTGGCTTCTCACGGTCTCTCAGTGAAACAAAACACGTGGACCCACTCTGTGTTACCCATAAGCACGTCAACCTATTCTTTCGTTGTTGCGAATGCCGCATTAATATCATAAACTTTGTCCTCCGGAGCATCGGTGGCCGTGCTCTGTATGAAACCGCGTTTAGCTGAAATAGATAGCGATTTAACCACCGAATGCCATTTGGTTGTTTACGTGCGACCAGGGCACGAAAGCCGCCTTGTAGTGGCATATCCGCATCCAGCCGTGGTTCAGTGAACCGGAGCGGCGGGCTCTCGATGCTTCGTCGCGGCCTCTCGTGATCACAGGATCACTGCAGCAGGGAGCGCGCCCCTCTCCACTTACGCGGGGGAGCAGCCTGCCTGCCGCGGCAGTGTGGCCCCTGCTGACCTACAGGCGGGCCGCCATCTTGGTTCGGGCGCTGTGGACGGCAAAATAAACCGTCGGATTTTTGCGGAACGCCGCGCGGGTTGCGCCTCGTCACTCTGATTTGTGGCTACTCGGCGTCAAAGTGGCGGCGTTGAAACAGCGCCGGCTGGTTCTCTGCGGCGCCAACTGCTCTCCAGAGCGACAGGGGCGCCCGAAGTGCTCTCCCGACGTCACCCGCCGCCGTCACGGGCACTCAGGCGTGACGGAATGGTGCCGAAACGTCGGCGAAACGCTCTGCGTTACGCGCCCCGGTCATTCATTCTGTACGGCCAGCTCGTTCGCTTTACCGCTGGACCCGTGCCCGGTAAAAACCAGGGTATGGCATTTTCCACGAACTGGGAGGCGAGTCTCGTCTGCGGCTGGTGGGGGCCTGTGCGCTTCTCCAGACCCTTGGGTTCAGACGTGGTGAGCTGATTCGCCATCGCACCACAAAGATGGAGTAAGCGAGCGAAGCGAATGAACGCGGTCGTGCAATCGATACAAATCGGAGTTGTGAATGCTTGCTTGTATGCTAACGTAAATGTAATTTACAGATACGCTTGCATTGCGCCTCCGTGATCGCACGATCTTGAATTCTGATTTGAGTCGAGTGGCCAGCCATACATTATGGGACTGTCTTTTGTTCACGATGTTTGTCGGATGTCATGCATGCCCGGACTAGTACCCTTTTTTGAATCTTGGTACGCACGGAAATGTCTCAGAGGTACTCATTGCTTAGGTTATGTTTAAGCTGTTGCTTGAAAATAGGTAAAACAAATGCACTGATGTGGAAATATGAAAGTTTCGAAAGAACGTGACGCAAATCCATCTAAGAAAATACCTGAGGCAACAACTTGTTTACAGTAAAGCGGAAACTGCGCATGTTTTGTTTGAAACAACTGCATTGCTCGGCTGGCCGTGTGTAGCTTTTCTGCTTTCATATTACGAGCTGATGCTTTAACTGCCGACCATTTTAGTGCAGAGGTCTGTCATCAGGCGGCTTGACTGGCAGAGGCCCACTGACTCCAGATGAAGTCAATTTGCATTAAAAATTAAATGAGGTGCATTTGAAACCATACGTCAGTTATGAGAACTTCACTGATTCGAGTCGAGTGACCAGCCATACGTTATGGGATTATCTTTTGTTCTCAATGTTTGCTTCATGCCATGCATTCCCGGACTAGTGCCCTTTTTTCGGTTATTCCTGTCCACCACTTCGGGTTTTCTACACTCTGCAGACCGTGCGTGCGATCACTCGATGACGTCACTGGGTCCACAGTCGTTACCCCATTAGAATTTCAGTGCCTTGGTGCTCTTGTGTGTCCCTGCGAATCTCTGCGAAAATCTCGTTTCACCAGAATCGAGGAGTATCTGTCAATCGCATGTCCGCGAAAGTCTTACTGAAGCAGATTTTTCTGCTTGGCGCGATAGTTTTACTACTGGCGACCACATTTGTGCCAGTCTTCTCCTACTCAGTCGACTCAGCTCTTGCAGTCTTCACCGTCAGTCAGTCATTCAGCACCGGACAAGAGACGAATGAAAGCTCCTGACGAACTCTATATTATCTTCTTCATACACCAAAAGTAGATGCACGACCACTTTTCGTACTAACGCTGTGGGCACCGTCACTCTTCAAGCTAACACCACAAACAGCATCGCAGTCTTCCACGCAGAGTATTACTGAGCCTGAACTTGAGCCGTAACATGCTGAGCGAAAACCGGCGCTGCCTATATTCTACCTACAAACGGAAATGATTGCAGGATGTGATGCAGTTATGACATCGTAATCATATCATATCTAACCAGTTGGAACGCGGGGTTTAATCTGAACATTCTAAGACAAGATTTAACCAGTGAGAGAATGTGGGAGCTCCTTGCAATTCCCAAAGATGGCTGACGAAATGGTTCTGAGATTTTGTGCTATGAGAGAGCTTTTTGCTTCAGTAGAAAGGAAGTATCGTTTTACATTACGGATATGAATCACCTAGAGGCACTGTGTTACGATTAGTCTTCTAAAGACTCTGAGACCTAGAGTTGAGGAGATTTGGTAGGTGTAGAAAGTCTCCAGAAACAAAGGATTTTTGTATAAGTTTCTAAATCTTTAATACTTTTGAAAACATTGAAATTTCAATGCTCTCAGGTAAGGGAATTTCAGATAGGGAATTCTAAAGCTATAACGTAAATCTTGTTACACTCTTTTTCATATGGGAAAAATAGGAACAATAGGAAGATGTTAATGATGTCACAGTATCACCATTCATTTTGCTGGTTTTCATTAAAAAAGTTGTTATGACGTTGTTTGACATCGTTTTCGAAAGTCCCGGCAGGGCGTTATTGTTTCAGACGGCAGAATGAACCAGCTGTCGCTTTGTCAGCTGCCGGCTCCCGTCGGCAGGAGACCAACAGGTGTGTTGTGTCCGTTTCAGCCGGTATGGCACGCTGGCATAGTCCGGGCACGCTGGTGAGCCGCACCATGACGAAGACGGTGCTGCTGCTGCTGGTGCTGCCGCTGGTGATCGCCGAACAGTCTAGCGCCCGATGTCTGACGAATTACTCAGGTGAGGCGGCACACGGCGGTCGGCTGCGACGCTACGGCTGTCGGTCATCCGCCCGACGCCATTTTTGGGGATTTCTCTTTCTTTTGGAAAGGATGTCCCTGACTCGTCACTTTTGGATTTTCCCAGTCCCCATCAGTGGCCGTCTTTGTTGGGGGTACAATGGATGTCCGCATGCTTCCAAGAAAGAGTAGTATGATACTGAATAGTTGTTTCGGTTCGCCGGTAACGATTGTAACTGTACTGTAGTAAACAGTTGTAAGGGTAATTGTGATGGCAAGTACGATATAAGGTTCATTTATGCAGTTCTAGTGTCCCCACCATGTAACAGTAGATGGGGTACCGTTGCAACAGGGCAGTATTTAGTTTCTTTTCCTCTTGTCAGTGATGCGATGCTACAGAAGTACTTTTCCAAGGAAACCTCATACCACGAGAAAAGCGCAAAGTGATGCAGGCATGGTCTTACTGGCAAGTGGCTTGAACCAGTGCCGTTTTCCTGAAACGAGTTCATAAGCCCGGTGCAATTCCAATAAAGCATCTGTGAATCAAACCAGAAAGCCAGCCGTCAGATGCCCCTGGCCAAGGTTAACTTTTGGCGTTTAACCAAACGCCCCGATATCTGATACATGTCATGCAAATGTATACCGCTGCATACCGAAAGCCCGTCATGGTGTGCGATCATTAGCAGCATGACCTGACGTTGCTTTATTTTGCAAACGAAGCGATCTGTGCGGTCGAGGTCGCGCGCGAGGCAGCGGCGCCGGCGGCGGGGCTCCTTGGCGGGCGGCGCGATGGATCAGCTTCTCGGAAGGTACGGACGTGCGGCGCGCGGCGCCCGGCGTACCGCAAGCTGGCGACGGCGACGCCGCACGGGCACGGCGTCGCCGGCCGGCTGCCCGCCGGCCGGCGACCCGCGGTTGCAGGATGCGTGTGTGTGTGTGCCCGGACGCTCGCGGCCGATAGGACGACACTGGTCCGACGGCGGAGGCACGGCTGCGTCGCATGTGTCCGTGCCGCCTGCCGCTCCGGTGGCAGTTGAGAGCGGGCACGGCCGAGACAAACGCCAGATGTACAGGAAGGTCGGCGCTTTGCTGTTTATCGGAACTGTTGCGTTTGGGTGTCAGGATGTGGTTCTGAAGGTCCTGGCCTCCCAAAGGGCACTGGCAGGATTGCCTGCAACCATACCTGGGTTTTCGGAGTTCAGAACAGGGAATACAATTCTGGCTTTGTGTGCAATGCGTTTGCTCTAAGTCAGTGTCCAGTTCAGCGTTTCCATGATGTGTTGATTCGGAGCCCATGTCCGAGTCGTGCCTAAAAGGAAATTGATATCGAATCCAAGTCCGAGTCATGCCCAAGTTGCTTCCGAGCCCGAGTCCAGGAGGGGATGAAGAGGTGTGAGTCCTGGTCCAAGCCTGAGTCCGAGATCTCTGGTCAGGCCAGCGTTTTTTCAGTCCAGCTCCAGGTGGTGGTATTGATACCAAAACTGTTATATGCCATTCTATTTACGTTTTAAAATAACCAGTAAAATGTTTACTCTTTGTAAGAGCAGCGTTATGCATAGATATCACGTTTTGTAGGCATAACGTCTTTTTCCAAATCTGTCCGTTTTCCATACGTTTTAAGCATAACTTCACAGAATAGCTGTATACTTAATGACTGTCCTACTCTCGGCTCAAAAATAAAATCAAATTAGTTAGCTTTTCTTCCTTGGACATGAAAGTGTTTCAAGTTGCAGAAACTTATAGGCCAGGCCGTCTGACGTACATAGGGTTGATATGAACGCGGACCTAAAAGTAATTTAAATCATGTTGTCCGCCTTGCCTTTTCCCAAATTCGATGTCTCTTGAATGCTGGTAATTCATGTAAACTCATTTTTGAAAGACGTCCGGTTGTGGCTTGGCTAAGTCTGGGTCTGAGCTAGAGTCCACAGTGGAACAATGTTGAGTGTGAGTCAGAGACCACTGTTCCGCCACCTCGGGGACTCTTATTCCCAGTCTTGCGATTGTTTTTTAATCAGTTCGCGTGATTCGGAAAAAAACACGAGTCCTGATTCCGTTCTCAGTTAGCTTCTTACAGCCCCGGGGCGTCCCAGCTCAGGTGTGTTGCAACCAGTTCCAGTGTGAAATCGATGTTAACTGAATCACGCATGCAGGAAGCAAAGAGTGTGTGCCAAACCATTGCGCGATTGACCACCTGCCTTTCGCTTGGTTGCTGGCCAGCGGGGGCTCTGCGGGACTGAAGGTTTACCATTATACATATTTCAGCTTTGGATCCAAACTGAACGGTTTAGCTTAAAAACACCGATGTTATTAAACAAGAGCGTTTTCCAAGTACTCCAAGCGTCCTCCCAAGGCCTCTCGGAGACTGACGAGTTTGCGGTGGGTGCCGAACCACAACTTTGCGACAGACCTCTGTGTCGCTCGTGCGGAGCACACGTCGGAGTAATAAGGATGCCCCAGAAACTCCGCGATCCGTTATTTCCATTAAATCTGGGTCGCAGTGGTAGTTTTTATTGGACCTAGGGCTTGTCACGTTTTGAGTTTGAATGGAATTTCCAGGGCTCACCACGCCCAAACTTGATAAGCCAGAGGCGAACTTAATCGCCGATATTGAAACCACTGGCGGCTCGCGGATTACAGAACTTCCAGCCACGTGGCATGAAACCATAAGCGCCATGGAGAGGGCAGGACCCTAGCGACATTGATCAAGTGAAGACTGTTCAGTAAGTTATGTAGCCGTTGTACTTCCCGGTAGTATTTCATAAACAACTCTGCATTCATTGGATGCTCACGAAACAAATGGGCAGGCTTAGGCACAGGCTAGAAGATGAACTTACGTGACAAAATAAATAAATGGTCTCATTGAGAATTCATACTTTGGCATGATTGGCATTACTCAACAACCGTCATTACCCGGGAGAAGCCCATTTTATAAGTTATTCAGACTTGACAAAAAAGGCAGCAAGTGTTTTTAACGGTAGATGAACTGGCCGAAACTCAGTTTAAAAAAGCTTCTGCTGGCTGAACTTAGATCTGGACGCAACTGAACTGTCTGCGGCTCGGTCTGGCGCAGCCGCACCGGCTGGGGCTCAACATGGGCGGGACTGATGTGTCTGAGGCACGGTCCGGGCCCGGCCGGGGCTCGATCTGACGCCGCGGCGCCGCCTGGGGCTCGATCCGGGCGCGCCAGACTGCTCCGAGGGCCGGCCGGGGCGCAGCTGCACCGGCCAGGGCCCTATTTGTGCGCCGCCGAGCCGGCGGGGCTCGGTCCGGGAGCGCGCGAGCCGCCGGCGGGACTGCGACCTGCGTGGGGCCGGCCGGCCGGCGGCGCCGTTTGTTTATCTTGGTCAGCCGGCCGGCGGCCGTCTGGTGCGGCGCCCTGGCGCGGCCGCGGCGGCTCTCTCCAGCCGGGCCGACCGTCTGACGGCGGACTGTCCGATGCTGGACTGTCCGACGCCGTGTCCGGCACCGGGCCGAGCGACGTCACGCTGGCAGACGTCAGGCGGCCCGACACTTGACCGCCCGACACCTTGTGCGATGCGACGATGTCGGACTTCAGGCTGTTCGACGCAGGGCTCCCCGACACCGTGTCCGACACCAGGCTGTGCGACGCAGTGCTGCCCGACACCACGCTGCCCGACATCAGACTGTCCAGCAGGAATGTCCGACACCATGCATGACCCCCAGACTGCCGAGCGCAGACGGACACACATCGGGCCGACCGATACTGGACTGTCCAGCGTCGTGTCCGACGCCAGGCTGCCTGATACAAGCCCGACCCGCGGCGTGTCTGGCACCAACCGTACTGTCCGACACCGTGTCCGACGCGGCGCTGCCTGACAACACCGGGCTGACACTAGAGTATATGACGCCAGACCGTTCGGCAACGGGATGTCGGACACAGGGTTGTCAGAAATCGGACGATATAAACCAGACTATGAAGGTTTGTTGGGCTTTCCTGTGTTATTATGTGGAAAAAGATGTCAAGTTCATGAGCCTTCGGGCCCAATCGTGGACCTGTCTTCGAAATCACCTGAGGACGAGTCCACGGCCGGGCCCGAAAGCGCGAATGCTTCGCATCTTTTTCCACATAATAACACGCGAAAGCCCAACAAATCATCCTTTACAATCACCTGTGACCTTAGGTCCTAAATATGGCCTTATAAACGTACATGATTAACCGGACTGTGTGACAGCCGACTTTCTGACAGCTGACCTTCAGACACAGGATTAGGTGACAACAAAGTGACTGACACCGGACTGACGCTGGACTGACACTAGACTGACACCAGACTGTACGATTCCAAGATTTATGACTCATGACCGTTTGTCGAAGGGCTTTCAGGCATTGCTGTGTGCACTGGCGGATCCAGGGGGGTGGGGCGTCTCGGCCATAGCCCCCCAACGAGATTAGGGGAACCAAGTGGTCATTTAGCACGCCTGAAAGACATGGGTATTTCTACTCAACCAGAATTTTAAGTTGCTGGAACTCCGAATCCAAGTTAGGGCCATCGTCTTCCATCTCCCCCGCGGTCGATGGCCTGCCATCTATACCCATCCATACACTCCGAGCCCACGGACAGCGACAACGCCTTCCATCCCCCCCCTCCCGCCACCTGGTCAGCGACTCCGCTGACGTACGATCCAGACCCAGGAAACTCTGTTTTGCCCCTCCCCCAAACGGAGCCGCTGGATCCGCCCTTGGCTGTGTGTGGCACCAATCGTCCTGGTGCCGGGTCACCGAATTGTGTGACAAAGGACTATGAGACACCAGACCGTTTGATGGCACCAGTTTTTTACTGGGATGCGTGACACAAAACTGCATGATTTGTCATCTGGAGACTAGGATAAGCGATTTATTATCTCAAACAGCCATTATTTGTCTGCAACGCTCCGTGCAATAAATGTCGTCAGAATTTTGTATATGCTGCACCAAAATCTTTAAGAATGTGTCTCCCCAAAAACGGAAATGGTGATGTAGTACCATTCTTATACTAGCCGGGGAGAAAATTACGAAATGTTTTTTTTCTGTGACTCCTTTGGTAAACGTGTATGCAAAATTCATACTATGTTCCCTTCCAGACGGCTAGTAGAAATCTACAGATATTTACAGATATCGAATTGCGTCTTTTGTGGGTTGTTTGCAACAGCAAAATCACTGGAATGTTTGGCCTGTGCCGCACATGTCCCAACTGGCTCTGCCTACGCGGAATCGGGATTTTTGGACTGTTACCTTGCGTAAACGATAGCTCGAATGGAAGACACGCCGGAAGTTACCGCGAACAGTGAGGGGAAGGATGCTCCATGGTTGGCTGGCAAACCAGTGTTGACTCGCAGAAATATAACCCCGATGAACTTCATGAATTTCCGTGGCTCATCGGGTAAGTAGCTGTGTCCTCCGTATGTTGTGTAGATGAAATGTCCTGCGAAATTGACAAACACGCGATTTTATGGCTGCGTTCATGCTAGCGCGTGAGAAAACCACCAAATTTTAACCGACAGCTTTCGTTACGTAATAACGATACATTTTGGCACATAAAAACCACAATTTAGTAATGTTTACCCAAGTATTGTTAAACATAACCATGAATTGCAATAATAAACCGGTGATGTCAGGTCTCCTTCGTCAACTGTATACATATGATTGGACCACACCATTGATAAAAAAAAAAAACAGGAACTATTGCGTCATGCAGTCAGATATTTTGTTCGTTCTGTTGCATTTGTAGATGGGACAAGAAGGCAAAATCTGCCCATAGGTCTTACTATATGGATCCAGGCATGTGTGTAGCTGCCATAGGCGGTCAGGGCGACAAACCGGCCAACATGGTGGCTGTTTAGCCAACTGTATATAATTTTAATTTTAGTTGTGTAGTGCTGCATGGAAAGACAGTGACTAGAAATGGCTCTGGCCCTAACCACTTTGAAACACGCTGTAACACTGATGGACCCAGACGGTTTGAAGTGTAGGCATTGTTTATTCAGGCACTGTTTATGCTCTGAAAGGTCGCGCTATAGGTGCATTGTTTCACTTTAACAGAGGAAGAGAAAGACCCCCAAACCATTCATGGCTTTGGTGGGTTGAGTGCTTCAGTATCTGTAATTTGAGAGTGATTCATGTATGCGCCTTGCAGATAAAAGCGTCCAAATAGGTCTAGCTGCAACCAGCACGGTGCGGCAAAACAGGCGCACGCCGCTTTCATGAAGATGATGCATGAAAGCAAGCTTTTGTTGGTGAAATCCTTGTGGGTATCCAAAACCTTGTGGAATTCATGGACTGCTTTTTTGTGACTAATTGGTAATGCAGACCGGGCGTAAATTAAGGAAGTAAGTTCTCGAATGGGTTACGCCAGTCATAGGGAAGTTAGTTTCTTCAGATTCTTTATCTCGCAGACAAAATTCCTCTTTCCATGGAATGTCATTTAAATAAATGGGCAGACGGTTTATTGCAGTGTAATGACAGTTGGTGCGTTTTAGGGTGTGTTCTTCAAGTGAGCTTCTTCTGATAGAGTGACGGGACACAGGTTTTGCAAATATGAGATCGGCGGTTGCAGCTAACAGCGTAGCCAAGGTTTGCGAAATGGAAGGGGCGGGGGGGGGGTCAAAATTAAAATTAAAAGGCTTGATACCACTCGTACTCATGTTGTTTATTGCAGACTGGGAGAAAATAAGCTCACCAAAAGAAGACCTGGAGATTTCGAAAATAGAAGTACGTCACTCTGTTCTTGGAAGACTGTTGTCTTTCAAACACATAATTTGCGATAATGCCCAACTTTTGGAAACCTCTGACTATAAGGGGGTCATTTGATCCCCCCAGGCTACGCGACCGGCTGCAGCGCTATGCAAGGTTTTGAAAGAGTGGAGTGAAATAGCAACGTACCATGCAAAGGAGAGTTGGGACCCCTGAAGACTTGACTCCGTCTTTCAGTTACCCATTTTCAAGGCCCTAGCGCCGCCCCTGGCTGGCCTGCGCGCCTAACGGAGTCCCCCATTCCCCCACTCTTCAACATGGCGCACCGTGACGACGCCGGATTGTCCAGCGCGACCTGACTGTCACCGGACTGCGTGGCACCGGACTGGTTTATTGGAAGCGCCATTTGCAGTGGCCGCAATCTGCCGGTCTTCGGGCGCGCCGGTCCGCCACAAAGCTGGAAAGGCTGCCCGATGACCGCCCTCCCGGGGCCGCCCAGGACAAGGTCACCAGGGAGCGTTGCGCAGTTCGCCGTGGTCCTCCGCCTCGCGCTCGGTCGCCGCTCCGCGGCGCCGTCGCTGCTGCTGCGCAGCGTTACCGGGGATCGGCGGCTGCCGGTTTCACTGGAACAGCGCGGGGCGCCGGCGGCGGCGGCAAGTCGGCGGCGCGCGCCAGGCGTCCGCGAGAAGCTCGGCCGGACGGAGCCAAAATCCGCCTTCTGCGCGGCTGCGGCCGGTCGCCCCGGAGCCGCCGGGCGGAGAGCGGCGGAGGCTGGTGGTCGGCCGGCTGGCCGGCCCCCTCCGGCCGGGAGCGGACGGCGGGTGGGGGGCGGTGCCGGCAGCGCCGTATTGCGCACGTCCAGGCGCCTGGCTGACGGCGCCGGCCGCGCCGCCGCCGCGGCGGGGCGGAAGCCCCCGCCCTCTGGTGAAGGTCATGGTCGACTCTCGTGGTCGGTCCTGACGGGACGGGGCCTGGAAAGCGAGGAAGACTCGCCTGATGCGCTCACGGTGCGTGCGGGAAAGGAGCAGGATTCTGGAAGGCAGCACGTGCGCATTTCTTGGAATTAAGCAAGGCGGAGTTCAAATGCCGGGATCATCAGTGGGTGACGAAAAAACTTCGCATTGGGGCATCCAACCTTTCTGAAGATTATTGTCGAAGAAGAGGCTTGCCCTACTCAGGAAAATCACAAGAGAAATCGTACCATCGACCCTTAGCCACACTGGCAGTTCTCAAAAGACATTTATTGACAGCTTCCCCTGATTTAAAGTGCTGGTGATGTTGGCGACACTCCTGGATGAGTGAAAGATCAAAGACCAGATGTTCCCAGATGTATCGGATCTTTAATATTTACCCGTCCACCGGATTCAGAATCTAGCGATATATTCCCTTGGACGTGGCATCTTCACCGTTCAATCCCTTTGTTACGTTCTCGAACTCCTCGCGCCCCCTATTGTCATGATCATTGGCACAGCCAGGGAGGGGCGGAGGGGGGGAGGGCCGGAGCCCCTCTTAGGCCCACATTTTTGTGAATACCATCGCACATCGTATTCCCGGTTGGCGGTTTTCGTACGATTCCACTTCACACTGAGCTTCAGGACCCCCGTCGTTAGAAAATCCTGGCTGCATCGGAGGTCATGATCATTAGGCACTAGTTAGAGGCGCATCCTGAAATTTTCTCGGGAGGTTTGGGGGGTAAAAGATACCAATAAACTGTCTATTATGCCGCTTATCCTCCCGCAATTTTATGTATTGTCCTCTCCGGGGAAGGGCTCCGCCCGCTTGGCTGCGCCTTTGCTGCTGGTAGCCGGCCGGCTCATGGCTAAACACCGGTCCCCGTCACCGCCGTCTGGGGGCCCGGCCGTGGCCGCACTGGTGACCGGTGCCGCCTGCCGCAGTGCCGCCGACCCGTACGATGCAGTGGAGGGAGCAGGAGGTGGACATCCGCCTGCAGACGTCCGACCGGCCCGGCTCGCAGCTGACCGCCTGGATCTTCAAGCTGTTCCTGCACGAGGTGCTGGGCTACAGCCGGGTGCGGCTGGTCAACCTGCCCGACCACTTCAACATGAGCGACTACATCAGCGCCCTCTCCGAGTGCTCGAGGTAGGCGCGACTGCGGCGGTGATGCCTGGGTTGGTCGACTGGCCGGCTCGGGGCCGCCGCGGCCGATTCTTCGGACTCAGCTAGGAAAGGAGACACTGTCCAGGAGTTGGATCGGGCTCAGACGTCGTCCCTAGGAGCCCAGGCCGCTCGTCCTGCAGTCCAGTGTTGGGAAAACTGTCGTTTTCTGGTGTCAAGGAGCACCAGAAAATTTATACTCGAAGAAAAATTTTGTACTCCAAAATGGTCATTTGCCCCCCTCCAAAAGACATTCCACTCAACCCAGCTAGAGTCTGAATTCGCCCAGCATACCCCTCGGTTGATGGTTTACCATCTATCCTAGGCCGCTGAAGTACACTCCGAACCCACGGCCAGCCGCCTTCCCCCCCCCCCCGCCGGTCAACGACTCTATGTAGACTGCCATGTAGACCCAGGAAACTGGTTTGCCCCCCCCCCCCAAACGGATCCGCTGGATCCGCCCCTGCTGGCCACATACTCGTATGCGTGCAGAGCACCTCGTTAGTCCATGTTTCTCACAGAAAGGCATGATATGGTACACTCCAAAGAAAATGTGTACTCCGACACCAGGAAGAAAAACCAGGTTTCCAACACTGCCTTGCAGTCTGACCCCTCGAAGCGGATCGGCTGGGCCCGACCGCGAGTGTTTTCTTTCCGTGCGCAGCCCGCAATGTGACGAGCTCTGTAGATCTGCTGTCCATACGGAGCGCTGGGGAACGCCAAGAGGTCAAAGGTGGCGGTGCAAAGGTCGCGGCGGAAGCGGCTCTGGGAACAGAGCACGTTTGTGACGGATTGACCGCTCAATCGGCTTTAAGCGGATTGCGGCGCTGGCAAAGATGGGGAGAGCACAGGTTGGCGTGGGAGGAATTCTGCTGATGGCCCACGTCACGGCCTGCAGAGCTGCGGGTCGCCTGCCGTCACAGTGTGTGACGCAGTCTGCAAGGTCGCAGCCGGTGGTGCGGGGGAGCACGACTGAACCTCAGCCGTTTGATCCGCAGTCGACTGGTTTCTCCACCATTGCTATGTCTCCAAGAAGATAGTTTTTATGGAACAAAAATGAAAGGAACGTAACGGCGGCTGAAATGGTAAGAAAAACTTGTTGTGGCTTTGAGGGAAGTCATTGAGCAGTTATGACAGAGAAAAAGCCAAAAACTTTCTGCATTGAAGGCTAATGAATGATGAGTTTGTGAAGACCGCAAGAATGCTTATGCACGTCATCGACGAAAATACCCGAAACAGCCGTCAGAGCTGTGCGATAACGAAAGGTTTTCAGTATGTTCAGGCGCAATATCGCGGAGTTACGATTTTTAAGGGGGAAAGAGACCTGTTCATAGTTTCTGTCGTGTTGGGAACGCACCGGACATTTTATTTTCTGAAGGAGTTTGCATTGTACGTGATTCTAGCGTAAATAATGGGGTCATTTTGGGGTTCAAAAGGGGTTAAGCCCACGTTAAGGGTTTCGTAAAGGGAACGGGTCATGACCCCATGGGTGCTTGCTTGCGACGTCCCCAATGTCAGGGACAACGGTTATCACATTCTCTGTCATACTGATAGCTATATCTGCACTCTACCAGGCACCCCATACACTCAGGGTGAAATGACACATTTTAAGTGTGTTTAGCGACTCAACCCGCTTATCAGGCCAGCCACCGTTTTCGTCCGTTCGATTTCAGCTGTGAGGACAGTCGGATAGAGCGTCCGTGGTTTGCCGCTTTCTCCTTCCTCTGGGTTGTACGTGCGAGGACGGTGTGATAGCGTACGTCGTTTACCGCTGCCCGGTTTCGGCTGTGAGGACAGTCTGACAGTCTGGTGGTGTACCACTGACTTCTTCCTCCCGGCTTTCGTAGTGGGCACGTTTTGACGGCTTGCGCGGTTAACCGCCGTCCCCTTCGTCCCGTTCTCAGCTGCGCGGACGGCATGATCGTGTACGGCGGCAACGAAGAGGAAGCCAGTGCGGCCGGCAGCCGAACGCCACCATCAACCTGGAGGTGTGGACTGCGCCCGGCTACGAGCTGGACATGTACACGAAGGCGCTGCACAACATCATGTCCGCCGGAGCTCTGGGGCCCGTCGCCAGGTGAGTGGGGGGACAGGCGAGGGGGGCTTTTGCGTCGTATGTTCCAGCCTGCCGCAGCCGCCAGCCGGGCGACGCCCAGTTCTGGGCTCGAACGTGGCAGGAACGGGATGGCTACTGGCTGGACGAGGCTGGGGATGGCGGGCGATGTTTTTTGCCGGTAGATCAGTCCTTCGTTAGAGCTTTGCTCGTATGGACCGTGCGCATATCGGCCTTACGTCTGGAGACTGAACGCTGCACTTCTGTTTGTACATCGATTTCCTGACATTGCACTCACATTTATTGCTAAAGATCAATGTTTTGTGGTGATACAAACACGATAAATATTGTTAATGACGAGGTTTGGACGACAGTTCAATGCCTTCTTGTCCCGTCGACAACGAAAACTTTTTGTCGCTGTATGGTTTGACCGTAGTAACTTCGCAGCCTTGTTCCATGCTGTGACATGCCCACCTGTGCAACGCAACAGTTTTTGACAAAAGTTTGTTTCATGATATCGGTGGACTGGCCATGATAGGTTAAATGATAACGACATTAACGAATAGTATGAATCATCAATGGTGCTATGAAGCATGGCATCTCTTTTCTGAGGTCTTAAGATAAAATTTAAAACTTTATATGGATGTATAGGTAAATAGTTGGGAAACATGTAAATACAGTTTTGTTCGGCTGAGGTTACTTCACAAGGCCAGGTCAAGGTTAAAAGTCGAATTGGGGCTTTGTGGTAATAATTTTGGCGCTATTTTTTGAAATGCCAAACCTGGAACATATGTGAAGTAAAATGGTGCACTCTAGTTGTGCATCAAGTTTTTGGTTGATATCAGGTCGGGTCACGGAGCTATGACCAAAAATGTTGTTGCGCGCACCTTATATCACAACAGCCCTAAAATGGAATTTTAGAAATAGAGTGAATTCAAATGATTAGAAACTTACCAAATAATAGGAAATACACACAAGATCATTCCAAGTGACTCTAAGGTCATTGGAGGTCATTTAAGGCCAAAGGTCGTAAGTTGACCCAAAAACATGTGACCATGGCAGTTCACCCTTTTTCATCTCCCTGGCACCACCTCCGCTAACATTATACAAACATTGTAATATGATTTGTACTTCTTTAGCATAGCATGACTAGTCGAAGCTAAGAAATGTTCTTAACTTTCTTTTAGATTTAGTTTTTGAAAAAAACTTATCCTCCTGTTTTAGAAACCCTGTGAACGCATATTAATTTTCTCAAAATTTCAAATGTATGGACCAGTGGTAAAAGTCCCATTTGTAATCTTTTGATTCATGCCAATCTCATTGAAATCGGTCCATGAACCACAGAGTTGTAACAAGTCGAAAAATATCCCCCATTTTAACTTTTTGCCTCCTGTATCCGCCTCTTTCAAAATTTTGAGAACTCCTTTTCATAAAAATGTAGTTTACGTCATGGCAAATCGATTGTCGTTTGTTGCGATGAAATCGGATGCGTAGTTTAAGAGATCTCATGGGGGGCCGACTCCCACCTCCCCGCCAGGTAACGGCCGTACCGTCTAGCCCTCCGGGAATAGGGTTTAAATCTCAGCGAATTTTTGTTTTTTGTGGTTTGTCATGTTCAGATTTTGTGAAAAACATAGTCAACAACATATGCTATTATCATATTACAAGAGTACTCGTGACCTTGGCTCAGGCCATGACCCCCAGTATTGTTCCCAGTTGCCCGCAACATACGATCTCCATGAAACCATTATTGCCTGCCTCAGAACAATAATTTGTTGTTTTCTATGGTGGAAATGGACCATAAAGTCAAATTCAGTGCAGAAATAAGCTATCTAAGGTCGCTGAAAGTCATGAAAAGTCATTGGCTTCTGATGACCTCACTTGACCCCAGGTTGACCTTTATGGCAGTGACAGGTAATTAACAAGTGTTTTACTGTGTTACGGGCATCATCCCCAGTCCAACTTTTTACCAAAACCACCGGGTAGTCTCGCGATACATCATAATAGCGCTACAAACATGCGACTGTGGCAGTTCCCCTATTTCAAACCCCTGGCACCGCCTGTGCCAACATTACACGAACACTGCAATACGATTTGTTTTTCTGAAGCATCGAATGACTAGTAGAGGCTGAAAAATATTTTACATGCTTATGTTTCTTCAGTTCCAAAATATACATATTCCTCTCCGTTTTCCAGTCCCTTTAAACACCTGTAGATTTCCTCAAAATCCTGAACTTATGGGCCAAAGGGATTCACCCTCGATTCACTCCAATTGCATCAAAATCGGTCGATGAATGCCTGAGTTAAAGCAAGTAAAAAACATCCCCCATCTGTTTTTTTTTGCTCTGATGTACCCAACCCTTACAATATTTTCAAAGCTTCTTTTACATAAAATGTGGTTAACTTTATGGCGAATCCATTGTCGTTTGTTGCGGTCAGATCAGACGGTAGTTGTCAAGATCCTGGGAGGAAGAGATAAGCCGCAACAAGAATGAATTAAGAAGTAAGAATGCGTCTTATGCGATTCTCTGGCCGCTGCAGAGTTTGGCTGATACACGTGCCATGTATTTCTAAAATGAAAAATGCACACGCTGCCTCGTTTTACAGTGCATTATCACACTCTGCTGTCTAAGTTTGACATCACATCTGTCACAATGTGACAGCACAGTGCTGTTACAAAGCCTTGAATAATTATTCAAAATCATTCAAAGCAAAGAAGTACCTTCCGGGGTTTAGGGACGCCATGATTATGTTGGCGACCTTTCTTTTTGGATACTCGGCCCCGCACCGGCACGTTTTTTCCTTTTTTTCTTTTGGCAAGTCAGCATAATACACATGTTGGCGACAATGGCGGAACGATTGAGGACGACGTTGCGTCTTAATCCAGGACGACGTCGCAGCGTAATCCGGACCTCACGCCCGCAGTTTTTTTTAGCTCAGATGGAGCCGTAAAATTCCTGCACGGACAAGCCCGAGCGGGATAACGACATCAGGACATGTGACGCCGTGCATGCCTACTTAGAATCGTGTGGACGCTGGCGCACATTTGGATCAGCTTCCCATCATGTACACCGGCAGACCCGAGGGGCGTAAATGACCGCAGCCCCTCCGAAGATGACTGAGGCTGTGGAAAGTACCACTTTTCCGATTTCAAAGATGAATGAGAGTGTGATTGACAGTGTTCTCTAGCACTAATGTGTAATTAAATATACGCAATACCGGTGTGTCGGGTTCTAATATAAAAAAGTCACGGGACCTTCCTTATCATCTGTCCCCTAAGCGACCTGGTCCCTCGCAAGGTGTATGTCAGGCTGGGTCCGCTCGCCCCTGTTCATGCCCGCATTCTCCTCGCATACATGCACGTACATAAACACGCAGGCAAACAGACCCACTTGCGCGAATTATCCCAGGAACACGGCTGGAAAAGTCCTCGGGCCAGATCGTACCCTTGAACAAGAGCTGATGGGTCGCTGGCGCGCCGTCATGGCCGAGCCCGCCGATGAAAGGGCGGCGCGAGCTTGTCGGTTCGTCGCTATCGGAGGCCGCTTTCCTCGAGTGATTTCGCCGCCGGTTTTTGTTGCAGGACGGGCTGGTTTTTCCAGGAGCGGATTATTGACCTGTCCGACCCGCTTATTGTGGACCATTGGCGGGCGTTTGCCCGTCCTGAGACGGCCGAGATCTTCAACTACACGCAAGCGGAGCTGGATAGCATGCAGCATAATCTCAGGAACGAGGAGGGCGGGTAAGCGGCCGGCTGAGCCGCCGGATTCGGGCTTCGTTCGCTGAATCGGATTGGTCCGCGGGTCTCGAGAAGCGTGCCACGCCGAGCGCGAAGGCCGTTTCCAACGGCTTGTTGCTAGACCGAATCACGCCGCTCACGTGCCTGGCAAAGGTCGTAAGTGTCCCGTGCTAAGTGACCACCAGCGTGCATTTACCTGCCGTGGCAAATCTGCTATCCGGATTTTAAGCCAATCCCATAAAAAGCGTGCATTGTACCTTCCACCATGAGGAAGTCGCTATCGCAAAAAAAATTGGGGTTTAAGGTGTTGCGATGCTCGCTTTTTCATTTTCCGTGTTGTCATCAGTAAGGAGCCGACACCTGGGTTGTCCCAAGTGTGCCTAGAGGCCGGGTCTCCAGGCACCTCCCGGAATCTTGAACGTTGGGCACACTCTGCCGTGCGGCCACGGCGTGCTCTGGGATGCCCTGGTTTCGTTCAAGTGGTTTGGGATTCCTCAGGACGGGGATTGGCGTTTGGATCGGCGCAGGGCCCCTCGGAAATGTAACCTGACACAGTACGGGTCCTGTTCGACCGCGTTCGACGAAACGACCGAGAGGTCGCTCTTTCATGTGTTGCCACCGTCCGAGCGGTCCAAAGAAATATTTTCACGGTATCCTCTAGACGACGTCACCGGGCGTTATGTTTCCGCGATGAATGGTTTGTGCGCAGTAGCGACTTCCTCATTTGGTGTGCGATAGACTTCCTCATTTGAACACATCACTGCACATTCGTTGTTTTTGGGATTAGCCCAAAATTCGGATAGCAGATTTGCCACGGTAGAGAGAGCATCGTTTATTTGATGGCGTTCCGGGTAGCAAGGATCTTTTTTTGTCCATCGTCTCAGGGTTATAACAATGATATGCTGAAAATACATCAGGGTTGACTGACTTGGCCACCAAAGCAGTAGCTCAGAGACGTCGTAGATCCTTGTTAGGTTGGTTTTCTCATTTGTTTTGCGGTATCTGTGCGATGAGAACAGAAAATGTGTATCGCAAATTATGAATAAAATCTGCCCAAAAATCGAACGGGGGAGGATGTGTAAATTGAAGTCAAGGTCAGTTTACTAACGGAAACCTAGCGTCCGGTTTTAAGACCTGATGACTGTTTTAAGGTCTTTTGAACCGCACTTTTGTTTTGCGTCAATATCGCACGTGTTTCTGGGATATTCAGACTCGCTGATGAATAAACCAGTACAATGTTTGGTGTTTATGGAACTCTGTAGGAGAAAGTTGTATCTTAGCACGAATATCAGTTGTAGCTTTTGTAGCGGTCCACTTTCAACGAAGAATGATTACACGTTGCTCTGGTTTCATTGGCACATACGTGGCAGCAGCTGGAGAGCTTAATCATTCGTGTAACGCTTTGTAATCGCGTACAAAAACCTGACACTGCTGTTCTACGAATGTGAATGAAGCTTACGAAACATTGCGGGTTGCCTAACCACTTCGACTTGTTCAAGGTACTACTGCGAGGAGCCTGCTTGCCAGGAAGGCGTGTTTGTTCCCGAATGGTGCAGGGGCACTCACTGTGCCGTCCTTCTGGCCTCTAGACCAGGTGAGTAACGTGTCTTCCTGGCGTCTAGACCAGGTGAGTGGCATGTCTTCCTGGCCTCTAGACCAGGTGATTAGTGCGTTCTCCTGTCCTCTGGACCAGGTGAGTAGCGTCTCTTCCCGGCAATTAGACCGGATGAGTGGCGCGTTCTTCTGGCCTGTAGATCAGGCGAGTAGTGGCGTGTCTGTTGTATCTTGTGCGCCCTGCCACCGAGCGTGCAGAGGCTATTCCGTAATCGGACTCGACGCATTGCCCTTTTCATGGTGCAGAGTGGCTGTTACGCTTGGTCTCGGATCGGTGGAGTGGGAACAGATCCCTCCCTGAATGCTCGTATCGCTAGCGGCGTGACCTTGTGGTATCAGTGACCTTCGCATGGCTGAGACCGCGTGGGTAGCGACTATTCCAGCCGGTCGTAGTCTTCTCGGTGTCCGTTACACACCCCGAATCACTGTCAGAACGCCCTTTCGTGAGAAAAACTAACAGTTCGTGACGTATAGTCATCTGGTGCCTGGCATGCAGTGTTAATGCCTGCGATTTGAGACTTTCGATGAAGGAGTGGGTTTAAAAACAAGGTGAGTGGAATAAACGAAGTAAACGGGCCGTCGGCCGCCAGGCGTGTTCTGGACCTCGGCCAGAATCCAGGACCTCATCCAACTTATCGAAAAATGCCTTTGGAAATGATTCACAGCTCGCGTAAATCAGCCAGCTGGACTATGATGAAGTGGTTGTCAGCAGAGTAGTGGTGATATGGTGATATGAGACTCGATAATGCCAGCGTTAAGTGGTCAGACCGGGAATCTGCTAAAAATCCATACCGCAAGCCTTCAGGGCACGTGACAAAACCTGTCCCAACGCATGGTCTAAACTGCATATTATGCACCGATGTAGCCATGTTTGATCATACGCACACCTGTGCGCGCATGAACATAAGCACATGCGTGCTCAGATCACGGATGAACACAAGCACACGAGTATATATACAGCACACTGCGTAAAGGTATACCGGTGAATTGATGTTGCTTTTTGAAGATCTGTGAAAGCGTGCAATGCTGTACTGGTTGATAAAATGTCTCCTGTAGTAAACTGAAACCTGTAGTAACTTTTGCATATGAGAGTGACCAGATTCCTTGTAGCAAGTCCAGGGTCGAGTATATCGTTTGGCTTCCAGACTTAAACAAAACGTCTGAAAAAGAAATCCAAACTTATAAACATCGGAACAAGTCACAAATCTCGCAAAACAACACGACTCTTGTGTAGTAATCACATCACCGATATTCCCTGTTTCTAAAACGCAATGGCTGCGCTTTTAAATGACATATGACGCTGAGATTGGCATTATTTTCAGACGAGGAGAAGTTCGTTTTCGATCAGATCGCCCAGCTCAGGCTGTACGTGAGAGTGTACTGGGTTGGAACCCACCTGGCGGAGCTCGTCTCCCTCCGAACTGAGGCCAACAAGTAAGCTGAAAACTCTCCGGTGCTTTGTTGCTGGTAAAGGATAACGTTGTTTTGTGGCCATGTGTGTTGATATGCGTCGTTTTCAGGATGGTGCTGTAATTGCGGTGTTTTTATAAGTTTTTACAACTTGAAATGGTGTGTCGCGAGATGGGTTTATTGCAGTAGGCCACAAATGTTTGGGTGTTGAATTGTGCTTGGGTATCCATTTCAGCTTACGTTTCCAAAGCGTACTGGTTATCTTTAGCTTAGAAAACAATACCGCCATTTTGTTTCCAGCTTTGTCAATATGCGTTGTGTGCAAGATGATGCCGTAATTTTGATGTTTTTGTAAGTTTTTACGCTTCAGATAGTATCTCGCGAGGCAGTTTATTGCAAAAGGACAAAAAATCTGTTTGTTGGAACTTGCTTGTATGTCCACTTTAAGTCATTTTTGAAGGTGTTCACGAATTCAAGTTGTTCACTGAAGATCATTCAGTCAACAGCGAAACATTAAAAGAAAATATCATGTAACTAATGTAAATCAGTCATTTTTCCGTCTGCGTGTGAAACATGAGTGGCTGACCGATGCATTTTAAGAAAGGAGTCAGCCTGATTATATCTACCTTCAGATCTGAGTCGTAATCCAACATATTGGTCTTTACAAAGTTTTCATTTAGTTAGACCCTCATATGGATTGATTCTCATATCAGGACTCTCTTTTGCATTACTTTATCTCAACATTTGTAGAAAGCGCAACTTGTGGAAAACGTTGAATATCGTTTCATGAATTCCTGTCTCATATTCTGGAGTTAGATCAGGACCTTGTCTGTCATGTCACACTTCGTAATAATCCTGAATTTTCCTGCCGCAGCCCCAATCAAATATGCGCATTTTGTCCATTTAACCTCTTGCCCAAGTACTCGACAAACAAGTCGTGCCAGCGAATTGAATGAAAATTTATTTTGCATTGATGAGACATAGGATCCGCAGTTCGACGTGGTCGTTACTGATCCAGCGTGAGAATATGCTTGTCTCATGTCTCATGCTTGTCTGATGTCTGTAATACCAATAAGACGCCTTGTGGGACGCTTAGACGCATGACGAGCGAGGTCTACTTCGTTGCTGTTGGCTTCATGACTTTAACTTAATACATTTGGCAGAGGGAAAAAGATATTTGTCGATCTATTTCGTTATTTTGCATCCGGAATATTGCCAAAGGTATCAGTTACCACGCCCGCCCAAGGTATAGTTAGCTGCCTTTATTGAACGGTTCCATACATCCTTGTAAAAATGTGCCTGAGAGCGAAAACGTTATTCGCGGAATGGTTATGCGGAGGAAAGAGCGTGCAAAGTAACGCATTGCAAATTGAATGAAATGAAATTTATCGAACTGAGGTATCCTCTCGGTAAGACTTCATGATTCAGTACCGAGCGGCTGCGGAGTTGAATAGCCTCCAGGAAGCGTCGTGGCCGGGTCGGGCCGGGCCAAGATGGGCCGTTTAGTTTGATTTTTTCTGCTAGCTGAAGCACGTCTTCTCAGCCTTCGGCATCGCTCAGAATTAAAAACTGTTCGGAATCAGCTGCGTGTAAGATCAGAAGACAGGACTGCGAACACAGCATGTTTCGCAAGGGAACCTAAAATAGGATGGACGCGAGGGAAGTGTGATCATTTTGCGGCACGCTCCCATGTTTTTTGGCTGTTACTGGGGTTATGGCGTCTGTTTGATAGGCATCCCACAGTTCAAGCCCGCGTTGATCCGGCAAATCTTCTCGTGTGAGCTCCGTAAGCATTCCCGTGGGATTATGGTCACATTTATCATGAATCAGGGTACATAACAGTGGCTTCTTTGGGTTTGTTGCCTGGAATAACGACGGCCATGTCCCTTTCGAAAGTTTTTTTCGGACGATGTTGCAATCCTCGCTTCCAAATGAAAAGTCGCGCCAATAAGGTAGTCGTCGTGAATGAGCATACTCCCCATGACGACGTGCTATTAGTGGACTCCATATGACGGTCGTGTTAGGCGTCATTTATGACGTGTCGCTGTGCTCTGGAATTCTTCGAAACCCTTAGTTTCGGAAGACTTCAGAGAAGTTCGGTGCTGCTCCGGGGCGCCGCCCACACACGGTCGCTGTTCGCGGCAGGTCGGTGCTCTTCGTCCACTACACGCCGAGCCTGCTGACCCTCAAGGCGTCCTACGCGGAGGTGGCGTTTCCAGCGTGCGTGAAGGGCGCCTACTGTTCAATGGGAAGTCGCTACATCAGGAAGCTGGCCTGGGACGAGCTGAGGGAGGGCGCCATACTGGCCAATAAGGTACTGTCAGGTGGTCGGCCGTGCGCACCGCGGGAAGTGTCAACAGCTCACCGGCTCCAGGCGTCAAAGGGAGGGGGGGAATCGCGATGCTGTGACAGTCCCCTCGTCAAACGGTGACCCGGAATCTGTGGCATGTTTCCAGTAAAAGATATATTGACCGAACCGGCACCTTTCTCTCCTGGAAACTAATCGAAGGGCTTGCACCATTTTGCTTCCTTGGGATCAGAGGAATACAGGTTCATCGCTTGCTCCCAGACCGTTCTCCTCCTTAACCTCGCAGTCCGCGCGTTCCTAGGAACGTGAGCTATACTTATCGGATGTATAGGAACGTGAACTATATTTCGTTATATACTACTATACCATAGTAGTATATAGCTATAGGAACTATAGCTGCTATAGGAATCACTATAGGAACTAGATATCGCGTGAGCTATGTAGGAACATCTCTGTATTTAGCTCCTAGGACCGTGAGCTATATTTAGATATATTTACCGTCGTTCTGGGCGAACAGTCGGGACAGTCAGGCGGGCTGCCGACTAGACGCCGGGGTGTCCAGTTCGCCGGCCGGCGCCTCACCAGCCGTACGTCCGGCCCTCGGCAGGCGCTGCGAGCTTTCGAACTCAGCCAGGAGGAGTACACGGGGCTGCTGCGGCTGCAGCTGGCGCGGCCCGAGCTGAGCTACCGTGAGGTGGCCTGCCACTGGATGCAGCAGCACCGCGACGTCTGGGAGAACCGCTGGAAGCCGAGCGACCGCTCGGAGATCCTGATCGGCGGCATCTTCCCCATGGCCGGCACCAGCTACAAGGACAAGGGCGTGATTCCAGGTGCGTTGCAGTCCTCAGCGACTGTCGCCGGTCGCCAGGGGCGGGGTCAGTCAGGCTCGTTGTTTCGGGGGTGCGGGAGGTAGTCGCTGTCGGGTGCGGAAAATGGCCAGCGTTTCGGGGGGGGGGGCCGTCACTGCATCAAGGGTGCGGGAGAACGCCATTGTCGAAAGGGTGCGAGAGGTCGTCATTGTCGAAGGGGTTTGGAAATCGCCATTATCTCATGGAAGGGAGACTGTCATTATCTCGTGGTGCGGGAGACCCTTATGTCTCAGAGTGCGGGAGATCGTCCCTGCATCAAGGTTGCGGGGACAGCCACGGTCTCCGGAGTGCGGGAGATCGCCGCTGTTCCACGGGTGCGGGAGACCGTGGCTGTCTCAGGGATGCGGGAAGCCGGAACTGTCTGGGGGTGCGGAGGCTGTAGGATTTCCGTTTACGCAAAATGATGTAGTGGCATGCTATGTGTATCGGCACTTGATATTGTTCGGAGTCCCAGATGCACCCATCGCAGCATTGCATGCTTTTTTCATAATGGCGCTTGATTTTGTTTGGACTTCCAAATTCCATCGCAACGTTGCTCTGTAGAACTAGCATGAAGATCAGGGAACTTACAGCCGGCACGTGGTTTTGTGCGACATCCTGAACGGTTTCATATGATATATTTGAACCGACTTGATTTTGATATTCCTTACTTATGCGTCGCGACACTCGGCGGGGGATGTGCTGTGGGTCGCTTTGCAAGCTGAGGTTGAGGAAGCCAGTTTCCAGCGGGAGGTTTCTCACTGTCCCGCCAAAGTTCCGGCGAGACAAAGTGACGCCGATATCCGGCAAGATGCACGAAAGTTGGCTGGTCCGTAAGCAGGGAGGAAACTTTCCAGTGTCCCAGACTCGGCCGTCATTGGTTGGCGGTCATTGGCCAGCGGTCTGCGGTCGGCGGTCAGTGGTCAGTGGTCGGTGGTCAATGGTCTGCGGTCGGCGGTCAGTGGTCATTGGTCGGTGGTCAGTCGCCGGTGATCAGAGGCCGGTGGAGGCCTCACGCCATCCCGTGTCCAGCGGCCAGTGGTCGGCGGTCACTTGCCAGTACCCCCGGTCGTTGGTCAGTGGTCAGTGACCGGCTGTGGTGTGTGGTCAGTGGTCAGTGGTCAGTGACAGCCGGCGCTCGCCGGGCCGTGCTCGCCGGCCCGTGGTCAGTGGTCAGTTGGCAGCGGTCTGAGGTCGGCGAAAAACTCACCTTTCCCGTGTCCGGCAGCGGCGTTGCTGGCCGTGAAGGCGGTGAACTCCGACAGTACCGTGCTGCGCGACTACGTGCTGAAGCTGAAGGCGCTGGACGGCCAGTGCAGCGCCGACATGGTCATGAAGAGCTTCATCGACTACGTCCGTATGCCCGAGCACAAGCATATGGCCGGCATACTTGGTGAGTGGCCAGCGCGACGTCGTCCCGTGCTGGCGCCAGTGAGGAGGGCCAAATCGATGTGATCCACGATTGATTCTGTCTGATTGCGGAATTGTCTTTTCCATGCTCATCCGGGTGGTTACGTAATGTTCTCATTTGCTCGGGGCATGGTCGTGATCGCTGGAAAGCGAAGCTGTTTTTTGTCAGTGACATTTGGTGTGGAAAACGTCCGACAGGTAGGGTGGTAATTACTGAATTTCATTGGCAAGCGGGACAGTCAGCAACATGGTCCGTCCGTTGTGGTAGTAGCGAAGCTGATGAACTAAAGTAAATGAAACGATATCATATACGAACTTGAATGAAAGTCAGCGAGATATGTCACCCAGCTGGTACAACGAGATTAGTTAAACAGGTTGATGTCAGAATATTGGGGATATGTTGACCTCACGGATGTCATTTGAGATGCATGCCCCCTGGGTCTAGGTGCTTGGCAATACGCCATCATTAGTGTTCTGCTCTGTTGGAAGTGTTGCTGCAAGTTGATATGATTGTAGCCAGTTGGCATTAGAAAATTTCACTCTATCGCTGCGCTGTATTTCAACAAGAAATAAAAAAAAATAGTGGCGCGAAGCGAGAATTACTTAGCACCATTCACATAATCCTGGTCAAACATTTGTTCGCTCGTTTGCGTTGCGCTGTCGTTACTGATTTTGCGACTAACGGCACGAACCATTCCTTAGAACGGCCATCGCGTTACCGTCTATTTATGTGATGGCAAAAAATTCACCTAAATGTTTACTATGTCTAGATGTTTACAAGTATCGACGACACCTCAGCATCAGAAAGTCAGGAGCAGGGCTGTGCGGAGTGTGACTGCGGTGAGTCGCCTGGCGGGCGCTAACGCCGGCCCCCTGGTGGCCGCAGGACCGGCCTGTTCCGACACCGTGGAGCCGGTGGTGGGCGTGTCACGGCACTTCAGGACGGTCGTCATCTCGTACAGCGCCGAGGGCGTGCTGTTCTCCAACAGGAGCCAGTACCCGTACTTCTTCCGGACCATTGGCGAGAACAAGCAGTTCAGGTGAGATGGCCGCTGTGTTTTGGTGGCTTGGGGAACGCGCGCGAAAACCTGACGATTCTCCTCTGGACATCTTGAGCAGGTGTTGTTCGAAAATTCTGAGACGGTGTGGTGGTGACAGGCCGTTATTAGACAGCTGTCTGTGCGGTAATGAGAAATTCCATTATTTTTCCCGAGAACACATCATGGATTTCCTGCGATGTCGTCGGACGCTGCAGTATTTTTTTCTAGGTGTGATGTCAAGAAACCCATTGCGTTTCACCCATGAACGATGAGTGGCGTCGTCCATTAGTTTAACCCATTTGCGATGATGGCATTGGCCTGTGCGATACAGTTAGGTACGTTGCATCTTGTTTCTCGGAACTTCTGCGGTTTATTTTATCGCCTGTGTTTGAAAATGCCGTCGGCGAACTTTGGCTTGCACGAGAGCTTTGTAACAGGTCCTGACCTGGAGGACCCTGAGGATTGCGTGGCATGTTTTCCAATGGACGACACGTCAGTCAAATTCTGCGAGACCGGAAAGGTGGCGCAGCCCCGTTCTCTCATGACGCTGAGTCCGTGATGGTGCCGTTACTCTAGCATCTCTGTACGACTCTGCCCGGCCACCTCTTCGACCTCCGATCGTACATGCCTGGTGCCCCTGAATGTGGTGCTCTGCCAGGGGCGCGGGAACTCGTCTGCAGTAGGGAGGGAGGGGGCGTTGGAGGGCAATGAAACATTTTGTGTCAAGTCTTTCCAGTCAACGCCCGTAGGGTCATTGTTAAATTTCAAATAAACTGGGAGAAACAGCTGCCCCGGTCCCCCCCCCCCGATTCCCGCGCCCTTGTGGTGTGCTGTTGTGCCGGTGCGGGGTGGTGTCTTTCCGTTTCCAGCAAGATGCTCGACTGACGGGGCCTCTCGTCGACACGGACTCCGACGGGTGCGGACGTCACTCGTCGGGCCCGGCAGACTCTGTACCCTGTCGAGATTTCCGGGGGCGACGCAGCCGCTCGGCTCCGGCGTGCGCGTGGGGGGGGGGGGGCAGGAAGAAGCCGGCGCCGGACGAAACTTGACCAGTATCGGTGGCGACCTCAGGGCGGACTTCGCTCGCGTGCGTGGGATGGGTGGAGTTCCAGATGGCCTGAAGTTTGATGTGATTGGTGTGTTTTGGCGGGTTGGGCTGCCAAGAGACGTCTGCTTCCCCGAATTTTATTATTTGCCTAGACGCTGGAATTGCCAGTCGGTGGCAAAAATATCGCGATCGAATGCAGTTCATGGCATGTTTGCTGGCCGTGCATTCACTGAAGCGATGCAGCATTGGTGTTATCACGTGCTTTTATTTTTATTATTTACCAGCGATCATTATTATTTATTATTTACCAGTATTACTCATCAACAAAGCATATGAGTCAGGCCTGTACTGGTATCACTGTGGCATTTTCCTTTTTTCACTTCCGAAGTTCATTATAAGGCTGTTTCTGGTATTTACGTTTAGGCTGCAATGTTTTGATGTTGCCACACCTTAGATTCCCTGATAACACCTCGTTATTTGTTGGGGCGCCCGGCAATGTTTCGGAAGGCATTCGACGACGATAGTACTTATCTGTCTCAAAATTGGCCACTCGTATGCTGAAGACGGCTAGAGGAGTGCACTGCGTGATATGTCGAGCATGACGATACACGACGGGGCGCAGTTTTGCGAAAGACAAAAGCACCCTCTCAAAACGGTCTCCCCCGGTAGACTCCTACAGTGCCACATAGCCTGGAAAGAAGTACGCTGACTAGGTTTTGCGCTGCATTTGCAAGTTTCGGAGACGTTCTGCCGGACTGTGTGTGCATGTTTATCGTACCGTGCGCAAGCAGCTGTCATCCCGGGCCCCTGCTCCCAGGTATCGTAGCGGTGGACAAACTGAGAGGTGTGGGCAGGCGATGACTGGCTCGGCTTCGGTGCATGCGTGACGTGGGTGCCTGTTTTTCAGGTTTGTCTACAAGCAGCTCCTGATGCAGCTGGAGTGGAAGCGGGTGGCGTCGCTGACCGAGGCCGGCCAGAAGTACTCGGAGTACATCAGCGTCATGCACGACATGCTGCAGCAGTCGGGCGTCACCTTCATTGCCAACAGGAAGTTCCCGCGAAACACGCAGAACATGGAACCGGTGAGATCGACTAGCATGGGCTGTTGGGCCGTGGCCGTTGGATGACGACTTGCGGTACTATGTCACTTGGATGTCTTGATTTGAAGTGAAGTAACTTTGATCAGAGAGATAGATCAGAGATCGTACTGATCAGAGAGTTCTTGGTACGCTCTTTAACGTTTCTGCGTTTCAGAGCGATATCGTTCTACATCTGGTACCTGGGAGCACGCTGTTGATTGAGAAGTCGTCCAGCTCAGGCGCACTGTTCAGTTTCGGAGCATTTGGAACGTTGTCTACTGTTACGCTGTGCCGGGCGGGCGTGCTTCATTGTGTGATGCCTCTCTTCTGAACGTTCCGGACGTTCTGTCGCGTCTCACTGTGTCGCGCGGGCGTGTTTCAGTACCTGACGGACCTGCGCGAGAAGAACGCCAAGATCATCATCGCGGATTTGTACGAGATAGCCGCTCGAGCCGTCATGTGCGAGGCGTATCGCAAGAACATGACTGCTCGACAGGTAAGTACGCCGCTTCTCATTCGGTGCCTCGCCAGGGCTTGTTATAATGCATTTGGTTATCTTTATGTCGAGAAACGTATCGGCCATGGCCACATTGGGAAAGGATCTGAGGTAAATTGAGCGATTGGCTATATGGTCCGTGGTTAGTGTTTGGTGATCGCGTGTTTTTCTGCATATAGGTAACGATTATGTCTTAAAAACAATGCGTCCGGATTTTGTTTGTTTCAGGAGATTCAGCAATGCTCGCATATGCTATATTTTTACCAGTTTTTCCCCTTTCTGTAGAGTGTCAGACGTCAGGTAGATAATAGGGACGCAGACATGAATGACCTTGTGTTTGTTCGGTGCACCTGAACTAATGTTACTGTGAATTTTGCTTGTGTGCTGGATTTGTAATGTCATTTGCTACTAATAGATGTCGCGGATTTCGTTAGTGGTGGTCTGGCTGTTTGCATTGAATTTGAAGTCAGAACCAGTTATCACTGGGCACCGAGCCACATAGGCTTGCTACGGCATTAAAACTTTTCTACTTGGTGAGACGGACTGTTCAAAATTTAGGCCGATAGGATGGACTTAGAAAATGTACAATACAAGTAAGTCCCATAACCGAATACAAGGCGGTGAACACCTTATATTCGTTATAAGTTATATATACAATAGAAAATATTTCCTTCCCAGGCCGCCTAATTTGCGTGCGGGAAATATTTTTCTTAGAGACGGACTTTTCGGCGATCTTTTCGCTTTGCATTCGGTGTGAAAACGGCTGTGCTAAACAGGAGACCACCCAAGGTCCCGACGACTTCATCGCAAGCATTGCAGCTCCGATACCTTGACGACGGTGCCCCGCCCCGTGCTGAAATGATCCCGTGTTTCAGGGCTACGTCTGGTTTCTCCCAGAGTGGTATTCTTCGGACTGGTACAACCGTAGCAACGGCAGGGACTCGCAGTGCAGTCCGGAGAATTTGATGGCGGTGAGGATGCCTTTCCATGTGACTGTCTGGACCGAACCGGGCAGAACCTGGTCAGTGACCTGGTGACCGCAGTGGGTTGTGGTCTCCAGACCTTATGAGGTTGCTAGCTAGTTGACCAGCTGGTTAACCTCGTGCGATAGCCAGCTAGTGAACAAGCCGTCAGTGTCAAAGTCTGGACATTGACGGATGATGGTGGCAAACTCGGAATTTTCGCCGCCGAATCGGTGCGATTTCAAGGTCATGCTAGCCTTCCGCCTGCCGCTGGCGGCCAGAGACCGTCGTTAAAAGGCTCTGCACGTAATGCCTGGAGTACCTGCGACGAAACAGATCACAGTCAGTGACCGATTGTGTGTTCCAGGCACTGGACGGACACCTGACCCTCTCGCACGCCTACTTCGCCAACGACTCAGACAAAATGCAGGAAAATATTACGGTCGGCGAGTGGCGAGAGCTGTACCGGAACACTTGCAGATCGGTCAGTTCCTGGCCGGTTTTGCCGTGGAGAAAAAGGCCTCGCCGTAAAGTGCAAATGTATTTGTTATTTCATTATCGTGATGTTTGGTTAGATGATCCCCGATTCCGCCTTTTGGAAGACCAAAAGAAAGACTGGTTCTGAACTGTTTGGTCAGATTGGCAGGCTTGTTGTTGACGAAGGCTTCATCAGGGTTTCCTCAAACCATACACCCTGTTGCTTAGCCCCAACCGCAGGTGCGTCCTCGAGTCACGTGCTCGGCGTCTGCAGCGATATCCGGGTGTCCGTTGTCCGCTTACGGCCGGCGACGGTCGTGTTGCCAGTTCTCCGTGGACGTGTCGGACTACGCCGGGTACGCCTACGACGCCGTCTGGACGTACGCGTTCGCGCTGGACAAGCTGCTGCGCGAGAAGCCTTCCCGATTCGAGGACTTCCACACGAACGCGACCAACGCGTGAGAGGCGGCGCGCGCGCCGCGAGCCTGCGATCCGCCCACTGGACGGAGGGCGTGGGCGGCACGGGTGTGGTCCGGACTTGTCGCCTTGCTTGGGGAGGGAGAGGGGGTGGGGGAAGTATGTCTGGCCCAGCGTGTCGGATGAATGGATTGGGCGTGTCCACTGATCTTTGGGCTCGGAAGCGGCCGACCATTTGGTCGCTCGGTCCGTGAGATCGCATGGTAAATTCCCAACTCATTGTCGGCGCCTTGCCAGTTTTTGGAGGCCCGGGAGGTACTTCAGAGACACCGAGGCTGACTTATGCCTGGGGTTGGAAAAAGTGTTGTTTTTTATGTTGGAAAACGTCAAGAAGTATGTGCTCAAAAAAACACCTTGTACTCCAAAAACTTGATCCCGTACATCCATAAAAACTGCATTCTAACCATGTTGACAAATTTCTAACTGTGCGAATAAATAACTCTGTCTTCATTCAGAAAAAGCAGGTATGATTTCACAGCTGACTTACACCAAGAACGCCAGCTTTAACTAGTATTACTCTGAAAATGATATGTTCCTAAGCAAAAATTATACTCCAACACCAAGACTCAATTTTAAGTCAAGGAAAAATTATACTCCGACATCAAGAACAAAAACCAAATCTCCAACCCTGTTGATGCCTGACAGGGGTCCTTGCTGTCTCCCGAGCTGTCTGCTGGGAAATTCGGGGACCAGGTTTGCTGCAGCAAGGACAGGTGGAAGCCCTGAATTCTTGGATGTTGTATTGTAGCCGATTTGTGATCTTTTCGTATTTATCATGTCGATTTTGTTTCTGTTAATACTTACTGCCTGCAGTCACCTGCTATGATGTGCTGACGTTCACTGCCCGGGCCGTTCTTGTTTGTTTCTGGGCACGTCTGATAACTGCGTGTTTTACGTGATCGGACGTTGCGATGTTAATTTCGGCTACCCAAGAGCAAGGTGGCCCAGAAACAGCCGCCGTTAACCACCGGACCGGAGTACCTGTCTCACGTGACTGGCGGTTGCCACAGACGCTTCGTCGACATCCTGAAGGGGACCAACTTCAACGGCGTCTCGGGCAACATCCAGTTCGTCGGGCCATCTCGCATTTCCATCATTCTGGTGAAGCAGTGGCGGCGCGACAGCTATCACGTGGTCGGCCGCTTCGAGCCGGACATTAACAGTCCGGACGGCGGCAGGTCAGTTCGCAGGACCACCCCACACTTCTGCAGTCCAGACGGCGGCAAATGAGTCCACATAGTTATTAACGCGCTTCTGCTATGGTCGTCTATTCTTGCGCTTCTGTGATTTGCTACATTACACTTTTCGGTCTCGTTTGAGCTTGTTTTACTTGTTTTTATGGCTTGGCTGACGGCATTGTTGTTTGTTGTTGTTGTTCTTTGCATCTTGAGCTCTGCTGCACATTCGTAGACATTTACTATACTCCGGTAGCCACACAGTTTCACTACTTTTTATGTTTGTTCCCACCTAAGGGCTAATTTATTAACTCACTGACACATCGCTTATTACATTACATTCACACCTTTCATACTACTGCATACTCATACTCACATGCATCTCATACTCAGACACATACGAGCACAGTGTCATACACATTCGCCTCTCACCGTGAACTACTAACAAGAGACCACCAACTAACAAGAGTATCTACACATCTTACAAGTTAGATCACGTTTTGATCCATTTGCGTTCCGCACCCCGTAACGAAGCTGTCAAGTATTCTGTTTTAATATCAGCTTTCAGCTCTTGTTTAACCTCTTCTAAACGTAAACTTGTACCTCTCGAGATGATGCTTTTGACCAGAATAATAACATGGTTAATCAGTTGTGTATTCCCAAGCCCAAGCTTGATATCCTCCTGAGGCATACTCGAATGATCAATTTCCATTTCAACTGGCCAATTATTGACGGCAGTCTATAACACCTGAACGAGTTAGCAACTCCAGAATTTATGTCGCAAAGTCTCTCGGACTGATCTGCACCGGGGGTAAATGTTGGAATCGGTAATCCCAGACTTTTTCAGCATCGACTGCGTTACATGAGTCTTCGTGACTATTTTTTAATGTAATGCTCGGTATAAAGAGAAAGAAGACGCATCAGCTACACTTTTAGAGATGGTTGGCCGTTCTGTCTCATTGTTTTGATTTTGCTCCTCCCATGTCTTTTACCAAGAATGTGTGTAATTATAATATTTGTACGCAAGAAGAAACTCAGAAATATTTCGCGCCAGTCGTTTCTTGCAATGGTTTGCGAATGACTGGATGTATGACTTGAGCTTGACTTTTAGTTTTTGGTCCGCTTTTCCATTGTGCTGGCATGCTGTTAACCAACGCAGAATAATCAAAACCTATTCCGGAGAGAGGGTACATTTCCTTAACGTTCTCGCACATCATAATCCTCCCACCGTCACCCAAAGCATCGTTAAAATATCTAAGACCCGTTCTATCCCAGGAACATACGCAGCTTGTCTTGAATGTTGTCATGTTTGAGTACCACAACAGGCACGTATTCCAGTCATCTGGCAATATCTCGTATGCACCGGAAAACTCACTAAATGCTTCTATAACATCCTGCCAGAAGTAATTGCTAACATTTTCTGAAAGCTTTATAAGCGAAGCACGATTTCTCTCCCAGATGCACTGGCCGTTACGTACATTTCCGTCAAAGATTTGTACCCAACTATGGGTTGACGTGAGCTCGCTCCTGGCCCAGGTTATCTTAAATGCATTAATGAACAGTTTTATGTCAGCCATACCCAAACCACCGCATTTCATCTTCTGTACCAAACTTTTACGCGTAACCCTCTCTATCTTCCCGTTCCAGAGAAACTTGAACAGTAAATAACTCAAGCGTTGAATGTAGCATGCGCTGGGGTTGGTCAACACCAGGAATAAATGCGTGAGCTTGGAGAGTAAAAGTGACTAAACGATGGGTATTTTTCCAAGCAACGATGGCTTTCGCTTTGACCAGCTTTTTGTCATTACATGTAGTTCTTTTTCCGTGGACCAGAAGTTTATTTCACGTATTGTTTTTTTCATCTGCATTTTCAAAAATTATCCCAAGGGCTTTCATCCTCGTCACCCAGTTGATGGGGGATTTTGTGCTCATGTAATCCATATCCTTATGTTTCCCTACCCACAGCGCTGTCGTCTTGCTGATTTTGGGAGCGGGACCAGAAAATTTAGCAAAAACACCCAAGTCGTGAAATAATTTTCGACAGCTGTCCTCTGAGCCATCAAGCATGCACAATGTGTCATCAGTATAACACGACAGTTTGAATTCCTTATTTCCCATCTTAATGTCTTTGATGTCCAGGTTCCGGTCACTTTTTCTTGGAAGGCAGTAGATCACCAGCAAAAATAGGTAACAGCTTAGCGGGATGTTAAGCTGTTATCCAAACTGTTAGCGGGAGGCTAAGTTATAACCTCCAGCTCGAGCATGCGGCTGATCGTTGCTGCAGTCATATTCTGATATTCAAGGCCGACACTTTTTGGCTAGTCTGGTCCGGCAAAAATCGGCATGTTTGATAGTTTGTCCTAATCGGCTCTGTCATTCATTTTCTCAAGATTTACCAGACGACACCAGAGCACATGGTTTTCCTCCGTGAGCTACGTGATGGTCTTTTCCGCTTCTTTCAAACTTTTTGACACATGCTCTGACGTCTCTAACGAAAAGCCCAGAGAAGACTCGATCATGCTCATTTTCTCGTTATTCTGTCTGACAGTCACCTGTATTACCTCCTTTTCAGTGTTTTGATTAAATCCTTTAGCCCACTTACCGCCGTGTCCAGATCCATGCTTTCTCGTCGCTGCGGCTGGCCTGAGAGTTGTCTCCTTTTCGGCATTTTCGATGATTCTCTATGCGTTTCGGCAACAAAGTCACCTCTTCTGACCGTTACCCTGGCTCGGTCGGCGGCCGCCGGCCACTCGCTCGATCCCGGCATCCGACCCGCGCGCCAGCGCAGAGCGCTCCAGGCGCACGTCCGGCCGGGTCAAGGTCATCCACACGACTCACAGCTTCACTGCTTGACTCCGCCCTGTTTTAACCGGAGCGAGAGCTGAAGTGCGATGCGGTCTGGTAAAGCAGACCTCTCGATACATATCGCAGTGAAAGCCCAGGCTGACCGGCACAAGAAACAATGAGGTGTACATTACTGCGTTTCTTCGTCCACATTGTTACAAGGACGAGCAGGACAGGTTGTTTCGGCTTTAAGTGCCGTAGAAGGCAAATGATGGGTCGTTCAAGCAGCTCCACGTCGTGTGGAAAATAGCCGGGATAATGAATGTCTCACAATGAGCCGCAAATGCCGTTTGATATATGGCCGGTTTTGCCCGTAACCCTGGTGCTTTCGACCGCTCATGGTCTGATCCAGCGTAAGACCCCACGCCCTCGCGTGGGTGTGGGATCATACGCTGTGTTCTCTGTGTTCATGAACAACCTGGGGGAGATTTCGGTATCTCGCAGGCCGACATGATGACCATTTTAACACGTCAGGGCTTAGAATGCAATATGAGGAAAACGTCCGCGGCGTCCAGGATTTATTGAAAAGTCTCCTTTTTTCAAGTGCTGTTTTGCTGCGATATCAGGCGTTGATTCCTGCGAGTGAGCAAAACAGAATCTAGGGTGGTCCTTAAAAATGCATTGTGCGGTATCATTCGTCCCAACGTTTTTTCCTGTTGTGTGTTCCAATAAAATGCCACCGCGAAATTTTGGGTCCAGTAGCTCTTTTATGGGTTGCGCACAGCATCTCTAATAAGCTCCGTGTAGCGACGCCCGGCGTTGTAGTTTCCGTAAGGCCGCGCGTCATCGGCTGACGCAGCTAGCACCAGGCGGCGGCCGAGGGCGGACGAAAACGACCACATATCGGAAATTATTACCGTCGGAGGCTGTATGAAATCGTTTCAACGGGTTTTGAGTACACGGGCCAAAGATTCTACTTGTGCAATTTCCGGACTGATACTCAAAACAGATCAGCAGCAGGGTGGTCGTTATCAGACCTGAAATTTTCAAAAAAGACATCGTTTCAGCCCCAACCTTATACTGTGTTCAACAAGAACAACGCGAAACCAGGCGCTCTGCGGGATGAACAGACTCCTGTGCTTTCTTAGTTTGAGTGAGGGCAGTCTTCGTTAAACCAGGAAATCGCGAGCGAAGTTCAGCAGCAACTCGCAGGAGGAACTGGAGCTGTTCCCTACGTTGGATCCGTACGAAATGATTTCATAAAGCGCTCGAAAGTGCTGTGTGTTATACGTGGTCGGTTTCGTCCGCCTGCCGGCCGTCGCCCAGTGTTAGCTGCGGCGGCAGACACTGCGCGGCCTGTCGAGACTGCAACGCCGGTCGTCGGTGCCGAGACACAATCTTTGTGTGCGTTGTGCGACTGGTTAAAATTTCTCAGTCGAAGTAAAACCTAAGCTTTCATACCTTTGGGTGTTTAAGAACACAGTAGAAGGCTGGGAGCGAAACCATGACTTCTCTGAAAACTTCGGGTCTGGTAAGGTCCACCCTACATCACTCACTCATGCCGCAGCTGGCGCGTTGGAGTTGCCACCGGCGCTGTTTAAACAGGCAGCGTCACGCGACAGAACTCATTTCTCCGCGAACCGGACGCTGCGTGTCCGGCGCGGGGGCAGGCGAGGAGTTCGGCTATGAATACCGCACCATCGCCGCGGCTCATCGTCTTTGTCAGACGACCCCATTTACAGTTGCATGGCACACAGCCGGAACCAGTTTGCACGTTCCATGCATATCGAATGAGGCGCCGGCATTGGCTGCTGCGTGATTGAGCGTAGGAAGATTGTTTGCCGGCGCGGGGCGCCCTCAAACACGCGGCGGCGGACGGCGCTCTTCCTCCGCTCCCGCCCACGGGCCCGCCGACGCCGGCTCTGCGCGGCGTTTGAAAACCCTGAGTCGTTTCGCGCCAGTGTTTTGTGTGATGATAGAATGGTTGGTAACTGTACTTCGCAAATGCTTCTCTCCGGGACATGATTGACGTGAACATGTTTCCCGTGCAGTATTGAGTGATTTTGTGGAGTTTTGCTGATGTATCCGGGACGAAAAATGCTTTTCTTTAGTTCGTCGCGGAGATTGTTGTCTTGTGTGCGCGGATTGACCTAACCATCCTAAATGGATCAACACACTTTTGGAGAATACAAAAATGCAGGCTCCTGAAATTATTGGGGATGCCAGGGACGTTTTCAGACCCATTCTTCTCATCTCGCATTAAGAGGGTGATATTACATTATACGGCACTTGGCGTCGACTGGCGTGACCAAAAGTACAGGCAACTCCATCCTGGTGGGGTGTGGCTGTAGAGGACAAATGAGGAGTAATCTGGTATTTTGGATATCGTTACAGAATATGTCCCATTGCTCGTGTTAGCGTATTAGAGTCAGTATATGCCGTTTTTGGTGCGCAAATACGAATACCGATTACCAAATAGGACAGGTAAAAATGGCTTTCCCAACAAGGGGCGTCACGTGGGAGGATGGACGCTTTCTGACTGCCTTAGATCTGCTCTTGCTAGCATCAGATGAATCAGACGAACATCTGTTTCTCAGAAGCTTTCAGGCCGTCACTGGGGCCAAATGAAGCAGTGGCGTAGTTCTGTGCAGTTTGGCGTTGATTGAATTCGTGGCGACTGTCGGCTGTCGGAACCATGCGTGCTCTGGCCGGAAAGAGGCCACTTCAGGCGACCCCGGTGTTGTTGATCGTGCGCCATGTCATTCAGAGGGATGCCTTCATATTTGGAAATACTCTCGAATCGGTTTGTTCCTTTTCTGACATCTTGCATTTTCCATTGATTTAGTCCGATGGTAGATTATGACGTGGCCACAAAGCCGTTTGCTGATGGATTATGACTGATGTGGCGTAGTGACGCGACATTAACAGTGTTTTCCGGTCCCTTGCTGATGCTGGGTAGTGACATGACTCCGATAGTGTTCGACTGACCTCAGACTGACGCTGTATGATGTTGTGACCCTGACGGTGTGACCTCAGGCTGATGCTGGATAATGCTGTGACGCTGACGGTGCGTGTCAGGCCTGAGGCTGATGCTGTGTCTGGCCTCAGGATAATGCTGTGAGTCTGACGTTGCGTGTTGGCCTCATACTGACATTGGATAAGTTCTGTGAGCCTGACGATGCGTGTCTGGCCTCAGGCTGATGCTGCACAGTCGCGACATCCGGTGGCTGACCCCGGACGGCCGCCCGCCGGTGGACGGGTCCAGCGCACCCTGTGACCTCCAGCCGCTGGCCGACCTGCTCAACACCACCTGCGAGAACGCCATGATCGCCGTCAACATCCTGGGCTTCTTCCTGGTGCTGATCCTGCTGGTGTCGTGCGTCATGTTCTACAAGCACCGGTGAGTGGAGGCGGGAGGGGCGGGAAGCGGTACGTCCCAGGCGGCGGCCGCTGTGGGTCGTGGTCCCGGATGCGAGTCGACTGGAGGTGGTGTGGGTCTCGTGTTTACTGGCTTCTGCGATTTGAGCTCGGTGGCTGCTGCGTGCACTTGCCGGTGACGTTTTGGGGGTTTCTAGAACTCGGCGTAAACAGACAGGACGTCACTGACGTCCGTCGTGGATTCAGGTCCTTCGATGGTACCCTACGGCGATGATGGTCGCGCGTCAGTCGTGACGCCGCGCGGTACCCGATAGCGTATTTGGTGTCAGTTATCCGTGGTCGTGACTGTCGCTGGCGGCAGTGCCGGTGAGACTTTGCGATCCGTGACGCGGGTCTCCGGCGCCGCACCGACGGCGTGTGGCGCCGTCCACCGTTCCGCCGCCGCCGCGGCCCGACGCGGCGCCTCTCTAACGCCGGCCCGTCCGCAGCTACGAGAAGAAGATGCTGCGGCTGCGCGAGCTGGGGCTGGCCAACGAGGTCGAGCTGCGCCTGGACGAGTGGGAGGTGAAGCGGGACAACGTGGTGCTGAACCGCAAGCTGGCCGAGGGCGTCTTCGGCACGGTGTACGGCGGCGAGGCGCTGCTGATGAAGGAGAGGCCCGCCCGGTACCACGACCGGAAGCGCAGCTTCGACATGAAGGAGGAGTGGGTGAGTGGCGTCGCCTGCGCGCGCCTGGCGAAGGCTGGTCGCTCGAGGTGAGCTGGGAGCTGAGGACCGCGGTCAGCGCGAGTAAAGGCAGCCAGCGGAAGACCGGTCGTTGAATCCGTTGCAGATTGGTGGGAAGGAGCGGTCGGGAGACCCGTAGCGTTTGTTGCGTTACACCCTGTTACGTAGGGAATCACTGGTGGGCCCGGAACGACCCCTGGGAGCCGCCGTGACCGCATCTGACTCTGCAGGCTCGTCAAGCTGCCTGCGGGAATTCATCTGCTGGCTGCTGGCGGCCGCTATCTGGCCAGCCGACGTCAGATGTTCATGACGCTGTCTGTGAGGCGGAATGGCCCGATGCAGTGACGCCGCTGGAAACGTCCCGTTTCGAATGGGTGTGGTTCGTCTGCCACCCCAGTCAGTCTCGTGTCGCAGGATAAGCGGCGCGTTGTCGTTACGAACCTCATGACTTTTTTGTGTTTGACGCGATCTTTCCCGTCTCGCAGTGCTCGGTGGCCGTGAAAACGTTGAAGCTGAACTACACGTTGAGTGACAAGCTGGACTTTTTGAGCGAGGCCGAGGTGATGAAGCATTTTAACCACACCAACATCGTCCAGCTGTTGGGCGTGTGCACCCGCTCGGAGCCAATCTACACCATCATGGAGTTTATGCTTTACGGTGAGACTGGGTCAGCCTTTCCATGTCGCTATCAGTGAACGTCCTGTTCATGCTGCAATAAGCCGGAGCTCATTAGCCCAGTGCTGGAGTCACGATTCGAGCTAAAAAGGGCAATTTATATCGACAGCCAGGAGAGGAATATTTTTATTGCTACCATTTAAAATGAACTCTCGATATCTGTTGTTCTAACAAAGGTTTTGAAAAGCATCCGCTTAACAGTGAAAACGTGCTCACGCATGCACGACGTCTGAAATCGCACTGTCATATCCGCGGAGGTCGGCTATAGCATAATGAGGCTGGCTTGGTTCCTTGTGACCCCCAGAAATGAATCTTTTTTTGTTTGTGTGGTCCACTGTGAAAGTGGCTTAGTTTCGTGCATTCGCTGCAAACAAGCTGGCGGGAGTGACTTGGCGTCTCTCAGTTGTCACCAGTGAACACCGCGTACCTGGCTGGCGGGTGGTGTTCGGTGGCCAAGACTGCCCTTGCCCATTAGGGGACGCATCGTTAGTTTCCGCTGCCGCTGTTTGTACAGACAAGCGATCCACCTCAGTCATCACTGCTGGAGAAATGGGGACATTTATGACATTCCGTCAGAATCAGTACTCGTAGTAATTCATCGCAGCACTACGCAGGACGAAACATGGTTCAAATAACAACGCAGCGAACATTTGCAACCGAATATAGCTCGTGCAACAACCAAACCGTAAATGGAGGGTCGTCCATAAAGCCGGAATATGCAAAGATAGCTTTGTGAGTATTCGAGGAATTGAAGCTAAGTCGTAAATGGAGTATATATTTCCGACGAACTCGTGTGACGAAGGCAAGCGTACACGTCAGACTATTGTTACGTGTAAAGCTGCTGTTGGGTTCCAGATTTACCGTGACCCTGTGGTACTGAGTCGTTGGCTCCAGACCGACGTCACTTCTTCCTTAAGTCCATCTCGGCGTGTACCCGGGGGCTTTCCCGACGTGCCATTCGTCTGGGTATGCTGCTAATTGTACGATGCACCTCGTTACTTCACCCTTGGCCTCTCGTCTTGTTCTCAGGCGATCTGAAGACGTTTCTGGTGTCTCGCCGTAGCCTGGTCTCCGACAAGTTCTTCAAGGACGAAAACAACGAGGTGTCCAACAAGAAGCTGACGTCGATGGCGCGGGACGTGGCCTGTGCCCTCAGCTATCTGGCGGAGCGGAAATTCGTTCACAGGTCAGACATGTTTAACCGGCTTTCATTTCGCCGGCTCTCTCGCCGAAAACTGGTCTGAAACGATCCATTCTGCTTCATGCGGCGCAGTTTTTGCGGGCGATGCAAATTGAAATGTACGTCGTATGTAATACAGGGGCCTAAATTGCATTCCAGGTCACAAAAGAACGTTATTTGCATGTAGATGACGCTTCCACAAAAATAGTAAGAAGAGGGAAATCTTTTGACGGATGCCATGAAGAACTTGTCTCATTACTTCACACCTCTGGGGGCGAGTGCTTTCGTGCTTGCAAACTAACAGTCCTGCCTTCATCGACGCCTTCCTTTCCACGCGTTCGAAGTTCTCAGGAACGTCAAACATTCCGTCTAGGTCAGTTTTTATCACGAGCAAACATCAGCGGTTATGAAGCTGCCAGGATTTCGATTGTGTAACACACCTGTAATATTTGTGTTAAAGCCAGTGCGCAAAAAAGTGGTCTAGAGTGGCAGAGCACAGTTTTATCAACAAAGGTAAGGCTCATTAGGCTCCTTTGCTTAGTGCAGGTCGCATGAATTTAAATTTCTTTGATGGATCACAATGAAACATTTGGCACATGCATTTTGCTCGTGAAACGACACCGTACATTGCACGTAACACCACTAACTTACGTTGCCCCTCTGCCTCGTTTCCAGGGATGTAGCGGGCCGAAACTGTCTGATAAACGCGCAGCACGTCGTCAAACTGGCAGACTTTGGCATGACGCGCTCAATGTGCGAAAACGACTACTACCGATTCAACCGAAAAGGTACTTTTGTGCCACGTTGATGGCCGCCAGGAAGGCAGCAAATTGTCGTTGGTCGGACTTGTTGGATGCGCATGCGCTTGCTGCAGGAGTGGTGCCACCTATTTGTGGGGGTGGCGTCACCTGTCTGCTTCGTGTTTTCGAGTGTTTTCGAGAGAGTGAAAGAACACAGACCGTTGTGTTCTTTCAGCTGAGTCAGATTGTCAGTTGTCAGGCTGTGTCAGCCGCTCGGCCGCCACGCCTCGGATCTTAGACCTCAGACGGCCGGCAGTACCCCGCGGATGTAGTCAGCTGACTGCCGCCGCACTGTGGCGCCAGACACGCTCAGCCGACTGCCGCTGCTCTGTGGCGTCACACGCCCAGCTGACTGCGTCTTTTCTGTGGCGTTCAACACTGGTATGACTGTCGCTGCTCTGTGTCATTAGTCGCTCAGTTGACTGCCGCTGCTCTGTGACGTCACACGCCCAGCTGACTGCGTCTTTTCTGTGGTGTCCAACACTCGTATGACTGTCGCTGCTCTGTGTCATTAGTCGCTCAGTTGACTGCCGCTGCTCTGTGACGTCACACGTCCATCTGACTGCCTCCGCTTCCGGAGCGTGACATCAGACGCTCAGCTGACGTCCTGTTCTGTGACATCAGGCACAATGAGCCGAATATCGCTCTGTGGCGTCAGAAACGCTCAGCCGACTGCCTCCAGCCTATGACGCCGGACGCGCGCATCTGGCTGTCGCTGTTTTTTTATGTCAGGCACGCGCATCTGACTGCCGCTGCTTTGTGACGCCGTACAGGCGCATCCGACTGCCGCCGGCGTGTGACGTCAGACGGCCTCGGCTGACCGGCTCCGTTCTGTGCCGCAGGGATGCTGCCGGTGCGCTGGATGGCGCCGGAGTCGCTGGCGGACGGCCTGTTCACGCCCATGTCGGACGTCTGGTCGTACGGCGTGCTGCTCTTCGAGATCATCACGTTCGGCAGCTTCCCGTTCCAGGGCCTGAGCAACAGCCAGGTGCTGGAGTACGTCCGGTCCGGCCACCACGTGGGCGTGCCTCGCGGCGTCAAGTCCGAACTGTGAGTGGCAGTCAGACTAGTCTGCCCCGCGCGAGGCAGACTGGGGCCCCTAGTTCCTTGGCCCCCTCCAGGCGTTTTGCGGTGGAATGGTCACACTCAGTCCTTTGCCGCCACGCAGGTCCGTAAAGCTGTGAAATGGATGGATGCACGTGAGCACGTGACCGGTCGGCGAATGATAAATCCTGTACTGGTTTGGTTTACCTCATCGTGCCTGTTCGCTTGCCGACGTGCGTGCCAACCTTTTATGTATGTGTCTTTCTTTATGATTACCTGCGTGTTGTTTTTTGTCGAGTTCTGTTCTGATTTGCCCACCTAATGGCAGGGCGTACCTGGTACTGTCGTGGTCTGTGGTCTGATCTGTGGTCTGGTCGGTGTTCTGATCCGTGGTCTGACGTGTTTGTGGAGCGGACCCTCTGCTGTCCTGTTGGTCGGTGATCTGGTCTGTGACCTGATCTGTGGTCTCGTCTGTATGCAGGACGTAACTGCTGCGCTCCTGTTGGTCGGTGGTCTGATCTGTGGTGTGATCTGTATGTAGCGCGGACCTGCTGCTGTCCTGCTAGTCGGTGGTCAGATCTGTAGTCTGATCTGCATGCAGAGCGGACCTGCTGTCCTGTTGGTCAGTGGTCTGATCTGCGGTCTGGTCGGTATGCAGAGCGGACCTGTTGCTGTCCTATTTGTCGGTGGTCTGATCTGCGGTCTGGTTTGTATGTAGGGCGTTGCTGTTCTGTTGGTCGGTGGTCTGATCTGTGGTCTGATCTGTATGTAGCGCGGACCTGCTGCTGTCCTGCTAGTCGGTGGTCTGATCTGTGGTCTGATCTGCATGCAGAGCGGACCTGCTGTCCTGTTGGTCAGTGGTCTGATCTGCGGTCTGGTCTGTATGCAGAGCGGACCTGTTGCTGTCCTGTTGATCAGTGGTCAGATCTGCGGTCTGGTCTGTATGTAGGGCGGACCTGTTGCTGTCCTATTTGTCGGTGGTCTGATCTGCGGTCTGGTCTGTATGTAGGGCGTTGCTGTCCTGTTGGTCGGTGGTCTGATCTGCGGTCTGGTTTGTATGCAGAGCGTTGCTGTCCTGCTGGTCGGTGGTCTGATCCGCGGTCTGGTCTGTGTGCAGAGCGGACCTGCTCCGCTCCTGCTGGTCGCTGGTGCCAGAGCGGCGGCCGGAGGCGCGCACAATCGTCGAGCTGCTGGGCGTGCAGTACCCGCGGCTCATCTCGCCCTGCCTGGATGCGCCGCTCTCGGTCGTCCAGATCGACGGCCAGAACACGCACGAGGTCGACCTCAACTCGAGCCGCAAGCCGAGCCTGTCGGTGTCGGGCCGGCCGGCCAGCCGCCTGCAGCGCGCCACGTCGCACGAGATGGCCGACATCCCGGAGGCGGAGCGGCTGGTGAACGGGACGCCGGCGCGGCCGGCCGCCGGCCAGGTGGGCAGGTACGCGCTGCTCAGCCAGCGCTCCGTCGAGTCGGCCCGCGAGACCACCAACGTCTGAGGCGCCGTCGGGAGGCGGCGCGTCGGCGCGGCCGCCGACGCGCGACGCCGTCGCCGGGACGGAGAGCGGCGTGCCGCGCCCGTCCCGTTCCTGCGCTGGGAGGGCGTGCGAGGTGGCTGTCGCCTCCCGCCGAGAGCCCTCTGGCGGCGCGCGGAAGCCGGCGGGGTCGGCCGCCGGCGCCGCGGCCGCAACGCCTGACAGGGTGTTCCGCCCCGCGCAGCGTGCTCGTCGGAGCACTGCGCGGAGCCCGCTGCACTGTTGCTGGCGCTCTGGACTGAGGAGCGGAGCTCTGCTGGGGTGGAAGGTGGGGGTCGGCGGCGTGAGCGGCGAGCGTGGGCGCAGTGTGATTCTGCGTCGTCCTAGTCAACTCTGTCGTGCATAAGTACAAAGGCATTGGAGCGCGTCCGACAGATGGCGAGGCCAGCTGCTGGGGAAAGTGATATTATTGTCTGTTGTTATTCATTATATTATGACATGACATGCATACGTACATAATTTTCCTCGGCATTATTGACAGGTAGGTGCGATGTATTTTTATGGTAGTTGTTTTGCATGTTCTGTATAGGACAATATGGCTGGCGTTGACAGTCACAGGAGCTTGTAGATCTGTCAGAAATGAAGTGAGGTATTTTTCATCCGTGTTGAGTGCGCCCGTGACCTTGAAATTGGGCTCCGACGGTCCCGCGATAGGTTATGAACATTTCTCCATCCCTAGCGGAGATGGGGAAGACGCTTGGCGTATCCTGGTCCTCCTGCTATGTTGCATCCACCTGTTAGTGTTCCACCATCCCCCTCGGATCTGACAGAGGAGCCCTGAGAGCCAAACGCCTGTGGCCTATCCACCTGTTAGTGTTTCACCACGCCCCCCCCCCCCACTCCGATATGACAGAGGAACCCTGAGAGTCAGATCACTGCAGCCCATCGGTAAGTGTTCCATCGTCTCCCCCTCTGATGTGACAGAGGATCCGTAACAATCAGGCCGCTGTGGCCCACCCAGTCATGTGTTTCACCGCCTCCCCATCTGATCTGATAGAGGACCCCTGACAGTTAGACGACCGTGGCCCACCCACCTGTTAGTGTTCTACCACTTCCCCACGTGATCTGACAGAGGATTCCTGACAGACCACTGTGGCCTACCCACCTGTTAGTGCCCCACCATCTCCCCATCTGATCTGACAAGACGCACCAGCTACATGCCACGCTTGCCGCAATGCTGCCTCCTTGACTCCAGCGGTGCAGTCAGTCCTGCTGTCAGTCCACCAGGACTGACGACAGCAGGGGTCAGTCCTGCTGTGGGCCGGATGAGCGCGTCGTCCGGGGGCCCAGCGCGGGGAGGGACCCAAGACCCACCGCCGACGACCGGTCGGAGCGCGTCATCCGCAACTCAGGTGTAACTCGTCTCAGCGAAGTAGAACGTTGTCTAGCGGGGCACGTCGTCATGGCGTGAGGAAACCGCGCGAGGAAAACGCAGACTGCAGCGCGGAATCGCGGGAAGTCATGCAATGCGTCACGGCATGTGCTTTCCTGCTGTGCAGCAGAAACCTTGGCGGTCGTCGTCAATATACTTGGGGGAGGTAAGCCTTTGAGTTTGCATTAACGTCGACAAACGCGGCCGAAATTTGGGTAGTCGGCCGCAGCCGAACTGGCGAGGGCTTTCACATCACTAGGCAGTGGTAGAAAGATCTGAAGTAGTTGATCCTGGTTTGTCTTTGAATCGTTCATAGAATTAGACCGCTCCCCAAGGCGGCGGACGAGTGGCAAAGGGCCAGGTGATTCTCTCGCGCGGTTGGCTGGCGTTCGGAGCAGGCGAGGCTGCAGTCGAGGCGACTGTCGACGCCTGCGCCGAAGGCCAGGCCAGGGCTGTCGTCGCCACGTTTGGGCGTCGGCTCAGCCCGGACCGGAGTGCAAATTTACGGCTGTTCAAAACCGGTCTTCTGCGTCCGCGCCGCGCCGTCGCCTGGACCTTCCCGTCGGCCCGCCGGTGGACGTCGCGTCCGAGCCGGCGGCCGAGGAGCACAGCTGGCGCCAGTGCGTTCTGCGAGCTCCCAGCCCGCCCGAGCCGGCGCCGGCCGTCCACCCCGGCAGTCCCAGGACGGTCGGGGGGGGGGGGCGACGGTGGCTCTGCGCGTCCCCTCCGGCGGCGTGTTCGTGCCGGCGCCTCGCGTCGCCGCCCGGCAGCCGCGGTCGCGCCGGCAGTGATCGAAACGGCAAATCAAAATGCGATGCAGGGTTCCCGGTGCTGCCGTGTTCCGGGCTCGCGCCCGCGCCGCGGGCGGGCTGTACCGCGCTGTGTTCGCGGTCGGGCGGCCGCCCGCGCCGCCGGGATATCACTGTTCATGAGCGCTGGAGCTGCCGGGGTGCCGAAGACATCTCAGCTTGTCAGTGGATACCTCAACAGTAGCTAGGTCATCGTGCGAGGAGACATGCGTTTATCTTTTATTACTTATCCGTGCGTATCGACTGTACATATGCATGTGGTACCGTATGTTACACGGACCGAGGCGCCGTGGTGCATTGGTTCGGCGTGATGCAGATCTTGGAATAATACAAGGTATGATCGCCTAGTCTCCCCTGGAGGAAATGCCGCGTTGGCGCTGGCAGAATGCAGGACTGCACGAGGAGAAACCTGAAAGGGCGCAGTCTTGCTGGCGACCGTTGTACCGAAGCTGGCTGCTTGGTTCGCGGTCCAGGCCTGGTGGGGTCGGCGGGGTGTCATGACCGCGAAACTGGGAGACGGGCCTGCAAGCCGCTGAACAGCGACGGCCACCGCCCGTCACCGCGACCGACGGCGGACGGTTTCGGGCCGAAGGACTCCCGGGGCCACAGTTCGCACCTGCGAACCTCCTCGGCCGCTCGCGTCGCCGTCACCAAAACAGAGGGCTAGGCTGTCGCAGCAGTTGGTCTCTAACGCTCGTAAGCATGGCTGGAGGTCGTGTGGGAGGATCGGGGCACGCGTATGTTCAGAGATTTTGACCTTTGACTTATGGCAATGAAGGGAAAGAAACGGTCAAAAATCGTGTTTGTACCTTCCCCCAGGAATTACCGTAAACGCAGTTTGCACGAGCGGGCCGCGGCGGCCGGGTGACCTCGTCTTACAGCACTTTACAGAGTTCGTTGTCCGGCGCCTTTTTCGACGTATCAGTCAGGATTGACCATTACCATCGTAGTCGGAAGCCCACTAGTCTTGAGTCAAGTAGTGCGTCTCGTCAAGCGCCAGTCGGTCGTCTACAGCTGACAGAGGTCGTCACGTGTTTACTTACGTCATTCATACGTCGAACTTCGTTAAACTACTGCCGTGCCCACGTGACTCGAGAACGATAATTCAAAACATCTAATCCGATCCGAGTACGGTCAATGAAATCTCGCATCTCGCCTAGTGTGAAGGCTTGGGCGTGGTTGCTCTGCTGCGCGACAGACCTCCCAGTCCAAGCGACCGCTGATTGGCGTAAACGCTATGAATACGTCATACGTCGTCAGTCGTCTCAGACGTCATCACTCGCAGTCACGAGACTGCGGCTGTTCGAGCGGCAGAACCGCGCGGCAGCCGCACGTTTTTGCCGCTCGTGTAAAGTGGGCTTCACTCTATGTTTGTATAGCGTTGGTACATTGTAGGTACACCATGTCTGCCAATCAACTGCTATCGAAATTTGACGAGAATAAGCGCGAGTTACCGCAGAATCCCGGCGAACAAGGATCTACGGACCGCAAACGACCGCTAAGGGTTGCGCCATGCGGCCCAATATAGCTGATTCTAAGCTGCCGGATTGTTCAGGTTCGATTATGTCTGGGCCTGACCTCCAGCCGGTCGGTGCGGGGGGCCGATGTGGTCTGGTGGCGGTCGGACAACAGTGTTATCGCCAGGGTCAGACAAGTTTAGATCAGGGTGGTGTTGATTCACCCCACGCGAATCGATTCGCGGTCTGCTTCGCTGGGCTGGGATCGATTCCGATTCCGATTCGTGGTGGTTTTTCAGGTTAATTGGTAAGGACAATAATTCAGCGATTTGATTCTGACTCACTGTGGTTTTCAAGTGGGCCGATTTTCGCTTTGATTTACGACAAAGGTGTGAAATTACTGCACTGCCTCGAATCGATCCGAATCAATTCAGAATGAGGCACAAGCCTAGTGAAAACGGCCTCGCGGCACGCGGACGCTCATAGGTCCGCCTCACACGCCCCGGTGGCGGTGGCATCAAACGGGTGCCGGTCATTGCGACCAGCAGTGCGCAATGGACTGACGTGAAGCTCTTCCGTTAATGCGCGGTGTGCATCGCTCCATGGCCGAATTCCCTTCAGGTGTTTGATAGCCCAGTGAGGCGATGTGTCAGGATAGCAGCTTGATAACGATCCAGTCAATGCCTGGAGGACAGAGAGTTTCGCTCATGGGTGTCAGCAAGTACGGCAGGTAGAGTCGAGGGCCGTACCAGCTTTGGACGATTTCAGCAGGGCCCGGTGGCGTTGCAAGGAAAGAAACTGTTTCGCGATTGGCCACGCCACCTTTAAAAACGCTTCGTCGTCCGTGGTTTTGCTGTGGTCAGGAATGTGTGGTCCCCGTTGCTGTCGTAGCTTTGAGGCAGCTATTTTGGCGCGCGGTGGCGTTCTTGTCCGTGTTTCTCGAGCCCCGTGATCCAGGTGACTGTCCCGGCGTTACTGGGCGTTGTCATCCGGGAACCCGGGACGGCGTGCGGCCTCTCATCGTTGGCAGGTGCGGGGCATTGGCACGAGTCCACAAGACACAAGACAAGACACGACAAGAAGGTGCAAAAAGTCTATTGGTCCATTTTTCCGGGGGGGGGGGGGGCGAAACCGAGGTTCTTGAAACAAGGTTGAAGAGGCGGGCGCGGACCCCGCCGTCAGCGCGCAGCTCAGTAGATCTCGCAGACAAAGTGCTTCTGGCGCTCGCAGTTGATGTCGTGCCAGACGACGCCGTCGTCGTAGGCGTTGTTGAGGACGGCCATGCAGTTTTCGGGCTTCTCGCGGTCGTCCGGCTGCGGATGGCCGTCCGCGCCCGTCGGGCTCCAGTTGGTGAAGCCGGCGTCGACGCGCGAGCCGTCGCCCCAGACGAAGCCCACGTACTTGCGCGTGCCCGACGTCCAGATGTACGATATGTCTGCAGCGAGGAGCAAAGTCAGCCCAAGACGCTGGGGTCATCCGGTTCCGCGCTGAACTCGTGCCGGTTTTAGTTTCAGACCTTTGATTCTGCAACTTTGCTCCGCAGAGTTGTCTCTGGCGCATACGAGACGACGGCGTCTCGAGAACCGTTAGCGTTGACATGGGTCCGTGTCGGTACATTGCTTGGACCGACGCGAGGGAAATCCACACCTAAGTGTAGCCAGTTTGCTGCCACCGAAGTAAGGGGAAAACTGCTACACTGAACAACGGGAAACCTGTGTACAGCACGTCTGCGGTTATTGCTGGTGGGAGACGCACGGAGTCCTCGCAGCGGTGCTTGTCCAAGCCACATTCGCGTTGATGGAGGATTTCAAGAACGCTCCTCTTTAGATATGCAGGCCGGGACTGAATACAATCTACCACGCATTATTATTGTGATTTTGGTTGATCAGACTGCGAAGGTGATGGAAGAAGGTGCTTGCAAAAGAATTTTCCACCACCTGACGCCCGCGCACGAAATGGGGCCAGGCGCCGTCCGTGTGGCTGGGCGCCGCCGCGTCCGGGGCACCCGCACGGGTTTTAGGGCGACGTGAGCGAAAAATCAGTTACATCAACATTTTTTATCTCAGTTGCTTCGATTTTTTTGTTTGCTTTTGCTATCATTATACGTGCAATACAACAGTGATTGTGGTGTTAGCGGGCCGACATTTTCAGGACGTTTTCGGGCATAATGACGACAGTGTTCAACGTATCAAAACAATTTTGACGTCCAATGACTTCAGACTGATTACGGACCAGGAATAGGACGCTTCGCACTCCTAACCAAGTTCGTTGGTGTGCAGCTAGCAAGAAAAAATCGGGAGAAGCTTCATGAACCCTTCCCCTCCCCCAACCATGAAGTCTGCGGACACAAAAAGTGAATACGTTTGCGAGTACGGAGGATGACAGGTGCAGCTAGTGAAAGATGTGCGTCCAACAGAGTGCCGGGTGACAGATGCACATCATGTCTGCGTTCACGATCAACGTATGATGTGTCCACTGGGCACAGAAGGCGACGGATACATGATGTGCTCGCAGGCACGGAACTTGGACATGTGCGTGATGTCGTCGCGGGCACAGAAGGTGAGATAACTTTGATGTCTTTGCAGGCACAGAAATTAACAGACAGACGTATGATGTGTGAGTGGGTAGAGAAAAAGTATGACGTACTCGTGGGCACTGCGTGTGAAGGATGTACATGTCCGCGGGTACACTGGGACAATTGTGCAATGCAGCTACTAACACAGCAGGCAAACCATTTCTGGGCTTCTCTTTCTTAAGACCTGCTAACCATCCTCTTTTCATCTGCTGACGAGAATTAAATGAAAGATCGCATCGCCGAATTCTTGAGGTAAGAAAATACAACAGACATAAGCTCGATCAGACAACAGGCATATTCCCGGTATGATTACCGAAATGGCCAAACCTGTCGGAATTAAAGTATTTTGATGATGAACTGAAGCTACCATGCCCTTTTAAGAGGATTGCGGTTTTCTGTTCGATTCTTGAGAATTTTCTTATGGGATATGGGAGTAGCATCGACTCGGTGGAAAGTGACTGTCGTTTAGGTATTTAAGTTCCTTCGGTGCAGAAGGTCGTGGAGCTTTTCGCTGACAAATTCTGGAATGCTGCACTTTCTAAAATTATCTGCCTAACAGCTTTGAGTTCTGCACATGCCGACGGTCACACCTGGTGATTTGAGGGGAAGGGGCGAAGGAAGGTTCAGACCCCCAGTATTCAGAGATGTTAACATTAGGTCTTTGACTGATTTTAAAGAAACTGTCTGAAATCCTATGCAGACCCCCAATAATTTTCTGAATTTTCTATCCGTGCTCACGGTGGAACAACATTGATATAGTAGGTCGCACCTAACTGTCTGGATGCGCATGCCACCCTCCAGTTCAGTTACCGTCAATTCAAGACGGCGTCATTTCATTTCATGCGCGTCCTCGACCGTCAACAATACGAAACTCTTCGTTGGTCGAGTCCTTGATGGCTTAAATGACTACTTGCTCCTATTTGCAGCCATTAAATAGCACGCAAAATCGCGTGGCATTGCAAACAGACAGCACTCCCCACATCTAAGATATACAGGAGCCTTACAGATACCTCAGGTCCCACGGACCCTGCTGCGGTTCAGAGTTCCCGGCTTCTTATAGTTCTCCCGGTCTCTGGTCTGTCTTTGCTGCTATTGCCGGCCGGTCTCCGCGCCGTCGATAGCGACGCGGGGGACACGTTCCGCTCCTATATACCGCACTCACCGTCCTTGGCGACCTGGGCGGAGACGTACTCGTTCTTCTCGTACGTGTCCAGGGTGACCAGCTTGTAGCCGCGGGACGAGCACTCGTAGTCCGCCTGCTTCCACGTGTACTTGTCGCGCGGGTTCAGGTCGCTGGCGCGCCACGAGTAGTAGTACCTCTCTGAAAACAGTGCGGGGATCAGTGGCAGCACCATCGGGCCGGGCGTGGGGGGGGAAGGGCAGCCGGACAACCACGCTCTAGGTCGGGAAAACTTTATCATTGGAAAACATTGTCCGGATGGCAATGCATGAAAGTAAAACACCCGAACGTGTCGTTTACACCGCTGTCCTGATCATGTGGCGCGGCCACTGACGGGGGTCGGAACAGGTCAAGCCACAGGAGTTAGCACCTCTGCGAGCATGACAAGGAAGCAAATACGATCCTCACGAGAAACAGCAGCACCATGACGCGGTTCACAGCACGCCGAACAGCAGGCGGCGCAGTGTGAAAGCGACGGCGCGCCACGGCTTACCTTTCGTAGGGGTGACGTAGCCGCCATGGGGCTGCTTCACTTGCACGGCGCCGCCCGCAATCGGGGCCGGGCCGCCAACGACGCCGACCACCTTTGGACCGGTTGACAGTGATCCAGGGCGCGAGGAATAGCCCCGGTATCTGTATGGGACGGACGTCAGGCCGCCCTGCCTCCCATAGCTTCGACGCTGGCCGTAGTACCCATAGGGGCGCTGGTATTGACCGTTGGGCATCGACGCGGAGAGGGCGGCCAGCGCCAGCACCAGGAAACAGGAGAACGTCCGCATCTGAAAACGACGACGGAAACGTCACAACCGAGGGGTTCTCCGCCTGCCGAGCGGTTGGTGCGTGATGAAGTCGACACTGGGCCCTCTGGAATCAACTTTTGTAACTTCTGTATTTTTGCAAGCCAAGCAGCCTTGGCAACCCAAACAAGCCGCCTGTCTGAACTGGTCTGTTAAACGGCCATGCTCCAAAGCATCATACGCATTCTGCCATTTCTCACATGCAGCTAAGCACGAAACGCGGCTATGGCGAGACGACGCGTACCACAAAACGACCCGGCGTCGCCCTTATCGCCGGAACACGGGCAGCAGTCAGCGACAGCACATTCCCAGCGCAGCTCCGCGCCGCAGCCCGGACGCTGCCGTCCGGCTGAGGCGACCGCGGGCCGGCCCGGGTCCCCGGCTCCAGCAGCCGGGCCCGGCCGGCTGGGCGCGGGCCGGGGCGCGGCGGCCGGCGCCGGCGCCCGGCCGCCGTCGGCAGGGCCCAGGACCGCGGGCCCCCGCCGACACCCACCTTGCAGCCGGAGGAGCCTCTGCATGGAGTGCCCGCCTCGGCCGGTTTATATAGCGCAACGAGGAAACCCGCCTCCTCCTTCCCGCCGCATTAGGCCGGCCGGGTGGATGACCGGACGGGCTGGACGGGGGGGGGGAGGTTCACGTGACGCCAACACTCGCTTCCGGACATCGGCCCCCTCTGTCGCGCGGTGACCGGGACGACATCGCGGCGACGGACGGCATGTGGCAGACTACCTACGACGTCGTTCGTGGGCTGAAACGTCAACGCCAGGTATAAAGGAATTCATGACGGCATGTAATGGCATGCCGTTTCGGTTCACAAAAGGGCTTTCGCGATAGTCATTTAACCCTATTCCCGGAGGGCGAGACGGTATGGTCGATTCCCGGCAGGGGGCGCGGATTCGGCCCCCTCCCCGAGATCTCGAGAACTACTCGTCCAATTTCATCGCAAACGGTAACGATTCGCAGCAAACGGTAATCGATTTGCCATGACGTGAACTACATTTTTATAAAAAGAAATTTCAAAAATTTTGAAATGTCTGGATACAGGGGGACAAAAATGTCAAAATGAGGGGTACTTTTGGACTTCTTGTAACTCCGTTCTTTACCGACCAATTTCAATGAAACTGGCATGAATGGAGAGATTATGGATAGGGCTTTTGCCATTGGTACACAAATCTGAAATTTTGAGAAAATTCATGGGCGTTCACAGGGTTTCAAAAATAGGAGGATTAGTTTTCTAACAACTGAATGAATAAAAGAGGCAGAAACACTTTTTTGGTTTCTGTTAGTCATGTTATGCTAAAGAAGTACAAATCGCATCACAATGTTTGTATAATGTTAGCATAGGCGGTGCCAGGGACATCAAAAAGGGGGAACTGTCATGGTCACACGTTCTTCAGATCAACTTGTGACCTTTGACCTTAAATGATCTCCAGTGACCTTGGGGTCACTTGGAATGATCTCGTGTGTATTTAATGTTATCTGTAAACGTTTTCAATCATTTGAATTCACTCTATTTCAAAAATTCCATTTTATGGTTATTGCGATATAGTGTACGCGCACTGACATTTTAGGTCATAACTCCGTGGCCCGACCTGATATCAAGCTGAAACTTGATACACAAGTACAGGGGACCGTTTTATGTCATATGTATTCCGGGTTTGATATTTGAAAACACGGCGCCAAAATTATTGCAAAAAAACAAACTTTGACTTTTGACCTTGACCTGACCTTGTGAAGTGATCTTATATGAACGAAATTACATCTGCACATTTCCCAACTATTTAGCTATACATCCATTTAAATGTTTAAGTTCTATCTTAAAAACTCTGTTTTTGGCAGACATTTTCCTTTTACCCTCAACATGGCCAAAAATGGCCTGATGTGCCTCCCAAAAATGTTGCCTGACTCCGCCCCTGAGCAAAATAGAATTTTGAAATTTTGTCACGAGGCGTACAAAGAATAGTTAGGAAAATTCACCAAGTTTCGTGAAGCTGGGTTAAATAGCCTGGAATTGGCAAGTAAAAAACCCGAGGGGGGGCGGATTCAGCCCCCCCCCTTGTCGGGAATATGGTTAAATATCACCACAAATCAGGACACACTGATTTATAGTCAATAGGAAGGTGGTTACACCGTAAAAGTATGTTTCCTGTTTGTTTGTAAGCATCATTATTGTGAAGTTCTTGCGCGGTCGCGATCAGTTCGATTTTCAACTCAATTTGAATTCGCGCATCAGATTTCTGCTCAAGACCGCTCTACATTTATTCATTCTGCTCCGTGACTATTTCTCGCCACTTCATCGTGAAACAAAGCAAAAAAAAAAATGCCAACAACCTCTATTCAAAGCACGCGAATCGCGCTGCACGTGCGCGTTCAATGCTGGCCACCAAGAGAGAGAGAGAGAGAGGGGGGAGGGACAGAGAGAGAGAGAGAGAGAGAGAGGGAAGAGAGAGGAAGGAGGACAAGGGCATCCGCCTGCAAACGTATTTCACTTTATTTAACCAAAGTAAACAAAATAAGCAACACAATTCTACCGAGCATCAAGACGAGAGCCAACAAAGATATCTGACATAAGACGACAGCAAAAACATCCACGAGAAGAGAACACGAGCGAAAACCAAAGTATGACCGACAGTAACGACACGAATTCATCCGCGTAAAAAGAACGCATATTACACGTGGTAAATGAAACACTTAATTGATTAACTGAGAGACGCCGCGACGAAACAATAAATTAAAGCACACCAGACAGAGCTGGCAGTCATGGAAAAGGAGAGCAGCGAGTCGAAAGGATTGACACAGGAGCCATGCCTGCCAGTGAGACTTTGCCCTCAGGTGCATTACTCCTGAGCTCTTTGTGAATCGCAAGCATGAATACCGCCCGGGAAAAGGGCTTTGCTACCGTCCAGGCACTGCGCTTGATAATTATTGTGACTTCCCGGAGACTTCCAACTCCCACTCGCGATACTGGAGACGAGTTTCTAGGAACTAATGTCCACTTACTGTTCTTGTTTTTGTGTTGAACGTTGTTCTTTTATTAATTCTTATGGTGGCTGGTGTTATGTTTATGTCTAACAAAGGCAGTTCGACAGCCCAGTGGCAGGCAAATCCCTGCACGTTGAATATCTTGCATTGCTTTGGAGATGGAATCTACTTCAGATGACATCTGTAACCTCTGGCGAATACGAGAACGAAGGGTCCGCCCCTAAAATCATCCTGTGAAGTATGATAACGACCCATGGACAAGGTGCTTCTTTAATATCGCATGACATGGTTGGAAAATTGCATGAAACGCTACTTAAGACGGCGGCCTATGTTGTGGGTGGTATACCCAACCTTTACCACGGAAAATCCAGCTATGCTCTCACTTCCAAGATTCGCCAGAAACCAGAGGCCATTTTCAGTTCCATCCACACCACGTATTCTGCGCATATATGATTTTAATCCGATCGGCGTTATCGTGGCAAGGGGCGCAAAGGAAACCTAATTTTGCTTTTACTGTTTTTATTTCAGCCGTCCGATATCGATCCAGATAAGATGGTACTTTCTTCCGAAATCCGAACTATGGGTAGGTCTGAATGGAGGGCGCTTCTCCTTTTAATCTGTGGGCTTGGCTGTGCTCCCTAGAATGTGGCAGAGGCTCCTCAGCGACAGTTTCCTCCATTCCTAGCTAATCGCATCAAAGAACAAAATGCATTATTCGAAAAGGTTCTCATAATTTCTTTTAGCTGTTGGCGCAGCACTGATCACAACAATGGCCTGTCCTACAAGCCACGTCAGCAGGGAAAACGGTTCTTGGCTCTCAGAGCTGAGTAACCGTTTTACGTCACAGGTATTTCCCAGAATCTGAAATCTGAATGGAACACATCATGCAAAATGTGAGTGATAACATCAAGCAGTTGCTTTGTGACATCCCACGCGGTACGGCTTCCTTTACAACGAAATAGTGTCTTCGTAAAAATATTTCTGTCTGATGGATACTCAGGAGTTTATAATTTGGTTCTCTTCATTGACCAATTTTGTCACTTGCGAAGTCCTCGGGGTTGCAGCGGTATCTAACTATCGCTATGCTCACCCATACATTCGCTGTTTTGACGTATTTACCAACCCATTGGCCGCAAACTGCACAAAACTCTACCTGCACCCACTGATACCAGCCGCATTTCGACATCCGAATGTTTGACGAACATGATATCCGTTGATACAAAACTGAGTAGAATCCGCAATATATTTATGCGAGTTATGTGGCAATACGAAAAAGTTGCAAGACATATTCGAGGAATGGACCCAATAATGACCCCGGTTTCTTTTTTACACCCTAACGTTTACTTGCTCTCATTTTGGCGTAAAACGGAAAAGGTGCCGATAAAAGCTGGAAAAGATCGTATGAAAAAGTCTTGATATTAGACGAAATTACAAGGGAAAGGGAAAAAGGCACCAAAAACATGGAAATCCATGTGTAGCAGGAAAAGATACGAATAATCGCCGTCTCTTGCGTGCACTGTGTTGAATGATTCAGCGCTTTGATTTCGGCTCTGAGCTGTGTGCGACGTACTCACGCGCTAAACTGGGATTTTACGCCGGTGCAGGATATTGTTAAGCACCTGGTTATCACGAGCGACCCGAAGGACGCGTGAGTCATATTTGAACTAGCAGAACAAAATGAAAGTGATCCGCCCGGCACGGCATCCAACATCCGGCATCCGACCTGGGACGGCCGTAACGCTTTACGGAGGCTCCGTAGTAAAGGGAAATCATAAATTAAAACGGCTATATGATTTCCTTTGGGGGTATTTGTATATCCTCTATCAGTAAAGATGTACACAATATAACTGAGCGCTTCACGTAAAAGCCATAAATGCTGATGGTGGGCTTTGCTGGAAAGGTATCTAAAGCGATTTGTTCTGTCTGCCCTAAACGTAAAATACTCCAGTGGACGCTATTGTTCAGCGCCAATCTGGCGTCGACACATGAGCTCGAATAGACCGCCTGGCCGCTGGGGAAGGGGGCAGATGTCCCTGTCATGGAACGCGTCGGGGACCCTCTAATACTTCCTAGCTTTGGGCTGTGGAGGACGTCGGGAAGTACGATATGACAAGGGACCTGCAGAAGAGGCTGGAAAACACAGGTAGCATGCTGCGTAATCGGATCAACTGGACAAAATTGGCCAGAATGGGATGCGAAAACTTGTGGGGACTTGGGGGAATTCCCATACAAGCGCCTTAAAGACTTCTGCGCTTTTAACTTCATCCGACGTATGATGCCCATCATGAGCTCGGCTTAACCCACTTGTTGAACTAGATGACCTTTCTTTATCTGTGTATTTTGGCATCAGTATCTAGAAATACGGAAGAAGTGTTTACTCTTATCTCAGCTTCGCTCAGTTCTTCGATGACCACCCGTACAACACATGGGCATGTCCCGTAGGTGAGGGTCAAATCCAGCTGTCGGTGGAATCAGTCATGAAATCATTTAAAATCAAATCAGGTCAATCAATGGAATCGAATCCACCTGAGGGTCAAATCCGCCTGTAAAAAGCACCTGGTGATCCCAACCAGAAACGTTGCTGTGATACGGTCGTTGTAGACGTGATGCATCTGTTTTGTGCTATTGTATCTTTCAAAAATGCTTGAGTGCCTGTGGGCAGGAGAGGTAGATATTCGGATGAGGACACGTGACACAAATTTCCTCTTCGATTTTTCGAAACGGTGACAGCATATGGTACCAGAGGATGTTCGGCAATGCACAGGATGTCCCGCTTTTAGCCGTCAGCCGCCTACGAAATCCTGTCTTTCCGTTCCCTGGCGGCACACTCGGGCGTCCGATCGGTTTTGATATTTCATTACACATGCCATATCCGTAGAACCAAGACTGCCCGACAGCGTTCGGAGAAAACGGACCAGTAAAAACGAAGTGTGTCCATTTTGTTTGCAATGTCCTCTCCGGCATTACTAGGCGCACATGTTTGTCATTGGCCTCATTAAATATTTTTTAAGCTTCAGAGCACCTGTACCGTATAATGTACGTAGCCTACGAAAAAAATGTTATCTAAAAACAAGGGCATTAAAATAACAGTGCAGCACAAGACAAGACTCATAACCGCAGATCCGCTGGCTAAATGTGTCAACACCGGAGCGTAGGCATCTCGAGTAATTGGCACGGAATGTAGCGTGCTATCATACGAAGTGTGCTCCAGTCAAAAAGCCGCGCGATAATGCCTTTAGATCTATGATTTAGACAGTACCTATGCATGTCCGTCTTGCATGCATGGCCGTCTTGGTCGTCATGCATGCATACCTATGCATGGTCTTCTTGGCGCGTAGCCGTGATCTAAAACGATTTCATCTGCGATGGACAGTGCCAGTGGATGTAAAACAGGGGGAACCACTATTCTCTATTTATCGTTACCGGTGTCTCCTGATCTCCTGATGAGTCGTAGTTGGGACTGAGCGACTGATGTTACTTTTACAATCTGTCGTTCAAACAAACAATGAATTTGTTCAGATTTCATGACTGTTTTGCGACAAAGCTTACAAAGCTGCCTACATATCTGCATGGCGTTCTGGGGCGACAATTATATCCTCCAAATACCAGACGTTCTGGCTTTCCTCAGGACGCGAACAATGCAAACCAATTCCCGTCCGACCCAATTTTGGCTGCATGTTCCGAAGCTTCCTTTACCGGCCGAAACTGAAAACGTCGAAGGTGACGGCACGCACGGGGAACCGTCATCGGAAAAACCGTGCGCCTTTACCTGGCGGTGACGACGGACCGAACGGGGCGGCCGCGCCTCTACTCGGGACACACTTTCCGCCGAGCTGACATCAGCGGCGGAGACTTGGTGCGGTCCGCTGACTGGTGCCAATGCCAACCACGAATCCTGTTCAAGGTCCGTTTAAAAGGCTACCTGCACGAAGGCGTTTGTTTGGTAATGCCACCTGCAGATATCTTCGTGTCCGCTGCCAGCTGCCCGCCATAAGCTGTTTTTCGCGATGGAAATATTTCTGCAGTCCGCCTTTTTTCAATGCCAAGAAGTGACCTAGTTGGTTTTCAACGGTAAAATGAGATGAGCGCAGCAATCAAAAGCCGGAAGAAGTCATCCCATGACTAGGTAATAAGCTGAATGACTGGCGGAGTGAAAGCCAAAATAAATAACGGAAATGTGAGTTGGACCTACCCATAAAATGACCAGCACACCAATGAAGCGCTATGATACATGGACAATGATAACTGCACAATTTCTAGAGTCGTTTATGTTATGCATGACAATGGAAACACTCTACCAAATCCTCAAATAAAAAAAACTGTCGTAACATTCCAAAAGCTATGCTTTGTATGGACTAATATCGTGGTTAGCCTTAAGCAGTTGTTTTAAGCGTGCTCATAAACAGCACCTCAAAAGCCGATCACGGGATGGTTTCATAAGTAGCGCGTTCGTAAAAAAGTAACTCATTTCTGGCTATGCATGCTCAGTGTGCGTTAATCCCCAAAAATTGGCACAGATCACACAAAAGTTGGGTGTTCGCAGATCTGAAGCCTACACTAAATTAAGCAGAATAGGAGCCTGTTTCCCATGGAATATGTTTGGCGTTTGCGCTGGCTTTAATCTTATTACCGCATCTTTATTATAATGAAAGTAGAAAGGATTTCACGCGAAGAATGCCGATTTTCCCTGCACGGTTCTCTTCGGCGGTTTGGGGTCAAGGACACGCAACGTACAGCGCATACGTTTATTTCGCACAGTGTCTCATCGGATACTGGTCGCGTTCCCCCGCGACCCAATCTCACCCGGCACGGGTCAAGGTCGCACGTGACCTTTAGATCGCCCGCGGGGGCCGGGAGGCCGGAGGATCAGCCGACATTCGACCGGGCCGGAAACGGGTGACGCAACAAACATCGGGAACGCGTCATGCGTAACCCTGGACGGAGCGCCTGTTAACCCGAATCACAGTCAAGATGACCGGCTTTATTGTGACGGCACAAACACTGTATAGATGGGTCGCATCATTCTCGAAACCGCAGTCTAGGCTGCCTTTTGCACACAGACATCGCAAAATCAGTGAGCGCAGGACATTGCCGTGGATGACAAGTAGGATCTTGCATTGTTGCACGTAAACATGCATGAGATGGTCCTTCGACAGTCAGTGAACACCCCCACACACACGCACACACACACGGGCTCATTCTGTCCTGTCCTGCCCTTCCCTGCCTTTTCCTGCCCTGTCCCGTCCTGCCCTGTCCTGCTCTGCCCAGTCCTGTCCTGTCCAGTTCTGCCAAGTCCTGTCCTGTCCTGTCCTGTTCTATCCTACCCCGCTCTATCCTGTCCTGTCCTGCCCTGGCCCGCCCTGTCCTGTCCGGTCCCGTGCTGTCCCGTGCTGTCCGGTTTTGCCTTGTCTCGAGGTTCACCTGTACGACCATTAACCCATAATCTTGCAAGGGTGCTAAGCCCTCCCTCACGACGGCATTTTTGAACAGAGATAAGATATAGCAATTTGCTGTTATGCGCCTTTCATCCTTTCCATTTCAACAACATTCGCTGTATTCTAGCGAAATGTGGTTGCAAAATCTGATCACGGTCGACTGACCATACCGTGAAAAAAGGCGTAGAATGACTGCCTCTAATGACTGTTGGGGATAATCCTGGTCATTTAAGAACAAACCACGAACTTGACTGGATTCCTCAGCTTACCACGCTTTTTTGCAATTCACTGTCTGTTAGGCGACTCCTTGTACAATCTCGACCAGGAAATGGAGACTGAAACCGGGAAAGTGAGCTGTCTTTGGAGCAAATGAAGCAGCACGTGGAAGTCGATGGGAGCATAAAAGCAAAGCTCACAGTTCATCATTTGCTGCAAAATGCCTAGTGATCCATTATGAGAGTGTTGGTACACTTACTAATCTGGACATGCATACCATGAAGCGGTCGTCGCGAGCATGCTGTCGGTGATCCCATGACATGCGACTGGTCATTCACCTCGAATGAGCGAAATTCCCGCAAGTGGTGCATGTTATGTAATATCATTTAGTTCACTTTTACCGCGAATTTATATAACCACACTCAGAGACTCTCTGCTAGGCGAACCGCCAAATGAAAGACATCCGCACAATATTGGCTGACTACCTGAGCTCGAAACAGGGAAGGAAAAGTTACATTACGGCCGCAGAACACTGCATTTATTTACATTAAAATATCCAAAGTGTATCCAGGTTTCTTTAACCCGAGCAGTGGAAGGGGTCTTCGCACTAACGCGCACTGGAAAGGGGGGCTCTAAAATTGCTCCTCCTGTGATCTCGGCAACGGAAATAACTAGAGACATGAAATGTTATGGACAGGGTGGGACTATAAAAATTTACATTGCGTGCAAGTTTTTATCACCCTAGGTCGGTAGGATATCTCCAAGGTCAAATGGGGTGGAAAATGTCAACTTTGAACACTTTCTCGGCCCGTATAGGCCATTACGTACAACTTTTCGGACGAAACGGGAAAAGAGTGTTTGTATGGCCTTTAAAACGTAGAATACGACAACTTCCTTTCATTTGGCGTCTTGACTGAGGATTCTGGGTCGGTGTCATGCCAGATCATTGACCTATGGCGTTATTTTTTCATCTTTTGCAGACCAGATTTCGAACAACACGGGACAGTTTGAGACTAAATGAAGGTGCAACATGTATCTTTTAGCGTACCTTCAGTGAAGGTAGCCAACATTGGTACATCTAGCCACTTCCATGGTTTATATTTATATATGTATGTATATGTATAAATGTATGTACATGTGAATATCAGTGTGTCAAACGTGTTTTAGAAGGGTCTTTGAATGCATATTTCATACAAATTGACATGTCGCAGAACAAATCTGGACCAGGTCACGAGATATTTGACCTTGGCTTTTAATGGCCCTGGTCTTTACTGACCTTGACATATGTAAACTTATCAGTGTGCGCGCACGTGTTTTTATTAGGCTCTTTGAATGCATATTTCATACAAACTGACATGTTGCAAAGCGCATCAGGATCAGGTCATAAGATGTTTGACCTTGACCTTCGATTACCCTGACCCTTATTCACCCTGGCTGAGGTCTTGGTACATCCATCACTTATGCCCAAATGACACCGCCTGACTGTGTTCAAACGGTAGTCTTAAGTAGAACGCTAGTTCTTTCACAAAGTTCCCATTTGTCAGCGACAACTGTCGTTATCGTTATGTTTCCCTGACTTCAAATGCTTGAAACTTCAAAACTCGGCCGATTTCCGATTTTTCTGCGTCATGCGACGAGTTATTCAATTGCCATAAATGTCACAAAGTAGCAGCAACCAGCTCCGATCCGTTCTTGAGATATTCAAGAAAAACAGGTGGGGAGAACAAAAAGACCCCCCTTCCAGTGGGCGTGTAAAGAGAGTTCAACCGGGATTATCTCCAGTGATTTCCATTAAGGTCTTTCGAGATGATTTAAATTCCCAAATAAGTGCATTTTCTAGTAATGCAAACATTTATGTCTTTCAGCATGACCTGAGCACTGAGTAAGTTTGGCCCGTACGTACATAAGTACGTACCAAGATTATTGATGAAGGATTCGTTCTTTAAGGCTTATCTGTGGTTTGTATTCAATCTAGCAAATGAGCAAAGTAATGGATATATACGTTAAGACACATACGCACACACACACACACACACTCACATATATATATATATATATATATATATATATATATATATATATATATATATATATAATCGGTGTCCACCCCATATAGTCGCATGTTAAAAATCACGTATTTTTGAATGCCTGTTACGTCTTTTGGGTCTGGCAGCGCCTCAGCACTCCGGTCGAGCACCGTGTAGCACAACGTGCCGCAGACAAGCCTTGTGTTCTGGCCCTCACACGGCAAGGTCAGACAAACAACTGACGAACGCACCCTAGGTCAAAGCCAGCGTTGAAGAACGTGAATGGCAGCACTACAAAGACCGAACACCACTCTCTTCTGGAAAGAGACATCGTCTGAAAAAGTTTCCACAAAGTGATGATGACATTCAATGGTACAGCACGATTGGCAAGGTTCACCTTGAACTGCCATTATCCCGCAAGCGTCATAAACAACGGACACAACAAAGCTTCAACCACAAAAAAAACACTCGTTACGTCCATGTATGCAGCTTACATAACCCTCGCCACCCCCACAAGCTCAGAGCCCCTCATCAGCCTGCCGGCTTCTCAGCGAACCCGCGACGAACGCCACGGACCCGTTTGGGCGCCGCCAGAAAGCTCAGCCCCCGACCCCAACGCCGAGCCGCGGCCGCACGCCGGCACCGGTACCGACTTCCCCGCCGCTTCGGGCGCCGACTCGTCCACCGGACGAACGCCGGACGAATCCTCCCGTGCCGGATCTGTCGGCTCATCCGCCGCCACCGGCTGGAACGCCGACTCCGAGGCCGCCCGCGCCTGCGACGCGTCTGCCGGTGCAGGTGCCTGCGCCGGCATCGCATCCGCACGTGCAGGCGTCCACCCAGCGGGTCGAGGACCCGAGTCCTCCACGGAGCTCCTTGACGAGTGCGCCTGGTGAGCCGCCGCGCTCGTCTGCAGAGGCTTGTCCACGTGTGCCTCCAGCAGGCATCTCCGGCGTTATCTTCATGAGAGATCCCATCTGAGCTGCGACACACCCCGCCGCCGCTTGGGCCGAGAAAAACTCCCGAGCCCTCACCTCCTCGCCGAAGCTGAAGTGGCGATGAGTCCATACGTGTAGCCACGTTCCAGACATTGGGGGGGGGAAGAGTACAAATCAGGATCTGTGCGACAGACTGAACCAAAATCTCATGTTCCAATGGGAAATCGCTAAAAGACTCACTTTCCGATCAAAACTGGGGAGACAAAAGCCATTTTGGCAAAACTGGGGAGCACGTCCAGCCGGACCCCTCGTTGGTTACACCCAAGTGGGTGGCTAGACGCGTGGTTCCAATGGTCACCACCACCTGCTCCTCGTAATTTGAAGCCGCCAACTTCCGGTCGGGAGGAAGGAGATTCAGCCGGGTTCTAGGGTTCCGCATGTAAAGCAGTTCCGCCGGTGATCGCCCGATGGTCCCCTGCGGAGCAGTACGGTATACGGGAGCAGAAATCTGGCCAGTGCGGTAGCAGAAATCCATACGGCAGTAGAAATACCGTAGAAATACGGCAGAAATCCACTCGGTAGTAGGAATACGGTAGAACTGTAAAAAAGCAGTACGGTGTACGGAAGAAGAAATCTGGCCACTGCGGTAGCAGAAACCCATACGGTAGTAGACATGCAGTAGAAATATGGTAGAAATCCATACGATGGTAGAAATATGGCCAGTCTTGTCAGACTATGCCCATTCTGAAGACTCGTTTTCAGGTTGCTCTTGACGGTCTGAGCCGCCTTCGTCGCCGCCCGTTACTTGATTGGTTGTATGGCGCCGACACAGATGGGACGAATCCCGTTCCGCATCAAAAGTTTTTCAAGCTTGGTGGAGGTGAATTGCGTTCCATTGTCAGACACAATTTGCTTCGAGATCCCCAGCTTCGCAAAGAGTTTTCAGCTGTTGTATGGCACGTTTGCACGAGGCAGTCTTTAGCGGGATTGCTTCCAAAGACTTTGAATAATCCTCCCGCCTCCAAGATGACCGGCATGCAGCTCCTGCAACACTCTCGTGCGCAACTCAACCGGCACCACCTCACGTCCACTCCAGAACAGACAGTCACCATCAGTCCTCAGTTCCTCCCGCCGCCAACTACACGCTCTGAACTCTGGGCCGACAGCGTACGGCCACCCTAAACGGACGTAAGCCAACAGTTCAGGGTAGCGTCCCGGCGGGTGGCCGTCTCCACTTCCAGGCAGAACAGGCCGATCCTTCGTCTTCCCGCTGACGTATGCAAAATATCTCCGCCTTCCCCTTGGAGTTGTTCCACTTCCGTGTTTTCTGCCCCGACGCCCGCTGTGCTGGCGTCCGTGATCAGCTGCAGCGGAAGAGCGAGTCGTCACGCATCGGCATCCCCTCGCTGGCCAACATCTTCTTCATCAGGTTCGGAGACGCATGGCGGGACGGCGTCCAACATCACGCGCCCCCCTTCTTCAGCAGCGCATAGAGCGGTGCCAACACTGAAGCCAGGCTCGGAATCTCACGTCGGTAATTATTCACCGGTCATGGGAGAGATGTCAGCTCCGTGGCGCTGTTGTGTGCTGGGGAGTCTTTTGAACGACAGGGCGCCCATGCTTCATCGCAGAGGCACATCCATGGTGTCACAGGGACGTCTCTCGAAAGACAGCGCACCCATACTCTGGCGCGGGTGCGGCTCTTTGATTGACACAAGGACGTTTGAGTGTCACAAGGGCGCTTTTTGATTGACAGATTGACCACGAACCATCACAGGGACGCCCTCTTGATGCCACTTGAGGTTTTACAAGTGACAGGTGAGCCCATACTGCGCTACAAAGGCGCACCCTTGGCCTTCTTGGTGTCACAGCAACGCTTTTTTTACTAACAGGGCACCCATGCACCATCGCAATGGCATGTTCGTGGTGTCATAGAGGCACCTTTGAATGGCAGGGTCCCCCACACCATTTTAGAGGTGTCTCGTTGGTGTCACTGGGACTCATTTCAAGTAACAGCGTGCCGATATTCTCCCAAGCATATTACATGGGCTTCTCTGAATGCTACGCCATCGAGCAGACGCCTTTTGAATGCTGTGCCATCGAAGAGGTGCCTTTTGAATGCTGTGCCATCGAAGGGGCGCCTATGTGTCACACGAGCGTCATACTACCGAAAATATCATCCATGTAATGTAACGTGGGCGTCTCCTCGATGTCAGCTGTCTTTTGAGTCCTTTTGAAGGAACCATGCCCGATCATAAGAACGCCTTTTATATCACATGACACCTTTTCAACGCTAGGACGCCCATACACCATCGCAAGGGCGCCTTTGCATCCTGTGCCCTGCCTCTGTCACATAAGTTTTTGTTAGCGGCGTCTTTTTAAGGACGTGGCGCACATAAGCTATATTATAACCGCTTCCGCAATATTACATGAGCCTCTTGCTATATAAGCGCCACCGCGTCCTTTCACAAAAGTAAACAACGTCACTTGTGCACTCTTTAACAACAGGGTGCATTTGCATCCAAGGACAACTATGACCCGTGAACGGCTTGCATTATCTTATCTGCCTTTGGCGGCTAAGGGTATCGCATGTCGTACCCTTCCCCGCCAAAGGCGGGTAAGGGCGCCAAAATGCCAAGCGGGAGCGTAAAGACACTTCTCCCCTCAGAGCCCAAGGGAGGGTGAGGCGGCCGCCCCGCTTGGCCCTCTCCCTTGTATCTGTCCCTTTGCCTAAGCACCCACAAACGTTTACTAAACAACATTCCAGACAGCCAGTCTACTTGGTGCGACATTCTTTCATCAGGCGGCTTCGCTGGCAGTGACCATACATGTACATGAAATAAATTCGCAATAAAGCTTATCTAAATTCATTTATACATTTATGTGTTATATTAGTATAATTACATCTTTTGTTATTTTAAAATACGCATTCGTTACGATAAGTTTACCGAGTCGAGTTGAGCGGTCAGCCATACCTATCATGGACGTCTACTTACGACGTATGCTTCATGCCATGCTTACCCTAAGTGCTTGTGTATAACAAGACTGCCTTCGGTGGTTCTGCCGAACACGGAGGAGAAAAGCCGCCTGGTCTGACCTAAGGACACGGTGATGGGAAGTGTTAACATTCCACCGTTATGGGCTCAGTCAGTTTAAGCCAACCACAGATAAAACTTTAAAGGTCATTGTCATCGGCACTCAGCAACAGGAAGTGCATCAAAGCTGCAGGCAGCGGCGGGGGTGCCGATGGATTTGGAATGGTGACCTTCTCAGCAGAACTTGTCCGCTACTGTGCATTAGCGTCGGTGTCGCAACAACTGCCACGGCAGTTTCAGCCGACGATGCAGCCCCAGAGAAGACAGTGAACGCCGTGGTGGCAGCGGAAGACTCGACCATCCCCAGACATTTCCGTGTGTTTCTCTAACCGTCCCCAGTCGTCCTTGGTCCCCCATCCTCTCTAACAGTCCCCAGCCCTGCCCAGTCGTCCCCAAGCGACCATCGAATCCCAAGCAGCTAGGAAATCTTCAGTCAGTCGTCCCCATGCGACCATTACCGTTAAAGACGACTAGGTAATTTCCAGCCATATTTAGGTGTCTCTAACGTTCTCACGTCGTTTCAAGCCGTGCCTCTGCAGTCGTCTTTTGCCGTCTCCAGATATATTCGACCGTCCCCAGCTGTCGTCAATAGTCTCTAGCCGTTCCCAGCCGCCTCCGTCATCTGCAGCCGTTTCCTCCTAGTTGTTTTGCCTAGCTGTCAAGACCTATTGTCTTGTCTCATCTGCAGGCCTCCCAAAATGAAGTGCTTGGCGTTGACCCGCTGGATGATCAGCCGAGAAGACGTGCCCAAAAAGGGTGGCCGTTCGAGGCGATGTGACCGCAGAGGGACCGTGGGTCAAGATCGGTGATGCCATCAGCTAGGTCAGGCCCCTGTCGTGAATGATCTCTGGCTCACCTGCCTCCGTTAGAACCGACTGCGACGACTGGAAGAAGTTGGAATCAAGACAGAAAAGGGTCCCTTTTATTTTGAGCTGAGATCGGAATCGGCAGACGCTCTTTCGGTTTCGCGGTAAGGACCTTCACTCACATGTAATGTCTTCGTGGCACGACCTTCCACGTGGGCTGGTCGCGACGACTTGCAAGGTGTCAGAAAGACGTAGTCAAGGTGAACCTTTTTTCGAAGGTTTTGATTTGGGGTCAAGCCACAACCGTGACCTCGAGCGGGAGTTTGACACCATCCATTGCTTCTTCCTGGCAACATGTAAGTGCTTCTTCATGTTTGGAGGTTGAAAGACTAAGGCGTTCTTTTTTTGTCGTCGCGTCTGTCGTTGATTGAAATGTCTGGAGATTTCGCAGGTGTTATGGTGCGAAGGATAGTGATGACGTAATGTGCAGGATGCAAACGTACAACCACAGCAGCAGTCGGCCAGAGCAGAGGCAGGCCGCTATAACTCAGGCGCTGTCACAACGGGTCTTTGTAAATGACGTCTGCTTTTTTGCCGTGGGCCAGATTCTTCGTCTCGTTTTGTCTATAAATAATTTGCTTTATCAAACCATTTTTCAAGGCCCCTCTGCACAATGCTCCTCAATGCAGCTCTGCACAAGGCTCAGTTTCATGCTTGATTTATAAGCTAAACGTAACTGGCGGTCGTGGCCATAGACCTTTGCCACTTCGGTTTTACTTCTCGGATTTCATGGACTGCTGTTGCAAAGCTGCAGGACTTGCTGTGAAAAAAACGAAACACGAGCTGAACCGTCAACGGGCCTTTGGCTCCAAACTGAAGTTTTTTGGCACAACGAAAAGGTCCTTGACACGCGCATTCCGAATAGGTCATTCCTTGGTATGTTTTCAGGCTTAATCCCTAAGCCGAATTAAATGATGAGAATTCACTTTACATCGCAATTATGCATCAAAATGCGTGCCAATGTTTTCAAAGATTTTTGTGCCATCTGCAGGCAACAAACTTGCAACATAAAACAACATGTGGTTTTCTATCACCGCTGCTTTTCATCAGGTGAACTCAATTATGAAAACACTATAATAATTCCCGTAGCGGGGGAAGGAGGGGGTCTTCAGAAGCCTCACTGTTTTTTCTCATTATTTCCAGGATTCTCATAACAACTTTATGAATCTTTCCCAGTTTTCATACGTATTTTTCTGGGTATTTTTGCAAATTTTTATAATTTTATTTTTCCCGAGGGCGGAGCCAGGACAAGTTTTTTGGGGACGGGCACTTGAAACGTACTTTAGTTCTGTGAAACATGGAGAAAGATGGCTACCAAAAATTTAAGTTTCTAAGTTTCTGAGGCAGAGCTTAAAACTTCTTATGAGTGCATAGGTACATGACAGAGCAAACCTAGAACAGCATTTTTGTTGACCTGAGATCATTTATCAAGGCAAGGTCAAGGTCAAAAGATAAAGCTTGGTTCAATGTATAGATTTCGGGAGCCCATTTTCCAAATGAAAGAACGAAACATGAATGACTTAAGACAGTTTTTCTACTTACATTGTAAGTTTCAGACCGGTGTCATATTAGGTCATGGAGCTATTGGATTAAAATGACCGGTCGAATATCCTCTTTCACGACGGTCATACGTAGGATATTGAGAAAGGTAATCAATTGAAATGGTTGGAATCCTTTTAAAACACCAAGGAATAATCCTAGGGCCACAAGTACGTGGCTCAAAGGTTATTTTGGGTCATTTGAGGTGAAAGGCCTATAAGCTGATCGAATGGAAATGTGACCATGACAGTCCCCCTTTTTCACGGCCTGAGAACCTTAGAACCCCAAATGTCAACATCATGCAAACCTTTAAAATACAGTTTGTGTTTCTTAAGTATATAATTACAAGACCAAACTTTAAAAATATCTCACTTATATGTTAATTAAGAAAGTATACCTAATTTTTCCAAACCATGTTCAACACATGTGAAAAGTCTCGAACGTTTAGGTCTAAAAGGAAAAGATCCATCGATTAGCCCTCGGTGCCTGCCAACTGCATGAACATTGGTCCATCAACATCGGAGTTATAACAAGGAAAAAATATCGTTTTCCTGCTTTTTGCCTCCTGCCTCCAACCATTTTTTCCAACCAAACAACCAAGATTTTCAAAATTGTATTTCATTAAAATGTAGCTCGCGTCACGGCGAATCGTCTGCCGATTTCCTGACGATGAAATCAGACAGATAGTTGTCGAGATCTCAAGGGTTGGGTCGAACAGCTCCCTGCCCTCCATACGGGAACGGCGTCCTAACGTTATGGCGAAGTCCATAGCCACGAAAGTCAGGTCCAGAACAAGTAACCCCGATTTACCTGGTGCCCTGATCTCAAAACACCCATGTCTGGGATCCAGTGTTTTCAGCTTGACTCGTAAATTTTGCCCGAGCCGCATTTGGCTTGTGTTGGACGTTGATGAGAAGTTGACTACTCTGCTCTTCATAGGCGTAGTTTTCTACTCCTTTGTCTGTGCTTCGGTTACCCATTCAGTTGACTGGACGTCCCGAAAAATTTATGAATTTGACAGTGTGGGATAGGCACCCACAACGATTGTTGATGCTCGTACATGCAGTATTTTGGGGAGTCCAACTCCCCAAAATAGTGCATGAACGGTCATCTCCAATTAGGGTCGGGTCCAGGATTTCTCCGGGGGGGGAGCAAATGGTCAGCGCGGGACCCCCTCCCCGCTCCCTCCATTTTTTGCTTCTCAGATATGAAGAAACGTTTATCTACTCGGGTCCAGGTTGAACTGCTTGATGCAATTTTGTATTTTTTTATGACAAAGTAACCGACAAAATCCATGTGCATCACCTTGTCTGAGAAAATTTTGCGTTTTGTTTTCCTACAAAATCGCCGAAATGTGACAACAACGGTGGGATTTTAGTTGGTTACGTCCCTCCCTCTGTTTGGAATTTGTCTGTTTTGAAAATTGAATTGTCTGTTTTGAAAACTGAAAACATCTGTTTGTCTGTATCTGGTCCAGGAGCCCCTCTGCCCCTTATAGCTTCTGGGGACTTTTTTGTAAGCTTTTTGGTGGCCTCGGGTCGTCTGTCGTGTCAGGGCCCTCTAGGGGTCTCAGGTTCCTTTTACAGTTTCACGTATCCCTCGGGACATCTCAGGCGCTCCTTTGGCACCTTCAGGGACGCCTCGGACAATGTCATGAACCCATCTGGTAGCTTCAGGGACACTTAAGCCATCTCGCGTTCCCTCCTGTCGTCCCTGGGGAATGCTTGCCGTCTAGGAAGCCTATCAGGCAGTTGCAAGGGCCTTCTATATGTCTCTCTCTGCCGTGACAGAAGCGCCTCTGGCAATGCTTTAGGTCCTTTGGCCGTTTCAGGAGCTGTCTGGACGTCTCAAGGCTTGGTAGTTCCAGGGGCTCCTCTGGTCGTCTCAGCGGCTCCTGCTAGAGACTGCTTGTGAGCGGTCTCAAAGGCCCCTCTCTGGCAGTCTCAGTGGGTCTCAGTGAGACTCCTGCAGGCTGGCAGGGGCCAAAAGGCCAGCAAGGGGCCCTCTACAGGCCGGTGGGTACCCCGCAGGACGCCAGTCCCCTAGGGAGCCCCCCCCCCGCAGGCCAGCAGGGGGCCCTGCAGACTGGCAGGAGGCCCTACAGGCCGGCAGGGGACCCCTAGAAGGCTGGCAGGGGCCACTATAGGACTTCAGAGGGACCCTACAAACGGCAGGGGGCCCTACAAGCTGGCGGGGTGCCTCCACAGGCTGGCAGGAGCCCTCTACAGGCCGGCAAAGGGCCCTTCATAGGCCGATAGGGGCCCCTCTGTATACCTAGATCAATACATTTCATCTTTATCTTCTCTTGTCTATTGTTCTCCAAGCATTTTGGCGATAGCTTCGGTTTTTATAAGATTACTTTTTATAACCTCGGTGACGGTGGGCCCCCTTCAGACATTCCGGTGGTCCTGTTTTGTCCTGTCATGTGGTCCCTAGAACCCCCTGGCTGCGTCCCTGGGCCCTTTTATGCGTCTCAGATGCCATTTAACCCTTCCAGAGCCCCCCCCCCCCCCGACTGCATCACGAACCCGTCATGTTTTTACAGAGACGCCGTAAAGCTCATACAGGGCCCCTTCGGGACCCCTTTTGATTGTGAAAGGGGTCCCTTCCGGGCCGGCCCGAGAGAGAACCCTTCTCAGGCCTGGGGGGGGGGGGTGATCGCCTCATTGCCCCGTGATCCGCGCCTGCCTCCGACCCATTCAGAAAAGTTACGTTCTTGCTTATCTCAGGATTCAGGCCGTGATGATGTGTCAGAATTGCGCGGCCTTCCTGCTATTGGCATAGATGAGGCTGTGGCACGCACGAGGCATAACGTTACAACACAGCACCAGAGGCTGCCAGACCGCGCGGAAGTACAACTATGGCGCAACGCGGCCGGCTACGCTGCGGCCGTAGATGAGGCCTGGTTTTTGAATGAGGTTAGGCTGGTTTTGCGTTTTAGAGCCGTGTAATGCGATGGGCTGCATTCCAGTTACGCTTCGCTTCCTTCTTCGATTTTCCCTCCTGGTTTGCTGTAATCCGTGGCTGTTCCATTTCGTATTTTTATCGTCACTTGTAGGTAGGGATGCACCGGATCGGGATTTTTGTGATCCGGCCGGATACCGGATATGCCGGATCGGGGTGCCGGATATCCGGCCAGATACCGGATATTACGTTTACATGTTTTTATTTACTATTTCTATTGAAATAATGAAACCGAAAAGACTGAATAGAAAAGAAAAATATGGGAAACTGAAAAAAATTAGTAAAAAATACCCACAGCTTATGAGTCGATATCTTCAAGGCCAAATGAGGTGGAAAAGGTCAACTTTGGACACTTTATGGGCCTGCACAGGCCATTCCGTACAACTTTTCGAAAGAAACGGGTTGTTTGTTGGGCCGTTAAAACGTGGAATGCGATAACTTTCATTCATTTGGCGTCTTGACTGGGGATTTTGGGTCGCGGTCATGTCAAGTCAATGACCTGTGACGTCATTTTTTCATCTTTTACAGATCAGATTTTGAACAACACGGAACAGTTTGAGAGTAAATGAGGGCGCGACATGTATCTTTTGGCGTATTTTCAGTGAAGGTAGCTAACATCGGTACATCTGGTCATTTCCAGCGTTTATATTTCTGTATGTATGTATAGCTAAGTATGTATATCCATGTCAGTATCAATATGCCAAACGTGTTTTAGAAGGGTCTGTAAATGCGTATTTCACACAAATCGATGTATTGCAAAATAAATCTGGACCAGGTCACAAAAACCTGCCCTTGACCTTTGGTGACTTTGGCCTGAAATGACTCTGGCATATATATAAGCGTGTGTATGTGCGCACACGTGTCTTCATTAGGGTCTTTGAATGCATATTTCATACAAATCGACATGTTGCAGAACAAATCTGAGCAAGGTTACAAGATATTTGACCTTGGCCTTTAACGACCTTGACCTTCACTGACCTTGGAATATGTAAGCGTATCAGTGTGCGCACACGTGTTTTTATTAGGGCCTTCGAATGCATATTTCATACAAACTGACATCTTGCAAAGCAAATCTGGATCAGGTCACAAACCTTGACCTTTGATGCCCTTAACCCTTATTGACCTTGGCTGTGGCCTTGGTACGTCCATCACTTATGCCCGAATGACATCGCCTGACTGTGTTCAAACAGCAGTCTTAAGTAGAACGCCAGTTCTTTCACAAAGTTCCCATTTGTCAGCGACAACCGTCGTTTTCGTGATGTTTGTCTGACTTCAAATGCTTGAAACTTCAAAATTTTCGGCTGATTTCCAATTTTTCTACGCCATTCGACGAGTTATTCTATTGCCATAAGTGCTACAAAGTAACAGCAGCCAGCTCAGATGCGTTCTCGAGATATTCAAGAAGAGCAGGTGGGGGGCACAAAAAGATCCCCATTCCAGTGCGCGTGTTAAAAGACAGCTGTAGCTGATTCGAGCTGTAAAAACAACGGGTGTCATAACGCGTTCCGGCTGGAAGGTTTGGAATCTCCAGAACGTACGTGACAAGAAAATATTGGTGGCAAACAAGGTTTGGTACCGAAAGAGCAAGAGGTCACCCCAGGTCACCCAAAAACAAGAGGTCGCCCAAATGACCCGCATCCGGGAACCGTTCCGCGGATCACATGAAATCGGAAAGAACGGGGCATTGCCATGGACGACGAAAACTACTTCACCTACCACGAGAGGTATATGTCAGGACACCTTGGGTACTCTGGTGGAGCACGTCCAGCAGAAGTCCAGCAGAAGTACAACGGAGGCCAGAGAGCAAGTTTCCCCGCAATCTTTTCGTGTGGCCCGCCATCTGTCTCAGGGGTGTGACAAAGCCGGCTATCATGCCGGGTATGGGTAATGTTGATGGTAACGTGTACCGTGAGAAGTGCGTAGGAAATGTGTTCATCCCATATTTGGATGAAGACTGTTTCGAGAGGGACATGTTGATCTGGCCAGACTTGGCCAGCGTTCATTATGCGAAGAAAACGCTCAAGTTGCTGGAAGAGGCCAGAGTGCCGTATGTAGTGCGTGACAGCAGTCCCCCTGTGTGCACCAGGTGTGCCCTACTGAGGACATCTGGGGCATCATTAAGCAGAGGATGTATCAGGGAGACTGGTACGTAACATCCAAAGTCGCCCTAAAGCGCTGGATGAGCCAGGTGATCGCTGCTGTGGACCTAGAGATACCGCGTTAAATGCTGGTGCGCATGCGTGTTGCCGACAGATGAGAGGTGATGGAGATGATCCATTAAGCAAAAACTGACCGCAACGGTTACAACGACATTTCTGCAAAGTTTAATGTTCATACAGTAATAAATGTGCTTACGGTATGACTTTAAATACTGTCTCATTTTCCAGTGCCCACAATTTATATTTTTCCTTAATGCATTTGTGCCAGAATTTGAGAAAGATAAGAAATATTTCGAAAAAAGGAAGAAAATAAATCATAAGATGGGATACTGACCGCATGCTGGCTATTGTTTCACAGTTTTGAACTTGAGTCCCATTCTTGCAAAGATATGTCCGAACCCTCCCGGACCAATACAGAAAAGAATTGGTCCCAAGGTCTCCAGACCGACTTGGAACTGCCAGTTACATCGAAAATCTAACACAATAAGCCACGTTTCCCCTGAAACGGTTTTGGACGCAGACATTGAGAGCACCGTCTTGATTGTACACCGGGAGGTTAAATATCCGGCAGTGTCCGGCCGGATCACAAAAATATCCGGCCGGATACCGGATACCGGATAATCTCTAATATCCGGCCGGATATCCGGCCCGGATATCCGGTGCATCCCTGCTTGTAGGGTTTTACTATGTTCTTGTTAAGTTAGATCAGATTTCTTCATTTATAACCGAGATGGCTTTGCATCGGCAAAAAGCCACCTCGTTTCTCCTCAACCCGACGTAAAAGAAAAAAAACTCCGTCGTCCGCGTCAGTAACAAACCACGCGTCAGTAACGGCAAGGTAGCGCGTAAAGATCCCTCGGCAGTAAATATCGCTAGAAGGGCTAACAACATCATAACAGCCCTCCGTCGCACGACCTTCCTCTCCTGAGATGATTGGCTGAACAAACAAACGGTCTTAATGTTGATTCCTTGACACTACGGACAACTCCGAAAACAAGCTAGGTTTGTTTTTTCTGAAACAAGGAGTACTCGTTCTGGGTATTCTTTATTGGGTGCACGATGAAGCATGTACATCTGCAGTTCGGTGGCAACAATACGGCGTTCAGAACTTATGCCCAAAAAATCTGGTGACGCCCACTGCTGCAGGCACAGGGCGGCAACTCATCAGAAATCGACCGGTATGCTTAACGACCTAAAAGATCTCGCAGATGAAGTGTTTTTTGTGGTGGCACGCGACGTCGTGCCAAACGATGCCGTCGTTGTAGAAGCGGTTGACTAAAGCCATGCAGTTCTCCTCGCCCTCGAAGTTGTCCGGCTGGGGCTGGCGAAGGGAGCCCGTGCGGCTCCAGTTGGTGTAGCCCCGCACGGGTGTGTTGTCGCCCCAGGCGAAGTTGCGGCCGCGGCGTGTCCCCGACGTCCAGGTGTATTCGATGTCTGCGGAGAGGACGTGGTTGGTGTCAGGGCTCCGAGAGCTCCATTCTCGCCAGACAGGCGAGGACGACTCAGACTCCGACGGGCCACGTGGTCCTGGTTCTCGGAAGACGACGATGTCACTCAAGTGTTATTCTCGTCAGAAACATGGCACGATATTTCCTCAAAATGTTGGTGAGACTCGCAAGGATTTTAGACTGTTTCTCCCAGTCAGTATCATAGCCCGTGAGTCCGCTGGCAGCCGGCCAAAAGCTCAAAAAGATCGCACAAAATCAGCCGCTACATGGAATTGCTCGATACGGTGTAGGGTTGGGAATCTTTGCAACAAGCCATGCTTAGCACGGGGTCCGATCACCCCAGGAACGATTCGGATCAAATAAAAAGATCTGATGTTAAAATTCCTGAAAATGGCAGGGTTTCTCATGCCCCAAGCCGCTAGGATATCCTTTCATGGACAGGAGAAATGAAACACCACACAATACTGTGATCATTTACTTTCTGTGATTATTGCGACCACAATTTAACTAGTTATAGGCATTAATTTAACATTTATAGGCAGGGATGTAGCAGCGGGGGAACAAGTGGCCATGACCACGGTTGGGGTTGAAATTTTAACTGCTCGTTACGCACAAGACTGAAAATAAAAGCAACTTACGTGACCGAAATTCGAAAAGTTTTCATGTCTTAGGGAGGTTATGTTTGTCCTGGTCCACTCCTTGGCGAAATCCTGGTTTCATCCATATTTTCAGGTTATTGCAGCGGTATATACTTTTTTGATACCAGTTCAGGTAGCATATGTTGGTTGTTTTACAGGCATTTTTACTCAGGATCATTTTTAGCTGTTTGCCTATTAGACTCTCATCTTTATTGCTTCTGGTAATGCTGCGTCTACTACCCATGATCAGGTGACAAGATATGGTTCCACATGTTTCCGACCCACCGCACAGGCCTTTATCCCGCCCCCGACTGGGGGGAGGCGGTTGACCGACCCCCCTGAGGTTTTCTAGGACTGTGAGAGAACGAACAAACGCAACGCCACGAAACTTAGTGTACCTTTTGCTCGATCATTTTTACACCTTGTTGCAAAGTTTTGAGCTCATGTCAAGTCAGGTGTCTGACCTAGGTCAGGTCAAACGGACCTATGTCCAAAAAAGTTTAGCGCCCTGTTACTTTTTCGGGAAAAAATCGTAATAATACCTTCAGGGATTAGTGATCTTGATAGATGTAACAAATCTGCTACCTCAGATTTTTCGGAATTTTCTGCGTCATTGACCTAATGTTACGCCCATTTTTAAGACATGTTGTCGTTTTTTCTCGGAAATTTGAGGGATTTTTCGTAACATTTTTATTGCGGAGTGATGCAGGCATCTAGTGACCGTCAATGGGCAAAGTATCAATAGCCTCCAGCCATTGGCCTGAAATCAGGTCACGAATAACTGTTGTGAATCAAAATGTGCCACCGTCAAAATCAGCGATGAATTACTCAGAATGGGTAGAAATTGGCAGAACTGGCTTGCACAGAGGTAAGTAATACCAGGAACCTCAAAACGTTTGAAAAAGTAGCATATTTTGGAAATAAACAGGCTCTCGCGAATAAAGCTCCGCCAGTTGTGTAGATTTGTAACTAATGAATTTTTCCAAAATTTAACCATGAAAAACCACCACAAGAACCACTAAGATCAATAAAATTTACATGGACAGGCTTTTCTCGCGAAAATCAAGGAACGCTAAAATTAGTTCCCGTTAGTTTCTCACTGGGTATGGCTGCGGCGCCCGCCGACAACCGGCGTGGAAATTGCCGTGACTTTAACTCAACGTTTCGGCGTATATATTGAACAAATCTGAGAAATTAGACGTGTTTCGGCATCTGCAGACATTTATTTGTGCGCTGGTGCCTTTACCTATGCGTTATTAGTCACAGCCCTTGAGATTCAGGCCATTTCTCGGTCTCATGCAGTCGGCTATGAGAAAACATATATAGGGCGTAAATTGGCTTACATGTTATCTAAAACTAAAAATGAGGCCAGTTTCGAGCTCTACTCGTGACAGGCTTTCCAACGGTATGCTTATTTTTATCGTGCGACCGACCGCTCGTGAGTTAGAGGGGGGACGGTCAACCGCTCCCCCCCGTTGGGCGTGATCGCCGCCGACCCACGGTCGGGCGCGGGTTATGTTAATTCTCAAAATAAATCGCCGCGAAAAAATAGAAGGCAATATGTTGTGTCACACCTCACTACGAGAGGAGGAGGGAAGCAGGGGTGGATGAAGAAGACTGCACCAGGAGCACTCAGTCTTAAAAGTGATAGTTGGAAAGAGGGAAAGCAGGTGTAGCCAGAAACCTCTGACTGACCAGGAAATTCATCTCCACAGCAATTTACCTTGCAGTTCGTTATGTTTTAAAACAAACCACTTTTTATCCGGGGAGAAGACACTCGCAAATTAACTACTTCTGTTAAGAAACCTTCCCTGACGCCGACCACGAAATCTAAGCAGGGCTTGACGGACGGGGCAGCCTAAGTCGTCGCAACCAAGACGGAAAGATTCGACGCGACCCGGGCGCTTGGAACAGTCATTTCACACGCAATGCAAATACACACCCTGAATACTGGACAGAGCCTGAGACACAACTCAACTGGTTCCAGGCCCACAAACGAAAATCGTCGGACAGTCACACCGAATTCATGCGGGAAGTCCACGTAACAGCTGGCGACGCCTCTGCGCGGTGGCCAGCACACTTACTGGACTGGGCTAAGACGGAGGCGATGTACTTGTCCTTCTCGGGCGTTTTCAGCGACACGAGGCGGTAGCCGCGCAAGCGACAATGGTTGTCGGCCTCGTCCCAGGAGTATTTGGCCCCGGGCTGCAGGTCATTGGCCACCCACGAGAAGTAGTACCCCCTCGGATCTGCGAGGAGGAGGGAGTGACGTCATCGCATTGTTTCGTCCAAAACCGGAAGATGCGTATCAAAAGTAAAGATGGGCGCAAACTGGAGCTCGGCGCCCGCCGAGTCGACTGAGGCATGAGTATGGATACAAATGTCCGAATAAGGGAGGTGTGTCGTGACAGTAACGGAAAATGTCACCGGAGGAATCTTCCTGGTCGCGGAGCTCCAAACACACTCACGCGAACCAGCATTCTGAAGACACAAAGAGAAAAAAGGCGGTGCTGGTACCGCCCAATTAAAGCCACACGACGTGGCGATGTGTCACAAAGTCCCTGTTCTAGAGCCCCGCAGGTTCACTGGCGATATTCCCCATTAGCAAAACGAACAGCGAAAGGCGGTTTAATTGGTATGACAACGGACGTCATCCAAACCTGCCACGGTAGACCAATAACGGAGCAAGATACCCATTAAAGTTGTATGACACATGATTAGTCGATGTCATCCGGCCGTGAACTTCCGCAACGCTTAAAAGCCTCCGGAAATCTTCCCATCGTAAATCCACCACCTCGCACTGCTAATGAGCGTCCTCGGACGCCCTCTGCCGTGGCCGAGGGCAGGCGCCTCCGTCACACCTGCGGCCGCGAGCCTGACGCTGCCGCCGGGACCGGAGAAGGCGGCCCTGAAGCCGGCGGAGCCCGCCGGTCCAGAAAAGCCGCCGACGAACGGCTGACCGCCGGTCGTGCCGACCGCGCGTTGGCCGCCGAAGCTGCCTGCCGGCGCCGACGCCCGTGGTCCGCCTCTGGAGGAGCTCACTGCCCCAGGAACACTGCCGCTGAAGAGCGGGACGCGAGCACCCGCCTGCGGAGCACTATGGCCCCTACCGACGGCAGGAGCACCGTAGGAGGTCTTCGGAGCAGGGGCGCCGTAGCTGCTGCTAACAGCAGGAGCGCCGTAGCTGCTGCTGACGGCAGGAGCACCATAGGTGGTCTTCGGAGCACCGTAGCTGCTGCTAACAGCAGGAGCACCATAGCTGCTGCTGACAGCAGGAGCACCGTAGGTGGTCCTGGGAGCACCGTAGCTGCTGCTGGGCGAGCGAACTGACGCCACCAGGCCGAGCAGGGTCACGGCCAGGGCCGACTGAAGGGGACCCATCTGCCGGCGGACCGAGGCGTGAGCGTGCCTCGTAGCGGCGTCAGCAACCGCACACTAGAGGCTTCATTACGCCGCAGGCGACGGCCTCAACACATGGCGGCCAGAGGCTCTGCCACACACGAGAGACTTTACCTCACTGCAAGCAGGTAAAGTCTCTCGTGTACAACGATGCTATAGACTTTACCTCACTGCGGGCAGATACTCGTGCACACAGTAGACAGAGACTTCACGATGCGGCTGACAGTGGCGTCCCCACACAGCAGACAGCGATATAACCGAATGCACACAGCGGTGTCACCAGTTGCCGCACAGCAGACCGTGTTGCACTGTACCCAGCGCTGTGGCTGTAGCTTCGCTGCGATTAGAAGCCGAGCGCAGTCGGACGTGGCTCCGGTCGACGTAATCGACGGGGCACGGAGCAAAGGCCGACTCGACGTTGAAAAGAATTGACACTTGTCACCGGTGCGCAGTTGCTGAAAAGTTTTCAAAAACCGTTCCGAACACCTCTGGCTTAACTCAAGAACGTCGACACGGCCTCGCACAATTGCATGTGACAGACGGAACTTACTGTCTCCGTGCGATTGTCACAGGTGATCTGCGGGGCTCAAACTGGAAACGGGGCTTTTGTACCGTTTTCCTGCAAGCCAGGTTTCCTGCTACAGCTATGTAATGCCGGACCCTTGGATACGTTCAATGCCGGGCTAGCATAAAAGTATTCATTTTGTTCATTGGTAGTTGATCTGAAATCAAGGCCATCCTGTCGCTGATTGAACATAACAATGTAGGAATTACGAGTCATAGCTATAAATAGTTCATGATCTTTGGCGAAATTTTCGTGATATTTCCCTTCACGATCTCGTTTAGACAACTGGGAAGATACAGGTGGTTCCAATTACCTTTGATCGCTTTCTCGTATTCCAGAGAAAAAGTACAGACGTTCTCGGAGACAAAAATCACTATCGGGAGCTATATCTGTACGAGCTAGTATCATCAGGATTGTTCTTCAGATATGCGGAAAACTACGCGACACATCCGCCACCGCGGAAATTTGGCCGGAAAGGGGCAGTGGGCGTGCCTAAGAAAATCTCGTCCCGTGTTCTGAAATCTTTCCAGTTCCTGCTGTTTGCAGCGCGCGTAATTGTGAAGCGCCCCTGCTTGGTTGGCGTCTCCGAACCCTATTCTCGTGCACACATAGCGCTGGTAAGCATTCCCGTATGGGGAGAGGGTGGGGGTTATTCGGTCCCTTCTTGAGATCTCAAGAACTGCTCTTCCGATGTTATCGCGACAAAGTGTTATCGATCCACCATGACGGAAAGTGCATTTTTGCAAAAAAAAGTTCCGGTTGTTGTAAACGGTGAACATAGTAGGCAAAGACGGAAAGGGGGCATGTTTTGACTTGTTATAACTCCGACGATTATTGGGCAGTTTTAATGAAATTGCCATGACCCGACAGCTTATCGACGAGGTTTTCCCTTCGGTTCATGCCTTTAGAATTTTGTAAAAAATCGTTTGCCTTCTCAGGGTTTGGAAATGGGACGAACATCTTTTTCAAAACTGAATAAATATAGCAACGATTTTTTACGCTTTTGCTAGTCATTCTATACCTATGAAATATAGGCCAACAGTATGCATTCTGAATCAGTTTTCACAAATAAAACGCCCTTTACATGATTATGGTTGGCTCTGAGAAGATGGTCACCTATAATGTATGAAGAGCTTCGCAAGTGTATTTTAGTTTCATCCATTTTCATGTTATCAACGGGTATGATCCTCCACTTACAGATGAAGTCATGCATGAGTAAAACGCTTGTAATACACAGGTTCGACATGCAGTTAGTACACTGATGCAAATGGAGATACAAATAAAGCTCAGTAAACAACAACACATACCGTAAAAGGACATGAATGACGTGAAGACGTTTACCTAAGATAACTATTACCTGTTACCATGACGACGTGATGATAAAATTAGCGACCTACAGCGAGCACATATCTGATAACGCTATTCTCGAACTGCATGGCACTATCATTCTAGGGATCCTCGTACCTCATCTACATGTGTACTTTTAACTGAACCTCTTTGCCAATTTTAAGCACTGGACAAAACAAAGCAAATTGTACTGATATATTTGTGAACCGGAATGCAAAATAAAACACCAAAAAGGCATACAAGTCAAATCGTTTCCTCGCGGTAAAGCAAAGAGGCAGCCAGAGGCAACAAGCTTTGTGCAAGAACGAAATAATGAATGCCACAGTTGGGAATATTTCGGAGGAACACCAGGCCGTGATGTGTGCGCCGGACCACCAGCGTTCCGACTCGAAAATACCGAAAGAGGCTAAGGTGCACGTGGTACTCCAGCGGAGCACCTGCCAGCAAGCAGCATCCACATAAGCACATTCGAAATTTGTTCTGGATCCTTCTTTCCGTGTAAGCCTCTGTTATCTGCCCCGAATCACGCTAATGTTCTTGCGTTGGTAGTGCACAATACGTGGTACTGCACCCAGGGTCTTCGACCAAAAGACCACAGGCCCTTGGTTTATGTCAGCACAAAATGGCAGAAGCTTTCAGCTTTGAGGGCGGGTCGTCTTTTTTTCTCCTCGTGTCGACCAATTCGGTCATTGCCCGGAGGTCAGAGCTACTACATCGCGTTGAAATCCAGACGGCACACACTAGTCTACGTTAAATCGGTCCATGGTTGTCCAGGAGGCTACGCAGACTGTCTTCCATCAACCGGTTTTGTGGCTGTCTAGTGCGTGCTGCCGGGTCCAGGGAGAAGGGCCATTGGTGCCATGACTCTTTTCGTTGGAAAAGGGGAAAATATGTCTCCTGGCTCCTTTTTTGGACAGGAAACGTTTTTTCCTTTTGTTTTCGCAACGTTTTCTTTAAAGTTCAAGCTAGGTTCCGAAAATGGTGAAGCAAAAAGTGGCCGAAATTTGGGTAGAAATCAACATTTGGGGATGGACCCTCCCATAGCACACGGTCTAGATCTGCCGTTGCCGATGTGCGAAAGCAGTATTAAGAGACCGGCTCACATTATTTATGCAGCGCTTAAACAAGCTGCTACGTTCCCAGCTCACGTGTGGTCGTGTGTGACTGCAAGACGAGGGGGAAAAGAGTTAGTAGCGATGAACACAAAACGGGGGCCGTTGATCGGCAGGCACTGCAATGATTTTTTCACAGCTGAAAACAGCGGGTGGCCGTCAGGCTGTTCCGGGCGTCAGGTCAGTCATCCACAGGCCCATATGACAACCAGGCTACTCCTGGTCCCATTATGTCCGGACTGCGGAGATACGGGTGGCAAAGCATTAGGCAGGGCGTCCATCATATGTAGGGGAAGGGGCCCAATTCATACGCGAAGTGAGAGGGTTTCGCGCTAACGCGCACGGAAAGGAATCTCGGATCTCCGTTTCAGAGATCAGAGATCTCAAAATAGAAAAGAACTAGAGACATGAAATTTTATTGGTAGGGTAGAGCTATAAATATTTACATAGTGTGCAATTTTCGTGACCTTCGGTGAATATCTTCGAGGTGGTCAAATAGGGTCGAAAAGACCAACTTTGGACATATTCTCGGCTCGTACAGGTCATGCCGTGTGGCCTTTCGAACGAAAAGGGGAAAGGGTGCGTGTTTGGGCGTTAAAACGTGGAATACGACAATTTACAATCATATGGAGTCTTGACTGAAAATTTCTGGTGGAGGTCACATGAGGTCATTGGCCTATGGCGTCATTTTTCATTTTTTTGCAGATCATATTTCGAGCAACACGGGATACTGTGATGGCCTGAGTGTAAATAAGGGCGCTTAACGCATCTTTTGGTGTATTTTCAGTGAAGATAGCCAACATCGGTACATCTGGTCATTTCTAGCGATTACTGACCTCAGCAAGGTTAGAAAAATGAAGCAAGGTCATTGCTCTTGGATGAAATTTTTGACCAAAGTAAATGTTATGTTAACTGTTTGCGCCAAAAGTTATTTCCTTATAATGAGCCCAATTACAAGATTTGATTGCTACGAAACGCAGAAATTATATATATATATATATATATATATATATATATATATATATATATAAGTATACCAAGCGTGTTTTTATTAGGGTCTTTGAATGCATATTTCATACAAACCGACATGTTGCAAAGCAAATCTGGATCAGGTCACAAGCCGGTTGATCTTGACTTTTGTTGACCTTGACCCTTACCGACTTTGACCTTGGCCTTGGTACATTTGGTACATCCATCACTTATGCCCTAATGATGTCGGCTGATTATGGTCAAACGGTAATCTAACGTAGAGCGCTAGTCCTTTCGCAAAGTTCCCATTGGTCATCGACAGCCCTTATTTTCGTTATGTTTGTTCGAGTTCAGACAAAAATTCCCGGCCGATTTTGGGTTTTTGCGTCAATCGACGAGTTATTCATTTGTCATAAATGTCACAAAATAGCAGCAACCAGTTCCGATCCGTTCCTGAAATTTTCAAGAAAAAGGGGGTACAAAAGTGCCCCCTTCCAGTGCGCGTGTCCACGCACACCCAAGGATTCAACAATGATTGCGCCTAAACTATAGCATGTTCGTGCTCATAATTCAGGGAACAGCAAGCTTATTTAATTGCTTACAAAGCGCGCAAAGGAAAGGGCCTTAAGGAAACGATATAGGTGATCCACTCATTTTAATGAAAGTGCTCAAAGTGTGAAATCAGTAATCCTCTGCACTAATACCGCACAAGCAGTATTCCTAAAAACGCACAATTTGGAAGCAGCGTCTGATTGTTAAGTAATGGCCAGCCACGGATCCAGGATGTTACAAGGGGTTGGAGAGGGCTTGGAGCCTTATAAGCTCAAAGTTTCCCGTGAAATAAAACTGTCTGCACGACAACCTGACTCATCTCAAGCAGCAGATGAGGGTCACAGCGCATCAGGTATGGGCGGGGAATGCGACGAACAAACTCCAACAGCTGGTGTGGCACGCCACACCAGCTTTTAATGACGAGCATTTCTTAACCTGGGTGTGGCATCCACACCGCTCCCACACCAAATTCCATTTTTTTCGCAAAATCATAAAATAAAAACTGAAAATGAGCCGCACAGCAGAAATACACAGACTATGGAACACTGTCACCATAAAGCACTTCAGTCCGTCCAGCTTTTTGCTGCTGCGCCGCGTCAAAACGTGGCTCCGCTCCGCCATGAGTCAGCCGCGGCCGAACGACACGGCCGTGTGTGCCGCAAATCTTGCAGAGTTGCAGGTGCTAAACGTGACAGCACTACTCGGGGAGAGTGAGGCAAGGCGGTCAGGGTGGGTAAGACGTGCAGTCGCTCTGTAGCCCAAACTCTTAGTGCCACCTACCCCCAAATCTGGAGCTAATAAGCCAGTTTGCCACTGTCACGCCGCTGGGGCACGGAGAGGTACGCTATGTACTTTTTCTGAAATCTGAACAAAAAGGAAATCATTGCAGAATGTCTAGGAGCTGAAATCAACTTTGGTAAAGTCTTAACGAGCAGCCGTAGTGTTCTTTTGCCTTCACCATCACGCATGAGTTTCATTAGCAAGGGCCGATTCACTGAGCATTGTCAACGGCGCATCTTGTCAACAAGGCTGCGGAGCAGTACGTGATTTTGTGGCCGATGATCGGATGGGGCAAGACGGACAACATTGTTATCAAAGGGCTCCAGAGATCCCATGAAGGGGGGGGGGGGTAGCACAATGGTTGGCCTGCGGGATCCCAAAGTGCAATGTTAACAGTTACCGAAAAACATTCCTGGGGAAGCAATGTTTTCCCAGAAGGGCCCAGCCCAGCCCTGACCCAGTGGATGGCAGGCCAGCCCAGCCCTGACCCAGTGGGTGGCAGGCCAGGCCAGCCCTGACCCAGTGGATGGCAGGCCAGCCCAGCCCTGACCCAGTGGATGGGAGGCCAGCCCAGCCCTGACGCAGTGGATGGCAGGCCAGCCCAGCCCTGACCCAGTGGATGGCAGGCCAGCCCAGCCCAACTGGTCACTTGCAGCGGATGAGCAGCCCATTGCCGAACCCAGCCAGTTCACTGCAGGATGTGCGCAGCCCGAGCCCGATATTACGCCTGTGTAAGTCGCGACGCGATCGCGACCTGCAGTCAGTCCGCGGACTGTTGGCTGAGCCCGCGGTCCGCCCACAGCCCGTGGCACTGGGAATTTCAGAGCCCGGCCCGAGTCCAAGGGCTCACGGATTGGTAGAAGTCTCCTGAGCTCCGGTCATACTTACCTGTCATTCCCTTCCAGGGAAGCTCTTAAATTTTTCTATGCAGTCTTGTTGTTTTATCATCCTTACATTCCATTCCGTTTTCCTTGGAAACCATGGTCAGAACATACAAGAGAAAAATGAAAAAAGGGAAATGGACGAGGGAGAAAATGCAGGCTGTCGTAGACGCCGTGGCAGCAGGAATTTTCGCTCAGAAGGCCGCGGACATAAACGGCGTGCCGAGAAGTACGCTGCAGCGCCGCCTGTATGGAAAATGCCCATTGAAAGCTCTGCTAGGACCCAAAAAAATGTGTTCACGCTAATGCAAGAGCAACAACTCAAGCAACACATTCTCAGGCTAGGCAGTGTATTTTTTGGCCTCAGTCCCATTGATGTCCGGCAGCCGGCATACCAGTAAGCCGCGAAAAATGGTATGCCCCACTCTTTCGAGAACGGCATGGCAGGAAAGGACTGGCTGCGTGGATTTATGAAGCGGCAAAAGGATATCTTCTTACGAACTCCCGAGACCACGTCAGCAGCACGCGCTCGAGGCTTCAACAAGACATCAGTAAACAAGTATTTTGATTTAATTGAGGAAGCCTCTGAAGGACTCACTGACCCGCATGCAGTTTACAACGTCGATGAGACGGGCATCACCACTGTTCAGTCAAAGCCGAGCAAGGTATTGGCGAAAAGGGTTAAGAAACAGGTGGGAAGTCTCACTTCAACAGAAAGGGGCGACTTGGCTACGGCTGTTGTCTACATGTCTGCAGGCGGAAGCTTCGTCCCCCCATGATGGTCATGGCACGCAGCAGAGTTAACAAGGACTTGGAAGACGGTGCATCACCTGGGACCACCTTTCGCGAAGCCGAAGTCGAAGCTGAAGCCGGCCTCGTTCCCATGGCTAGTACACAGTTCTGCCCGCCAGAAGCCCGTGAGAAGCAAGCGCTTTGCGCTTTAGGTAGAGCTGTGGCCTGCGCTACTCCGCTGGCGGGAGAGGCAGGTCCGCGTGATTCGGTGTTGTGCCTGTCTGGGCCTGGTGCCTGGGCCCGTCTGCCTACTGCAGCTTAGCATTCCGGGCCTACGGTGTGAGGGGAAGTAAAGCCCGGGTAGCATGCACAGCATTTGCCTGTTTTTCTTCATGCTCCCACTGACGTACAATGGAATGGTGGCTATGGATATGGGTGTCCCGCCGTGAATCGGTTACCGCATTCAACATTTGCCTGAGATTGACACCACTAGCGTGACAGTGCCGCTGGAAATGGTGTGGCTAGACAATCAGCTGGCGTGGCCAGTCTTGACTGAAATGCCCGGTGTCTTCTCTAGGATCCAGGAATGTAAAGTCTACCCTGCATTCCGCTCAAACATTTGACCCCTACGGTTGCTGAAATGATCCGTCAATGCAATGCGCTAACAATAATTCGTTTTTTTGTGTAAAATCTTGAAGCTTAGGTACAGAAGGTGGCTTACGGGCCTGAGTTCGGCATAGGTCTGGTGATTAGTTGAGGAGCCGGTCGGTGTCCGGCAGAGGTCGACTGGTCAGTTCGGTGCTACAGGTATTAATGGTATTAATACCCGTAGCACGCGGACGTGGTATTAATCTTCGTCTCATTCACGTCTGTGATTGGGAACGGAGCTGTCGGTACGATATGCGCTGTCATTGCGTTGGATTTTGTAAGCTGTTATTTCGTCCTTTGATGTCTGGATTGGCTTGTGATCTTGGGGCAGACTTTAGTTTACAAAGAAGGAAGTCTAAAATTGGGCTTAGCTTCCCTTAGCTGTCGTCGCGAAGAGCCGTGACAATCCCCAGGTACATTGTCATAATGGATGTTTGTGTTAACTGGCATACGCAATTAGCAGCGCACTACGAGCCATTGGGATAAGATACAGTCGGGGCTTTGGAGATTGGTTTGAAGTGTATGATCCACGTAAAGGTTTTCTTCATCTAATATTGCGGAGCATTTGTAGGTGTTCATTGGTTCAAAGTTGCGTAGATGTTCTAGATCATCGTTCTGAACCAAACTTGCTGTATCACAAATAGTAAAATGTTTCGCCCGCCACGGCGCGGGGTTGTTCTGCGGTCGGCGTCGTGCGGGCTGGGGGGGGGGGGGCGCGAGTGCCACCTATTGTGCATGACCGACACCAGTGGATGCCTGATTCCAGCGCCCGTCGCCAGGCAGCGGTCGCCTCGGCCGTCTGATGATCACCGGCCTCGTTGATGAAACCGAAGCCGGCCGCTAGGCGGCGGCGGGCGCTACATCAGGTGCCCCGATTGCTGCTGTTGGGTTAGGCGCTTACGCTAGAGGGATGAGCGACCCGTGCCGTGGGGCGCTCGATGTGGGTCGCGAAGGCCCGGTTATCGGGACACTCCGCACCTTGGCCACCTTAGGGTAGATCCTGAGTCTTAGGGTAAATTGTGGGCTTAGGCCTGATGGGATGGGACGCTCCCCTGTGTATCCCCGAGCTTGAAATATAAACATTCACGCTGACTGTGTGTTAAACTGATTTTGCTCGCTCGAGGTGTTTGTATTGCTAACTTTCTGCATTACATTTGGCTCTTGTGCGAACCTATACAATAAATATTCGTATTGCTGGTTTTAGACTTTGCCAAATCTTGACTGCGAATACCTAATATGCATAATACATGACTATGCGTGAAGAAAGTGTTTCCGCTCCTTAGTGCGGGGTGCCGGGACTACTCTGCGACCCACCATTGTATACGGGGTTGCACGTAACAACCGTGTGGCAGGCGAGCGAGACGACGATACCGGTGCTTTTGGCTCCCAGAGACGAGTTCGACCGACGGTTCATTGCGGAGGACAGCGCGACGCTGTACGGTGGGAAGGGCTGGCTGATGACGTGATTGCCAACTTTTGCGAAAATACGAAAAAAAAACTTTTCTTTGGACGAGTGTTTGTGTTCTGTTGATTCCGATAGTCGAGTGGAGGAGCATTGTGCATTGCCACCGTTTGTAAGATATGCTAGATTAGAATACTACAGGTCAACGAGATGTGACTGTCTTTCAGGTACGTCGCCAGATGTGTTCCTCTGAAGTGTATGACTGTGTGGCAATATGAAATAGGTTTTCAGAATCATCCAGTGACATACCCCAATGTTCATACAGCTCTATTTCGTTGACTTAGTGTGAATGGAAAGACTTATACACATTGTGTTAATATCAGTGTCAGTTTATTTTAGTGTCCATCCGTGCGGGCGCAGTTCTTTCAGGACATCACGTCATACAAAAATGCATTAAATAAAAGACCGCTGAAAAGCACAAGGCAAAAAGATATGCATTAAAACCGAGAAGAAAGTCTACAGATCAAACTGAATTCTCAACTTGGGTCCTCCATCCGCGGACTGCCGCCCAGAACTCACAGATGCTGGAAGCGCCCAGTGCCTCACTGGGCAAACTATTCCACTCCGACGCTGCCCGGTACAGGAAACACCTCTGGGTGCTGGCAAACCGCATTCTCGGCAGGTGGAGCCGTTCCGTGCGCGTCAGGCGGGTATCGCGCACAGCCAGGTCACATCGGCGTGTAAACATGGTCTGAGCGGCCACCGGGGCGTTGAAATCGTGGAGAGCGCGGTACACCTTCAGGCAGTCGCGCTCCACGACCAGCTCGCCGATCCTTGACCAGCGAAGTGAGTTTAGGGCTGGTGTGATGTGGTCGCAGCGCCTTACACTGGCCACTACCTGAGTCGCAAAGTTGATAACTTTCTGGATCCGATATAGTTGATAGTCGGCTGCTCCACCCCAGACGGCAAGCAGTAGACGATCTGAGAGAAAACAAGGCCTGAATGATCAGAATAAGGGCTTTTGTGGTAAAGTGACGTCGAAATATATTCACAGAAAAGAGGATGCCGTAGCATCGACGCACAACTTTGGAGACGTGCCGTTCCCAGGTCAGTGACTGGTCCACGGTCACTCCCAACATTTTGATCGTGTCCAAGGACTGAAATGAGGTGCCAGAAAAACTGAACTGAAAATTTGACCCTCTTTCCAAAGATTTTTTGATCTCAAGAAGAATGAAATCGGTTTTTGACGCTTTCATCTTGAGAGAGTGGTTTTTGAACCAGTTTTGCACTGCCGCCATGGGCTCCACTAGGCGAATTTCGAGCTGAAGTAAACTATCACTGCCAGGCGGCGAGATGTCGAGGAGCTGCGTGTCATCTGCATGTCACAGCAGACGACCATGGGGAAGGAAGCTCGGGAGGTCGGCTACGATGATGCTAAAAAGTCTGGGTCCGGTAACAGATCCCCGTGGGAAACCAAAATCGACGGACGCCAAACGGGACGGACCTTGGAACAACTTCAAACCGTCTGCCTACGGCCGCTGAGGTAGCCATGGAACCAGACGTGTGGGATGCCGTACCATGCCAGCTTCCGCAGTAGGACGCCGTGATCAGCACTGTCAAGGACCTTGCTTAAATCTATCGCCGTTACCGACGCAAACAGGCCGCTATCGATTTTGTCGACTGTCAATGAGACAGCGTCGAGCATGGCGTCCTCCCCAGAATTGCTGCGGCGGTAAGCGTACTGGCAGTCGCTGAGCAAGTGGATGTCTTTTAGATAATCATTTAACTGGGTACAGACGAAACGTTGAGTGGTTTTGGACAGGACTGGGAGCAGTGAGATTCGTCGGTAATTACTCGCCAGGCTACGGTCACCGGCCTTGTGCCGAGAACCACACACGCTATCTTCCATCTCTCTGGGAACACACCGCTTACGATGGAAGTGTTGATTCAAGTGCAACTACAGTGGCCCTATAACATCAAAGTAGCGACGCACCACCGGGATAGGCACTCCGTCCAGTCCGACAGCTCTAGGGCTTCTCATTCGGCGTACGGCAGCTGACATCTCGGGGAGCGTGGCTGGCCTCAGCTCAAAGCTTGGGGCACACACCATAAGGGAGCGGATCTCTGGTGCAACAGTCTGGGCGTCGGATCGTAGCTCAGAGGCAATGGTGGAACCGACACTGGCAAAACACGCATTGAACAGGTCGGTCTTTACAGTTCCGAGCCCATTGTTCGAAGCGCCAGTGTGACCAGCAGATGCACTTTTGGCGAACTGGTTAAACCGACTCCAAAAGCCACGAAAGTCTTTCATTGCCAGCTGGTCACGCAAAAAGTTCTTTCGCACACGCACTAACCGGCTCTTAACAATGTCGTGCAGTCTCCTGTAGATGTCGCGGTGATCGTCCGTGCGGAGACTGAGCCAGTCCTCTCTGGCCTGGTCACGCTGCGACATCAGCTCGCGCAGTTCTGGATCGTCAAGAAGGACAGCATCTTTTACGGCCAGAGCGTTCCCGCGTCATTAGACAATGGCGGCTGATGACATCCTCCCAGACGTGCATGAGCTCGCGCGGCTTGCAGTCGACGTCCACTGCCTCGTATATTGCCTGGAAATCTAAGAGATCAACGTCATTATGATTATTACGCATTATTACATCATGTCACCGCCAGCCCAGCGAAATCATATTCCAGGTGGCACGGGGATACAGTTATCCTTCAATTGTATGCTAATTTCAAGACGCTGTCGAAAAGCTGTCGGCCCTTCAGCCAATACCAGACAGCAGGTGACGACATGTATCATACCTGTGCACACCAGCCTCACTGAGTTTGCCTTGTGTAACCTGTAATTTGTATTTCTACCAATGGGCCAGGCCTTAGAAATGCAAGGCCGAAGAGAGCGGCCCCCGTCGCACCCAGACGACCGACAACCGGCCAGTTCCCCCTCCCTCCACCCCATCCCTCCCCATTCCCTCTTCGCGCTTGGACAGGGGCGGATTCAGAATGTCGTCAAGGGGGAATGGTCAGCGCGGTACCTTCCTCCGGGCAGTGGCCTCTTGTATTTTTGCTCTTCAGATATGAAAAAACGTTGATCTGCCCGGGTCCGGTGAAAAATATGATGCAATTCTGCGTTTTTTTTGCCATATGAAGTAAACCAAAACAGTTTCAGGGGCGTCGCCTTATTTGAAAAAAAATTTTGCGTTTTGTCCCCCTACGAAGTGGCCGAAATATGACAAAAAGTCCGGATTTTAGGCAGCTGCGTCCCTCCTTCTGTTTAAAATGTCGTGTCTGTGTCTAGTCCAGGAGCCCTCTGCCCCTTCGTCGTTTTTGGAGGTTTTTTCCAGGACACGTTCCCTCTTGAAGTTACAGGGGCACTTTTGGCAGTCTCGGGCAGTCTGCCGTGTCAAGGCTTCCTTGTGGTCTCAGATTCTTTTTACAGTTTCACGTGTTCCTCGTGACGTCTCAGGCATTCCTTTTGCAGTTTCAGGGACACTTCGGACAGTTTCTGGGACCCATCTGGCAGTTCCAGACCGTCGTTCCTGGGACATTTTTGCCGTCTAAGGAGCGCCTCAGGCAATAACAAAGACCTCCTGTAAGTCTCTTTCTGCCGTGACAGCGGCGCCTCTGGCAATTCTTTGGGTTCTTAAGCCGTTTGAGGAACTGTTTGGACCTCTCAAGGTTTAGTTTCAGGGGTCCCTCTGGTCATCTCAGGGGCCGCTGTTGCTAGAGTCTGCCAATTAGTAGTCTCAAAGGCCCCTCTCTAGCAGTTTGCGTGGATTCCCTGTTGTCCTAGGTGCCCCTCTTGTCGTCTCTGGGGAGCATATGTGCGGCCTCAGGGTCCCTCTGGCAGTCACAAAAGACCTTTTGGCAATTTCAGGCATCTGTGCAGTGTCATGGGCCCTCTGAACATCTCCGGTGGTCTCCATGGCTGTATCCGGAGTCTTCCTCTGTTACATGGTACATTTAACAGTGCCAGGGCCCCTCCAGCCGTAAAAGGCGCTTCAGGGGCCTCACTTGCAGTCTCAAGGGACCTTTTCAGTGCCAGGAGCCCGCCTAACACACTCGGGGACCCTTTGGCCATCCAGAGACCTATACCGTCTTAGAGCCCCTCTCATCATCTTTGCCTCGCAGGGGCCCTCCGACTTTTTTGGCGGTAGCAGGGTCATCTGCCGTGTAGGAGCCATCTTCTCAGGACACAGCTGACCTTCTCGGGGCCTCCTGATCTTGCCGTCTTATAGTATCAGTAACCTTCCCGGAGGCCCTCTGACCGCATCAGGAGCCTTCAGCTTTTCATACACGTCCGTGAAACCCATTCCGGGCCCCTATGACATATGACCCCAGGGGCCCTATGCCGCCCCAAGGGCTCAGTCCTCATCTTGACCGCCTCAGGGGCCCTGTGACCCTTTTGGCGGTCTCATCGGCACTCTGCCGTGTTGGGGCCCTCTTGTGGTCTCAGGGCCCTTTGGGAGCTTCAGGGACCCTCTATGCGTGTCAAAGGTCATATTACCCTCCCGGAGGCCCGCTGAGTGCATCAGGTTCCCGTCAAGTTCTCACAGAGACCCCGTGAAGCTTATACGGAGCCCCTTTCGGGACCCCTCTCAGATTCGAGAGGGGAAAAGCCCCACGAGAGGGGCCCCTTCCCAGGCCTGGGGAGATTGTCCCCATTGTCACCCCCCCCCCCCGGAATCGCGCCTGCCCTTCAGCAGGTCTCGACTGAAAGCGGCCAGATGCCAACGCCGCCTCCGGTCACAAGGGAAAACTTGACCTCGCAGGCGGCGTCGGGTTGCAGACGAGCAACAGAGCCGGCGCTGTGACGACCGCTGGACTGCACAGCTGCATCGGCCGAGCAAACACAATCATCAGGGGACAGGCGGCGTCTTTCGTGGAGGGCAGGGGGACCCGTCCGTCAACGGACTCGGCCGCCCGGATTTGCCCGCTCGCCCATCGTTGGATGAATCCATTTCCGTGATCGCGGACAGCCAATATGATTGGCCGGCCTTTACACGCCTCCAGCTACAAAGTCTGGTCTTGACAGCAAGCGCTGGCCATACGCAGACCGACGGTATGCGCCCTCAAGGCATGGCAGGCGACGGCTCCTCTGAGACGGAAGCAGGAGCGGCGACAGTTGCGTCTGGCGGGCGCGATGCCGCTGGGGAAGGACCCGAACGCACCAAACAGGGTCGGAGACGCGTGCCGGCTACCTCCCGCAGAGGAACGATCATTGGTGCACAATATTACAGAATGTTGAGCAGTGTTGCAAGGGCCCATATATCAGCAACGGGCGGCCGGAGCGCCGAACGGACCCCGCCAGCGTGCTCGCGGGGTCGGAATCCACTGGAAGGCTTCCGTACTCTCATATTGCAAAATATTGCAACGATGCACGACCGCCAGCATCGCAATTGCACGTCACATTTGCATCGGAAGAAACGTTGCCGAAAATGAGATTTTTTTGCCAAATGGCGATAAGAGCAGCAGCACCATTAGTGAAAGGTGTGCAATTTGAACCGTTCAGTTCGCTGCACTCTTCAGTACTGATTTGGATTGTTGTAATGTGAACCTATAACGAGCGGGAAAAAAGTTGTTTGTGTCAGTTCCACCAAAATGGAAAATGAAGTGGTTACAGGACGATCAGAAAATAATTGGTGTGAGGAGCGAAAACTGAATGTACAGTGGAACGGACTGCTGACCGGACTGACGTTTGCCTATCCAGTTTTCAAAACAATGCTCCAACAATGGTCTTAGAGAAGCCTTTCCGGCATTACTTATATCATATGGCAAGCCGACTAGCATTGCTCGGCAGTTGGCATGTGATCCCGAACAGCGTTCAATGCTCGGCAATAGCAGGACAGCAAAATCTGTTTTGCCTTCATCCGTCTCTTATATTCGAGACGTGACGTTTGTCTTTTCTGGTCTGGTTTGTCTACGACAAAGATCTGGAGAGAAACGTTGTTCGCCCTAAGTTGTTTCTTCGATCTGCTGATCATCAGAATTTAGATCCATGGCCGCATCCGCGAACACCGCAGGAGGTATATGCACTCTTCCTACCATCTAGCGGCAATTTTATCAGTTGAGGTTCAGTCTTCTCCCACCGTTTCACCAACACATCTCGCGACCCATTTTTACAAGCTTCTCTCTCGCGATTTCCGCGAAGGTCGTGGTGCGATGGGTTGAGAGATAAGTCTCAGCGGCGCGATGCAGGGGTGATGCGTCTTGGAGATGTACCGCCCGCCATCGCTGAGAAGAATACACTAATCGCACTGGCGTTTGCTGCTTCGAGCTTCTGGTGAGTACTGAGCCGGCCGCTAAGTGGAATCGAGGGCGTTTTGTTTTCATTTGGAAAACTAATCTTGCCCTGCCCACGCCAAACGTCGGAATGCATTGAAACTGGCAGGATCGCATACTTGTCTTGATGACGTGGTCAAATGCAAATGCAGGTCATGGGAGGTAACGAGTGGATGCTACAAGGGCTATTCCAGTAATAATAGCAGCTGAACAAGTCAGTGGCAAAGCCATAGGGCTGGGTGGCAAGGGGCCATGGCACCTTATAGGGAGTTGGAGATTTAACATTTCTTAATGCCTCAAAAGCAAAGAATTGGATGAAAATTTCCAGACTCCAGAAATCGGTTGGCCAAGTCAAAGAATCATCAAGAGTCATCAGGCAAGGGGCCATGGCACATTATAGGGAGTTGGAGATTTAACATTTCTTAATGCCTCAAAAGCATATAAATGGATCAAAATTTCCAGACTCCAGAAATCAGTGGACCAAGTTGAAGAGTCATCAGGTTTGAAGGTGCAAAATTTCATTGTACCCTCTCTTCCATGAAATCCTGGATACACCTTGAATGAGGTACAGGAATAGAAGAGGCAAGGGCACTTTGCCCTTACTTTTTTGCTTTGTTATTCCACAGTGAAACAGTAAACATAATTCCAGTGAAAGGCATCAGTTTGTATTCTTGTATGCACCCCCCTCAATGTTGGTATGGGCCTTCAATATCTTCTGCTGGTTTTGGCAAATAATAATGAAAAGAATGGCCATATAGATAAGAGATAGGCAGATGGTGTAAAATAAAGGGTAAGGTGATCCAAACCATTAAGAAAAGAAATTGTGGTGGATTTTGTGGTGAAATGAATGCTGTTTAGCAGCCTTTGGTTTTATAGGCCTGGTTATGCTAGGGGCCTGCTAGTATTGATTAAGCCCTATAAATGTTCCTCTGGGGCCTTAGCAGTGTTATTTTCTGGAAAACAAATCTCAAATCACAGTTGTTTGTGAAGAAGACTACTGGAATTCAGAATGAAAGAATCACAAATTTCATACAACATAGTAGTAGTATGCATGTATGCATACATATTTATATATGCAGTTTTTTATTTGATAAATAGTAACAAAAAACTCAGAGATCACAGTTTTCAAGATAAAGTAGGCTAAATCCATTGAGAAGTCAACATCTGGGGGAGGTTAGCTTAATGGGCCCTTGACTGTCTCCTCTCCAGTCATTTGCACAAAATAGCATGCCAGATTGTACCTTGTAACCTGATTGTGTAGCATGTAAAAAGCTGTTAAAAGTCTTCTGCTGGTGCCTCTATGTTTTCTGAAGTTTGTATTCTTGTGGAAGAAAAACCATTAGGCCATTTCTGTGCATCCAGAACTTTTCATCAGGCACTAGGTTTTTTGAGGGTTTGGATCAGTGTTATATATTTTGGATAGTTGACTTTAAGTTAATAGTGGAAACAGATTGTTGATTGGGATGTATGCTCCAGCTTTGCAGAAAAAATCAGCCTTGATTTGTTATGTGTGGTAGAAAATTTAGGATTGTGATTGGAAAGATAGGATTGCACAGGTATGAAATATATTACATGTTTTTAAAAAAAGTAGGGGGTGTTTTTACAGTAATCCTTCCAACTTCATGTGTGTAGTAATGTTGAAGTTTTTATCCTTTTTACAGTAATCCTTCCAACTTCATGTGTGTAGTAATGTTGAAGTCTTTATCCTTTTTACAGTAATCCTTCCAGCTTCAGGTGTGGGTACGGTTGAAGTCTTCATCCATGTAAGCAATTCTTTGGGTCCAATGGAAGTAGAGTCAGGGTGCTATTGCACTGTATTAATGGGCATAGATAACCATTTTTTGCCATTTTCTGTTCATAGTTTTATATAAACATTTAATTTTGGCATCAGTTATTCCTTCTTTGGGGATCTCACCTCACAACTGATGACCCTCTTCAAGAAATTTGGATGCCACCCTTGGCTCAGAGGCATAGACAGGTCGCAGTGACCTGGGACCCCCTTCTGTAAGCAATCAAGATAAAACTGCAGTATTCAACTAGCCTCATTCTGTTAGGCTAAGTGTGTCAACATATCAGCAGATTTTGGTGTAGACCATTATTATTGGAGTATTACTTGACTTCACTTACTTGACACACAATGTAGTCCACAGGAATACATTTCAACAAAAAAACAAATGTTTGGCCATTGGGTGTGACACAGCCCCATTAAAAACAGTGGTTTTTAATGGAGCTTGAACAATGTCTCCAACCCTGTTGAAGACATTGTTGGGCTGCATTGGACCCATAGACAAAGGGAAATTCTGGTTCTGCTCATCCCTTGACTCATTGCCTTCTGTATGCATAAGAACAGCAGTTTAGTTGACATTTAACCAGCTTTTTAACTTTCATGTGCAACGATGCCTTGTTGCATAACTGTAGTCGAAATGTTTTCTTGTACTTTTGTTTAGCTTCAAACTTTCAGTGTTTTTGTTTAGGTCTAAGGTTGAGTGTTCTTGGTTGAGAGTCAGTATCATTAGCATGTTGCATGGTTTTTCCCTGTCAGATTATAGATCCTACAGAAACTTTTCCAGCTGGCGTCGAATAATCTGTTGGCAGTGCCATATGGAGCATTAAAAATCAGTGTAAATGTCTTGGTAATGACATTACTTTCAAAGAACAACTTGTAGCATCTCAGAGCATCTGTAAACAAATAGCTGAGTAATGCACCCAACATGCATGTTGACAGTTCTTGTTGTCCAAACAACTAACAAGCTTAAGCCAGGAGGAAATTTGAATGCAGAACAGGTTTTTTGTGGATGACATAGCTATCGTAGTTGTCGAAGATCTGGTGAGGTAGGATAATGTTACATTGATGGTGTAAATGGGTTTGTGACAACAGACCCCACATGTTTGGTCAAATACAATATGATCCCCCAGTCCCGTGATATGGAGGGTGACCCGGTGCGGACATTCCCGTGGTACAGACAGTGACCCAGTGAGGGATTTTCCCGTGATACGGACGTTGACCCAGTGTGGGACTTCCCGTGGTTCGGACGGTGACCCGGTGTGGACAGTCTCGCGACGCGGACATCTCCGTGGCACGCACGGTGACCGGGTCCCCGTGGAACGGACGGCGACCCAGTGGGGACGGACACGGCCGGCCGGCCGGTGGGGGTGGAGCCTGCCTGGCGGCCGGCCGGTCGCCGGCTGTGCGGCCCGCTGCCGGCAGTGCGCCGCCAGCTGCCGCCGCCCGCCGTACCGCCGCCGCCGCCGCTTTCCGCGTCACTGACGACGGTCTCAGGTACGTCAGGCGTCCCCCCGTCTCGGCCGTCCCGGCAGCTCCCGGGCCTCTGGGCGCGAGCGTCCCGGCGACTCCGCCCGCCGGGACCGGGCCGTCCGGTCTGTCCGGACTGTCCGGACGCCGGACGCCGGACGCCGGACGCCGGACGCCGCACTCGGTTGCCCGGTATGGCCCGCTCGTCCGGGAGCGGTGGGCTCCTCAGCGGTCTATCCGTCCCTGGCTGTGGCGTCTCGTGTTCGTTGTCCTGATGTCCCTGTCCGGCGCTGGCGTGTCCCTGCGCGTCGTGGTGGTCTCGGGGCGTTCCAGCGCCGCGGCCCGGCACTGCGCCGCCTGACCTCTTGCGCGGTGGGTAGCGCCGCTGCCCTGATTTGATCTTGACCGAGCCGCTGGGGTCGTCGATCCGCTCGACCGACTGTCGGACCACGCAACGTTGGCCGGCAGCTCGGCGGCTTTGCCGTGCCTGGCGCGCCGCGACGCCGGTTATGCAGGTGGGCCGGTGCCGGCTGGCGGGATATCCTGGCTGGCCATGGCCGACTGGTTTGGCGTCGGAGCTCTGCCGGATATACGGACAGGGTGGACGTCTAAGTCCTCCCGGCAGGTGGGTTCGGTGATGGCCAGAGGGCTGAGCTGCCTGCCGGGCCCGCCAGACTGTCCTGTCGGGGTCCGTCAGGCCGTCCTTCCGGGGTCCATCCGACTGTCCTGTCGGGGTCCGTCAGACCATCTTGTTAGAGTCCTTCAAACCGTCCTGTCGGGGTCCGTCAGGCAGTCCTGTCGGGGTTCGCCCGACTGCCCTCTCGGGGCCCGTCAGACCGTCCCATCGGGGTCCTGTCAGACTGTCTTGTTGCGATCCGTCAGACCGTCGTGCTGTGGGAAGGTAGGCGGTGTCGGAGAAATATGTTGCTTCGGCGCGGCAAATGTCTGAAGGGAGCCAGTCGTGAGTGAGACCGTACGGCTCGAAAGGACAGCTGATCTGACAGGGCAAACAGCTGACGGACAGTTGATCTTACGGGGCCGACAGCTGATCTAATGGGACGGACAGCTGATCTGGCGGAATGGACAGCTGATCTCGCAGAAAGGACAGCTGATCGGACGGAACGGACAACTGATCGGACGGGGCGGACAGATGACCTTAGGGGGCGGACAGGCTGACCTGACGGGGTGGACAGTTGATCTGACGGGGCGGACAGTTGATCTGGCGTAGCAAACAGCTGGTGTAACGATCAGGTTTTGTCTGGCCTGGGGGCCATTGGTACCATCCCTGTTGAACCACTGCTCCGATAGTCCAGTACCGACTGGGCGGACCAGTTGACTTTCTAAACCGGCCTGCCGGGACCGGGTGGCCCTCGTTGCGGACCGCAGGCCCTGCAGCCGCCACTGTCTGCCGTGCCGGCTCCCCGCGCTCACTGTCTGTCCGCCCGTCCGCCTGTTCTCCACGTCTCGCCTTTTGTAGGTCTGTCTGTGTCTGCCCCGCCTTCGAGGCGTGGAGGTGAAAGTGTTCGGGTCTGCTGCGCGTCCCGTGGGTGTAAATGGGAGCCGGTTTCGTGCACGCCCCGTCCATGTTCTCAGCGTGCACCGCCTTCTCAGGGTCGGTCGCGCGGGCTCCAGGGGGCCCTGTCGGCGCTGACTGACGGCGGTTTTCCCGTGCGCTGACTCGGGTGTTGTTGCAGACGCCCGGACCGGAGCGCTGGGGCCGCCGACCCCTGCCGACCCCAGCCAGCCATGGTCGTCGCCAGGTGCCTACAGGTGAGTCGCGGCGAACGAATGTGGGCCGGGCGTTCTCGGCACCGCCTCCAAATCCACTACCCTGTTAAGAGCGTGAAGAGGTTTCTGTCGATGTGCCACAGCTATCGGGACGCTGCATCGAAATTTTCCCATTTGGCATGTTTTGGACCTTGTGAACTTCTGAAGGTATTCGTGGGGGCGTAGGCTTTCCATAGAAAGGGAATTCGTTACAGGAACGATATCGGCCGTTGTGAAATCGTCAACGCCGTTGCCATCCTCGGTCCGGCCAGTCAGCCGTGGCCCATTTCCCAGCGCCGGCACTTCAGCCATTGCCCATCCCTCGTCACCCGGTCGGTCTGCCGCGGTCCAGCCCCCAACCCCGGCCCGCCCGCCGAGTCCTGGATCTCGGCGATCGGCCGCGGCGCTTGCGGCCGGCTCGCGTTTCTCCGCGAGCGCCGCGGCACGGAAACCCGGCGTCCGCGGAGCGCGGCGAGGCCCCGGCGGCCTGCGTGTCCGGCGGCCGCGTCCCCGGCCCCGGCGCAGCTCGGAGAGAGCTGGACTCGCCCGGGGCGGCTGCCGGACGGGCGGGCGCGCGCTGCGAAACCGGCCGGATGAAAGGAGCGCCGCTGATTTGCGATCGCCTGACGGGGCGGGCGCAGGAGCCGCGCGCACCGACCGGTCCGTGAGTGGTCCGAGTCCGGAGTGGCTTCAGTCGGATGGAGATGGGGTCAGGACATGCGGAGCCAGTTGCCCCTGCGTCCGACTGCAACGGCTTGGCCGGCCAGGCGGAGAAAGTGTTTCGCGTTTCCAGCGCGACCGACCGGCTCGGTCGAGGGTTCAAGGCATTCGGGGCCAGTTGCCCCCTCCCCCGACTGTGACGGCTTGGCCGGCCAGGCGGGCAAGGGCTTCGCTTTCCCAGCTCGGCAGACCGGCTCGGTCGACGCCCAGGCCGTCAAACTCTGGCTGGATAGTGATCTCCTGGGCGCCGCTGCGTGCCACAGTTCGGGTTTTTGTCCGGACACGCGGTGCCGGCTGCGGTGAACCCTTTGTGCGTGGCGCGAGTGAAAGTGCCTTCATGGAGCCGCTGACCCTTTCACTGAGGCGGCGGCGGCTCGGCCGGGCCGGCAGCGGCCGGGCCCAGACAGAAAGTGAGAGCGCGCCCCGCGCCGCCCCTGAAAACGTGCCGTCACGTGACGCAGATACGGCTGCCGCGATACGGAGAGTGGTGCCGTGTTGGGGAAACGCCCGCGTTTGTTTTCCTTTGTGATCGGTTTCACCTCGCGCAGTTCATTCTTTGCATTCCCCGCTACAGCGCTGTCCGTTTTAAATCATCTGAGATACCATTCTCAAGGCCGTGAAGTTTGAAAAATCCCTGCAACCACAAGCTCTAGACATAACACCGCGGTCACGTAGTCTATCTCGATCCATTGGTCATGCCGTGGGATTATGAACCTCGGCCTGGTACTGCCATCTGTGATTGGATTTGAGAACTACAATGACTCAGGTCGAGCCCACAAACCGGCCACGTACGATCAGGCTCGATCTCCATTCTGACGACAGTCCCTTGCTGAATACCGCGATAGCATTAGCCGATTCGGTATGCGTCTCTGTACCTGGATAGCCGCCTGTTACTCGGTCACCCTTTGAAAGCCGTAAGGCTTTTCCATTGACCGGTGGAAGATTTATGGGATAACGATGGCATCATTACCCTCATTTTTGGAATCACCTTTTCGTGATGGTAGAGCGATGCTGTTCGTGAGTACAAAGGCTCCGTGACGTGCTTCAGGCGAACATTTTCCCGTAAAGGAAACGCTTTCAGACAAACGTGATGCCCTTTAGCTTCAGCCGCATAGGTGGACAGGTGACGTGATGTTCAGCTTAAATGGTCGGTTAGGCAGAGAACTCGCCGGTGAACCTCTAGGAAGGGGGAGGCATACAGCGCCCATTGGTGCCGTGGCTTGGCTGCCTAGAGCGACACCTGCCGTACGGATTCCTCTAGATTCGCAGAGGTGGAAGGTACCGGGAGCAGAAATACAGGCGCCGAGGGAGAAATTTGGAATATCTTAGAATGTCCCTTTTTAGCATGGCGCAAACATCTTGAGCAGACTTTACACTCTAGCAGACGTGAGCAAAAGGTGTGGGTTTTGATGATGGTACATGGACAAACTTTCGGGTTTCGACATTTTATCGTGACCTCTTCTGATTCAGCTGGTCCGGTGGTATTGTCGATTCGGCTGATTCGTTGTTATAATCATCTCCAAGGGCGACGTTTCCGTAGAAATGGCTCCGTGCTATCGGCGGTGAGGGCTGGCGCCCATACAGTGCCTGTGGCCGCCGACGTGTCGTGCCTGTGTTGCAGCCGATGGCCAGTCTGCTGTGGCGGAGGTGGCGGCCGCTGCTGGTGCTGCTGGTCGCCGTCAGTCTGGTGCTGGTCATCTACCTGCAGTCGTCGGCGTCCGTGAGGATGGTGCGCCGCAATGCTCCGGCGCCTCCGCCGCCGCCGCCCGCGCCCGAGCACTACCAGCAGCAGGAGCCTGAACGGCAGCAGCAGCAGCCGGTGGGCGGGCTGCTGAGGGGCCAGGACCGGGAGCGGGCGGGCGGACATGAGAAGGCGGCCGGCCTGGCCGCCATGCTGAGCCGCTCGGGCGCCGTGGCCGACTCGCGGCGCTCGCTGCCGGCGCCGGCGTCGGCCGGCCCGCTGCACCGGCGGCGGGTGGAGGTGGCGCACGAGGAGCGCCGCCAGCAGGAGCAGCAGCAGGAGCAGGAGCGGCTGGCGGCCGGTCCGCCGTACGTGCCTCGCCGCCGCGTGGTCCACTTCGACCTGAAGGGCGCGCCGCCGACCATCGAGTACCTGGCGCGCCTGCTGCCCATCATCAAGCAGCTGGGCGGCACCGACCTGCTGCTCGAGTGGGAGGACATGTTCCCGTTCTCGGGCGCGCTGCGGTCGGCCGCGGCGCGGAACCACTACAGCCGGGCCGAGGTGCGCCAGCTGCTGGCCGAGGCGCGTCGCGTCGGCCTGCAGGTGATCCCGCTGGTGCAGACGTTCGGCCACCTGGAGCCGTTCCTCAAGCTGGAGCCGTTCGCGCACCTGCGGGAGGAGCCGGCCCAGCCGGCCGCGCTCTGCCCGTCGCGGAACGAGTCGTTCCGGCTGGTGCAGATGATCGTCGACCAGGTGATGGAGCTGCATGAGGGCGCGCCGCTGGTGCACATCGGCTGCGACGAGGTCTACCACATGGGCCTCTGCGACCGCTGCCAGCACCGGCTGCGCGACGAGCTGTACCTGGAGCACGTGGTGCGCGTGGCGCGCTACGTGCGCGCGCGGCACGGCGCCACGCCCATCATCTGGGACGATATGATGCGCCACATCCCGGCCGATGTTCTGCGCCGCTCCGGCATCGGCCAGCTGGTGGAGCCGATGATCTGGGTGTACGCCGAGGACGTGGACCGCTTCGCCGGGCCGCAGGTGTACGAGTCGTTCGCGGCCGTGTTCCCGCGCGCCTGGGCGGCCAGCGCGTACAAGGGCGCGTTCGGCGAGACGCTGACGGCGCCGCCGCTGCAGCGCCACCTGGAGAACACGCTCAGGTGGCTGATGGTGATGCGCCGCGAGACGCCCAAGTTCGCCGAGGGCTTCGCCGGCCTGGTGCTCACCGGCTGGCAGCGGTACGACCACTTCGCCGTGCTCTGCGAGCTGCTGCCGGCGGCCGTGCCGTCGATGGCGGTGGGCCTGGCCGCCGCCAGTAACGGGTTCTTCAACGACTCGCTACGCGCGCCGGTGGAGAAGGCGCTGCACTGTCGCAGCGACCCGGAGCAGCCGTTCCTCCAGCTGGACGACGACCCGGAGGGCTTCTTCCAGTTCTCCTACTGCCGCTTCCCCGGCGTGAAGTTCTTCAAGTTCGTGAGCCAGTACAAAAACCTGGTGCAGCAGACAGAGCAGTTCCTGAAGACGGCCACCGAGTCGAAGGGCTGGCTGACCCAGTACAACATCGACCGCAACTACACGAACCCGTTCCGCGTGGACGAGGTGCTGGAGATGTTCTACGTCACCAAGTACTCGCTTACGTCGGCGATCGGCTCGGCCAAGGCGGCGCTCAAGGGCGTCACCGACCGCTACACGGTGGCCGAGTGGGTCGAGCAGAAGATCTACCCGTACCTGCTGCGGCTGGAGGAGCTCTGGAAGCAGGCCGAGGCGCTGAAGCAGCGCTCCGTGTGGCAGCGCCGCCCGCTGCCCATGCTGCCGGCGCTCGCCAAGTACGGCCTGAACGTCACCGAGCCGGAGGCCGGCCGGGCGGCGGACGCGGCGTCCGCGGCCGCCGCCGGCGCCGGCCGCCGCCGCCGCCCGGCCGGCGATTGAGGCTGAGGTCCGTAGTCGGTCCGCCCGTGAGGTGCGGAGCTCCAGGGGACGGCTTGGCCTGGCCGCGGCCCGTCTCTGTTTTAGGAGAGCAACGGCCGCCGCCGGTCGGCGGACGGTACCGCAGTGCCGAGGGCGCCGGGTTCTATCCGCTACCAAAGAGGCGCCGCGCACTCACCGGTTCTGCGTACATCGAACATTATGATGCTCCCGGTTGTTCACATTCCCTCGCTTGTTGCAACGTGTCCAAGCCGCCACGCGAAAACATGCTTCCCTTTGAGATTTCAGTGCATGCATAGCATGGTTATACCCATGTGCGGAGTGGTGAAGTAAGCCGAGCGTGTGGCTGATCAAGCCAGTGGCTGAAGTTGCTTTTTACACAGTCCTATTCATTTGTACATGTAGCGTAATGGTGCTGCGGGAAAGGCTCTGTGGTCATGTTTTTGCTTACTTCACAGTCACGTTTTTGCTGGACGTTTAGAAAGCGGAAAGTAGTGGCTGCCAGGCACTATGCCGTTTCCTAACCTGCTTTATCGGCGGCCTTCGGCAATTCTGATGTCTAGGCGCGGCGTTTCGTATGCTTCCATGGAATTTTGGCGCTCAGAAACACTTCTAAGACGCCGTTGCAGGGGATTCTGCTACAGCCACCCATCGCATGCGCCGGGCACACGCCGGCAAGGGCCATGCGGTTTCATCGTGCCATTTGTATCTCAGAGCGCGGGCGTTTACGGTGCGGCGAACGTCGGAGATTGGAGCGCAGTTTCCCGGTACCAGCTCCGGCCGCGCTGGCTCGGTATGCGGTATCTGTTGGCGGCCTGACCTGCTGCCGGCACGCAGACGCGTACCAGGAACGTAAGGCGTGGCTCGGTTCGGTCGGTACGAGTCGAGGAAACTGGAGCACATGCCACCGCGGTAGATACAGCCGATCCCGCTGCACTGCTCTGCAAAACCGGGAGGCCTGTACCGGCCGCGCCGTGGCTTATCGGGAACTACGTCGCCGAGGCGTGGCTTATCGGTCCCACGCGGCGGCGCGGTCGACCGTAGCGGCCGCCCGGTTCCCGACCCCACCCGTCGTGTGCGGTGCGGATTCCTGTGTCGCCGCTTTTACCGGCGGACTTCTGCAAGCTCAGGCTGGGCTGCCAGCCCTATCATCCATCGTAACGAATCATCCAGCGCATAGGACGTAGTGATCAACAGGTAGTCACAAATTGAGGACGCTTAGTGGGGGCGGCTGGTCGTATTTTGTATCGCTGTTTATGTGACTGCGCGCTGTGTTGCTTGTGAGGACAGCAGGCTGCTTCGGGCGCCGCTTCTAGTTGTTTTTGTGAGCTTCTGCGCGGTGTGATCTGGGCAGGTCGTCGCTGATTGTCCTGCGGGCTGCTGGGACCGTGTTATCGCGGCTGATATTGGCCAGTTGTCCTCGCGAGCCGCCGGCGCCGTGCGGTCGCGGCTGGTCGTCGATTGTTCTTGCAAGCCGTGTGACCGCGGCTGGCTGGCGCTGGTTGCTCGGGCAGTTGGTGTTGTCCGCTGCGCGGTGCGGCCTGTCGGGAGTTCGATTTAGAGGCGGTCTGGACCGGGGAGGCCGGCCGCACCGGGTCCAGCGGGTCAGGTCGGCGTCCTGGGCAGACCTGACGATCAGAGCGCTCTGACGTGCCGCAGACTTCTGCCCGGGGGAGGGCCGAGGGCGACCGCCTCTTGTGGATGTACTTAGGGCAGGTCCGGCGCCAGCCGTCACCTCTTGCCGGGGGTTTCGTTAGCTATTGACAGTTAACGCTTGCCTATTATCGATAAACGTTTTCATTGTCCCGACTTTAAGGGTCGCCCGTCTTTACTTCACTATCGTTATTGTCTGATTACCTACCTGTCGCTTATCAGTGTCAGCTGGGACACGAAATACATTTTTTACGAAAGCAGTAAGCGTGTTGGAGACTGGCGTCCTCGAGGGATCGTGAGAAGCCCGTTTCTGACGCTGGAACCGGAGCCGGCCCCTGCGGGCTTTGCCTCTGAACGCCGAGCCGCCTGCGAGGGCCCTGACCCGCTCCGGGCCGACGAGCTGACGCCGTGGCTCGTCGGACCAGCACGACCCGGAGTTCACGCCTTGTCGGTGTCGTTTTGCGCCTGTCTGCGCCCGAACGCCGTGCACGCGTCGGCCCGTGGATGACGGGACGGCTTAGGCGTCACGGAAGACTGCGCCGCCCGCCGACTGGCGTGCTGGGATTTACTGAAATCGGTCTCGACACCATCGTGACAGCCTGCTCTTCATGACTGCTTAGCTGGTTAATTCATTGCGAACGCTACCGTGCCGAAAATGCACGGGTTGATGATCATGAATTGCGTTTTGGTTTTGAGCAAAAGATGATATGACAATCATGTAAACCTCGAATCATCTCGAAGGCACTAAAACTCTACAAATGATGAAGATACAACTGAAGGTTGAAGACTGCCTGGGGATTCAGCCGTTCTGAGATTCTGAGAGCAAGCCGACACTCCTGAATGCCAGGCTTGGCGTAAAACTCGTTTTTCCTGTTCCTGTCCGCTCACCTGGGTCCATGCAGCCGTACCTAGCATTGACCGCCCCACATTCGTCCGTGTTTTGCCACCGCCGCGGCGGTCGATAATGGTGTGAGGAGGGTGATGCGGTGGACACGGCTGAAAGCTCGCCGCCAGGTTTGCGCCAGGGAAGTGCTCGGGGTGCCATTTACTCGTGCGGTCCGCCGAACAGTGGGTTTTACAAATCCTCGTCAGGGATAACGGCCAGCGGATGGATTGAAGGCAACGGACATGAAACGCTTTCGAGGAGACAGCGCGCATTCAGGCGCGTATACACGGCTTGAACGCATCAGCTAAGTCTGGTTCTAGCACCGGCGAGTTTTGGGAACTTCACGCTCCACTGCACGTTCGAATGTACATCCCGCTCACCGACGCCGATACCAGTTTTAGAACGTTCCACGTCTCTATCAACGTCAGTCGCCATAAAAGCGACGCCCATCGCGTCGACGTTTCCCATTTCGTCAACTTGATTTATGTCCTTGCACCAAATCAGTGATGCTTCAGGCTGTCCGACGTTTTCAAAGCCGCTCCCCCGCTACCTTGGCAGGCGGCGGTGGCGAGTGACGGCGACCTGCCACCGCCGCCCATTCTCCCCGCAGACGGCGGGAGCGTGCTTAGAACGGCGTGACGTCACCCGTCACGCTCGTTGATGGATTCCGGCCTTCCCATCGCGATGGCAACGAACGCGTGATAAAGAGCAGCGACGCAGTGCAACGGCATTACAGACTACTTAACGCGATACTCTGTAGAACTGTGACAGACGGCTAGGAAAAGTACGTCGGTGTCACTACTCGGTTTTGGTGGACACTGGCTCACAACAAAATTAAATAGGTTTCACAGGCGCAGTCAAGGGAGTCCCAGGGACCCCCCCCCCCCCCCTTTGGCCCGCAGTTTTTGCGAAAACCATTGCACATCGCCTTCCCGGCAGGCGGTTTTCGTATGATTTCAGTTCACCCGGAGCTCCGCCCCCCCCCCCCTCCGTTAAGGAAATCCTGGCTGCGCCCCTGATAGGTTTCATTGTGTAAAGTTTCCGTATTACGCCAAGATTTCCTCTTTCGAACTATTGCCTCGCTGTCCTAGCCCTGTTTGGATTCGCCACAAGATTGTCCTTTCAGAGCCTGTCCCTCGGCAAAAGGTCACTATTTCTGTATTGCACGATAAAGGAAGGCAGTACCAAAAATTGACAAGAAAACTTTCATATTGCTGTATATACCTAACGCAAGCGATAAAAAAATATCTGGAGATCTGTGATCCTCTCTGAACATCTCCAAATGACATGAATGTAACAAAACCCAGGTGCTGAACCTAGGTATAACAATGACGATACATGGACAAGCGAGCACCAAGTACCAACCTACTAAGTCCATCAATAGCAACGGACGTGAGTTGCATATGTATGGTTTTGGGTAAGAGATACACAGAAACAGGGCGGATGCTGGCACGTTAAAACACCACCAGTCGCACCGACAGAAACGAAGTAGTATACCCAAACAAAAATGCCTAACGCTTAATTTCGAAATCTGTAAAGACCTGAGGAGCCACAGCGGGCCAATTACAGTACTCAGACGCGGACCGAGGACTCGAAGAAAGGGCTGGATCGGGCACCAGCCTCCCGGTCAATCGTTCAACGGTCCGTTCGCCGCGCAAAAGAGCCGCTATGCTCCCCGGATCCGCGCCTGCCATTAACAAGTAACAACGTGGGTGCCAGATACAATCACCAAATACCGTACGTGCTGCAAAGTGACTGACGGACACGGACGAAACAGCTTGCTCGACAGGGAAACCCACCTGCCATTGCCGCAGGCAGCAGAATCATCGAAAGCACGTCAGCTGATTGCTGATTCTTCAAACACACGGGTTGGCACAACGTGCGTGTGGGCCGCGATTGGCTCCAAGTGCGCGGGGCCGCAGCTCCGTTGGAATGCGCGGGCTCGGCATTTTCTTCGCTCACTCGACAGCAGGGCGCGGCCTCATCCTGTTCGCCAGGTTCCGGCCTGGGGTCCCAATGCCGCACGGCTGGGTGTGTCTGATTAAGTCGGCGGCTTCTAGGAGACGCCGAATGCCGTGCTGTCCCTTCGCCGACTTCGCCTTCAGGACACCATGCAGCTGGTAAACGTGATGGCCCCACCAGGGACCGAAGGCATCCTGTCCACGTCCTGGACCTTGCTCTTCGATGTTATACGATTAGTAACACTGCGACGCCAAAACACAGTGACACGAGCAGCGTCTAGGCGCACACGCAGCACCCGCAGCATCACGAACAGCTGCCGCGCTCTTGAAGGTGCACATCGACGTTCCCCTCGGCGTGACGTCATCTTCAGAGGGCCGTTCGAACACGCCGTGCCGTGACAGGGCGCCGCCACCGTCTTTCTACGGCCACGCCAGCGACAGACGCTGGAGCGGTCTGACGTCTTCAGGACGGGGAACAGTGCCAGCTGACGTGCAGAGCCGCCGTCCGCTGCGGAAACCCGACAGCTTCCACTCCGCGCTTCTGAGACAGCGGCCTCCACTTCATACGGGCGGTTTCCTGAAGCTGACAGTCCTCGCCGCCAAAACAGCCCAGAACATTTTGATGCATCTGTATGCTGTATAGATATGTGCGTATGCATAAGCATAAACAAACACGTACAAACAAACTTACACTTGCGTAGGTGTATGCAAGGTAACTCTAACACCAGCGTATGAGGGATTTTAAGTCGGTTGGGCCAAAGCCATTTTGGAGATTTTCATGCAGATCGTGGATAGGTTTTGGAGATTTTCATGCAAATAGAATTATCTCAAGGCGTTAGGTCTTCTTACGGGCCCGATGATGTGCTACACTTGCTCAAACACAAACATACGCATAATTACGAAGTGTCTTGTTCATCTCCTGCTTTCATCGTATTTTAGGGCGTGTGGTCATCGGACAACTCCAAACGCTGAATCTGAAACCGAAATAGGTGACGTTATTGCCATAACCATGTGGTCTTGGATATCTTGACAAAGATCTTGTTTTCTGTGATTTTCAACAATGCTGCATCTGGAACGAGCAGTTTATGCCGTTATAGCATGAACTTCTCGCACTAGATGCAGCATTGTTGAAAATCATGGCAAACAAGATGCATCCTTCTGCACAATGGATGACCTTTTAGGGGAGTCTTCCATTTCCAACGTCAACTCTCCAAGCGCTCTCGGTACCGGCGATACATTAATTCGTAAACCTGATGTCCGTCAAACTGAATCCCTGCTAGGAGGCTTGGCTAAAACCGCCTTCCACTTTGGGATACTACCCTATCATAACACGATAAACGAACCAGCCTCAGTCTCCACTCTGTGCATCACGAACCACCCCCCTTCATGCAGCTGCAATCAACACAGTGAACAACTCCCGAGCCTTGTCGCTTCACGAGCTTTCCCCATCGTGCGTCAGCATCGTTTCATATAGAATGAACTGTTCTTTTTTAAGGAGTGGCTGTACAAGGACGGCGTCACATGCCTCGCTCTTTCAGTCAGGAGCACCCAGCAAAGTGGTCATGCCTCCTCGAGCCCTCATATCCCTGAGTCCCGTTCCGTCACCGGTGCATCTCAGCAGGCCTGCGACCGCGTCAAAATTGGGAGGGAGGGCCCCGTCTCTCGAAGACACCTCCGGTACGCCGGGCCCTGTCAGACCGCACGAACCTGTGAACGTCTCCAGCTCTATGTCGCCGGACGGGCGGCGCGCAGCGGCGCGCGGCGGCGCTCGCGGCGCGGCGCGGCCCGGCGGCGGCCGCGGCAACGGCGCCGGCCGCGGCAACGGCGCCGGCCGCGGTGATGGCGCCGGCCGGCCGCTGGTCGGCGCGTACTTGTGCTGCGGCGCCGGCACGGCGCGGCCGGCCGGCGGCTGCAGCGAGCGGCGGCGCGGCGGCGCCTCCGGCACCGTGAAGGTCCGCTCCAGGGAGGCGGCGCGCCGCGCCGGCCGCGCCGCCGCCGGCGCCGGCTTCTGCCGCTGGCGGGCGCGCTGCCGCAGCCGGCGCACGCCCGGCGACGGCGTGGAGACGCGCGTGTGCGTCGGCTTCAGCTCGGTGGGCGACGGCGGGCCGAGCTCGTCGGCGGAGAGCAGCGCCTGCTCGTCGGCCGCGGGCGCGCGGCCGCGCGGGATCTCGCCCGGCCGGCCGGCGAAGCGCACCGTCTTCTTCGGCTTGGCCTTGCTCTCGGCGGCGCGCTCGACCTCGACGCCGGAGTCGGTGTCGGCGCCGCGCGGCGAGTGCCGCGGCAGCTCGATCGTCTCCTGGAAGTCGGCGTGCTCGGGCGGCCGGTCCGGCGGGAGGTCGTCGGCCGCCTCCTCCGCAGGCAGCGACAGGTCGCAGAGGAAAATCTCGAACTCGGGGTCCGGCGCGAAGCTGCCCTTCAAGCTCAGGTCCAGGCCGAGGAAGCGCATGTTGGAGCGCTGCGTGGCCATGCTCATGACGCGCAGGTGCAGGCCGCTCGTCGTGGAGAACAGCACCGGCGTCTTGTAGCTGGTCACCTGGCTCTGCGAGCGGCTCTTGCCCGACTTCTTCGCCGACTCGGACTTCTTCACGTAGGCCGAGATGGGGCGCACCGAGGCGTAGTCGTCGACCGAGTTGGGCCGGCAGCAGAACAGCAGGCCCTCCACCTTCTTCCTGAAGTCCTTGTGGAACACCAGCACGACGATCGGGTACAGGATGAGGAACGCGTAGCGCAGCCACATGAAGACCGGCTCGTGCGCTCCACTGGTCGGCACCATGGGCATCTGCTCGGCCAGCGAGCTGTTGTCGGCCAGAGTGACGTTGGTCAGGCCCGTGCTGTTGGCGAGCAGCTCCTGGCGCTCCTCGCGCTCGGCGGTCTCGCGCTGCTCGAAGGCGGTCATGTTGTACGTGTTGAGGGCCTGGTCCAGGTGCACGGTGACGGCCTGCGGCAGGCAGAGCAGCACGTACAGCACCAGCACGGCCAGCACCATCACCGTCGGCCCCTGCTCCGTCTTCAGGTGCGGCGTCACGAACACCTGCTCCGTGTAGGCGAACGACCGCTTCAGCTGCAGCTTCTTCAGCTGCTGGCGCTCGCGCCGCACGATGCGGCCCACCTGCACCGTGCAGACCATCATGCCGACCACCGGGCAGCGCGTGGCCGAACGTCAGCATGAGCGCGCCGTACACGGTGTCCTTGCCGTCGTCGACGGCGTTGCAGCCGTAGCGGCCCTCGTGCGGGAACGCCAGCAGGTAGCCGCACAGCATGGGCGACGTCATGCCCAGCGCCAGCGCCCAGCTGAGCACGATCGCCAGGTTCCGCTTGACGGTGGTCATGTACTTCCGGTAGTTGTGCAGGTACTTCATCATGAGCGCCCGGTCCAGGCAGAGCAGGAACACGCTGAAGCTGGTGAGCGCCAGCGTTGCCTCGCTGGTGACGGCGTCCGACCGGCAGGCGTACTCCCCCATCGCCCAGCGCTCGCGCGCCGCGAACACCGCAGAGATGGACGTGCTCATCACCGTCTCCAGCACGTGCGCGCAGGCCAGCGACAGCACGAACAGGTTCACCGGCTTCTTCTTGAGCGTGAAGCTGGCGGCGACGGTGACGATCAGCAGCACGTTCATCAGGATGGCGCAGATGGTGGTAATGGCCAGGAAGGCGGCCACCACGTAGTGCGTGTCGGCGCACTCCACCACCTCCGTCCGCGCCACCAGCGAGCCGTTGACGGTCACCAAGTACACCAACACGTCGCCGCACTCGGCCATGACCGTCGCTCGCGCTCGCCGCCGCGTCGTCCGGCACCGCTCCCAGTCCCAGGCGGTCGGCCGACCGGCCAGCGGCGGCTCTCTCCGTCGCGGCCCAGCCAGAGGTCGGCCCGGCCCCGGGTCACATCGCGGAGCAGCGCGAGGCGGCACGGACGCGCCGCGGCCGCAGCTGACTGCGGCGCGGCGGCGGCGCGCGGCGCGCGGCCTGTTGTCGGCTGTTTGCCCCGTTGCCCCGGCGACACCGCGCGGTCGATCCGTCACGAAGACGCGGTGCGCGGGGTCGATATCTCGCCGGCGGCCTGCGGGCGCGGAGGTGCCGGGGACGCGCTGACCCGGCGCCGGACCGCAAGCGTGTCAAGGTCGCGGTATCGGCGCGCAGACAGCTGGCCAGAGGAGCCAGCCGGCTGGAGGGCGCCGCTCCCCGAGCACGACCGCCAGCTGCTGGTCCCCGTCGACACAGCCTTCACTAGCTCACTGCCGATTTGTGTTGGTTTCAGTAGCATCACTGATGTGCACTGACGTCAGGAGCAGCCGTTTCTGAGGCTCTCGGACGACTGCAGCCATCAGCGACCCGTCGCCGATATGTGCTGACGACAGTGACGACCACCAACCTATTATCTCAGGCGCTTTGATGTCTTCAGCCGCCGGCGATTCATTGCTGGTGTGCGCGGATGTCAGCAGCCACCAGCAATCTGATGCTGATGTACTTTGAGATCTACAGCCGCCAGCGATTCACTGCCGGTGCGTGCTGATGTCGGCAGTCGTCAGCGACCCATTGCTAAGTTAGTGTGACGGCTACCTCCCCCAGTGACTTATTGCTGGGCTAAGCCGATGTATACATCGAGGGGATTACGACCTTGCGGGGAGGGGGCATGGGGGCAGCTGCCCTTCCAACTTTGGGTAACATTTAACATCGACTCTACGGCGGCACATGGAAAGAAACGAGGTACAAATCAAGGTTGCCCCTACCCCATCTTCAGTGATCCCGGCGCTACTGCATACATCATGATCAACTCATTGCCGCGGTGAAATTATAGCAAGCAAACTAGTGCCAAGTTTGACCAATAGATGTCGCTGTCGTTAGTAATTATCTGTCTTAAACTTGATCGTTGTTCGCCTTGTCAGTACGCTCATGTGATTCATAACATATCGTATGGAAAACAATGGATAGACCTTCAAATCTACTAACATTCCATTCCACCATAGCTCCATTGTTATGTTGTGGCGAATTTTGTAATCATTCTAGACATTTCGATCGATACGTGTGGACGTATAGTGCATACGCGAGAAACGTTCGTAAATCATTCTACAAAGAACATATTTGTCAAGGCATGCAGTAATCCGTCTGAGCTGAAAGTATGAAAAGTGCCTAGTCGGGCATCTACCGCACTATCGCATAGCACGGGTGGGAATCCACTGAGATACTGGTCTACGGCGCATCTGCTGGCCGGAAAGGGCATTGTCCTGAAGATATGTGGCAGAGGTTCGGCAAGTGGCCTTCAAATGCCATAATCTGACATCAACAGTCTCGCTATTGAGGCGTGACAGTGTTACCATGAACGCAAACATGATCTCGAAAGGAACGCGAAGGCATGTAAGAATGTGGTGATACACTTTCGTTCATGAAATACAGGACATTTTCTCTTTTTACTGACGATTCTCGTCTGCTCCTCATATTGAAAGCATACTCACAAACATGCAGAAAAATATTATTTTCTTGGGGTGACTCCGACATACGTCATATGTGGATCTGTGGCTGAATGGATGGCAAAATACACGTTTTGAAATCCTTTAGTTGGTACCAAGAAAGTAGATGGCAAATACTGATTGTTTCAGTATGACGGGATAAGCCTGTTGTGTTTATTGATCACGACCACGCACAGGGTTACACTGCAGAATTTAGTGATATTGGCTACTACGATGTTGGGTAGAACCCGTAGGCTGACTCTGGAACATCTTGGAACCATTTTGGGAGAAAATCTCAAATGGTGGGCTTTCTAATGTTTCTTTTTCTATTTCGATTGTTCCATCAAAATCTCGGTGGGCTTTCTGATGTTTTCATTTCTGTTTTGATTGCTCCATCATGTGATATAAACAGTTGTTACTTAACCATATTCCCGGAGGACTTGACAGTATGGCCGATTCTCGGCAAGGGAGGAGGATTCGGCCCCGCCCCTGAGATCTCGAGAACTACTTGTTCGATTTCATCGCAACAAACGGCAATCGATTTGCCATGACGTAATCTACACGTTTTTAAAAAGAAGTTCTGAAAATTTTAGAAGGGGTGGATACAGGGGCAAAAAATCAATAATGGAGAAATTTTTGGAGTTCTTATAACTTCGTTGTTTATGGTCCGATTTTGATGAAATCGGCACGAATCGAGAGATTATGGATGGGACTTTTACCATTAATCCGTACATTTGAAATCTGGGGAAAATTCATAGGCGTTTACAGGGTTTTAAAAATACGAGGACTCGTTTTTCAAAAACTAAATCAACAAAAGTTAAAAGTACTTTTTGGGTTTCTACTAGCCATGCTATGCTGAAGAAGTACAAACTGTATCACAATGTTTGCATAATGTTAGAATAGACGGTGCCAGGAACATGAAAAAGGGGGGACTGTCATGGTCACATGTACTTCAGATCAGCTGACGACCTTTGACCTTAAATGACCTTCATTGGCCTTAGAGTCACTTCGAATGATCTCGTGTGCATTTAGTACTATCTGAAAACGTCCCCAATCGTTTGAATTCCTGCATTTCTGAAATTCCATTTTACGGCTGTTGTGGTACAGGGTACACGCAATGACATTTTAGGCCATAGCTCCGTGACCCGACCTGATGTCGAGCTGAAACTTGGTACAGAGATAGAGGAGACCCTTCGACGTCAGCTATATTCTGGGTTTGGCATTTGAAAAAATAGCCCCAATTTTTTTCCTATGAAGCCAAATTTGACTTTTGACGCTGATCTGACCTTGTGAAGTTACCTCAGATGAAAAAAATTGTATTTTTACGTTACCCAGCTGTTAACTTATACATTTATATAAGGTCTGAAGTTCAATCTTAAAAACGCTACTTTTGACAGCCGCTTTCCTGTTACCTTCAACAGGGCCAAAAATGACCTGAGGTGCCTCCCAAAAACGTTGCCTGGCTCCGCCCCTGAGCAAAGCAACATTACGAAATTTTGTCGCAGTTCGTAGACAAAATAGGTGGGAAAAGTCATTAAGTTTCGTGATGCTGCGTCAAAGACTTTGGAACTGACAAAAAAAACGGGGGGGGGCGGATTCAGTACCCCCTTGCCAGGAATCAGTTCAACCCTATTCCCGGCAGGGGGGGGGCTGAATCCGCCCCCCTCGGGTTTTTTGCTTGCCAATTCCAGGCTTTTTAACGCGGTTTCACGAAACCTGGTGACTTTTCCTAGCTATTCTTTCTACGCGCTGTGACAAAATTTCACAATTCTGCTTTGCACAGGAACGAAGCCAGGCAACGTTTCTGGGAGGCACCTCAGGCGATTTTTGGCCATGTTGAGGGTAGAAGAAAAATGTCTGCCAAAAACAGACTTTTTAAGATTAAAACTGAAAACTTGAAATGGATGCATAGCTTAATAGATGGGCAATGTGCACACAAAATTTCGTTTATCTGAGGTCGCTTTAAAAGGTCAGGTCAAGGTCAAAAGTCGAAACTTGTTTTTTTGCAATAATTTCGGCGCCGTTTTTTCCAAATGGCAAACCCGGAGTATATATGACGTAGAATGGTGCCCTCTACTTGTGTATTAAGTTTCAGCTTGATATCGGATCGGGTCACGGAGCTATGACCTAAAATGTCACTGCGCATACCCAACATCGCAACAGCCATGAAATGAAATTTTTGAAATAGAGTAAATTTAAATGATTGAAAATTTTTACAGGTAATACAAAATGCACACGAAATTATTCCAAGTGACCCCAAGGTCACTGGAGGTCATTTAAGGTCAAAGGTTGCAAGTTGATCTGAAGAACGTGTGCCCATGACAGTTCCCCCTTTTTCATGTCCCTGGCACCGCCTATGCTAACATTATACAATCATTGTATGCGATTTTTACTTCTTTAACATAGCATGACTATCAGAAGCCAAAAAAGTGTTTTTGTCTTTTTTGTTCATTCAGTTGTTAGAAAACTAATCGTCCTATTTTTGAAACCCTGTGAACGCCCATGAATTTTCTCAAAATTTCAGATTTGTTCACCCATGGTAAAAGCCCTATCCATAATTTCTTGATTCATGCCAGTTTCATTGAAATCGGTCGATAAACAACGGAGTTATAAGAAGTCCAAAAGTACCCCTAATTTTGACATTTTTTCCCCCCTGTATCCCTAAATTTCGAAATTTTGAAAATTTCTTTTTATAAAAATGTAGTTCACGTGACGGCAAATTCATTGCCGTTTGTTGCGATGAAATCGGATGCGTAGTTCTCGAGATCTCAGGGGGGCCGAATCCGCCCCCCTGCCGGGAATCGATCATACCGTCTAGCCCTCCGGGAATAGGGTTAAGTCTTGACCATTTTAAGAAAAGAGATTTACATTGACCATGCATGGAACGGCGTGAGGCGGTGAAATATTCCTTGCGCCGATCCATTACCTCGTTGCCGACAGCTCCCTTATGCATAATTATACGTCAGTGGACGTGGAACTTCCCATCGTTGTTACCCGTTGACGTCATCGACCTGACGTAAGCTTGTGCGACAGCTTAAGTATCGCGAGATGACGCAATGGCAGGACTTGCTCTGTGCCGAGGACGCAGCGCACCACTGATACGCTTCATTTAGAGGCATCTGCTAGTGTCACCCAATGCCCAGTAGTACAGAGCAGCGTCAGTGCCAGTGCCATTGGTAAAGGACAGTGCTAGTACCAGTGCCCATTGGTAAAGGAAAGCTCCGGTGTCACCCGGTGCCCAGCGGTAAAGGACGGCATGGGTACGGACGTCGACACGGCTCGATACGTAACGTCGCACGGCGCCAGTCGATCTCATGGCAACGGGTGGCGTCTAAATACGAACAGCACTGCACCGCCAGCATCGCCAAACGTGGCTCACCGCGGCGTCAAAACCAGCTGCAGCCTTGTATCGACATTTATAGGCGACGGCTGGGCAGCATGATGACACCGCCACACCAGGGGCGTCGTCGTGCGTTCCCGCTATGGCCGTTTCTGAGAAGCATTCATGACGCGTCGCGCTGAGTCGTCGGTTGCGGACAGGGCAGCGTCGATAGGGACTCGCCGTGCCGGGCGCCATGCCACCAGTCCTGGATTACGACAGTGACGCTCGGTACGGCCGTTGCCTATTGGGCTTATCTTACAAGCTTTTAAATCTGTCAGGGTGTCGTAGACAGGAAATAAGGAATGGGCTGAGAGATGTCAGTCAGCATTCACCTAACCACATTTTTTTTCAGAATGGTGCAGGTCAGTGTGCAAATGACAGTTGCAAAAATGAGTTTAATCACTCAATACTCGCGACGTTTGAGGTCCGGTTTGACATGCTGCATGTCCGTCGCTGCGGCTGGTGCCGTGCGAATGACGTGAATTCAGCGCCGCAGAATGAATTTTTATGGTGTGGGAAGACGAAGAAAGAAATGAGCGTCTTTAGAAACAGAAAACCAAACCTGGTCCCAAAATTCTGAAAAAATTGGCTAGGTGAATTCTAACTGACATCTATGAGCCCATTCCTTATTTTCTCCTGCTTGGAGAGATAGTCTATGCATGACCTATGAAGTAAGAAGAAAATCTTGGCCTCATGACTGATGGAATGATGCAAACTGAAATTTCACCTCCCGTGGTTTTTATTCACGCGTAAGCATGTTGCTCGCACAGTGTCGCAGCCGTCACCAAGTCGTCCCATTCTCTCGGCGCGGCCGACTACGTCATCGCTCGTCCCCTCCGTGCCAGGAGCTGACACGACAGCGTCCCATCAGCCGGCTCAGCCGTCCGCCGACATCGGCTCTGTCTCATCGGACCGCAGCGGGCCCATCGGCCGCTGAGCCGTGCCGATTGACCTCATTCGCCCGCGCCGTTCGTGCTGGCCGCCGCCTATCTCCCCATCGTCTCTGAGACCCTGGCCCAGAAACAGCCTGGTCCGCGAATAGCCTCTGTCTCATATGTCTACCTCTGCCCAAAGACACTGTCCGTAGCAGCGGGTGCATGGGTAGGGGCAACGGGGCCTTTTGTTGGGGAAAGCTGGTACCAACATGTTTCTAAACCCTCATTTCCGAAGGGAAATGGAAGATAATTTGAAAAAGCCTTTGCATATATCAATATATATATATATATATATATATAGATTTAGATATAGATATAGATATAGATATAGATAGATAGATAGATAGATAGATAGATATAACAATAATAACACATATATATATATATGCGTGCGTGTGTGTGTGTGTTTCCAATATGCCCAAACAAAAGGATAGAAATCCGAGGAGAAGTTAGGTTTTTAGAAATTTTTTGGAAATTTTTAGAAATTAGGTTAGGTTACATGGATCGTTATTCGCCGCCTTCCCCCAGCACATGGGTATGCGAAGATCCACCATTGACTGCCCTTATCAGACCTCGGCAAAGCACTTGCTCCAGTTACCAAAGCTGTGCCGAATGACCCGCAAGGTAGTGTTTGTGCTTTGCCCTCAGCCTCTCTTAACAAAACTTTAGAACAATAAAACCAGAAACTTTTTATCTGCAGTGGCCTTGATCTGAATACCCGCCTACGCTGTGGTTCGTGTCAAAATGAGACCGATCAGAACATTCGTTTGATACGTAATAGGACTTTCGTTTTCTTCACGATATGAATCGAAAAAAACTAATTAGGTGTACTCTGGATGCAAAAAATGAGGCCAAGTGGTAATTCCTCGCATAACATCAGCAGTTATACGATGGGTTTTCTGTGCTGATTACCTCCTGCGACAACAAATATGTGGCAGTATACGTCACACAGTATTCACGATAAAGACGGGGCACATTTTTATTTCCCAGTAGGGTTCTACACCAACATTATGCGCCATGTAAGTGATCAGTTGTCTTTAACCTTCTTAGACATTCTTCATGCAAATATTAAGGGGTCTTCCCGCATTGTGTGCAGCTTATCTGGAACACATCATGGAGCTTAGTTTATAACATCACATAATGCTTTCGACTTCTTGAACGGTAGTAGAAACTATGCTTCACTGTACCCACGGAAAAAGCGTGATTTGAGGCTGTGAGCCCATAGTCCATGTTTTACGATAGCTCGATTCTTTGTCGAAAATAAGGATATTTATGCCACATTTAGCAAACTCCTATTTTTACTGCCATTTTTATGTGGCTGTAAAGCAATTACAGCAAAACGCCTTTTATGTTATGGCTTGGGCCTTGGCTGTGTTTCTCCGAACAGTAATTTTGTGGCTTTGGTCTGACCTGTAATCTTTTGATGTTCAGATGCCATGCCTCAGGGGCCGCTCAGCGATTAGAAAGCCACATACTTTAAACGACCAATATCTATCTGTAAAACAACAGATGAATTAGTTGGATGCATTTAGAGTAGTTCATTGAGGAGATTCCTGTAATTATAATGACTGATGCTTCCATAGATATATTTCATTGAACTTCCGGATGACTGCGCAGAAATGATACACAAAAAACAGAGCACGTGACTCCGACTTTACATTGTCATGACACGGATTGGTATTACTTGACGGGAATATTAAACACTACGTACATTGAATTCAGGGGTGCTGGAACCGTGGGACAGGGGGCAGCTGCATCGCCGTCAACTCTGGGCAACATATAACATTAAACCTTTAGCGTCGCATGGAAAGAAACAAGGTAAAATCGCGCTTGCCCCCTCTCCATCTCCACAGAGGTTCCACCTCTCCTGACTCAGTTAATGAACGACCTTCAGCATACCAGGAGACATTGCTTTTTTCTTTAATTCAGTTCCGGTAAAAAAAAAATATCAGGCTCAACATTTCGGCCATCGGCCATCGTGAACGGTAATCTAGAGCACGAAATCAGAGTTCAAACGCACATGGAAAAAGGCGCGTGACAAACAGAGAAGCTACCTCAACACTGCAGACACTCAAAAACAAAGAACATAGTATCACACAGCAAGGCACTGCTAACAAAAAAGGGCCCAATTGTATTCATACCCGAAACAATGAGGGATATACCTAAAACGAAAACCTATGAGAGACATGAAGCAACAGATAAATGTTATTTGCGAATTACGCAGGTAACGAATGAGTCAACGATGATAGGACCCTCTCCCCCCAAAAAAACAGCAGCAACAAACCAAGAAATCCTATGAGGGTAAACCAAATAAATATTTGCAATTTCCCAACTGCACGCGACACAAGCTAAGCTATTCACATTATGTACCAAGATGTTGTCTGTATGTAATTTCGACTACGCAGTTAGTGTTAGTGTCACTGCGTTCCATGCCAGGATGTTCGCCAGTCATGTGTTCACCCAGAGGTGTGTTAGCCCTCCGAATTCTGACATTTCACAGGTGCTCATTGAATCGATCCCTGATGCTTCAGTTTGTTTCCCTGAATTTTGCAGAATTCCAGGACAACGATTGCATGTAACCTTACATACTACGTTTTCCGTTTATGACTGCCTTTTAAACCACTGATGCAAATGTGACACGTTCTCCTACCAGCAGAGTACGGTGCGTTCTCAAGAGAACAACGTACCAAAGATTATTTCAGTGCGGGTCCGCTTTTCCACGCTACCCTAACATTGCTCTGATGGGACGAACGGACGATCGAGTTCACCTGCCGACATAGTTTGTCATCGACGAAGGGAAATTTGTAGTGCACGTAAGTGGTTTTGTTTTTAAGCGTGGTTAAACTATATCATGCCATTTCGTCCGTTACTCATCTACTGCTTCTCGAAATGCGAGGGAGAGCAAATGCTCTCAGTGGCTCGCAGTCGTCGAAACACCCCATCCAATGCCAGAAATGAGGATCAGTTAAGCACGGTGTTTGTTACGTGCAAGACCGTATTTTAAGGGCTTTCGGTGCGAATCCTGCCGTTCCCTAGCGGTTTCATCATCCGCTCTTCCGATTGTAGGGTGCATCCGCTTCCGTCTGTCGCCTGGACGGAAAAAAATCCGGCAGACGAGCTGGGAACGGCCGTCAGACCCTGAGTGCTGCATGCATTTGCAACAGGCCTGTACTCTGCTTCAATCTCGACAAGTCCTCGTTCGGTGGACAGGTGAACTCGACGAGCTTATCGGACGACGCCGCGCCACCCACCCGGGCTGCGGTCGAGGCGGAGGACGGGATATCCCAGATCCTGGTTCCAGGGTCTCGTCGCTCGCCGTCTGCCTGCGGGTTGCGGTCGCAGTGGGCAGTGCTCAGTGTTTCCCGTCATTCTGCAGAGTCGGGCAGGGGTGCATTACATTGCCGGCTGATACCGGACGCCGCCTGACGGAATTTTCCGTTTACCGTTCATGAAATCTTTCTTGGGAACTTCTTGCGATTTTCTCTCTGTTGATCATTGTGACATGTGACATTGCCCAAAGTCATGCCGAGGACCCAGCCGTACTTACTGGGAGGTAGACAGGCGGATCAAACATAAGATACAAAGGGGGCAGACATGTACCTCAATGTACTACGCTGGCGCCAATTTATGCATCCACCCACTTCAGCAGACCACACATGTTCTGTCTGTGGCGCCATCTGGAGCCACGTGTCAGTAGCGCCACCTCACCCATCGGCATTAAGCTGTCGTGGCAGCAACGTAATTTGTGTACGATGTGAGGAGCGATTTACCAGGGCACACACAACACAAAGATCGTGCCAGAGGGTTCCCTCAAATCATGCTCGGCTTCGAGCGCTTATCCGATGCAGATGCCTTCCCAAACATCATGGAGAAATAATGTCTGTGCAGACTTTCTCTAAGTTACGTGTCAGGTTTAATTTTAAATGCGTTACATGGCAGCATCTGGCTGCATAGCAGGGCGACGTTGGGGGACAAAGTCTGGAGCTCAGAAGCCTCCTCGCATCTCAAGCTGCTGGCATTCGGGGCGGGAACATCGTCGGAATTCTTCCTCGGAAAAGGGAAATGGTTACGGTGAAAAATCGCGTTTTCTAACCGCATCCATGACGTGATCAGATGGAACAGAAAGGGGATGTTGAGGAATCAAAGAACGCATGGCTTCACACTTCCTTCTCGCGTCTCTTTCGATGATCTGGCTTTGAAGACTAACGTCAGTTGCTGCTGGTGGCTGGTATAGATGACGCTGCTGCTATAGATGGCGCTAGGATCTCCGGCAGGCCGTACACGACGCCTGACCCAGACCTTCTGGCAGCAATCAATAGCTCCGCCGGCCGGGTTTAATATGTTCACCGTCGCCGAGTGGAGCGCTGCGCCTCTCTGAAGCGTGGCCAATATTGTTTTTATGAGCGGAGATCGTCGCCATTAAGGCGGAAACTCGAGGATGATGCTCATAGTGTTGCGTTCTGGCGCAACACACATTTTGCCCTTCATTAGCTTGTCGCTTTTTATATCGCTTGTGGTGTAAACCAGTAACACGCCATCCGCGGCTAACCGGTAATATGATGGGTAAGGAGCAAGATTGCGCTTTGCTAAAAAAAGTTTATAACGCTGCCACAGAAAACACTCCACCATTGCCTCTACCGAGGTTGCCTCGTTAATAACAAATTATTCGCCACGTATCCAACCATTTTAGCTCTATCCATCCCGCTGTCACCGATTTTCTGTCGTCAGCGTGAGCCGGCCAACGACGTGACATCTCGCCACCTTTTCTTCAGGTGCGCCATTCTTCACCCGAAGCCAGGAAAACCCACCCGCTTGTGACAGCCAGAAGAAAAAAAACGCCAAACAAACAGGATTTACATCTGTTTAAAAATTACAAGAAGAGGACTGACACCTTTAACATGTTGTGGACCTAATGCGGGGCTGTCCATATGGCCGTTTCTTGGAAGACATGGCGGACGGCCGAATGAACGCAGCAGGTGCTGCATTAATAGGACTCTCTCGTCCGCACAGTCGGCTATGCCTCACCAACCACCAAGGAGAACGGAAACGAGCATTAGAGGGACCGAGACGAGATTCGTGCCTCGGCAGTAAACCTCCACAGAGTTGCGCGGAAGCTCTGCGACATTGGAGGGGCTTAGATGTCCTCTGAAGGAACCTGCTAACTGACCCTCGGCGATCACGCGTGCCTTATCTACTATGAAGGCTGCGTCAGTTCTGAATGGACCTATCGTCATCGGCGTAGCCGGCTTCACGGTCTCAAGGCTCCTGTTTCATCTCACTTGGATCTATTTCTGTGTGTTCTCTGCGCGCTGCATCGAGCTTTTCACTGTTTCAAAATCCTCGTCGCTTGCGTTGCCTTCCGTATCTCGCGTTTTTTCTGACATCTCCGTTCCTTTTTTATGCTCGATGCAGGAGACACTTAGTGTGTAAGATTTCTATGATGGCATATTCACGGTTTTTACGAATGGCATCTCCAACTCTGGCCTTTCCTTTTCAGTAAACATAAACGACGTGGCACATCGAATACTCTGTCGCTGGGTTGTATACTCGGATACTCTGTCTTCCGGGTCGTATACTCTGTCATGCTCTATTTTCTCAGCATCCTGGCGCCTTTGTCGGACGTCTTTGTCTATATGCGCATTACCCATACATAAATGCATTTGTTCTTTTGATGAAAAATTATCTCCTATCATCCAATGACATTGGTTTGCAAGGATTATGTGCTTCGCTGTCCAATTTATGCACACTGAATTTGTAAATACTTATATTAATTTTTCATTGCTTACGTGAGTGCTTTGGTTTCGTTTGTTACCAGGAGGTATGCTTTTCGAGCAGTCCCGTATGCTCCCGAGCCTGCATGAACCAGCCGAAAACGTCCCTGTTCCGGGAAAGGAGACAGTGGAGGATCTTGGATGGACGAATCCGACGAAATGGGATCCGACGGCCATTTTCACGTGTGAACGGTCCTGATCTCGCCAAAGTATTTCATGTAGGCGTGTAGAGAATGATAGATCAATACACTGCGCATGTCATTCAAGATATGTACATCAAATTTAATGCGGGTTTCCCACATCATACGCACAAGATCGATGTGCCAAGAGTCCCAAGGGACACTGCTGTAAGGACTGCGCATTCTTGTTTGCTGTTCTGACGGTGCTGCGATCCATTTTCTGTTCTGCCAGTCGGCTCCCTGGAGTGATCAAGAGAGCACTTTACTACAGGTGTGTTTATCAGCCCGTCTGGTACGTCTTGGCATGTTTTTTCCAGTCCTCGTAACACGAATTGGGGTTGTTTTTCGGTGCATGTGATAACGGCAAATAAAATGCAATTCCTCACATTTTTTTATGATTTTGTAGCCGACATTGGGTACGATGCACAAGTGTAATGCCAGTGGTGAGACCCGTGATGTTCAAGAAATATCCTTAGTTAAAAAGTGTCTCATTGCCCAGTCCCCAACCATTAGCAGCCTGAGAGGACTTCATTGCTTCTGAAGAGTACGGGAATGTTTTCATCGGTGCTTGCCGCTTGATCTTGTATGGGTTTTCAGCACTTGCTTCGTGGCTCAGGATGGCGGAATTTCCATCCATGTGACGCGGTTTGGGACTGTGCTCCAAACCCAACTGAGGCAACCTGAGGCAGTTCGCCAGTTCATGTGACATGATTAGGAATGGCTTACTGTACTTCCGATGCGGGTTTTGAAGTTTTCCAGGCCGCTCACCGTATTGCCGGACGGCGTTTCGGTCTACGTCACGACTCTAGTGACAGGGTGTGGCGCCGCGGCTTGCCAGGCGTCCGTTCGGTCGTTACGGGTTCGGTGGTGTGGTGACTGCTGCTCGTTCGGTACGGCCTCCAGCCGGCGTCGCAGAGTGGACTGGCCCGGGGGAGCGGCAGGGGAACGCCTCCTTTTAAAAAAGAACACTGACTTCGAAACGCATGTTGAAGGACATACGGCTTTGTCGTGTAAATTCAGGTAAAACGGACCTTTAGTTTTCATAGGTTTTTAAATCAGTAGGAACTAGCAGCACAGTTTCGGTTGGATTTCGTTTCATCATTGTCATCACTGATAGAAAAGTTAGAGGAAACGCTTTCGGCCCTCGAAGTGAGAAGGCTTCGAGCCCCACGACTTTGTCGCGTAAGTTCAGGTAAAACGGACCTTTAGTTCTCATAGGTTTCTAAATCAGTAGGAACTAGCAACACAGTTTCCGTTAGATTCCGTCTCATCACTGTCGTCATTGGTAGAAAAGTTAGAGGAAACAGTTTCGACCCTGGAAATGAGTCATAATCCCGCGCGTAGGCGAAGGCTGAGGAACAAATCAATGACGAAAACATACTACCCAGTCCAAAAAGATGTCACCACCAAGCACACGGGAAAATTCTGGAACGGCCCACTAGAGGACGATCCTTTTCTCGATTTGGTAGCGGCCGAAGCCGCGGGAAATCTCGCATTTCGCACAAAAGGACGTTTTGATACACTGCTCACCGGATATGGCGGGAGTCTCGGACGGGATGCTTCCAGTGCCACTGCATAGCCCTTTCCAGTCAAGTAACAGACGCAGAGAGTATCGAACATTATATTTCCATAAGAAATGTCTGGCTGCGCCGTATTCTAACACATTCTCATTAGCAGTACTCGACAGTATTTTCTTGTGTCATAGGCTTGCACTCGGCTGATCTCGAGGTAGCAAGTGCCATTTGTAAACGCAATCATCAAGACACCGCAAAACATGAAAGAAAGTACAACAACCCCCGTTATTACATTTGCGGAAGCGAAAACCAAATGTTCTATGGATGCTTTCAAGTTGCGTCCATGTTTAAAGCAAAGCAGGGCCGGCGTGGATGTCCATACAAACCATCCCACACCACTACCATCATTAAAACGCAATTTCCGTAGTCTGAAAGAAATTGTTTAAGGAAAGATGTCACACGGTCCCGTGCTGTTCAGGCCATCAGCCTACTTCGTCTAGCAGACCACTCGCGGACACTGGTGCCATTCATCACAGGCTTCGAACTACTTCTTTTGACACCCTGTCAACCCATACGATGCCTAGCATTCCCTACGCAACTGTATATCTTATGAGATTAATTGCGCTAATATCTGCGTCAGTTTATTTCCGTTCGCCGTTATTCGTGGCATACACGCTCAGGACATTCAGACAAGTCTAGGTCCACCAATTCCCCAAAAAGACTCATAGCCCTGCTCTGTACACGCCTGCTTATCTGCAAACTGTCAGGATATAGAATCCCCGTGACAAATGAAGCCGAAAACACTGCTTAATATAGCAGTACGCATTCTGGCAAACTAATAGCCACCGGCAGCTGACCATTCGAACAGACTTTGAGGCTGGTGAAGAAAGCTGAATGACACTCGCTACATATTCATGCAGAAAACACATCGAAGACTTCGGGAAAAAAGCTTACTTTGACTTTCATTGAAAAGACTGAATAAGCAGAAGTCAATGCGATGGACTTCAGCAGTGGGGTAAAATGATGGCGTCAACTTAATTTGCCATTTGCAGAAACGCCTTACGCGAGGTTTACGATTTACTCATACCTGAGAGCCTTTCTATACCATTAGAACTATTTTGGAACCAATGGAACCACTGCTCACTTGAGTAAAACTTCATCGTACTACACCTTAAGACTGGAAAACAGCCAGTCCCTGTTTCCACAATGCCGCGTGTTTGACATGATTTAGCATCAGGTCAAAGCCTGCAACTGAAAGGTTAAAAGTTATCTAATTCCTACACTGAGTAGGACGTATACCTTCTGACAGCAAGTGGAATACACTGTTAGGAGGCGATATGACATCGTGCTATTTAATTCGTTAAAACTTATTTCATCGATATTCCATGTATTAATTAATGCGAACGGACCTGATGACATGGGACTTATAGGACAGGGAAAAACAAGTCCTGTTACTAGGGAAAAAACAGTCCCAAAAATGCAGACGGGCGATTTACGCTGTTACGTAACTATAACTCGAACTTCCGTCATCCAAGCAATAAAACTCCTTTTTGACCAAGCAAAAGCTTCCGGATTCGTTGAAAGACAAATCTAAGGTGCCAAAGTCTTTCTGTTTCAAATCAGGCAAAAAGTTAAGGGGAGAGATAAAATGTATTCCCCTGTTCTTTCTTTGGGTTGAGGCAAGATAGATTCCTCTCGTGACGTTGGAAATAACCGCGTAATATCGACCACTCTTTAAGCTGTGGTTTTGCCGGCATTGCCTAATCCAAAAGATGCTTCTTTCTTTGTTCCGACCATTTTACTTGACCAGAATGCGCACGTAATGTTATTTGCATTGAATGACAACTCACAACGGGTTTCAAAAAAAGATCACGTGATGTAGAGGCGTTTGAAATACTCATCCAAGTTTTGTAGGCAACTTAAAGCTGATCGTGAATTGTCTAACGCTTGAAAATTTGATTCCGCCCTAGACAATGTCAGTATTTGAAAACAAAACGGTGTCGCTCACTGCCGTATTTCGAAATGAATATTCCATTGCCAGCTCAGTGACCAATCCAGGACAACACAGCGTCTAAAATCTTCCACGGTAAATCCTATTGGCGACGCACTAATAATATTGCTGTGTAGCGCACTGCACTAGGGGTCACTGTGGCAATTTTTTTTAACCCATATGGTATCAATAAAAGGGTGTAATCATTTGATCATTACGCAACGATCGAAATGAATGTTCTGAAAACATGTAAATGTAAATGACGCCTGTTGTATTGCTATGAATAAAGAGCCAGATAAGGCTGGACAATTGAGCTAGTTTTTTTAATGTAATGGATTCTATCAAGCATTGCCTAACATGAAGGTAATTTCTATGAAAATCGGCACTATCAAATAACTATCTACAATAATCAGCATGTTGTACCAACAACGCTACCATAACAGCAAATAGTCCTTTTCCGGGACCATTATCTAAATCACGTAACACTATGATGTGTTTTCTATCTTCAGAAGTCGGAAAACGCATTGATTTTACGAGATGACGACCGTTGCATTAGCTTCATTGGAACATCTGAAAATCGAACACCTATTTCTGAGGGAAGACTTGACCTTGTCAGCACACGTGGTCGAAACCAGCGCTGTAGACTCGAAGTGACGAGGATATGACATCATCCTGAAAACAAAGCCCGCGTTAGATGCAGACCTGTAAACCATGAGTTTGAGGAAATCTTACCGTCGTTATGTTAGCCAGACAAAACATTTAAACGCAAGTGCTTTTACGAAAATTTTACACGTGTATCCAACGCGTTAATGCAGTGTGTATTGCTCTGGCAGTTGCTGAAAATGCTCTGACCATTGAACACGCGCACAATGAAAACATCCACATGAACATAGACTTCTGTAGTACTGGTCAATGCGCAGTAAAAGGCTTTATTGCAAAGCGTACCCCGGATCGGCGAATCCGGTTTTGAAATTTAATCGCCATTCATTCAACAACCAAACGACGTATCAATGCCATTTTTTGCGTGTGGTGAGTTCATAGTGCAGAAGCAATATCCGGAAAAACTGGTTTTGATCCGACCAACAGTTTCGTCGTGACACTGAAGCATTTACGTTCGAATATTGTACTCCTCCCAGCCATGTGATCGACAGATCTGGAGTCGTCGTATAGTTCTGGCGTGTAAATTTGCACGACACTTCTCCTACAGCACAGACATCTAACACTGCCGAGCGAATTAGCAATGGCTGTTAGGTAAATGTTGGGCGATTCGGATTTTTAAATTTCGACCGTGAGTAATAAGCGTCGTGTAGTGATTTTTTCCGGCAGGATAGGTAAAGCTTGTCATCAATCGCTTTAACGCAGCGACATTAAATTATTCCAACAGAGCAATCATTTCTGGGTCTCGTGTGTCGGCAATGACGGGCCAAGGTCTGAAGACACGGAGTGAGGCTGGCAGAGATGTCCCCTATGAACGAAAACGAGCTCGACTGCGGCTTCCCCATCAACAAGTGCAACGAAGAGGAAGGCAGAACTGTTTCGCCTCAAAGCCGAACAGGCACAGAGAGCCGCAACCGCGCGGGCCGCGCGGGCACGCACTCAGGCATCGGAGATCGATGTTATGGAGGTTAAGGCGGAGACACAGAGCGCCTTGGATCGGGATGAACTCGAAAATTGGAACTGTCTGCCTGCTGGACGAGGAGAGAAATTCCCAGCCAGCATGGACGTGTAGATGCTGATGTAGCTCAGTCGCATCATGTACCTTTGCGCCGCTACTCTGTACAGCCCCTGCTGCCGTCTGCGCAAGAGCGTCGTGGCCGCATCGAGGGATGAGATGAGAGCGTTCAGCGAGGAAGCCCCACTGACGGTCATACTCGTGCCCAATGCCGTGTCCCGCGGCACAATGCAGTGTTGCCCAAGCTACGACTTGTAGAATATGATAGCTCCCCTAGTGGACCAGGAGTCAGCAGCGGCTCCCCTAGTGAACCGGCAGTCGGCAGTCGCTCCTGAGGCGGACCAGGAGTCAGCAGCGGCTCCCCTGGTGAACCGGCAGTCGGCAGCCGCTCCTGAGGCGGACCAGGAGTCAGCAGCGGCTCCCCTAGTGAACCGGCAGTCGGCAGCCGCTCCTGAGGCGGACCAGGAGTCAGCAGCGGCTCCCCTAGTGAACCGGCAGTCGGCAGCCGCTCCTGAGGCGGACCAGGAGTCAGCAGCGGCTCCCCTAGTGAACCGGGAGTCGGTAGCAGCTCCTGAGGCGGACCAGGAGTCAGCAGCGGCTCCCCTAATGAACCGGCAGTCGGCAGCCGCTCCTGAGGCGGACCAGGAGTCAGCAGCGGCTCCCCTAGTGAACCGGCAGTCGGCAGCCGCTCCTGAGGCGGACCAGGAGTCAGCAGCGGCTCCCCTAGTGAACCGGGAGTCAGTAGCACCTCCTGAGGCGGACCAGGAGTCAGCAGCGGCTCCCCTAGTGAACCGGCAGTCGGCAGCCGCTCCTGAGGCGGACCAGGAGTCAGCAGCGGCTCCCCTAGTGAACCGGCAGTCGGCAGCCGCTCCTGAGGCGGACCAGGAGTCAGCAGCGACTCCCCTAGTGAACCGGGAGTCAGTAGCACCTCCTGAGGCGGACCAGGAGTTGGCAGCGACTCTCCAAGTAGACCGGGAGTCGGTAGCAGCTCCTGAGGCGGACCAGGAGTCAGCAGCGACTCTCCAAGTAGACCGGGAGTCGGTAGCAGCTCCTGAGGCGGACCAGGAGTTGGCAGCCCCCCCCCCCCCCTACTGGGCCGGGAGTCAGTAGCAGCTCCCGATGCGGTGCGGAAATCGGCAGGTCCCCAGAGGCGATTACTCCCAGTTCCATTCTGTCTGGACACCAAGCCTACACACTGTTATCCAGGCCGAGCTACATAGGAAGCAAAAGGGCTTGGAGACGAACACAAGCGGTGGCCGACCAGTTTTGGAGAAGGTGGCTGAAGGAGTATTCGCCCACGTTAACCTGTCGTCAGAAATGGACAGCACGCTATCAAGCACTGCAAACCAGCGACTTGCTACTCGCTGCTGATGACCGCGTGCCTGCGCGGATATTGGTCCTTGGACCCGGCAACGCCGGTCCTGTCAGGCGCAGATGGACGCGTGCGCCCGGCACGTGTGCGCTCACGCGGAGGATTCACCCGCCGACCCGGAAACACACTGCGTTTGTTGGAAGAGGCCACGGGGTGCAGTCCATTTGTATCGTGGTCTGTATGCGCAGTGCGCACGTGCTGCATGTCGTGTGTAGCTCTCACCCCGTGGGGGAGGATGTGATCAACGGAACTGGAGTTGGCCTCTAGTTGTTGGGGTGTGAATTTGCGCGGGACTGTTCCATCCTGCCCAAGCACAGGCCGAGTGGACTATCAATGACTCTTGGGTAAGCGTTGAGCGATCTGAATTTTGAAGTTTGGACCGTTAGTAATAGATATTATGCAATGATTTTCGAGTTTAAACATGCTAAGGCTTCCGGCAAGAATTAGCACGCCTTAGCATCACCTCTCGCAACAAGGAAAAGTGGATGGCAAAACCTCATATTTGCCCCCCCCCCCCAAAATAGCGGCTGCGTTCGTGCCTGTTCGACGCTGCGACGCCAGCCGACGATCGGACGCTGCAGGACTGGCAGCCGGAAACCGGGAACTGCTGTGCAACCGCCATTCTAAAAATAACCGTTCGTGCGATCTCCAGGTAAAGAGATGTCTATCATATAAACTACGATGAATGTCAAGGCTTACGCCATTTTTTTGATAAACTGCCCAAGGCGTCCGTTACGTCGCAGCCACTGTAACCATTACCCCGGCTACAGATCCTGACGTGAATGAGGTGGACACGAAACTGCTGGTCCTTTAGCTTTGACCAGCAAGAGATGATTTCGCATCCTGCTAAACCACAATTAACTTTCGGAAATCTCCGTCTTTGAAACACGCCAGAAGCATTCCGCCACTGCGCTAGTCGCATGCTTTCGGCCTTAGTCTTGTGTTTCGCCGCCGCAGTTACCAGCCAGCAAGACTCAAAAGCTTTAGAAGCATTCACCTGCGAAGGTGAAGAGCTTCTCAGAACTACTCCGCGGGTCTTGCATTTTTTCCTGATACTCCGTCCAAATTCATTTATGGCAAATGTCGCGGATCTCTGCTACGAAGGGGGGTCTATTGATCCTTGGACTTTCCATTTCCCTTGACTGCATTTCTAGATTTAGTTTATGATTGCAAAGCTGTCACATCTAATCTATTGCTTAGGACTGCCAAAAACTGCCAATTCATCACAGTTAACGTATCTTGTAAAATGAAAATAATTGATAGTCGTATACCACAAATCACGAGAGAGTTTGACAGTATCTGCAACATGTTTGAAATATATATATATATATATATATATATATATATATATATATATATATATATATATAGAAAAATGCGGCACATTTGACAGAATGAGATGGATTTCTCTTTACAGCAATACGGAGTTGGCATGCGACAATGCGACGTCAGCATTTTCGTGGCGTGACGTACTTTGAGGCAGGCGTCGACGAACTGTTCGACAGTGATGACGCCGGTTCGGTGGCAGTCCAGTTTGCCGAAGATTTTTTCCGAGTGTTCGCGGATCCGCTTCTCCTCCAGCTGCAGGACAAAGGCGGCCCGGTCAGCGACCCGGGGCTCGCCGGGCAGGCGACGGCGGCGTCGCCCTGCAGGGCGGCGCCGCCCGAGGAACAGATCTGGGCTGGTGACGTCACTGACAGGAGTTCATCGTGGCACTGTCCCGTGTTGTCTTCACTTCGGGCAGAGGCAGGCGTGGCGGCCAAACGACAAAACTGGTGGTAGCGGCCTGTGGCCAAATAGCCATAGGCGGCAAAATATCCACCAACGAAAATTAACTAGCAAAGATTTCTGTTGGCGAATGGTGGAGCTGCTGTGAGATATTCCCAGGCTCGGATCTGTCGCTCTATCCCAGTTAGCAATCAATGCTGAAAAATCAACATCGTTGTTTTAAAAGTGTGTTGTGGAAACCCTGTATAGACGAATAGGACAACTTATTCGGACATCTAGAACATCCGATGAGAACTTCCATATAAGTCCCATTGGTTCCATCCACCTTACACACGTCTTCCGATCACGGTGGTCGACGATTTTGTTTATTGACCCAGAGAAACTTAACCCTATTCCCGGAGGGCTAGACGGTATGGCCGATTCCCGGCAGGGGGGAGCGGATTCAGTCCCCCTCCTGAGATCTCGAGAACTACACATCCGATTTCATCGCAACAAATGGCAATCGATTTGCCATGATGTGAACTACATTTAAAAAAACGAAACTTTCAAAATTTTGAAAGGGGTGAATATAGGGGGCAAAAATATCGAAATGGGGGTACTTTTGGACTCCTTATAACTCCGTTGTTTATCGACCGATTTCAGTGGAATTGACATGAATCGAGAGATTACGAATAGGACTTTTACCATTGATACACACATTTGAAATGTTGAAGAAATTCATGGGCATTCACAGGGTTTTAAAAAAATAGGACGACTGGTTTCCCAAAAACTGAATGAAGAAAAAAGGTAAAAACACTTTTTTGGCTTCTGCTAGTCATGTCATGCTAAACAAGTACAAATCGTATTACAATGTTTGCATAATGTTAACATAGGCGGTGCCAGGGACATGAAAAAGGGGGGAACAATCATGGTCATATGTTCTTCAGGTCAACATGTGACCTTTGACCTTAAATGACCCTCCAGTGACCTTGGAGTCATTTTGAATGATCTTGTGTGCATTTAATATTGTCTGTAAACGTTTTCAATCATTTGAATTCACTTTATTTTAAAAATTCCATTTTAACGCTATTGTGATATGGGGCACGCGCACTGACATTTTAGGTCATAGCTCCGTGACCCGATCTGATATCAAGCTGAAACTTGGTACACAAGGAGAGGGCACCATTCTACGTCATAATTATTCCGGGTTTGGCATTTCAAAAAATACCGCCGAAATTATTACTATAAAATCAAATTTTGACTTTTGACCTTGTAAAGTGACTTCAGATGAACAAAACTGTATTTGCATGTTGCCCAACTATTAGCTATACATCCATATAAAAGTTAAGCTCTATCTTAGAAACGCTATTTTTGGCCGTCATTTTCCTTTTATCTTCAACAGGGCCAAAATTGGCCTGAGGTGACTCCTCAAAACGTCGCCTGGCTGAAAAACGTCGCCTGGCTCCGCCCTTGAGCAAAACGGAATTTCAAAATTTTGTCACAGTACGTAGCAAGACGTACTGTGTAAGCTGGGAAAAGCCACAAAGTTCCGTGAAGCTGTGTTAAAAACCCTGGGATTGGCAAGCAAAAAACCCGAGGGTGGCGGATTTAGCCCCCTGCCGGGAATAGGGTTAAGTCGCAATTCCTTGATACATAAATGCCGGATAAGAATCCCCAAAAGTTCCAAAAATTTGACTAGAATAACGAAAACGTCAACAATCAATTAAAGAAAACAAAATAGTGGAAGAGCTCTGTCGCAGCCATCATTACTTATAGCGGTCATACGGCTAACGTAAAGACAAACAAAGGTCGGCTTGAAATAAATATTTCATCGCTTTCTCCCAAAGGACGTGTTTGTTTCATTAGCAGAGTGCCTGCCCTGCCGTCAATCACGTTTCTTTTTGTCGTAGACTTGCTACCCGTTGTCTTCCATTGGTTTTCACGAAATCGATGCTCATAGATTTTCCCCCGCAGTTAGTCGCTTGGGCAATGGCTAACCAGTGGAGTATTTCGTCTTTTAACTTATCCTGTCTTAAGAGTATACCTGAAACTGCAGAAAAAGTTGTCCGTGCGCACGCGTAATTTTTTCGCATGCAATTTTGATAGCTGATTTTTTTGTAGCTGATTTTGTATGCGAAGCCCGCGTGAACAGTAAGATATCTCCGACATGATGATTGAGCGTGACCACCAAGAGCAGCCACTGACCGGTGAGGCGTCGCGGCCGACGATGTCGTAGATGGAGGCGATGATCTCGTGCAAGTCCCGCTTAGTGATGCAGCCGTCTCCGTTGACGTCGTACAGCTTGAAGATCCAGTTGAGCCTGTCGTAGATGGTGCCGCGCAGCAGGGTGGACAGGCTGACCAGCAGGTCCTGCGACACAGTGGGGCTCCGCTGAGCTGTTTTGCCACGTCCTCTTCAGCCGTTTGAGGTCTCGTTTCTCTTTTATCTGGATGTGGGATTAAAAAACTGACTAGCAGAAAGGAACGGTGCGCAGTGGCTGTACGCGTGAATTTTATTCAGCTCGAGCTTGTTTGGATCGAATACTCCGGGACACTAAACTGAGGGAATATATCTTATTGCAGCATTCATTATTTCGCGGTACCTAGGCAAAGTACCCAGTCTGCCTGAACACAGCGGCCCCGGCGGGGCTGTACGTGGCAAAGGCTGCGACGCTGAATTACAATAGCAGTCGCGTTTGCCGTTCACCAGCGAGCGGCCCGGCAGCTGTTAATCCACACAGTCTCCCGAACTGTGAGCCGCGCTCTGCGGGAGACACTCGCAAAGCACTTCTCGGAGATACGGGCCGTTTCGAGCTTGTTCGCCTGTGTAACCATCTTAGCCCAAAGCCCTGGGCTTAGGCTACGCTTAAGACCCGTCTTGTCTTTAGCCTGACCTTTTGTAATGAACACCGTACAACGCATTGTTCTTTTCACTGCGTTTCTTCTACAAAGAGCGTGACGTTTCCATTCAGTCGTATGCTGTATGGCTGTTACTGTTGGGACGGTGACGACGCATTAATCACCAATACAAAATGAGACTCTGTAAACTACGTGAATACGTCACCTGCAGGGAAAGATACAATACACTCACCTTGAAACCGATCTCCCCGTTGCTGTTGACATCAAAAGCTTTGAACACGTAGTGGGCGTATGAACTGGAATCTGAAAAAGGCAAGTTAGGAATAAAGAGTTGAGGACCTTAAGACGCTAACAAGGCAACATAAATTTAGAATGCCTCGGTCGTTTCAAATGGCAGAGGTGTTTTTTTTTCACGAGTAGCAAGCTCTACGTCCTTACTATCTAGTAGTCTAGTGGCGAATCACTGGCTTGGAGACACCGAAAATTTATCTCAGGTGAATGGTATGTTTTACACCAAGTAAGATACATACGCCAATAATTTATAAGATACGTCACACCGTAAACTTTCCAGCTCTTTGTTTTGTACGTTGACGATGTTACAGATCCCTTTTGTCGAAACGCTGAGTTAATATGAATGCACGGAGTTTTCTCCTTTAGTGGATCTATCCCAGCATCTGAACGGACGTGCTGTTAGCCTGGGTGTTTGCCATAGAAATCGATTATCTAACTACACACGGCTTAAGAACCCGCAGGAAATACTAATCATCTGAGTTATAAGTCTGTCATCTACGGCATGTACTATAAGAATGGTTTTGTTAGTCAGATAATACACGTAAATATGTATGGGTGGCACACAAACTTAAAATCTATAATCGGCATGACTTTGGTTAATGTTCGGCGTTTCGAAAATACTATCTATACAGCGAACCATTAAAAGAAAAACATATGCAGCAAATGGCGAAAGCATCCGTTAGGGATAGACACAACTTTGTTTCCTTTCTGCATCCTCTCCTTTCCTATTTTCTCTCAAGCAGAGAGGGAAAGAGAGAAATTGGGATAGAGGAAGAGGAGAGGGGAAGAGAGAAAGGCGTTTCCTTCCGTATTTTATGTTACTTTCGGGCATAATCCTTCTCTCCGTCTCTGCCGTGCTTTTTACACCCAGTCCCTCAGTGTCTCTCTCATCCTTTGTCTTCCTCATAAAGACATTCTCGTTTTATTAAGTTTCATGAGAAGGTGAGAGGAAGGCTATACTCACTGCCATAGGGAAAGAACTTGGAGTAAATTTCTTTAAAGGTGTCCTCTTGCACGACACCGTCTGGACAGTCCTGTGAAAAACAGCATTAGTCACGTTGCCAATGGCAACGAAGTACGATAATTGTCCGGCCCGGTGCACTTGGTGTAAATTATGCATCTGTCAAAAGTGTCATTGACTGTTAATGGTAGTTGTTTTCCGTACGCAGAGTGCGACCTTTTAACAAGTGTGCTTTATTCACCTATGACAGAACCAAAACAGGTGATGAAAAACTGTGCTGATCTAACCCCTGTATCCTTGGAAACCCCATTAAACGCTGAAAATATTTTTATTTTGTAAGTTCTTGCGGGCGTGATGTAAATAATGAATAGACTGCCAATGGCGACGAAGTACGATAATTGTCTGGTCCAGTGCATCTGGTGTAAATTATGCGTCTGTCAAAAGTGTCATTGACGGTTAATGGTATCCATGCAGCAGTGATTAATCAGCGAAATTGTTCGGAGGCATCCTTTCGTGGGGCTTTCCTGGATGCAGATGTAGACTGCTATGATTCCGCATTCTACGGCCTGCCTGGAACAATGAGGTTCGATTGGGGTCATTGTCAGATTTGTTGACCGTCGCCTGACAAAAGGATTTTCTTTTTAAGCCCCACACCGCGGAACATGCCACACCCGTCCCATTTCCCTCCCAGTTAAGACAGGACAACGAAATAAAATACGAGCGCGTTACAAGTTAATTCATTACTCAAATGATACATCATTTGGTGTCTTCGGGCCACCGTGCAGGAGAATATCCCACCATTTGCTGTCTCCACTTTCGTCGTAGTAGCTCTATAGTATTTTGACCGGCAAACCATGTTTTTGTACCGACTAGGATTAACCCGTCCCCGACTGGGGGGCAGTTGACCGCCCCCACTGAGGTTTTTCTGGGATTGCGAGAGAACCAAGAAACACAGAGTCACGAAACTTTGTGCACCTTTTGCTTCATCAATTTTACATCTTGCGTCAAAATTTTGACCTCAGGCCAGGTCAGGTGCCTGACCTAGGTCAGGTCAAACAGACCTATAGCCAAAAAAGTCTAGCGCCCTCTAACTTTTTCGCAAAACAAGATATCTCAATAATACTTTCAGGGATTAGTGATCGTGATAGATGCAACAGATCTGCTATCTCAGATTTTTCGGAATTTTCTGCGTCATTGACCTAAGGTCAAGTCCATGTTTAAGACATGTCGTCGTTTTTTTCGGAAATTGACGGAATATTTCATAACATTTTTAGTGTGGAGTCAAGCAAACATCTAGTTACCGTCATTGGGCAAAGTATCAATGACTTCCAGCCATTCACCTGAGGTCAGGTCACGAATAACTGTAGTGGGCCAAAATGTACTACCGTCAAAATCATCGATGAATTACTCAGAACGGGTAGAAAATGGCAGAACTAGCTTGCACAGACGTAAGTAATACCAGGAACCTCAAAAGGTTTAAAAAAATAGCATATTTCGGAAATAAACAGGCTCTCGCGAATAAAGCTCCGCCAGTTGCGTAGATTGGTAACTAATGAATTTTTCCAAAATTTAAGCATGAAAAACCATCACAAGAACCACTAAGATAAATTAGATTTACATAGACAGTCTTTTTCGCGAAAATAAAGCAACGCTAAAATTAGTTCCCGTCAATTTGTTGCTGCATACGGCAGCGGCACATATCGCACACCGACAGCCGGCGCGAGAATTGCCGTGTCTTTAACTCAACGTTTCGGCGTATATATTGAACCAATCTGGGGAAATTAGACGTGTATCGGCATCCGCGGACCTTTACTTGTGCGCTGGTGCCTTCACCTATGCGTTATTAGTCACAGCACTTGAGATTCAGGCCATTTCTCGGTCTCATGCAGTCGGCTATGAGAAAGCATATATAGGGCGTACATTGCTTACATATTATCTAAAACTAAAAGTGAGACCTGTTTCGAGCTCTACTCGTCACAAGCTTTCCAACGGTATGCTTATTTTTATCGTGCGACCAACAGGTCGTGAGTTAGAGGGGGCGGCCAACTGCCCCCACCCCCCAGTCGCGCATGTTCGAAACCGACCGACGGTCGTGTGCGGGTTAAAAGTTGGTCGATCGTTACAGTTAGTAATTGTTTTTCTCTTGAAGTCAAAGCCGAATCAGTAGAAGATGAGATACCATTGAGGGTTTTGTTGCGCTGCTTGTGCCGAAAATAATGTTTAACTACTACAGATCTAGAGTTGTGATCATCCGTTGTCCGGACAGTTCTGTGTCGCAGAATTGTCTCCAACATCGTCAGACTCCTGGGGAGTAAAACGAAATGCTACTAGACCTAGAAATACGGCTTGCGGGCCCTCGATAATGGGGTGATAGCCCGGCTACCTGATATGACCAGGCAACAGTTCTTTTTAAGGGGTATGCAACAAAGTTCGAAAAGCCAGCGTTTGGCAATTCCGGGCTTTTGGCGCAGTCCATTCTCCGACATTCTTAAAAAATCCTCAGGGAAATGGGGGATAGGGGTGCTGGTAGCTATCTCCGATGTTCAACGATTTAAAACGAGTTAGCACGGTTACGTAAGCAAAATTGGTTTGTAAGGACAGACAGTAGCACCAATAGTTGCGAAGACTACAGTCTCTAAAATTGGTAGATTAAAGCCCGCTTTGGGTCGAGGCGATGCCATTCTGTTACAGTGTGCATTATCCTAAAACACTTTGCCAAGGTGAGTACGGTACATGCTACCTACGGACCGAATCAAAAGTGCACTGAATCTTTCCATTAGGCAATACGAAAAGAAACTTGGACCTGGCAAGCAAATTCTCCAAGCAAGTACAAAAGTGGATGGATTTTTGCGGCAATCGCCTTCGCCGGTTGTCTGTAACGCTGAGCGCCCGTCGTCAGGCCGACACACAGCCGCCACCAGGCGCAGCCGACGGCTGACCACCCGTCACAGCCCCACTGACGTGACGGGTGCTCCGCCGTCACGATGCTCAACCGTCAGCGATGTGACGCACACCCGGCTGCCGTCAAATGCAAGCGACACGGGCAATTACATGCGTATCAGTCAAATCTTAGGACACGAGACGCTGGTGCGACAGTGAGCAGTCAGCGTGACAGCTGTAAGCCGGCGAGCTGGCATGGATGGCGGATGTGCGGCGGCATGGAGGGGCGTGGGACAGTTGTGTGCCTGTTCAGTGGTCCCTGTGCCATTCGCATGACCTAACACAATAACGGATTCCACACCGCTATCCAGACGAAAACAAAGGACTCCGTCTCTTCAAACTGTCGAAGGCAGAGGCAGGGGACCATCAAAGAGCTGGGGCGTTGCGTCTTCACCGAACATTAGAATTTAACGTTAGTCCTGTCATATCCTGACATATTCTATTCATGATATACCTACATATCATAAGAAATCCGAACATATGGCGCTGAGTACAAAGATATGACAAAACAGCAAGCCCGCCCTTCCATCTCGTTCTGAACAGACATTCCGCCTCAATGCAGGTCGAAGGTAAAACAAGTTGAAATGTTCTGGCACTCATCTGGATTTTTTAGATGTGTTTCAACTGTGCCGTGTTCGTCGTCCTCCTGGTTCAAGGTAGCACTCAAACTATTTGAAAATAAACACGAGTTATATCATGAAAATGTTTCAAATGTTGTTGGCTGTGAAATATTACATGTTGTTCTACATGCAATATATGGATCTTTGTCCTTATGGAAGCGGGACCGTTAGTGGAAAAAAACGTCACAAGTAACCCATTACTGACGGAGTGTGTGCTTTTAGATACGACGTTCGGCAAAAGTTGGGCATACTTCAACTTTTTAGACTGATCTAAAAGTTTAACATCATTCGTCCGTCGGGAGGTTTGTAAAACTGATATCGCACCGGATTTTACGTTCGAAGGGCATCGTATCCCCGGTATTGAATGGCGGAGTGCGTCTTTTACGTCAGACGTCGGTGTGACACCTGCCTTGGTGAGTGGCACGGCATATCTAACAGCTCCCCGGTTGTAAACAGGTCAGTACAGTCGAGGGATAAGCACAGACCACCGCAGAAAATAAATACGCAAGCACACATAAATATGTACCGAAGTGGTACAAGTACAGACGACAGCAATTCGGCGTTGAGCAAGTAGCTACAAATGGCAGTCTGAGGAGCAGTAAGCAGCCGCGGGTGCGTTCGGCGGCTCAGCCAGCGCGAGCAGGGCGCCGCGGCCGTCCGACCTGTTTGAAGCCGCGGTACATGAGCCGAATCTCGCGCTTGGTGAACTTGGTGTCTCGACAGAGCTGCTCCAGTCGGACGGGCGCCGGCCTTGGCTGGTGCCGGCTCGGGCTGTCTGCGGCAGACGGGCAGAGAAGCCGGCGGTTAGCGGCAGGACTGAACCGTTGCCAGTCCGGGCCTTCTGCGGCAGACAGGGGACAGAATCAGCGTTTGGTGCCGGCTCGGGCTGTCTGCGGCAGACGGGCAGAGGAGCCTCGGGTTAGCGGCAGGACTGGACTGCTGCCGGTTCGGCTTTCTGCGACAGACGGGGGACGGAATCAGCGTCTGGTGCTGACCCGGGCTGTCTGCGGCGGACGGGTAGAGGATGCGGCGGCTAGCGGCAGAACTGGACCGTTGCCGGTCCGGGCCTTCTGCGGCAGACGGGGGACAGAATCAGCGTCTGGTGCCGGCTCGGGCTGTCTGCGGCAGACAGGCAAAGAAGCCTGCGGTTAGCGGCAGAACTGGACCGCTGCCGGTCAACTCGCCTTCTGCGGCAGACGGGAGACAGAGTCAGAGAGCTAGAGGCGGGAGCAGAACGTTGCCTGTCCGGTGTTCAGGCTCCCGGAGGCAGACGGTCGGAGGAACGGCGTGATGGGGACAAGAACAGGCTGCTCCCGACGGCAGACAGTGAGACGAACAGAGTATGGAACAAGCCGGATTCCTGCCGGTCCAACTGCCTGCAGCTCCCGGTCTGAAAAGCAGAGAACCAGAAACAAAGTCGTCCCCTGTTAATGACGGTCTGAGGAGTAGATAATTAGTGAATGGATTGGACACCACAACTGAAACGTCATTCCGAACTAAACAGAGCTTGTGCAGACCTAGACCTCCCACCCAGTATGGAGCGAATCACTCACTGATTTTGTTCGATAAAACACGGCAGACTGTGCTAAAAAACTTATTTTCCAACATTCACGTAGCAAGCAGCCGGCCCTTGGCCTGGCTGGCCATGCTTATTTTGGATCAAGTTTGCCACCACGTCTCTGAACCGAGCAGTAAGTGCGACGCACCAGTCATCAAAGCAGCACAGTCACACAGAACAAACGAGAGGCAAAGTCCATGCATGTGGACAGGTCGGTTGTTTTCATTGTCATGAAAGCCACACCGAATCGCCGTGATTTGGCAAAGGCGCACGTAATCACCGCAGTCGGACACCGTAAAAACGCGCCGGGCGTCGTCGGCTGTTTCTGGGGGGGGGGACTAAATCACCTCCCCGGCGTGACACGCTGCCTGACTACAACGCTAACATCCCGTTATAGCGCGTTTCCTGCACCCCGGTCCGGAGCCAGCGCCCGATTCGCGACAAATTGCCGCGGGGCACGCCACCGTGACGTCACGGCGCCGGTAACGCGGCCGGCGGCGACGAACGGCGCAGCTGATGACCTCTTTGTCGACTGCTTGGTTACGCCGAATCGTGACGGAGACGAATAAAGCGGGCTGGGGCCCGTGTGTCGGCCGGCTGTGTGAGGACTGTACGTCGACTGTGTAAGGACTGTACGCCGGCTGTGTAAAGACTGGATGCCGGCTGTGTGAGGACTGTATGCCGGCTGTGTAAGGAATGTATGCCAGCTGTGTAAGGACTGTATGTCGGCTGTGTGCCGGCTGCGTGCCGGCCTATTTTTCTGGCCTACACCCTTGCCAGCTGTACACCGGATGGCTGGGTTACCAAAATACTATGCTACCATAGGGGCATACCATAGCATGAAATGCAACTGGTAAGTCTCGCTCCATATGCATGTTTCAGCTCCAGCCATAACTGGGACGTTTCTTAGCCAAATTGCTGTGGTTTTCGCTCATTTGGATACCGTTTCATTTGGCTGATTGAATACCTAATTTTTTCTGAGTAATTTGGAGTCACAGTGATTTAAGCATCTGCATGTGCCCAGTATATTCCCAAGTATGTACATCAACAAACAGGCATTAATTTACTACATTCAGCGACGAAAGAAGCACAAGCTGAAGAGCAGGCACAATGATGAATGAAATCGCAGACTTCGGAAGTATAGTAACCCACAAGAGTACCACAAAAACCATGACAAGAAGATCCTGTTTACAACTTCATGCTGCTAGATATCAGAATTGGCCACAGCACGTGCAGCCATCCGCAGATTCATAACTCACTCCAATATTGGCAGTTTCAAATGACTGAGTAGGTGGCATTTCGGCTAATTCATGTCATCGCAAGTTTTCGCTGCGTAATTAATGGACAGACTGACGGACAGAAATCGCCACGGGTCACGTCACGACCCGTCCGTTCACGATGCAGTGAAATATTGGCTGTTGTTTTATGGTTGAGTAGACGGCGTCTCATTGCCAACATGGTGCTACAAGTCCAAATACGGGGCTTTGAATGGCGCCTGGTTCCGGCGAAGGGCTCCGTCTGCCATGGTCAAGCTTCATTCACCTGGCCCTGGGCATGACCCAGATGTATTCATGCACTGGCTCGGCCTTAGAGGCTTCAATAACCATTCTGAGCTACCGGTGGGCTAGCGGCCAGGCGGGCTGGATCATTATTCGACACGAAAGCAATGGGGATTATGTTCATTATTTTATTTATAATCAGAGGGAAGTCAGACGGAGCGTTTTATTTCCAAAAGATATAATGTGGTCCGGGACCGCTGGATCCATATTTTTGTTTTGCATCAGTCCTCGGAAACGAATTTCGATTCGGAGAATTGCTCTCCTGAAATACGTCTCTCTTCTACGAAAAAGAAGACGACGTCGATGCCGGGAATGGCCTTGCACAGCTGGTGTGCGGTCTGTGCAGGCACCAGTTCACACGGTTTCGCCAAGCATCAACACTGGAAAGCCGTGACCGCCTCGTCACCAAAAACCTCATTGCTCTGCCTCACCCGGACGAGCCAGCACGAGGCGACTAAAGAGACAACCGGCATCCAGCGCCTTACACAGCCGCCAATGCGCCAATGCCCGGACAACATCACGACAGCGCAACACCCCAGCCGTACCGCGGTCCTGCCGCCCACCGGAGCCCGGCGGCAGCGTGACTGCCGCATGACGTCACCGGCCGGTGTTTTCCCGGCGCCGGGCAGTATTGGACGCCGCGGGATTCTGTCGGCAGATCGGCTCCGGGGCCACTCGTCGGTATGCATGGCCGCCAGGGGTGCGATTGGGCCGGCGCCCGCCCGGCGGGCTTCCCGAGTGCCGGCCGGAGATCGATGCGTATCAATTTGTGTCCGGCGTGCCCGGGGACGGCGGGACACTCCGGCGCGGGGAGTGCCCGGGGAGTGTATCTGTTACTCCGCGCCAGCGAGCACTCGGCAAGGAGTTCCTCGGCTTGATTAGCGTGTTTCGAGGGTGGCAGCTGCCGCAGCCCTCTCCGAGCCAGACCAGCTCGGCGCAGAGGTCCTGCCGAGCAGCCCTTCCGTCGGCGAGAAGGGGAAGGTTTGCGTCACCGTGCTCCGGACCGACCCCTGATTGCCCCGGGGGCAACACGGCGCTGATCAGCGGCGCTGTGAGGCGTGCGCCGCCGTGAGATTACCGGCAGAAACGAGGCTCTGCCCGGCCGCTGATTGGTCAGGCTCCAATGCAGCTCCTAATAACAGGAGCCGACACGGCCAGTGCATCGTCACGTGTTCAGGACGGCGCGGCAAACGACATTTTCGAGTCCTTTCTTTTCATGCACTGACATTGGGCTAACGTTAAATTTTCCCGAGTTGGGGCGATGGCGGGCGGCTGCGGTGGTGCCGGACACGGCTATTGATCAGCAAAGATGAGTCGCAATGATTAAACTGGGAATCCACGATCTTGCCAATCATCAGCAGATTCCTGACACGGTTGCTGATCAGCAGGTCTGTTGTCCTTGGTCGGCTAATCCGCGAGCCCCGCGAGCTGTGGCATTGTGCTGATCAGCAGGACGGTGGGGTCTGACAGGGCCTCTAGCAGACAGAGCGATGATCCAGTCAGCCACCACGGTTGGTTTGGCTTTCCGGGTGGACGTCTGGGAGGCGGGTGCTGGGGAGGACAGAGACAGAGGAGGACAGAGGGATGCACCTATAAAAATAGAAACAAGGCAACCGTGAGAGAAATTCAAGGGGGTGAAATTGCGCGAGAGTACAGGACAGGTGAAGAGGCAAAGGAACAAAGACAAGAGCATGGAGAAAGAGACGGAGCCAGACAGAATTCATGTCCCAGCTAGGCATACAAAGCCTGTTGTCACTGGTGTCAACCATTGTTCATTCCCACATAATGAGGACCGAAAACGCAACGGGAAGGAAGGCCTGACGGACAGTGGGCAGACGTATTTCGTGACCCCGAAGCCGCCGGCAGAGATGTCGATTTCCGTAAATGAATGGGGGGGGGAGAGCAGAGGATTCGACGGTCCAATCTCCCCCTAAATGTATGTTTCTCTGTGGATTAAGCCCACTTTATTTTGATTAACGCGGAAATTTATAGCTTTTTTTTGTTACTATTTAGCGCGGAAAAGTTGTAAGATAGAAATATAGATAGGCACATCACTTAATGCTTTACTGTGTACATTTTGCCCATCTCTTATCTATTGCGGCCGTTCTTTTCGTTATTATTGCCCATTTCCCTTCAACATGGGGGGGGGACAGGGCCCTCTCAAAAGAGCAGAAATCTACACCCCTGCCTGACGGACGGTGACGAGCCATACACAACTAGCTTCGGACCCGACGGAGTGTGCCTGTCTGACTGATCCAATTGACCTCGGATCGACAGACCGTGCATCTTGCTGATCCAATAGACTCCAGACAGACTCCGGAGGATGAGGTGGCTGATTCTGTTTACAGGTTCCGCGTACCTGGCCGGTAATGAGCCCGGCTCAGTCCCGCGTCCGGCCCGGGACCAGGCGGGCCGACGCCCGGCCGGTCCGGCACACACGGGCTTAGCGGCCGTGGGCCGGGCTGATTCAATAGGGGCTGGCTGGCAGGCGGCGGAGAGGCGGATTCATTAGACTCCGGGGCTGGCAGATGGCCGGCCGACGGCCGATTTGGCCCGTCTCCGCGCCGCCGCCGGCCCATCCAATCCGAGCGGCGGCGGCCGCGGCCGGCCGCGGCCTGCAGTCGTCGCCGCCCGGCGCGGCCTGGCAGTTAAAGTTGTTTTTTGGACGGCCGCCTGGGCGGGCGGCCCGGGCAGGTCGCTGTCGCGGCGCGGCGGAGACGCGCTCGGGCGGAATAGATTGCGGCGGCTTAAAAAGAGACGAGCCTGTTGTTTAATGAGTGGGAAGGAGGCCGATATTGCTTCTGGCACCACGCGCGCGACGACGCCCAGTCATTTGTCAGCCTGCTAGGCAAATAAATGAAGCATCTGGAGTGCTCTTAATGGCCGAATGAAAAGCAGCCAGATATGGATAAAGACTACGCAGTTCTCTGTTATATTACGCGAGATAGGCAGGGTATCTAGGATGAGTTAGGACGACAGGATATCTGGGGAGATCTAGGCAGGGTAAAGACCAGGATAAGAGCCAAGAGTTTGTCGGAATGAACCTGGACCCCATGCGAGATATTTGGGTCTTCTCCATAAAAAAATAGCAAGAAATCCATGTGGTATACTGCCAAATTATTATTTTTCACAACGATAAATCTCCAAACGGATGAAAACAAATATGACCCAAATGACCTCCTATAATCTGTTAAAAGACTTGGAGCTTAAAATGGGCCAGATCGTTTTCAGATCGATTAAGTGGCTCAAGAGTATGTCGACAGATTATCGTGAAATGGCTTTCGCCATTTCCACAGCCATTGAATTCAATATGTTACCCACACGTAGTCCGATATAGCCCCCAAAACGCAGTGCTTTAATTTCGCATCTTTAAAAACCTCAACAAGTTTCAGGTTGATCCATTTCCTAAGATATGTCAGAAAATCCCCATTGGCACCATTTTCTGCGTTCATGTTTTGACACTACCGCTCATTTGACTCCATAACATAAGACTTTTCAACAAGAACAACCGATAAAATGTCGTCAAATGTTTTCCCCGTCATATTCGTCATAGAAAACCGGACAACGTAGGACACTAATTTGTGAGGGTTTGTAAGATTTTCAAATGGCAGCCTGCACGGGTCTTCCATAACCGTGGACTCTGATAGGACGTTTTCTTCCCCAAAAAGACGCTGGGTCTCGCCGGATCGCATCGCTTTATTGGTCAGGTCGTGAAAAAGGAATTAAAGACAAACCCCTATCTGAACAGTATTTTTAAGAAAGTAGCACTGAATCAATGCTTTGCAGCATTTTGCCATTATCAACTTTCAGATTTAAAACGTATTGATAAAAAAACGTCGAAACAGCAACCAAATCAGATGATCCTTTAGAGTAGTTCTCACCATTTCGACAGCAAAAATGATAGTTTTCCGACAAATGGTAGAGGTGTAGACGGTTTTAAAATCTTTTAATGTGTTTTACACCATTTTTTTACATCACTCAGGCGAACCATTTTGCAAATTAAATTTCTAAAAAAAACCAATAACATCAATAACAATAAAGCTGCAAATGGCCCGGTGTTACTCACAATCGTGATTTCACAACAAAAAGGACTTTCGACATACCTACAAAAATACGATGGTTGGTCTCAAAGTGCAGTTTTGTTTAAAACTTCAAGATGAAATTAACGCCAATTCAATGGCGCCAAATTAACGCCAAATTAACCTTTACAGCATGGGGGCATTTCGGATAAAAGATGGCAAAACACTGATAAATTAGCAGGCTTGAAAGTGAAAGCTAATGTGACATTTGATATCCTATCGATTCAGATGTGGGGTAGCATATTCAAATTTACCGTCGTGAAAATGGTCACAGAGGTACTTTAAATGCGACATCCGACCACCGATCACCTGCCTTGCTTTTCAGCCTCTTGAGAAGCTTTGTCCATGGCTATAACCAATTTTATTTGCGTATAATCCAGGTAGTCGAACAGTCAAAAATGCACACTATTGTAATAATCTGAACCCAAGTCTGTCAGTACAGAATGATACAAAAAATGAGATTTGACTTAAAAGTTTGGCTTTAAATTTTAAAGACCAATTCGGCTTTAAAACCGTGGAACAGTGCAGCAAACGTCAAACGCCTGTCTCGTTAACAGAAAGGCGGATGGATAAGACCAAAGAAATGAGCTTAGGCTACCACTGCAAACGAAGGGAAAATGCGAGTGAGATCGTGTGCTGTCTTTGTTCTGATGGCTGTTCGCCGAGCAGAAGATGAGTTCGTAGGAGCTGTGAGATTGGAACGCTGGGCTTGTCATTAGACCAAAACGACCTAATTAAACTGCGAAAGTTGCGTTATGACAAGACTGGTGCCTCAAATCACACCGAAAAAGATCTCATAAATCAAAACTAGTGTATAATGAGAAACACTGGATGACGGTGCTAATAGTTGACAATGCGGAGAAATGCCATGAATTAATATTCCAATGCTGCTTTGTAATGCCACTATGAAATAAAAGCCTGCTAGACGTTATGAATGATCATCAAAAATGGTGAGGCTCAACACGAAAGGCATGCCTTTCTCAATGATTATTTCCGGACCACAACAACCCATCGTATTCCGGGTTATAATGTCTTTTATTTCAGTTCATCGCGTAGGCCTCAAGAGAATCGATGAGGCGTTTTTGCCACAAACTGGTGTCTCAACAAATGGATTTCCAAGGAACAGAACATCATTATAAATGATCGAACGAACCTCCTGCCATCTGACATTTCTCTTTTCGCTTGTTCTCATACGGCTTTTTTCATATCTGGCTTTCGCCGCGGCCAACCTCTTTCAGACTTCGGCCTGGGAAATCGCTTCTGTCCCGGCAGGGCTTGACCTTCCGTCCTGGACCCGGCCACCCCCTCCCGCTGAACCCGCCCCTCCGCCCAGCCGTCCCTCCTGACTGTCCCTCCGTCCCTCCTCACCCGTCCCTCCGCCCGACCCGGCACCCCTCCCCCTGACGCCGTCCATCATAGGCGAGGGAGCCATGCGGCCAGGGGGGCTTCAGCCCCAACTTTTTTGAAATTTAATATTAACCCTATGGGCGCTGACTGGAAAGAACTGACCCAAAATGCTTCTCCCCTCCCCCCCCCAACTGAAGAGGAGCCCCCGCGCCCTGTCGTCCATCCACGCGGTCATGGCCTCCCCTGCTGGCGGCGGCCGCCGCCGAGACGAGCGCGGCGCCGCCTCTTTCCAATTAGCTGTCGCCACCTTTCTGGGCCGGCGGCCATTCCGGCGCGGCCGAGTAACGAAGTGCGGCCGGCCGGCTGCGAACATTGATCGGAACGGCGCTGCGAGGCTTCGGGCCCGCCGCCGTCCCGTTGGGTGCAGAGCTGGCGTCGGGTGCAGGGTCAGCCGCGGTATTGGGTATAGACTCCCAGGATCGGGTGTAGGTTCGTAGAATCTGGTATAGAAACAGAGCATCTGGCGTAGAACCAATCATGGTATCGGGTATAGGGTTACGTTATCGCGCACAGAGCCAGTTGTGATATTGGGTACAGAGCCAGACACAAAGCTGGTATAGAGTCACAGCATCGGGTACCGAGCATATATACTGCATATCAGGTATGGTTGTCATGTGATATATGCCACGGTATCAGTTGAAGATTCAGCCACTGCAGCGGGCACGTAATCCACCATATTACCATGTGCCGAGCAATGATTCGGACAACAAGCCACCAAAGTGCGTGCTAAGCCACGATATCGGGTCTTGGGCTACGTGTTAGGTATCTGGTGTTGGGTCGAAGCTTCGGCCGTTCAGGCACGATGTCGGGTATGGAGCCACGGCAGCGGAGTCCACACCACGGTATAGAGTGCTGGGCCGCACTATTGGGTGCTAATCTAAAGTATCGGGTTTTCAGCCACGGTATCCAGTGTTCAAACTTAGTATCGGGTGTTAACTGATGGCATTGGATGCTGAAACACGGTATCAGCTGCTTCACCATGGTCTCTGGCGGTTAACCGCAGTGTTGGATGCGACACCACGGTGTGGCACGAAGCCACGGCGTCGGGCACGAGGCCACAGCACAAACACACATCAGCCGGCCGAATGGCTACATCCGACAGCAGGTCGCAGCGCGCGGCGGCGTGCACTGCTCGGATACATGAACCTCAACCGGCTGATGAAGACATCGATCGTCCGGCGACGATGACGCTGGGTCTCTTCGCGCCGTCCGCTCGCGACGGTCGGCCGGCCGATAGCGGCATTTACCGCCAGGCCGGCGCGTCATCGCCGACGGGCGCGCGTCGACAGCGTTCGGCCGGCCGGCGGCCGTCGGTCCTGACGTACATCTGTCACCGACCCAGCTGCCGGCGGCCCAGCTGGAGGTTCTCACGACCGGCGGCCCGTCGGCACCGGCGCGGCGCCCGACTGCGGCCGAGGAGAGGATTGGCGTCGCTGAACTGGAGCTGAGACGAGGACGGCTCTCAGAAGTGAGCTCGAGCTGAGACGAGGAGCGGGCGCTCCCAGCGGGAGCTGAGATGAGAATCGGCGTCCGTGGAGTGAAGATGAGGAAAGAAGCAGCTGAAACTGATGAGCGAGTCAGTCTATCAAAACTGGAAATGATGCTTTTACTTAGTTTTCTAAACTGGAGTTGCGGAAAGTACCCAGACTGTCTTTCAGTTTGCTTCACTGAACCAGAGCTAAGACAAAGCTCAGTTTGCCTGACCAGGAGCTGGCACAAATGTGTTTTTCTGAGCCGAGGCAAAAATAAGGACCAGCGCCTCGGAACTGGAACGGAGACGAGAATCACTCTCTCTTCGTAAAGCCTTTAAACCAGAGAGAACGCAATTTGCATACTCCGCTAAACAAAAGGCAAGGCAAAGCGCCAAGACAAAAGGCACGCATTAATGGAAGCTTAAACGACGTACTCATACTTGATACCTTTCGCTGCCATTTCCATGTAACGACCCGTTTCACTGGCTGTCTGCTGCCCGCGGCGCCGTGTCCTGAACCCTTCCCATTTTGTCGGCCGGGGGCTTCCAATGATGCCGCCGTTTCCTGGCCGTCCATCGCTGGCGCAGCTCAGCCGGCCGCCGCGGCGGACGGCGCCCCGCTGTGCCGCTCCGGCCGACAGTTTATCAGCCTCCGCCCGGCGGGACGTCAGCTCCCCGGCGGCACTTCCCCTCCAGAGTGTTCGACCTGGCCACAGAGGCCGCTCTGGTCGGGGTCTCCGCTACAGCGCTGTCTCCTTTCTGGCAGGAGAGTCCGCTTCGGCCGGCGGGTTCGCTGCGACTGACGTGTTCGCTCCGGCCTGGTCAGCCTCCGTGTCCGCTCCGGTCGGTGTGTCCGCTCCAGCCACCGTGTCCGCTCCGGCTAGTGTATCCGCTCCTTTGCCGTATTTTCCTTCATCCCAAATGTTCGGCGTGTCCGCTCCGTCCTCCGTGTCCGCTGCGGCCGGCGTGTCCGCTGCGGTCGGCGCGTCCGCTCCGGCCACCGTGTCATGTCCGCACCTCCCGGGCCGGGTATCGCTCCTCTCGTCGGCGGCGGCACTTCGCTGCCGCCGCCAGCCGCCGGCCGCCTTTAATCCGGGCCCCATCACCGGCCCGGCCCTGATGGATTGGCTCAATTACAGGCCGGTCTGAATGTGCCGCCGACGGCGCGGCTCCGCCCCCGACGCGCGACGGCGACGAGGGCGACGGTGACCCGCTCCGGCCGCCGACGGCGGCGACGGCGGCCGGGCGGAGCCGCGACACGTCTTCCTGGCCGGGCCAGCTGGCAGCCGGAGCGGTACTGCCAGAGGGGTGCCGCCCGAGTCCGACTGTGCGGCGGCGGCGGCTGGGTGCTCGCGTGGGATGGGGTTCATCCGCTGAACGGAAGCCTCCCCCCCCCGGAGTCTGTGTGGAACTGCGGGCTGGAATTATTCCTCTGCTAGACCAGGCACGGTTTGCTCTGGCCGAAATGGACGAAGAGGTTATTAAAATGCATGATCGGCGGTTAACGGGATTGAAACCTTCGACTTTGTATTCCGAATGTGGAGATGACGTACCTTCAATCAGCCGAGGGGTATTTTATGAAGCGTTTGGTTTTTGGAAAGACCCTCGGCCTTAGAAACATTTTTGATGTTTTCATGAATGATTTCAAAGTTTCGTATGACAGTACAATCTGTCATGTACTGCTATGTAAAACTGATCTCCTTAGCCACCACATCCACCTTCTGAACAGTATTTTCCCCATTTTAAAAATGTTTTTACCAGCTCATAAGGTTACCGAAGCTTTTAGCAAATCCTTCCCGTTTGACTGGTGTCTTTAATGTCAGGGACTTGACTAAGTGATTATTTAGGAACTCGTATAGAAACAATGTCAATGATTTTGCTTCGAACATCATACATGTACCCACTGGGCATTGTTCACGAGAACTGCGTTTTCATTGTCTGTTTTGTCTCCTTGGTTCTCCTTGAAAAATTGTCTCTTTCCTTCATTACCGCCTGAGCGGCAGAAGCCGTGAGGATGGACCAGTGTTGGATAGACGGGCGCGTGCGGGAATTGCTGAGTGTGGAGTCAAGCGCGAAAAGGTCGAGGCTGGCGCACACGGTTCGGGAAATTCTGGCGCCTTCTATGCTGGGGTGCGATATCGTCAAGAAATTGTCAGAATTCCAACCTCTGTGCCCACGTTGCTTTTGTGATGCTTTAGGCCCATGGCGCTTCGGAACAAAAGGGGTATTCAGGAATGCTTTGATATGCAAATGGAAGTTAAGAAAATAGCTGGACAGAATGCGGTGGTTAAGGTGAGTTTTGAAAGGGTTTGCAAATCACTTGTGGCTGCTTTTAATTTTAAAGTTGCAAGTTGATTTTATTATGTTTGAGCTCCGGGTCCATTAAGCGGAGATTTCCACTTAGAACGCAAACGATATGAAATGGTTCCTGGTCTTTCATGAGTCTGACGTCCTGGCATCTTGTTTGGATAAAGCGAATATGTCCGCAGGGGTAAAAAAGATGAGGATATGACATAAATTATCGTCTGAAATGTATTTGAAGACCTGTAGGTAAATCCAGCGTTTTCTGAAATCATCTGCGTCGATTATTCGATCTGTTTTTTTTTTCAAACGCTAAAAATCCATGTGCTTGAACGTGCAACGCAGAAAAGCTGCAGCGCGCAAATTCCCCATCAGCGCCCATAATGCCGCCGGACCACCGGAATGGCCGGAGTCTGTTCGCCAGCCGGCCGTGGCGGCTCGCGGCCGCCGGCCTCGGCCAATAAGCGGCGGCGGCGCGCGTCTGGCGGCAGTCGCTGACCGTTCGGAGCGCGTGGCGGCGCGGCGGCGGCCGGCCGCGGAGCCGCGGCGCCCGATGAATAATCGATGCCGGTTTGTGGCGCGGCTCGGCCGGTCACGGCCACGAGCACGCCGTCTCCCGGCCGCGGCCCGCTCCCAGCTGGCAGCATCGGCCGGCCGGCCGCGTGCCGCCACCGTGGCCGGCGTCACGGTGTGACGACGGTGACAGCTCGCCGGCCGGCACCGTCACGTCGCCCCCCCCCCCGGCCCGCAATCCGACGCGGGGCGAGCATCGCAGGGCGGCGGCGGCGGGGGGTGTTTGGTGCCGTGCCACCGACTGTAGCAGTTTGGAAGCGGCCGCCGAGAGGTGCCACAGTCGGCGGCGCCGGAGCCGCCGCCTTGGACGGGGGCCATACGGTCGGCCGGGCGGAGGGCCCACTAAAAACAAGCGGCGCCGGCTGCTGGTGAAACGAGCCATGGACGACTGCGCCGCGCTGCGGTTCCGCCGATTGCGCCTCTGCACCGCTCGGTTTTTACGGAGCCGTCATGTTTATAGATCGCGGACGGACGCCGAGGCGCTTTCCCGGCGTCAGTAGCACACGGTGTTATTCGAGCGAGAATAAATAGACGTTTGAGCAGGAAAAATACGGCGTATCAATCGCTTTCCGACGGCTGTCTGTTGATGAGTGTTTTCCCCGTTCCTTTGGCTGCATGTTGGCGTGCGAAATTAGGAGGGCTCAAGAAGCTTAAGGCTTACACTCACATATTCAAGCTCGAGGTTCAGTGTTTTATGTGAAAGATAAACGCGAGGATGGAGCATCGAAGATGACATGGTCTTAGCAGAACGGTAACCTAAAAAAAGAGAAGAAAAACACGAAATGCAAAGTGAACCTTTAGAAACACAGCTCTTAACATCGCTGACTGAAAACCAGTTCGCGAAATTGGGTGTGTGATGTGTGTAGTGTGGTGTCCTCGCTTATAACGGGATTGGAAAGACGATATGGCCGTCATCGTTCACGGCTGTTAGGTGTTTAGTAATACAAAATGATAGCTTTGGAAGTTGCCCTACTGATCCGACCCCACTGATCAGGTTCGGATCTTGGCATGGCCCACATTTTTAATCGGGGAGTTGATATGACCCGGCTGCCATCCGCAGTGAGTTCCCGACGGCATCCCTCGGAGATCTAGAACGCTAGCGTAATCCTGCTGTCAGAGTCGGGTGTCGGTGTGACAGCGCTGATCGATTGGGGCGCCGCTGCGACCCAGTTGACCGGTCGAGGCACCGACGCTGATGAGTGTCCATCACGGAGGTGGCGGAGTCATGCTACAGGGAGCGGACACCTGAGTGCGCCCTGCTCGTGAGAGCGTGCGTCACCTACCGAGAGCCTCCAAAACGCAGCTGCCCACTGAGGGGCTGTCCGGAGGCGTGGCCAGCGTGGCGGCTAAACAGGTCCCGAGCGACCTGGCAGAAGAGGCAGAGACACGCCGCCGGACGGTCCACGGGCCGTCTCACGCCCTCATCGTCCGCCGCCGCCGCCTGAAACAGCGGGCACAGCATCGTCACGCGGCAGCTGAAACAACGGCTTCAACAGCGTCATAATCCTCCGGCATGGTCTCACGCACGTTGAGAGCGCCGTCACAGCGTCGTCGTGTGCTCTTTGAAACGTCGTCGAACTTAACGACACAGTTTCTGAAAGAGTAGGTACAATGTCGTAGCATGCCCCCTGAAGGATCAGTCACGATACCGTAATATGATCTCTAAAACGGATTATGAATAACATGAGATTAAAAACATGATTGCAGATAACTACGGCACTTATTTAGTCCAGATGTACCTTGTGTTGAGCGTAATTGCACCGATGCCCTGTGGCTACTCCGTCGCAGAGGGCCAGTAGAAATGCAGTCTGCAGATTTCTTTTGTTTTTGCAGCCAGTGGTGTCGAACGCGACCTTAACAACAGCGTAACAAGGATATCCGTGGGCTTTCCGACGGCCAAACTACGCCATTACACTCGCGTTTTAGCTTCCCGAATCCAGTCGCCGCTAATGATGACATTCTGTCAAGCTGCGGCAGGGCTGCTTCCAATAGCCAAGTGTTGCTTCACTATGAGGATACCTTCAAGCGCTGGGGAACTTCTAAGTCGCTGGATTAATAAAATATCACGCCACTGCTACGGGCGCTAAATTAGAAAGTATTAGCGCGGGATTAGATCCTGGGCCAAAGCAAAGCAAAGAACAGGAATCATGAAGGAAGAGAAGTTGTTATTTGTCGAAAGTCGCGGAGGTCTCAAAAATAACTGTCGATACAGCAGCCTGATGGCTATTTTTCAGAAGCCAGTTTTAGGTCGTAGACCCGAGCCAGGGTTACAGGTCTGTTACAACTCTGAAATAACAAAGTTCCGGTTGAGTGAGGCTGGGCTGTGCTGACAGATCTGCTGTCACCCGCCCTCTGAATAGTGCTAACAGCGCGTGACGCGGTGTCACGTAGTGTAACGGCTGCCGTCACTCGTGAGATCTGCAGCCCGTCACGAGTCACGCTGCTACCGGCTGCCTCCGACGGCCCGAGCTGTGACGTGCAGTTTGAATGTCGTGACTCCCTACCTCGTGATTATTCGCCAATATCGGTCGCAAGCGAGTTTGCTCATTCACGCGCGGAAATCTGTTGCCTAGCAACGGATTGCTGTTGCTCCGGGCCCAAAATTCAGAAAACGCTGTCGACTGTCCCCATCTGCGTGAGGTGTCTGAAATGTTCGGCACGTCCAGAGCAATCAAGACTTTATGATATCGTTTGGCGTGGCTGAAGCGTGGATGACGTCAGCAGGGAGATGAAAATATACTGCCCTGACAGCAGGCAAACCAACTGATTTAACAATGGCTTATTTCGTCCCGTATATCACTCTAGTCCGGCTGACAGGGCAGATATATATGCCGCTCCAAGGCGAATGGACCTGCGTATTTCACTGTTTCAGCCCTGCTTCGAAGAGCGCTGACAGCAGCTCTACAATGATTAAAAGGCCCTTCAGTTCAGATAAAATTAATAAAATAACTGCCAAAGCCCTCCACGGTTGAGCACATGTAACATTGTGCCCCGGGATATGTAATGAAGGATTCTCTCCAGTTTAACAACCGGAAATGATATATGGCCGGAGTCAGGAAAGGCAACCCAGTAACTTCAGGTGACAACAGAGAGCTAAAACTTGTAACGCAGGCAAAAATGTGCGATAAGGGGAAAACAGTAAAATGTCAAACCATTTACACACTTATGAAAGGACAGGTACGTATCACTTTCAAATCATGACCTGGTCAAAACACCATTCAGGAAGCCACCGGACCGATTTTCTTCAGTATCAGAGCTTCAGGTTCCTGACCATAGTTATTACTGCGACAGGTTTCCCAAATGACGGCAGACGTTGACGTTGTCATTGTTATTTGAAAATTGGCTCTTGCAAGAGAAGTAGTCAGTTGTGTTATGTGACCTACCTGAATTAATTTTCACCAAACTGGATCAAGCGTACCGGCGAGTACTCATCACATGAGGGGGAATGTCTTCAGATACCATTTGAACTAGATTCATTGCATGCATCGCCATAGAGCCAATGCTATTCTTTTATTTTGGGGTACCTGCCCCACAGTTACTCCCCGATGTGGCTCAGTGCAACATCAAGGCGCCTGGGTTAATTTCGCCATAACTAATAATCGATGCTCTCTGTACCTGCCTAAATTTTGTTGGCGCTTGGTTCGAGATGACCAGCGGGTAACCAAAGTGTGTATATGCCGCAGGCATCTGGCACGTCCGGCGTTTCGTGAAATAACTCTAGACCAGCCTAAGTGGGCTACCTGCTTACCTTGTAAAGACATGCCAACGCGGCCTGCCTTCAGACCTGATTCATGGTCACCAAGGTTACCTGACCCGGCCTAGCCGACTGCTGGGACCTGCGTGGCGCACCCCTACTCCCAGCCGGTCCCGTGAACCAAGCAAAACTAGATATACTGGAAACAATTAGGGAAACTGGAAAACGTATTCAAATCACTTCCTTTATGCCCTGAGATGTTAGTTTTCTCAGTTCAGGTTGAAAAATAACACCACTTAAACAGACGATGTAAATGATATTAGTATTTTAGCTTGATGAAGAAGCTAGGGAAGTGGCAAGAGGTGTTGAACGGACTCAAGAAAAGGGCAAACGCCTTCTGTGCAGTGGTCTCTGATACGACATTTAATGCTTGTGCCCTTGCGCAGTATTCCTTTATTTATGTAAGTTTCATTAAATGTAGGGGTATATGCACATTCAGTGAGCTACCTGTGCGTCTGTTTTATGTTTCGGGTGAGGTCTTTTGTTGGTTTTGTTAGGTCGTATATGAGGTCGCCAGTTGTTTATGTCTATTGTCAGCAAGCGTTCCAAGACATCCGTTCAAAAAGCCTAATATGCGAAACATTTAATGTTACACAAAAAGGGCTTACACTTCGAGATAACATTTTATTAGCACCGTCAGTTTCCAGGGCATACATCAGTCAACGTGACCTGACCTCGCTTAAGGCAGCGCCATCATCATGAATCCGGCACCCCATCCAGTCAGCCAGACTCTGACCTAGTGACTGACCTGATCTGACCCCGTTTAAGCGGCAAAATCGTCCGCTGCAGGGCTCGGCTCTATAACTGACCCCTGACCTACTGACTGACCTGACCTGACCCCAGCTGAGGCTGCGGAGTTGTCTGTGGCCTGGCTCGGCGCCGGTCGCTCCGCGGCCGGGGACAGTCTCCGCCCGCTCACGGCCACACCGGCCCGCCGACTGGCCGCCGGCCCCGACGTTCTCTCTGCGGCGGCCTTACTGATCGGCCGGCTGCCGGGCCCACCGTCATCGTCGTCGTCGTCGTCGTCGGCGGCGGCGGCGGCGGCGGGTGACGGCTGCCGGCGCGGGCGGACAGAGACCGGCCGGTCGCACCGCCGCCGCCTCCGCCGACGACGACGACGCCTCCGCGGCACGCTGCAGCCGTCGCAGACGGACGCCGGGTCGGCGGCCGTCTGCAGACGGCCAGCCGGCCGCCTGCAGCTGCCCAGCCTCGGCCAGCCGCCGGCAGCGGCGAGCCGGCCACGACGGGGGCGCGGTCCCCCCACCTCCGCCGCCAGGTCAGGCCAGGTCATGTCGGGCTGCGCCGGCCGCCGCTCTCCGCCGGCCGACCTGCAACATGACCGGCCGCCGCCGCGACGACGATCAATACAGGGTCCGGGCGCGCGGCGGCCGCTACTGCCGGCAGCGTTCCGTGCAACAGATGAAAACTGGGAGGCTCGGCGATAAACAGCATCGGCGGCGGCCCGCCCGGCCCGGCCCGCTCCTGGCAGCCGAGGCAGGGCGGCTCGCGCGGCCGAGATCGAGGCAAGACCGGCCAGAGGTCAGCGCAAGGTCGCCGGCCGCCATCAGAGCCGTTGAACTGCAGATGAAATCGGCGGCGGCCGCCGGCCGCGGCCGATCGGGGAGGCAGCGGCCTCACGGAACAGCGGGGAGGCGGCGGCCTCACGGAACAGCGGGGAGGCGGCGGCCTCACGGAACAGCGGGGAGGCGGCGGCCTCACGGAACAGCGGGGAGGCGGCGGCCTCACGGAACGGCAGCAGGCGGCGGCCTCACGGAACAGCGGGGAGGCGGCGGCCTCACGGAACAGCGGGGAGGCGGCGGCCTCACGGAACAGCGGGGAGGCGGCGGCCTCACGGAACGGCAGCAGGCGGCGGCCAAAGTCCTCGCTGGCCGGGCGCCGCTGGCGTGGGGGAGGATTTTTTGCTCGCCAGCAGCGGAATGCTTGCTGGAGTCATCCTCGCGATCAGGTGCTGAGATGTTTCAGGTGGTTTACTGGAACGCACAAAATTCGCGCGCCAGACGCGGCGAGTGGAGCTTGGGATGGTTCAGTCATTTCTCGTTGCATTTCACTTTCAAAATCTGCTCGAGTTTACCAAAAGGAAGTGAGTCTACAGCAAATACAATACTGAAACAAGCACGGAAGCCACTCTGGAAATACCACAAGGTTAGTTTATATGGTCAACAGCATAATTTCCGATGTGTGTCGTAAATGATGATAGAATAATAGGAAGTGCAGGCGTACGTAAATAAACATACTCGTAAAATAACCCCAACACAGAAAGCGTCGAGGTGTACTGAAAGTAACGTGATATTTCTAGCCTCAGTAATTTAGAAAGGCCAGACGAGGAAAACTTCGAAACAATATTTACCACCCATGAATTTATGTCAGGCTCCAGTAGTGTCACTTCTCTATGGGAAGAAGTCTATTTTTGTCTCGGAAAGTGGCGTCCATTTTTGTCCTGCTTTGGAACTATAATAAGACAAGAGCTCCATTGGTGGCTTTTCAACTTTTCTCGTTTTCAGAGATAGATTCAGAGGGAGGGCAAAGAGCCGTGGCCCCTTTCTGGGAAAGTTTCGGGAGTTTGCGATGCATGCTGAGACAAATGTGAATACGGAGCACACGTGAGGAAAATAGGAGAAAATATAGCACGCTAGGAACCTCCGCAACTTTTGAAGATGTCATTGATTCTCCAAGAGGTTTCCATGGGCAATCAACCCATTTCCTGTGCTGTATGGGCTTGTGGATCCACTTCCGTTGGTCGTCTCATTTGGAACTATTGGACAACTGCGTGTTTCTTCCCGACGCTACGTGCAATGTTTAATGTCTTTCTAACTGTCCAATAATATCTTTCTAACTGTCCTAAGTGACGGCACGTAATAACCGCGGTTTGTTCGTTGTCCTCCAAGGTGCAAAGTTAACATGAAAACTCTTCATCCATTCTTCATGGAGTTAAATAAAAAACCTTGTTTTGTTTCCTGCATTCCAACACGACTCACGCGGTCCGAAATTACGGGCCGCAGATATTCGCCGGCCGTCCTGGGATGACAGTCGTCCTGGAGCGGGCTCAGGAATGCAGCTGAGCACCGCAGAGGAGCGCCTGGTAACGGCCGGCCACGTGGGCGTCTCTCCGAACGGGTCCCGCCGCGGCTGCGGGAATGATTTAGCGCCGAAACTAAATCTCCTGGCTTACTTCCACCGTGTGTCAACTCGCCGACCGGCATCGGCGCTTCGTCCGAGCAAATTTGACTGCGAGGTCACGTCCGCCTGGCGAGAGCGAAAAAGCCCCTCTCTGTTAAAGGCGTTTTAAGAGGAATTCAGACTTTGTACCTTGATTCCGTGATTGACTCAGCTCTGCTTTAAAAGGCTCCAAACCCTTGTCAGGGATAATTCGGAAAGGAAGTCTATTTGAAACCACACATTTCGAAATGTTTTGTAATGCCTTCTTCGGCGGTGGATGGTCGTAACTAGAAGTTTATACTAGAACGACTATAAAGTACAGGTTTTCATTCATTCAGCACTAAAGAACTCACCTCTAGAGATCTGAATAGATATGACCTACTGCAACGTTTTTTTTAGTATTTCCCATAACGAAACACAAGTCGATTGAAATGCAGATGCGATTTTCGAACACGAACGGAAATTCGGAACATGAATTCGATTACTTTTGGACAGTGCATAAATGAGCCCTTCTGAAAACGAAACCATTATTGAGCCCCATATGGAGACAATAAAGAGACCGTATTAACTAGCGTTATCTTCAGTAATAATGTGCGCAACCATTGCACTTATTTCAGAAGCGTTGTGAAACCACTGACAGAATATCCTCATATGTGCCGGACAACGAACAACTCTCAGATGCATCATCTTATCAGGGCCTCCTCAAAATGACGAAGAAAGAATCGCAGAGCAGGAAGGCATGACCAGGGGTCAGTTACTCTGCGGAACTGGCAAGTCGACGCTATTTCGCGACAGCACAGTTGTCCCGTCATCTAGCGGCGAGAGCGGTGACGCGAGGAGCGGCCAGTGGCCGGCCTATTTCAGTGTCAAGGAGCGCCGGGATTACGGCGTTTGTAATACTGTTTGTTGTTGCGTTCTGTCGATTTCGAAGAAGGTTGGGACTTTTATTTCATTTTTATCATCAAAAGATGGGAACTGACTGTTTTGCTTCATTGTTGCTTTCAGTTTTGGTTTATTTTGCCTTACTGATTTTTTTTTTTTAATTTAAGAAGAGCCGTGGCATTTACAAGGAGTACCATTTGTCTACTACGTAATGGCAGGGGCTGGTAATGATGGTGATGAATTAGAACGAAATGACCAGGGTTGAGATAAATACTAATCGGTAGATACTTAGGTGGACAATAAGATAGCTATCATTTGTTAGCCATGGATGTACCCAAATCAAAGTACTTAAGTTCTTAGCATATCGTCTACATATCCAACATCACTACCATCCCATGATAATGTGGCATTGCATCCTTTGAGTCGATGCGTTTTAATCAGGTTCATTAATTTATTGCCATATCACATTCCTTTGTGTAACATTCCTTCAAAAGGAGATTTTGTACCCGATTCTTTGAATCACAATTCTTCTTACGCAAATCTTTATACGCATACGCAGATATTAATGTCACAAATCCTTTAACGCAAATCTTTGGGCGTAAATATTGGTCTACGTTAAACAATGTATGAGAAAATCTTTGTACTGCAATCATTTGTAAATGAAAGGCTTTATGCGGACCTTTGTATGGGTATGCAAATCTTTGTACTGCAGATTTTTGCATGGAATGTCGTGATATATGCATTGCTTTGCACTGCATTTCGTCATAAGCAACAACAATTTAGAGTATCTATTCGCACGTTCAGAATCTGCATTATAACCTATTTGCCTGACCTAACACTGTCTTAACTGGGGGGCTGCACTCTCTAGGCTCTCCCCTCCCCCGCCCCCAATGGATTCTGCACAAAACTTGGTGCAGTACCTACTGCACATTCCATCAAAGAAATACAGTAAGAAGTTCTGCTTATAACAAGTTGTGGTACAATTATGGTATTACAATGGCTGCCCCCATAGAGAACATCTCTTAAGCATTCATGGTACACCATAAATGCGAGTGAATTAAGTCCTTTTCAGTCACTGTGATAGGTTAGGTTAGATGAGGGTATGATTTATTTCCCAGTAAATTGTGAAGCATTATGCACTGATCCAATGCCTGCTTTCTTCATAGAAGGAACTGGTACAGCATTACCGCTTTCTGCGCATTGCAAGGCATGGCTATCGATATTTTCACAGGCCTTACTGGTAATTTGATGTCCAGGGACGGCGCAGTAGGGGGGGGGGGGGAAACAGAGGGGATAGTCGCCCCCTGCCGATAGGCCGAGGCGAGGACATGTTTTTGCACCCCCCAAAAACAATTTTGGGAGCTCCTTTGACCTAAACTGAAAGTTTTGTAGTCCCACATATGTTATCAAAATTCAGATGAAGTAGGCCCCATAACTGAGCTAGGTGGTCCGTAATCGGGTTTAGCAGGTCCTCTTCTGGATCAGGAGGCCGATTCTGTGAATTAGGCAATCCCTGTTCTAGATCAGGAGACTCATTTTTGTGTTAATAAGGTCCTTTTGCTGGCTCGGGAGGCTCCCTTTCTGAAGCGGAAGTCCCCTGCTCTGGTTTTGGAGGCACCCGCTGTATATATCAGGAGGCCCCTGTTCTAAAACAGGAGGCCCTTGCTCCGGACCAGTGGGCCCTGTTTTGGGACGAGGAGACCCTTTTCTGGATTGGGAGGCCCCTGTTCTGGAACAGGAGGTCCTGTTTTGGGATGATGTATTGATGCCCTCTATGAGGAGGCCCTTTTCCGGATGGGAAAACCCCTGTATGAATCAAGAGGCCCCTGCAAGGAGGTCCCATTTTGTCTATCAGGCCCCTGGGAAAACTCTGCCCTCCCCGACTCAAAAACCGTGACGTCGCCCCCTGTCCATGTCAAGCGCACATTTATACACATATGTTTTTTTATCTCCTGAAGAAAAAATCAAATTGAGTGGTCCCTGCCGGCCCGGACCAGCCTGGCCTGGCCACAACGATCTCTGGAGGCTAGTAATTGCACATCCACTAGGCACCATATGGTGAAATTTTCGGCAGAAAATATACCAATCTTTTAAATTTTATGTAGTTGCAATGCCATTGCGTCAACTGGCAAAATCCTTTTTCCACAAACTATTACAAGAGTCATGTTTTTACCCTAATCCTTGTTTCCGTGCGTGTTTTTGACCAGTCAGTAATGGCAGCGAACATTATCAAGAATGCGTGTGGTGTTGAAATATGTGATCCCTGAGATGCAAAATACTTAAAAAGATTAATCAATTTCCTTTTGTGCTGCGGCATGCAAGAAAGGAAAGTAATGATGGAAAGAGGAAAGAAGTAGGCCTCGCTCGTCATGCAAGGCGCCTTACTGGCCTGTATTTTATGTGCTCATTGTACGTTTTCTTGAAATGTGCGGACCAGTGATCGTGAAAAACCTGCAAATTCCGGATAATGTTTAAGTTCCGTGTTGTTACATGCAAAGCAGCAGTTTCAAAACGGCTTCGGTTTCCTTAAAAATTCCCATACACTAGTTTCCATGGGCTCAAGTCATGGGGCCAAGGGGCTTCAGTCCCCAGCTTTTTCGAAATTTGGCATGGACCCCATGGGCGTCTACCGAAAAGAACTAGCCCAAAATGCTTCTCTGATCCCCAAATGAAGAGGAGTTCCTCCGCCTCTGCTAGCTTCATACAATGATTTTCATCGTCAGCAAATCAGTGAACGGACGGCATCAAAGCTCCGTCCGTGCTGAAGACTTAACACGGTAGACTATGCCGCAATGCTTAATGCGCAGCGGAACAGACGTAATCGGGCGGAGTTAATGAGACTGGTCTGAAACCCAGACGACACACTCGAAAGATGCGAGGCTCGAACAAAATCCGATGCATTGGCTATGAGGCCAGTGCGCGGTTACCTTCGTCACGTTGTCATGTCTGATCTGAGCAGCTCAATATAGACCGTTAAATAGGCGTTATACATTAAGGAGAGGGATAGAATGATTTAGATGGTGACCATGAACCTTGAAATACATAAATCAAATGAAGCGCTCAGTCTATTTTCAAGCATTTTAGATATTTCTTTTGGCAAACGATACAAACTTTAACCTGTCTAAAACCCAAAAATAGCTTTTCTCTTTCCTTCGAACATCTTTAAGGGATTAAAATCGCACCTTAGGCCCACCTAGAATCCGTTGCTGGGCTCTGCAAGACGTCCGGTTGCCGTCAGCAGGACGGCGGGGGGACCGGCGGGGCCCGCCGTCCGCAGCCGCGATCGCCGACAGCGGCGACGGGCGGGGGCCACTGTCAGCCGCCGTGGGCGTCGACAGGCCCGGGTACACAGCGGCGGCGGCGGAAGTGGCCGCCTCGGGGCGATGGAAGGCGCGATAAACACGGCGGCCAGCGGAATATGCACATCGGGAGGACGTCTCGGAAACCAGCCGTGAACCGCCGGAAGACATGTCTGCGGGAGGCTGGGCGTACTGCGGTCGATGTAGCTCAACAACCACGCGGAACCGTCGTCTGGGTATGGGACGGCGCATGACCCCCGACATGACCTCCGACAGCAGAGAAGACATGCCTACAGGAAGCCGAGGCGTGCAGCCGGTATAGCTCAACAGCCACGCAGAACGGCCGTCTGGGCGTGGACCGGCACATGACCTCCGACAGCAGAGAAGACATGCCTACAGGAAGCCGAGGCGTGCAGCCGGTATAGCTCAACAGCCACGCAGAACGGCCGTCTGGGCGTGGACCTGACCGACAAACCCGATGAAACGACGGACGGAACACGAGGAATCAATGAGCTATGGCGGTGCCACCGCGCAGGCGACGGACACAATGTGATGCGACGGAAATTCGACAACAAAGAGCTTATCGGGAGGCCTGTTGACACGGGGCGTCGTGTCATCGTTGGGTCGGCACGCGAATCGGGACGGACAACACAGCTGTCTCCTTTCTGGGTCTCAAATGACGACTGGAGAGCAGCAAAAACCCTACCTGACTGGATCTCTATTCTACACAGGAGCCGTCGCTGGTTGGCTTTGCTCGCTGGGCTTTTCCAAAATCACTCTTTTTGATTGTGTGCAGGGAAACGAACATAACTGTTCTCCCTCCTCTCCCCCCCCCCGAGAAAACGAAAAGGATAAAATGCAAGGACATGTAAATATCTGGAAGTGGGAGACAATGTGAAAGGGGAGAAGAAAATCTATTCCTTCAGCTGCAACGAAAACGCAGAAACTGTCGATGCTTTGGCAGCAGAACTATGCCATGTAAATCACCAAAAGACCTATTTTTTTTCCTGAAGGTCGTGAAATGGCGGGTATTAGTAAGTAATGACACTGCTTTTTCGTTTTTTTTTTTTTTTTTTTAGCCAGCGAATAGATTCCCAGTGAGTCAGCAGCTACTGTTGGCAGCCCGTCTTTGGTGGTCGTCGTGATATGAATATATATGGTTGTTGGCTATCCAAGGGTGGAACGTTGGCAAAGCGAAAGATAATCAGCATACAATAGCGGAGTCTAGTCTACGCGCACGGAACTATGAGCCAACCCAGTATGGTGATTAATGTGATCATTCCGTAATTAAGAAGAAAGCTTGTTCTGTTCGGAGTCGTAATTTGCGGCCATCCAAAGACCCAGCGCTGACAACGGAAAAAACAGAGGCGATGTCCGGCGACCTACCCTCAAGAAAACAGAACTGACATACAGAACCTCCTTTAGTAACCAGCCAACGAAGTGCACAATAACTTGCCAAACAACGCGGTATTCAATATGGGTGACACGGTACCCCGTGGCGAGCTTGAAATAACAGTCCGTGGTTTGCTTATATCGTGCTGCTCGTTTTACTTAATGCACGTGCTCCACGGACTGCGTGCCTTTTTCATCAGCAATATAGGACATGTCTAGTGCCCAGCAGTATTTCGAAATGGCCTGAGCATGGTTTACACGTCATTACCTTGACAAACCAACACCATGTCACAATTGCCCTATGTGTCAAGCGACGAGACCTTTTGACACTGCCGCCTCCGCCAATAGCGTTCCAAGCTATTTTGCTTGCGATAATGCTTCGTTTACACTGAGCCCTTGAGTGTTGAGACGGGGACGCTGTGTAGAGGATGTTGTTGATGGCTCCCATGACGCATCTGGCAGCAGCAGTGGCGCCTTGCGACGCGTCTGGCAACAGCGGTGACTCTCTGGACCGCGCCTGATGGCAGCGGTGACTCTAGACCGCGTCTGACGGCAGCGGTGACTCTCTGGGTTGCGTCTGACGGCAGCGGCGGCTCTCTAGACCACGTCTGACGGCAGTGGCGGCTCTCTAGACCACGTCTGACGGCAACAGTGGCGCCTTGTGACGCGTTTGGCAGCAGCGGTAACTCTCTGGGCCGCGTGTGGTGGTAGCGGTAACCCTCTGAGCTGCGTCTGACGGCAGCGGTGACTCTCTAGACCGCGTCTGGCGGCAGCAGTGACTCTCTGGGTTGCGTCTGACGGCAGCGGCGACTCTCTGGACCGCATCTGGCGGCAGTGGTAACTCTCTGGGCTGCGTCTGACGGCGGTGGCGGCGGCAGCTCTGCCCGGGGGCAGCGGCCCGCCGCAGGCCGAGCCGCCGGCGGCCACTCCGAGATGGCCCGTCCCGGTGATGGATCATGGGCTGCCATTTATAGCGACATGTCGCCAGAGCAGCTATTATTCCCGTCAGGTTGAGCGATTCGGCTCCCGCCCTTCCCAGACTCCCTGGAACCCCTCTCTCTCTCTCCCTCTCTCTCACCGAGTCTATCTCTGTCTCTTTCTCTGTCACTGTCTCTGTCTCCGTCTCCGTCTCTGACAGACTGCATGTCTGCCTGTCTGCCTATCCTTTTTCCATCTATTTCCTCACCTCCTCTCTCCCTTTCTTTTTCTCATTCTTCTCTTTCCTCTTTTCTCACTTTTCTCTCCATGCTTTCTGTCCGTCCTTCTCATTCTACATCCTTTCCCTTATTTCTCCTAAAACGGTAATCCTCGGCTTGGAACAACGATCAGTGAAGCAGGCGTCACTTCACTGAAAACAGAGGCATCAGTGCGGACGAGCGCCCCTCCGTCGCCGCCCGGTCCCGGGAAAGGAGCGGGCGACCGCGCGTGGGCCGGCGCACCACCGGCGCCGGATCAGAGCCCGCCTATCGCGGTGGCAGCCGGGCGGCGCCGCTCCCGGACTGAGAAGCTATTGCGCCGGGCGGGAGGCGGCGCTGGAGTAACAGATACCGCGGCAAGCACCATCGGCGTGACGGGCGACGGGGAGCGCCGGCGAGGCAGGGAGGGACGGGACGGCGCTGACTCGGACCGGAGAGACACGCTGTGGTGATAAGGCGTGTGTGTGTGTGTGTGCGTGTGTGATCGAGGTAACTGCATAATTATGAAGTGCAAGGCATCTCACTTATGTCTCATGAAGAAAAAAAACTGAAAAATACTATTTGCTCTACTAAACAGATCGAAAGGGACAGAATGTTGATCGAGGGCGAGGTATCAAGAATTTTGAAATTCAGCGTGAGGACATTATCACCTTGCCGTAGAATTGGCAGGCATTTAGCGACGTTTCGACGTATGTGATTTAGTGTCAGCTTCTTGTCGGGCGATCGCGCTGGCCCTGCGCGTTGCCAATATACCACATACAAATGGGAACATGACCCCGGCATTTCGTGTGTGACACTCACGCCATTCCTCGACAAAATTACGAACTCCCGGGGCCTGGGCCAGTGCCGAAATGCCACGTCGTCGGACCGACCACGGGCCAGTCCTGCCTAGCTCCGTCGCCGCCGACGCGCCATCGGGTCCCGTCTGGCGCGTGCGTCCCGTCCGTCAGCCGTCACCGGTCCCGCGCGCTGGCGGCAGGCCGGCTCCGGCGTGGCAGCGCGACGATAACGGCGGCACTCTGGGCGGCCGCCGGCCGGCCGGGCCGCAGCGGAGACGCCGCCGCCGCGGCCGCCGGCGGCCCGGTGACCCGGCCGTGTCCGCCCCCTGTCTCCGCCGCCGTTCCGCCCCCTGTTCAGTCCCCACCACGTTAGCTCGGGTTAGTCGGACGCGTCCAATGCCGTCTCGGCCCGCGCTGGCCGTGCTTTTCAGTCGCACAAAGAGCCTGCCCTCATGGTCGCGTGCTCTTTCCCGGCCTTCGCAGCCGTGCCCCGCCCTCTGTTCCGGTCTCGTAGCAGCCGTGTGCATTTTCTTGGCCCGATCAATACGCTGCACTATGCTACATTAAAAGTTCCGTTCCGTTTTTGCCCCAGTCGTGGCGCCACAGGGAAGTTGCTTTTCGTCACGAATTCGGACGGATTTCGGTTTCAGCTGATTCTAAACCCGGGACTTTCTGCTGATCAATACGGAGGGTCTCGTAAAGCATGAGGTGTCTTCTATATCCCTTACTACATGAGCAGGGTGCAGAATGGGGCGGAGGGGCGGGTGTGTCTGTCTTCGAACTCTGGTTGTGCAGTAACAGCCACATTTTTCGGGGGAAGGAGCAAACGGCTATTTGCCTTCTAATCGCGGTGGGGGGGGGGGAGGCATGGACGAGACGGACCACATGGATCCACCAGTGCAAAGTTTCCCGTTTTACCTGCCTCTTGTGCGTGGATCCACAGGGAAACACAATACCCTTTACCATCAGTTCATTTTAACGGAGTACAGCCAGTTCAGCAGTGGTTGTAAGTTTAGTTTCCTTAGCCGCGTTTATCCCCCTTTTTCAAATTTCTCGAATCCGGCAGCCCGTTTGCTCTTCTACAGCGGAACACGTTTTCACCATCAACCCGAATGCCCTGACGCCGGAAAAGTTGACACCGCAGTCCGTGTTAAGTCGAACTCATCGCACGGGCCAGCACCATCTGGCCACGTGTTTCCAAACGTAAAGCAATTTTAGACCATACGTCGAACTAAATGGCGTTGAGTGCCCTGCATCGGGTCGTGCAACTTCAAAATACGGCCACCCCTCCCACGACTGACCCTACTGACCTTGACCCCGACCCATAGTCGAATCCTGGGGAGGACGGTGGTCGCAGCTGCTCTTTGCCGCCATTAGGTACGCCTACACATCTTGCGTTATGATATTGGCAAAAAGCATGTCAGTGTCTCCTTTTTCACCCAACGTTCATTCCCTGCTAAGTAAGCTCTGAATTTCCTACTGACGTAGTTAAAAACACAATGTGATCATTACTGTGATTTAATTCGTTGGCTTATCATTCTCCAAAGGAGCTTTATACGTTATCACTGAGTAAGGTGAAATCCACTTGCGTATGTTTATAACATTTACCTTCTGTACGAGCTATTTTGGTGTTTTTACATTTACCCTACCATAGCGGCGCAAGCGGCAAATTTGGGGCATAATCTGAAGGTGTGATCATATTTACCTTAGCTTCAGCAGCTCGGCAAGAGCTATATACGAGTAGGTAGGCCTATTTCCAGTCGCGTATATTGGTATGTTAAAGGAGCTTGGGCCCCAATGATACCCAAGCACCCAGCAGTCTTACTTGCTCGGAGAAATCTAGGAAGCCCTCCTATATTCTCAATGATTTGTAGTTCCCCAGACAATGTGCATGGCACATGCTTCCGCCAAACTCAGCTTTTTCAACTAGTGGTCCTCGACTAATCCTTTCGATATTCGGTGAACTGTGACGCCGTTCTGGTCTGTTATTCGGTGCCTGACTCACCAGACGAAGTTAATCGCACGACTCACATTCTCTCGCCTTTGCGACAGCTTCTTCATCCGGCATCCATCCCCGGACTTTTATTCGCTGCCGGGAACGCTTAACCCGGCATTAAATGGGTTATTTCGCCACCTCCCATTGACTGGGTGGAGGCGTTTACCCTTCCCCGTCTATCTCCAGAATTAACCGCCCGATTTGGTTGATTCATCTGGCAATCGACAGCTCCAAGCCGTGCTGTCTCGTGACATAACAGTTTTTTTTTTACTTCTGGGTAGCTGACGACGTCACAGGCCAGGTCAAACACCTAGAAGTGATCATTTTCTCCAGAGTTATCTGATCATAATAAAAAAAACAGGCATAAACATTACATTCTGCGTTGCAATACGTCTCTGGTTGTCTGGTCTCATGTTCTGAGTGGGGACCTGATCCAAGGTCATCAAAGGCCAAGGTCACGGGCCAGGTCAAACTTGACGTTCGTGATAACTGTGTGCTGTCACGGAGATTAAAAAAAAACACTTTCAAAGAGCTTTAGGTACTACTAAGCCCTTGAAAGTAATAAAATAAGAAGAAAAGTAATAAATAAATGGTAAATAAGTAAGAAAATGAAACAAATAAATAATGAAAGTAATAACTAACCAATAACCTCAATTACCGTGTGCCTGCAAAATTGCATCATTTTGTAGTTTCATCCTCGGAGTATCACGAATACACTAATGCACTGTATCTGACACATCTGGATGACTCTTCAAGTCAATCTGGCCAATGTTGCTCGTTTTTCCAAATGTTGCGCAACGTTGCAAAGGCCGGTATCTTCACTCCGTCAGCCAGGGTGTCAAATGGACGTCACAGTTTACGTGTAAAACTGAAACTACTTAAAACCGTCGAAAGTTACACAACTGAAAATATTGCATCGTTAGAAGAAACTGCTGCGTAAATCGCGTTTGCGGTATCCTGTAAAAGTATTCGGTAATGTATGCGGCTGTATAAGAAAGCAATTTATTAAGTTCGGTTTGTATAAAGTGCATTCTCACAGAACGCGAAAAGTGGAAAATGCACATTTGACCTAGGATGACCTAGCATGACGTCATTGGTGACCTATATTAATGTTTCAGGTTATGATGATTCAGGTCATGCCATGGACTGGAGGAAGGGCCTTGCGTTAAACGCCACTTCGAATACTGTTGACTTGATTGAGCCACAAATCATTCCAGGTGAGTAGTAATCAAAGATGCGGGAGAGGAGGGAATGGGGCGCAGGGAGAAGCTGCCCCGTCCACACCTTTTTTTAAATCTGACATTGACCTTATGGACATTGACTGGAAAAAATTCGCCCAATATGCTTCTTTGCGCCTCTTCTCCCCCCCACCCCCCCACACGCCACCACCTGTGGAGGAGTTTCTGCGCCACTGGTAATGGTCAAGCATTCATGGGTAGTACATACTTATTTAACCTGTATGCATGCAGTATGTAGGAGAAATTAAAAAGAAATATTTTTTAGTACAAGGTGAAGACATGAGATCGCAGTTGTGAAGTGATTCCCTTAGAGTAATATGGTAGCGCTAAGAAATTAGGATTTGGTAGGAACTATTTAATACGTTTTTGACATAAAAGATACAAAACAGAAAATTGCTTATTTAGTGTCATTCGTGGAAAGTGGGAGGCATCAGCGGAGTGCATTGTGCGGTGCTTCAGTCGAGACCTTCTTGTTGGTCAGATGGGAGTTAGGGATTCTAGCACTTGCGCTCATGGTTTTTGCGTCTGTGGGAATTGATGTGTGTCATGCTCAGGACTATTTTCTTTGTCTAGAAAGAAGGAATATGTTGTTTGTTTTATGGCATTTCCCATTACATATTTGTGTGCTTCAACTGGCATTAATTGGCCCATTAGCACATGTCCTGAGCATGGTGTTCAGCAGGTATCATGGAGGGTGTTAACTATATCTACACGTAGGACTATACAAAATGTTATGTGAAAGTTAGACATTGTGGTTTATGTTACCAGTCACATGCTGTTGCTGGTTTGATTTTCTGCTTTCTCTGGTAGTGCCTGCCCTATCATTTGTAGACATTGAAAGGTCATATCATGCTTGTCATGTCCATTATTGAGAAGACTTTGTTTGAGTGCATGAACTGCAAATCCCAAGGTAGAATCAAAGTTCTCTGTGTCATGCATGCTTTGGTGCCCAGGAAGACACCTGGTTACATTTTCTTGGCCTGATAATGTGTAAGATGACCTGGCTAAACTGAGATAGCCTAATTTGGTCTAATAATCTAAATCAATCTATGGATTGTCTTGTAGACATGTCTGAATTTAATTTATCATTGCTTGTACTCATACTATATGTCCCTGCAGCCATTTAATGTGCATACCATAAGAGCTTTTAATTGCAAACTGACCCTTTCTCAAATTGTCTGGACCTGATGACATGATTCACCCATAATGGGCTGTTATGGCCCCTGTTCCAAACTGTCAGACATTACATTGAGGGGTTGAGAAAATATTTTGTCTGTAATCACATCATTAGTCCTAGGTGTTCAGAACCCAAACTCTGCAATGTTTAAAAGCCTGAATATGTCTTTGAGAGGCCCAGGCCTCTCATAGACTGAATCCATGTTGTCATTTGTCCAATATCATACTTAAATGCTTGAGATATGCATGCAAATAGTGCACTTATTCCTTCCAGTAGCCATCATGAATTTTGACAATGGATTAGTGTTTATTTTTTCATCATCTGATGATGATTTTTATGATTGTGAAGTTTGTAGATCACTGTTTTCTGAAATCCCAGGAGCTACCTGACACATCTTTTATGCCATTTTCATCAATGTTTTTCTCACATTTTTCAATGGAACTTATGGAATATGGATCCATTTATATCACTATTACCAAAGTGTACCAGAAATGAGTCATTCTTAAGACAAAAATGAAACAACTGTATTCCTGACTAGGGCTTATGCTGTTTACTGTGCAGCAAATTATCAAGATCCTTTAGTCTATCTTGAATTAGAAAAATGTTGATTCTTTTGTTAAACATAGTCCCTGTGTAAAATTGGCAGATACATTTAACTTGAAGTCATCAAAGTATTGCTGCATGTCAGAAGACCACCATTGAGGAAAGGATTTATTGCCACCCATTTCATTTCTTTATAGCAATAATGGTTGCATTCCTGTGTTATTGCTACAAATTAACATCAGTGATCACCCATGATGTATTGTTCATTGCCTACTAAATCATGGTCTAAAAGCTATCCAGGTTTTCCTTCCTCTTGCTTGCTGGAGATGAACCATGCAGTCTCAGATGATGATGGTTTTATGTTGCAACATGGCTGTCCTAGTGTTTGTATTCCAAGGGTTTTTTTAGGTTGCAGTTTTTTTCATTTTCAACACTGCTACTGTTGGACTTGTGCTCTCTGTTCATTTTGCACTTGACACTTTGTAGATCAAGAGCATCAGGGTCAGTTAGCCCAGTAGAGATGCTACATAACCCATGATATGAGTTACTGGCTGAACTGGCTATCTGAGTTGACTATTTACACTACTCTCGTCGTGGTCATGCAGGGTTCTGTACAAAATTGATCCATTGCTGAATCAGAACACAAGCCTGCTTGCTGTATGACTCATGCATGCATCTTTTTCAGGATTCTTGGGAGAAATTAAGTAAAGAAGCCCTCACAACTAGGGGTAACTGGAACTCAGGAAAGGGCCTGCTTTACTCTTTCCTTCTACTGTCTGTACCACCTTTCCATGCATTCATACTTGCCAGACCCAGATAGTGTTCCAATTTCCGATATGTCCGTCTTTGAACGAAAGTCGCCGAACAAGATCCTTCTGGACGATACTGAGCCCCTTTCGTGCAATATTGAGGGGTACCAAAAAAGAGAGGATCATATTGTGAGTATTTAGCATGTAAAAACACATGCACATGTGTACCAGAAAGCTTATGTCTGTCATCCGAGCTCACCGGTCCTTGTTTAGCCTGTATGTAAAATGGATCCATGCCATCTCTGAAACGAACTCTCGTCTTTTCCGTATGTGTCTGGTGTAGCCATGGATGAAGTTTGCTTCTTGCCATGGGACCCGCTCTTCTTCACTTGAATTTTGCTCACAGAGTTCCCTCACTGTTGCACCACGAGGCATACCAGAATGACACGCCATGTCGTAACCACATCACTCTGGTGCCACGCCACTCAAACCCTTCCGTGCGCCGAAACAATGCTGAGGTTCCGGCCGTTTCAGGAGTACATCATCAGCGTGCAGCGCGGCGTGCGCGTCAAGGGCAAGTGGCGCGTGCGGCACCGCTACAAGGACTTCGTCGAACTCAACGATGCGTTGTCCGCCTCCAAGCTGGACCTGCAGCTGCCGAAGAAGAAGGTTTTCGGGAACATGGACAAAAACTTCATCGAAGATCGTCGGCAGGGGCTTCAGGTAAGTATTCGGCTGCAGTGGGGTTCTTTGGAGGAGCTAGGCTGAGACGCATTGTAATTGTTCTGATTTACATCAGACAGAAAAGGACCATTTTCGACGAACACGCAACCGAAACAGGTGATGTACTTGCTGGCCTCCATGCCGTCCGCAAGAACTATGATGTTATCGCCTCTCAGTGCACCAGGTTTTATGATTACGGACCAATGTTCGCCATTCATCAGACGTTCCGATATGACTCGTCCGTCCCGTTATTGGCCCATTTCTATGACCACAAGACGCCAAAATAGCATTGACGTGCTGACGGGTATTTTGGTCTCAGGTGTACCTGGACACCGTGCTGGCACATCCTCTTCTTTCGCAATGTCTGGCTGTGAAACGCTTCCTAGACCCCCCGAACTACCCGGATACCATGGAAGGTGAGCTTTGTCGTGTTCTGCACTGATGTTACACTGTCCTATCGGGCTATTCCCAGTGATGTGTTCTGCACTGATGTTACACTGTCCTATCGGGCTATTCCCAGTGATGTGTTCTGCACTGATGTTACACTGTCCTATCGGGCTATTCCCAGTGATGTGTTCTGGTATGCTGCTTAGTGTCTTCACCTGTTTATGTTTGGTCGTTTGGCCGTTACTGAACCGTGGACGAAGTTTATTTGGACCTTCCATGCGCTGGAATTTTCATTTGTTGTCTGACATGTCGCTGTAAGTGTCCTGTTTTGTTAATGCTTTCCATATGTATACCAAACGTTTTGGGATTTGTACGTCTTTCAGCATATCTTGTCGGGCAGTCTGTATTGGTGTTCCATTGCATGTGTGTGCAAGCATTTGGATTTCGTTGTTTTCCATTTGCTGTCATTCCCTTTCCATAGTTACTTATATATGAGCTGTTTCTCGAGTCTTTGTGTCAGACAAAGTGCACAGCCTAAGCATGCCATGATTTCCCCGCCAAAAAAAATGTTCATGTCTGTCGCATATCCTTCTCCAGTTTTTCCGTAACGCCTCCCTTGCCAGCAGTGGGTGGCGTTCAGGCTGCCTGTGGCACCGTTTTCTTGTCTCTGTCATCCAGCTGCAGTCCAGGCCAGACTTGTGTCGGGATCCCGATGGGATATTCTTGTTTTGCGACGGATTCTAAGTTGACCAGCGTAAGCGATGCTCCAGCTCGGCCCCGCTTTGCTCCGCTGGGTCACGACGTTCCCGATACGACGTAATGACAGGCCCAAGTTTGCAAGGGGCAGTACAGTTCAGTATAGAACGGGGACCACCCGCATTCTGTCGGGACCCGGGCGCGCGTGTGGCCGAGCCTGCCTGCGGCTCCTCTGTGCTGACGACCCTGCCTCCGCCAGCGGCGGCCGTGCAGGCGGTGCAGCTGGCGCTGCGCGGCGCCTCGCTGGTCTCTCTGGGCGACGCGCTGCCCGAGCTGGGCTGGCGGCCGCGCAAGTACCACCAGCTGGCGACGGACGGCGGCCGCCGCCAGCTGCTCACCTGGTGCCCGTACGGCCCGGACCGCTGCCTCCAGCTGGCGCAGATGGCCGCCGTCAACAAGTGCCTGGCCAGCATACAGGCAAGCGCGCGGGCTGTGCGCATCAGTCCTGCGAGTTTTTGTGCACACAGTTATGCCCATTTGTGGTTTTCTTGCGTCCGTGCTGTGATGATAGGATGTGTGGAAGGTATTTGCGCATACACTTCTGCTCGTCACTGGACACTTCTAGTAGAAAGGTAGGAATATCTGGCGGTGTGTAGTTCCTACAGTGACGGCCGTGCTGAATTGGCAGACTTAACAATGCGATGATAACCATTCTTGAAGAGCGTGTCTCGTCCTGTGGACCTGTCTGACCGCTCACCGACTCTCCGTGGCATCTGCGAACAGTCCTCGCACGCGTCGCGCCGTCCCCTCATCCGCGCGTCCCGCGTCCGTCCGGCGGCCGCGCCTGCTGACGCCGCGCCTGCCGTCAGTTCCCCTACATCCAGACGCACGAGTACAGCCAGCTGGCGGAGCGGGCCGGCCTGCACATCGGCCCGCTGTGCCCGGCCGGCTCGCTGCGGGACGTGGTGAGCGGCACCAAGCCCGGCTCGGCGCCCTTCCTCGGCAAGTACGGCGGCGTGCGGCCCGAGTGCGCGCTCCTCTACAGCGACATCCGCAACATCGGCCGCCAGCTGCTGGAGGCGCTGCGGCTGCTGCACCAGCGCGGCATTCCCTACGGTAGGGGAGCTCTGCCGACGGCCGCGCTGCGCCGCTTGGGTGGACACTACGGTAGGGGGACTGCGGGATCCCCGTCCTATGGAAAGTCTGCACCAGCGCGATACACCAGCTGTAGGGGAACTGTGACGGGCGCTGCCATACAGCCGGTATGGTGTACCCGACGATGGATGAATGGTGGGGTAGGCAGGCGCTGGGCCAGCGTGGCGTTATAGTTGGGAAACTGTAGAGAGCATGGTCTTTGGCAGGGCTGCACCGGAGTGGCATACCTTACGACACGGGAACTGTGGGGGTCGCCGCCCTGCTGCAGGCAGCGGGTGCGCCCAGTCATCCCATGGAAGGAAAACGGTAGTATACGTTACCCAGGAGCAGTTCATAAAGGGCACTGTTTTTGTTGCATGGGATGTCTTGCGATAAGGCAGCTGTGGTGGGACGCTACCCGGACAGCTGCCGCAGGCGCTGAGAGGGCTGCAGCAGCTGAGAATGCTTTACAGGAGGAAAGCTTTGTGAATACAGGGGTAGTGGGATGATGACCCTTCGGCCCGCAGTGGTTTGTAGTGGCAGCTTCAGACATATAGAGGAAGAATTCGAAAGACCGTCAGGGTGCAAACGCTTTTCATATCTACCTTGAATAATGCTGACAGTTGACAGGTTTGTTTGAAGCGTGACATCTTTACTAATCTCTGAGACAAGATGGGTAGACGGCGTTTTTTGTCGGCGAAGGGCCCTGCGCTGTCGTCCCTGTAATTAATTGTACAGGCGAGAACCCCGAGAAGAGGCGCTATCCAAGGTCCCCGCCGTTGTATGACATTGCCCCGTTTCCGCCCACACACTGCATGTTTACGTTGTCAGGGAAAGCGATCGGGGACTAGGTCAAACGGACACATTCTGAGAACGGCCAGGATTCCAGCCAAAGTCCTGGAAACTCAGCGGCACCATTGAACTGTCACTCTTGCCCAGAGCCTGCCAGCTGATGGAAGGAATGCCGCTTTCGTGTTGTTAGTCCAGTCTGATGAAAGTCAAACTACACGGGAAGATGGGCGTACGCCGTATGCTGAAACCTGGCCCGGGTTCCTTTGAGCTAGCGAATGACCGTTGGCAGTGGCCAACAATAGCAAACGATGGCACCATGAAGTTGATTCGAAATAATCGTGACTGACAGCTGTTTAGGCGCAGAAACACCGTGCCGGGGTTGTCTGTAGAAAAGTTTTGTTAACTGCCTTCACTGCGAGTCTTTAAGGTTTAGAACTATCGATCTATGATCTCATGCTCGGCGTAGCTGAATTCTGGTTTCCGGATGCCTAACCCGATGCTGTAGCAGTTTCATTATTTCCACATCATTCCCACGCCTCTTGCGGAGGCCATTTTCATGTGATTTCCGTTGAGGTTATTTTATATTCAGTCTGCCCTTCATGTCGTTGTTACGGCATTTCGTTCTCGCCATGACATCGTTAAAGGGCAAAAAACGTTGAGTTTCGCCAGTGACTTTTCCTCTTTGACGTCCCGTGAGCAGAGAAATATGGCGATGACACAGAATAATACATAAATCACACCCACAGTGACCACAGTAACCACCTCTGTGACCCACTTGTGTACTACATACAGTGACGGTAACTGCCGGTATGTATTCAAGAACTATTATCACGAAGCTATTTTTTGATAGTTTAAGTCACAATTACATACCTGCAGTTAGAAAAGGCGGCACGGATGCTGAACGAGAGATTAACAAAAAACAAATAGCATGGCACATGAGTTATCGATACGGCCACATGGACAAATTATTGTATGTTGTTTGCTGCAGCGGTGACAGTCGGTACAATGGTCCCGGCAGACGGCTGTGTCACCCACAAGTCACGAACTCAGCCGCCGTGAACAGTGACCGCAGTAACAGTCTGCGTGACCCGCTGTATCCCCCACAGCGTCGTGACCTCAGTGACCGCAGGGACCGTGTGTGTTTCCCCGCAGGTCATCTACACAGCGGTAACGTGCTGTACGACGGCGGCGTGTGTCGGCTCACCGACCTGGAGAACGTGGTCTGGGGCGTGCCGCCGTTCTACCGGCCGCAGCTGGTGCGCCACAGGCGGCTGGGCTCCCTGGAGGTGGCCGACGTGTACGGGCTCGGTCACGTGCTGCACGAGCTGACGTTCGGCCGCCCGCTGCTGGCCGACCACCTGGACCGGCTGCCGCCCGACCTGATGCCCGACCTCGGTCAGTGCTAGTCATAACCTGGTATTTGCCCTGATGTGGGTCATTTTCGACCTGTGACCAGAGTCTGTGGTGTCCTCAGCTGTGTCAGTGAGGACGCTCCGGAGACGGGTTTCGTGTCCACGGCTGGTCGGCAGGCGGAAGACCTTACCGCTGAGGATCTTTCCCCTTCTTTGGCTGTGAAACTCGCGTGCTGTTACCACCGTCAGTACTCTCTGTGTCTCTGATGCTGGTCATGTCCTGACGATCCTTCCCCCGTTTGATGTTTTCTGACGTCTGCTGCGGCTCCGGCAGGCCGCGTGCTGACGTCGCTGCTGTCGGCGGAGGCGCTGAAGCACGGCCTGCCGACGGTGGAGGAGCTGCTGGAGACGCCGCTGTTCAGGGACGTGGTGCCGCCGCTGCCGGTCTCCTGTTCGCTCAAGATGAACGCTCAGTGTCGCGAGCTGCTGCGAGCCATCAAAACCGGCGCCGAGGAGCGGCTGCAGCAGGACCAGAAAATGGTGGGCCGCGCTCGCGACGCTAGGGTTGTGTGCCCTTTTGGGATTACTTTGGCACCGTTGGTGCTGATTAGACTCTGGCTGTGATTTAAAAAGTTAAAATGGAACGTGATGGATTGCAGTGTCGTGGTACCTCATTATGCATTGTGATCATCATATGCAGTAAAGACGCATGAACTACCATTATGGGATCGTTTACTAGTTCCGCCATCAACGTCGACTCGAAAAGTCCGAGGCCCTGCTCAACGACGAAGAAAAAAGGCGCGTACGGCGACAGCTACAAAGAAAGGTAGGGCAGTTTGTCGGATGTGTTCCTTACTTGCTTCGGAGCTGCTTTCTTAGAATAGAGTTTGAGTTAAAAAAACGCGTGGACTCGTTGAATCATTTAAGGCCTCGGTCGAATACCTCGTCTATTTTTGCAAAAGAATTGTCTGTATCGTATATACTAGCAGGAATTCCATTGCATCAGTTATATGTTTTTCTTTATGTGACTACACGCCCTAGTTTACCGTTACCCTTCTTTTGCTACAATGCTACAATGCCTGGCTGCAGTGCCTGGCTCCCTTCACTGGGTGAGTTGAGACGCGTTTCCGCTGCGTTTGGTTGCAGCGTCAGCAGGAGGGTTTGCGGGCCGATAACGTGTCGGACTCCGGCAGCTCCAGCTCCTTCCCGCGCAGCACCAGTAAGTCAGCCGATTGTCAGCTCTCATTAGCAGAGCTGCTCATCATCGACGCTATGTGACGTCCATTAGCGGCGACAGTTCTGTCGTCGTTGATGGGCGTGGCACAGCGTCGATGATAAGTCATATCTTGATGAGTATTGCTTGAAACCACTAAGTCGGCCTTGAGTGGCTAGCATAAGCTATGTATGTGAGCCCATCGTAGAGCCACTGTTTGGTGTTCGCTGTGTTGTTAGTAAGACGCTATTTCGGGTGCATGAGAAACAAGATCTGCCGGGTTCGTTTTTGAAGCTGAAATGACATTTATAAATACTGATTTGCGAACTTATTTTACCTCGATGCATATCGCAACCATTCGATGTTTCTCGGTCCGTTTCAGTATGCCTCATTCGAGGCACCACGAGTTTAAACGCCTCGCGCACTCCTGGTGTTATTCATTCCTGCAAAAAGCGTTACGGCTAGGCTGGGCTTGCCCAGCCCCCCCCCCATTTTGATTCATTCGCCAGGTTGAAGTAAGACTCACTTGGTCTGCAGCCTTGCTCGTTATCAGTAAACGGGACACATTGCATGAACGGTGTGGGCCAAGTAACGGATTTTCGTAAGCATTTTGTCGCTCGAGGAAGTCAGACCTCACATTTATTCCTTTTAGATATGTGCATTCTTGGTGCCTTACACCATCGCCCCGACGTCGTCCATTGGCAAAGTTCGTTACATCAGTGGCGATCGAAGCCATTTATGACTCCGCCCGCCGTGAATCTGCACTTTGCGAACGAGTCGGTCGAAGCGTTTGGGCACGCTGTAGAGCTGCACCGCCCGCGCGTATCGTGTGCGCCAGATCTAGTTGGCTGCCTGTGGTAGATTGCAGCCAGGATAGGTGACGTTTTCCCGGACCAAGGTCTAACAGGCGCCTCGGGCCTGAAACTGACAGCGAGCCCGACGTTGGCGTACCACAGCACGACCATGGGACGTTTCCTTTGCTCTTAGCCATTGCCTGAAGGCAAATATATGCTTGTTTACTTTTGACGGCGGCACGTGCGTCACATAATGCACCACTGCCCGCTGAATGAACCATTTGGTCGGTGCCGTCGTAGTTTCCGTGAGTGTGTGCTGTGGGTCACATTCATTCATCGTCAGTTATGAAGTCATCTGGTCCGTGTCCTCATATCACCGGCGAGTAAACACTCTGATGAACATCAGCTTGTATTGCCGGCCGGAGATGCTCTGGGATGTATCAGGCGCCATCAGGCCTGGGCGTGTCCGCGTGCTATGTGTGCCGTGACCATTCTGCTCTGATGGGGCCGAATCTCGCTGATGTATGATGCGCTCTTTATTCGAGGCCATATGAATGAAAGTTAAGGTTATCGCGCGTCTCGTTTGTGGCCTGGCTGCTAAAAGGCAATTGGGTGCGAAGTTCACATTTACGCTAATAAAATGTCTTTAGACTGGCAGGAGCTCTGTGTAATGGGGGCATTTTGCCGTCCCTCACGAGAGCTGGCGTGAGGGGTTGCGACACAAAATGACCTAGGCAGTGGAGAACGTACCCAGCAGCGTACCCAGTAACCAACCAATATGTTGCCAGGCTGGTACATTCCCAAATTTCACGTGTTTATTATTGCTTGTTTTCTTCGTCATTGCATCACGTAGTTTGTTTAGAAGGTCGCCCAGTGGTACCAGAGTGGCCTCACGCAGCCTTGAACGTGAGTCCGCCGTGAAAGCAGCGGTCGATGATTGAGAGAAGGCCGGATAACGGCATCACGGCCTGGTCGGCCGCGGCCAGTCACGATTCCCCACCGGCCCTGACGTGCGCCCCTCCCCTACCCCAGGTCCCGGCTCCGGCTCGAGCGCGGCCGCCCCGCCGCCCCCGCCGCCGCCCCCGCCGCCGCCCCCGCCGGTGGCCGACCCGCCGCCCGCGGCCGGCGCCGGCGACGGCGGCCGGCGGGCGCTGCTGGACTCGATCTCGGCGTTCGACAAGAGCGGCCTGCGTCCGGCCGAGACGGACGTCCGGAGCCGCGCCGGCGACCGCCAGTAGCGCCTCTGACGTCACGCCAGCTGCGGCAGGCAGGCGGCGCCGTCCCGTGGTGACGTCACGCCCGGGCTGTGGTGGCACGCTGAGCTGCAGCTCTGGCGGAAGCGCGCTCCGTTAATGGCGCCAGAGCCGGGCTCTGGCGTCGCACCGGGCTGCCGGGAGCTCTCTGATTGGTGGTTACCGTGATGACGTCATACCCAGTGTCCGGGTTCGCGTGCTGGTAGTTAATTGCGGGAACTTCGGCGCCGGTTGAGCCGGCGTTAATCCCGGTGTACTGGGCCATATGCTGACGGTTAGCTGCAGTAACTGCGGGGTGGGACGACGATGGCGTTTATCTCGAGGTCTGACGTCATACGCCGGCTCTGGGCGGCAGCAGCTATAGTGCCTGACAAGGACGACTTCATATCCTGGCGTCTGACTTCGTACGGCGGCACTAAACAACAGGAACTGCAGACCAGGCTGGTTATGATGTCATATCTTGGCGTTTGACGTCACGTCCAGGCGGCGAACTCGTATTCCCGGTCTGTATAGTGGAACATACAGACAGTATACGAACACCTTCGGGTGGGTTAGGAACGATGTGAATTAACCCTGAATGCGGGCCTTGTGCTAGCGCCGTGCCGTGCAATCCTTGGTTCGTCTGGCAAGGCTTGGATGACGTCAGTGATCAAATCATGTATTCCAGCGTGTGGTGTGTACTCATTGTGACACATTATGGGTGTCAGTGTGATTCTGGCTACTCACCATTACGTTCCTGTTTGCAAGGGGTGATGTATCAGCTATTACCGTAGACCACACGTGCCTGCCTGATTTCAAAATGCATTCTGTTTTGGAACATTGTCCCCAAAAGGCCTCAGCTGTCACCCAGTTCGACCCAGACGCCGCGAATCGGCGTGTCTGAGGTGAAGTGTGCGCGAGCCCTCGCAGAATGCCCTGTCCGTCCGTCGGCTGCGCATGTCTGCACGACTGCCGCGCCCAGTGTTCATGTCCACTGGCAACACCCCCCCCCCCCTCTGGACGATCAGTGTCGACGGAACTGTTGCGTCTGGGGCCTCCCGTCAACTCGCCTTTCCACAGCACGGCTTCCCTATCCACCACACTTTTCCTGCCTCCTGGCTGAATCTCGCTCTGTCCGCGCTCTCGGACGTGCCTCATCCGCTTCGTCTGGGGCCGTTGTTCCTGCACTGTGGTGAGCGCTGCCGCCGCTGTTCTGTCGCCCGGTCGCCGGTCACTGGTCCGGCTGCGTCGAGCTGAAGGCGACCGGATAACCTCGGTCATACCGGCAGCCGAGAGGTTCATGCGACATCAGAGAGACTGAATGTGTTCGGCGGTGGCTCGTGGAACGGCACACTGCTGGTCTGACGGTGTTTCAGTCTCCGGACGGGACACTGCTGGTCGGCCGGTAGCGTTTCAGTCGTCGCACGATAGGTGGCGTTTCAGTTGCGGAACGGGACGCCCGCGGTCGGTCGGAGGTGTCGGCAGGTGATGTTTCAGTGTCGGACAGCACAGGTGTACGGCCGAAGGTGTGTTAGCCATCAGACGGAGATTACCATTGGAGCGCAGTCTTTGGTCTCTGAGTCAAATGAGTTCTTTGGTCTCATTCTGAGACCGCGTGACTTATGTCTGGTGTGTGTGTGTGTAGGGTGTGCGTCTTCTGATGCTTTCTGAGAAACGATGGGTAGAACTGCTGCCACTGTGTTGAGTCATACCGTGCACATGCCCTGTATCATGTTCTGTATCACAAAGTAACACGTGTATGTCTTGTGAGGAATCCAAGAGAGAATATATCGGAATCCATATTCGCCCATGTCTGTCGGACCATTCTCAGATGCTGTGCTGGTTCGTGAGCTGGAAACCTCGGTACGGAACCTCGGTCAAGGGCTGCTTCAGGAGTGGATTGACCGCAGCTAGTTTGCTGCAGACTCAACGTAACAACGAACGCGTGTCTGCGACAATGACGCAAATTTCTTGGCCAGCATGGCGTCTCTCGGAGCAGGCAGAACACCTGAAATCTGTGGTGCGGCGACGATTCCCCATCAGACTTCGATCAGCTCGAGTCATCTGGAGTCGATAATTCGATCGTTCGGTCATCAGACTTTGTATGCCTGCGTGTTTGTGTTCGGTCACGAGCGCATGGGGACGCTTAGCACCTTCGCGCCTATGTGGAGTATGGCTGTGACATTCATTGGAGTCTGGCATGCATTCGAGTCTAGCGTTTGCGTACGTGAGCTGCCCGAAAGTGTGACTTGTTGTTTTTCGGTTTTTATCACCAGACGTTCAGAATGTGTCGGGATGGTAAGGTCTCCTAATTCAGTTGTTATCGACCCCGCCCTCCCCTCCCCTCCCATTTGAAATACAGTAGTCGTGTGGACTGAATTATGTGAACATTCAAGGGTGATTCCAGGATTTAGAAAGAGGCTACTTTGGTACCCAACGCACCCACCGCCGCTTGAGTGACTGTTTTGTAATCGCTTTGCATATCTCCGTCCGAAACTTTCTGTATTTGCTTCGCATGGCGTCACGCGCGTCACGAAGCCCATGGCGATTGATTGAGGTTGATTGAATCTCGTGCAAGAAAACAAATGGCTGACGGCATAACAACCCCTACTATCCGTGAAAGCACGACTACCATGAACAGAACATTGTCATCTGCACGAGCAAACAACCAACACTTGCTAACAGCGTGTGCTTTTCTAATGCTCAACACAAACCCTAGCTTTAACCATCACGCTGCAGAAACGCATCCCGAAATTTCATGCATTAAAGATGAACTGTGGCAACAGCACTGACTCGGAATGTGTGAAATCGCACCATCAATAAAGTCGACAACGGAGAATGTTGGACGGCAAATCGTGCTAAGCCAAAGCTTCCTAAAAAACAATACGAAACAGCGTATCAAGCATTATTGCCGTTGCCTCAGTAGCCAGCATACTGTACCTGGGAGCTTACACACGATCGGATGGACGGATTCATCTCAAGGCACTGTCGTTCAAAGACCTAACTGCCTCTTCGCCGCGCGCCAGCAGGGTCGGGCCGGAAACGTTCCGTGAGGTTTCGTCAACATCAGCAGGTCGCAGTCCTGCTGGAAGTCCCTCAGCACGTCCACAACCCATCTTTCTTATGTCTATGCACGTCCAGCGTTCTCCGGCCCTGTGTAAGGGCTTCAGCCGGGCAGTCAGGGATCCGGGACTCGGGAGTCCGTTCACCGTTCTGTGGGCGTCTCGTGACCGCCAAACGCCGCGCCACGGACCCAGTCGCCTGCGCCTACACGTTCCGCAGCCGCGCGTAGCCACGGCACTCGCACAGACTCTTGGGGCAGTTCTGCACCTTGTCGGAGCCGCAGTTGACCTCGCACCAGTAGTCCATGGCGAACGAGTGCCGCCAGGTGCCGGCGCCTCGACAGCTGGCGCTGCGCTTCCTCGGCGGCCGGCTGCTGCCGCCCGCCGCCGCCGTCGTCGCCGCCGCCGTTACCGCCGCCGCCGGCTCGGCCGCCGCGGCCGCCGCCGCCGGCGCCGGCCTGGCGCCAGCCGCCGCCAGGAGGCCGATGTTGCGGTAGACGGCCGGCTGCAGCTGTTCGCCGGCGGCCGGCCGCACGGCGCCGCGGCGCTGCAGCAGCTCGGCGGCGCGCCGCCGCGCCTCCTGGCGGTCCACGTTCTGGCCCATCGGCACGACGATGGCGCGCGCGCTCTGCGGCCGCGCGCCGTCGGCGCCGCCCTGCCTGTCGATCGGCTGGATGAAGAACAGGAAGCCGGGCGCGCGCGCCTTGAAGTAGAGCGTGGTGCTGCGGTTGGCGTTGGAGCGGCCGCTAGCCGCCGCCGAGGCCGCGTCCGCGTTGAGCACGATCTTGGCGCGGTTGCCCTTGTGCGTGATCTGCATGAGCGTGCGGTTGCGGCCGGCGTTCAGCTCCGGGTGGCTGATGGTGACGCGGGCGTTGGTGCACGCGCAGATGGTGACCGGGCAGGAGGGCCGCCGCCGGCCCAGACAGTTCTCGTTGCACCACTTGGTGACGCCGCTCATGAAGCGCCAGGGCACCACGGCCGTGCACTGCACGCTGGTCTGCCACTGGGAAGCCGGCGCTGCGGTGGTGGCGGCCGCTGGCTGCTGCCGCTGCCGCTGCAGCTGCTCCTGCAGCTGCTCCCGCAGCCGCTCCAGGCGGCCGCGCTGCCGCTCGCGCTGCAGCAGGGCGGCCGGCAGCAGCTCGGCCTCGGGCTCGGTGGTGGCGTCCGGCGGCGGCGGCGCCGTGGGCAGCGGCGTGACCGGCTCCAGGTCGTCCAGCAGCACGGCCGGCTCCGGTGGCGGCGCCGGCAGCGGCAGACGCTCGCGCTCGTCTGCCGCCGCAGGCGGCGGCGCCGCCACCTCCGGCGGCGCCCGCGGCGTGGTCGGCGGCGCGAAGTAGAACTGCCGGCCCGGCCGGCGCTCGCCGCCGGCGGCGGCGTCGGCGTTCGGCGCCAGGTAGGTGAGCCGGCCGCCGGTGGCGCCACCCCGCGCCGCCTGCTGGTACCGCTGCCGCTCGCGGCGCAGCGTGGCCAGCTCGGTCAGCAGAGCGCGCACCGTGCTGTCGTCGACGGCGGCCGGCGCCGGCTCCGTCAGCCGGCCCGCCGGCAGCGCGCCCTGCAGCACCTGCAGCGACGGCCGCGGTGTGCTGGCGCCTGCCGCCGCCGCCGCCGCCTCCGCCGCCACCGCGGCAGCTCCCTCCCCCGGCCGGCACTGGCACATGCCCTCCGGGCAGCTGGGCATGGGTTGCGCCAGACAGTTGGTCTGACACCAGGTGTCCATGCCCGGCACCGTCACCCATATGCTGATGGCGTGACACGTGATTCCCGGGGACGCCGGGCCGGACAGCTGCTTACCCCTCCGCAGCCCGGACGACCTGCAGGAGACGCGCACCGGTCACCGTAGCACAGCTCGGTCACCTGTGGCACGATCCCTGCTGCATGACCGGCGCAGTGCACCACGGGCTACAAACAGCTTCCCCGTTATCTCAGCTTATTGCTGGGGAGCAAGTTAATTTTCGGAAGAAGTAGCTGACTGGGTGGAGCAATGATTGGACAGCGCATGTGAAGGAGCATCGGCCCCCCCCGAGCTCGGTCATTTAGGGAACATCTGTCCGACGAAGGAAAGTAGATCACATTACTCTACCGCCTGGGCCAGACATTCAACGTGGTAATGCAGGTAGTTTCTAAAAGCGACATGACATCCTATCAGTGTTTGACAATGACGGTTCGTATAGAAACATCTGCTAAATAGACATAGGCATGAATGCTATAGGCACTAGCTCGCACGCTTGCTAAATGCCAAATGAGCGACCATCACTCGTAGATTAGGTGAAAATCATCAGACTGAGAGTCGCAGACCCGTCACGCCTTTCTCCCGAGGTCCCTCTCGACGGCTACCTGAGCGGGCTGGCGAGGGAGTCGTCGATGCTGTTGTCGCTGCCGTCGAACGTCTCGCCCGCCTCCAGCTGGAAGTCGGGGCCCAGCGCCTCCAGCTCGGTCAGGTCCACCTCCTCCAGCTGGTCCGTGTCCAGGAAGCCTTCCTCGGCGCCGAAGACCGTCACGTTCGGCCGCCGCGGCGGCGCCTGGTACGGCCGATGGCGGAGGGCGGCCGGTGGCGGCGGCGGCGGCGGCGGCGCGGCCGGGCGGCCCGCTGACGGCACGGCGTCCGACTCCCGCGCCATCACGGTGACGTCCGAGCAGCCGCGGAACTCCTCCTGCGGCCCGCAGCCCAGCTGGCTGCTGCCGTCCGGGCAGATGCCCCAGTTGTTGCCGGTCCGGTACCGCCACTGGCGGCGCGGAGGCGGGCGTCAGCGCGTCAGGGGCGGTATCGACGGGGCACGGACGTCTCCGTCGCAGTCGCGTGACGGCCAGGGAGGTCCCTCGCAGCTCCAGGGCATCAGCTGAGAGGTGTTTCTCGCAAGTCTGGGGTATCTGCTGAGAAGGCCGATCAGCCAGGCACGAAGCCAGGATTTTCCCCACGGGGGGTGCAGTGTCAAATTTTGCCATATTCCACTGGCACATGACGAAATTTATGGGAGAAAGCAGCAATTCTGTGTAGTTTACCCCATACTGAACGCACAGGAAAAGACATAATATTTGCTTTTGCAGCATATATATGATCACTATTCCGCATTCCTGCAGAATTGCTATATATCTAATGTAGCTCGCTTGGTTCGGAGGGGGGGGGCATGGCCTCCATGGCCCCTCTTGGCTACGTCCCTGCGTTCAACTTAGTAGCAATGCCACTACAGGTGGGTCGCAAGCACGTTGTCATGCATTGCCTTCCGTAGGCTCATATCACACCATACAGCACAGAAAAAATTTCCGTCGATTCGATTCGACTATAGGCTCTACCGTAAGGGCAGACGAAAGGGTCATTGCCTCGAACATTTGAGAAGCTTAACCTTACCTTTACAGACATTAAGCAGGATGAAATGGCGCAGAACATCAGTGAGTTCGACTAAAGGCAAGTGCGTGGCTTTTGCATCCCGCCCTACGCCCTCAAAAGACATCCCCTGCCAGAAAATGCTGCGCCGCATAGCACCAATAGTTACGGATCGCCAGGCTGTGTTTCCAGCACCAACTTTACAATGAGGAGACGAACTTGTTTTTGTAGCAGACCATGCTGACGAAATGACGTGAAGGAATGGTGATATACTTTGGCCTATCCATCATTTTCTGGCATTTTTTCTCCAAATGCTCCTGTCCTAAGTTTGACGAGATTGTTATTGATGTTATCGGCCGGATTCACTATCTGTGCGTTAATGCCCGAAATCACGATGACTTGCGAGAAATCCTGTGACTGCGGAGAACTCTTAAATTCCGGCTCTGTTATCAGAGACGTAGCCAGGGCATGGGGACATGCCCCCTCCCCCCCTCCTGAGCCAAGCGGTCTACGCTAGATATATAGCGATTTCACGAAAATGCGGAAAAGTGATCATATCTATGCTGCAAGAGCAAACATTATGTGGTTTGCTGTGCGTTAAATATGAGGCAAATCCACAGAATTGCCGCTATTTCCTATAAAGTTCGCCATATGCTAGTTGCATATGACAAAATTTGACATCTGCCCTCCCCCTAAAAAATCCTGGCTACGTGCCTGTCTGTGATGGCGTTCCCGCCAATACTACAAAGCTTAGTCATTTGGTAAGTAGGCAGTTAACATGTTGAGGAGTTTAGCCGTCTCATGAAGAATAGTTGCAAAGGCATTTGTAAATATTCGAGTTGAAGAGGACCCGGTTTGGCTCCCATTTTCGGAGCTGGAATCACCGTCGACGTTGAGAAGTTACATGCTATTCGACCACGCATTAATGCGTCCCGAATAATAGTAAATATGTTTGGGATGAAACGATTGCATGCTGGGGAAACTACGTATGTACCTAAATATTTCCTGTACCTGCCTCCTGGACAAGTTAAATAAGCTTAATCTGAATATACCTAAACTCAGACACTGGCACATCGTGTACAGGAAACGACAAAGATATTATTCAGGTACCGGTTAAGTTGTGCAAATTATAATACGATATCTGACAAGAGGATTGAAAAGCAATTCAAAGCATGCCTCAAAGCACTTCAAAGCTTTCGTTACAAAAGAGGACTATCCAAGGGAAATTGGGAAAGTAAGTTCTCACGTCACGTGACCCTAATGACGATCGCGTTCGTACTGCGAGGTTGGTAACCATTAGCTCCAGACGCCCGCGGCGGCGCTGACACCGATCGCAGCCGGAGACGGCCCGGAGAACAATGGCTGGAGGCGTGAGAGCCGTCCGGCTGTCTCGGACGGCCGGACAGCCGGACAGCCGGACAGCCGGACGGCGCTGAGTCAGGCCGGACCCGATCGCGGCCGTCGGCGCCGGCGCTGGCAGGATCGTCGGCGCCGACAGGTGGCGCCGCCGGCGTCGGCACCGATCCGGCGACGTCACGCAGCTGGGTGAAAACCCCGCCGCGGCCCGCCACGCCCGCGCCGCGCGGCAGCTGGCCGGGCGCGCCAAAACGCGGTCGCGCCCGCCGCCGGCGCTGCAGAAATGGCGCGGACGGACCGGCGCAGTCTGGCGCGGCCTGACGTGGCGGGAAACCGATGACTCGGGGAAGCACCGGCTGAGACTGACCTGTATGACGCAGTGGGCGCAGACGAGGTCGGCCGGCAGGCGGAGTCGGACTCGGGCCATGATCGACTTGTCCCCCACCCTGTACTTGGTGCCCGAGCCGTCCGCCAGCCGCAGCAGGTTCCTGGTGGCGGAAACAGACAGGTCGCGCCAGGGTCGAGCGGCGGTTTCTGGGTCCGGCTGTGTGCCAACAGCCGTCTTAACTCATGGCCTTGTGCTCGATCCCACGTCGGCGGGCAGAGCTGAGCGGCTTAGCGTAACCAGAAAAAGTTCAGCTACGAGACGATGACAGGCTGATGTAACCACCGACGGAAGCAAGACCATCTTCTTTTTCGTTCAGCGATGTGCCTCTCGGAGGTGAAGTCCGTAGGAGAAAAAACGGCATTACCTGTTCAGACACGACTGGGTAGCTTCGGGTTGTTCTGCGGTGAGCGGGCAGATCCGGAACTCCATGTACCCCCTGTGCGCGGTGGTAACTTCGACCACCGTTGAGATTATCTGAAAACGGACGACGACTAACGACGTGCTAAAGGCGAATTGCTTTGTGATTGGAACAATAGTCATGACTAGTGTGGGATGTCTACTAAAGACCCAAACGCACAATTTAAACGTGCAATGCACACTGCAAGCGAAACAGGCTACCTGAGGGAACCATCCATTTCCTACTTCTAGAGTCTTCGTCTGTATACAATCAGGTCAACGTCCTTGATGCGTTCGGCTAAGCAGACCCATTTAAACCGCGCAAATATGACGGCGTTGAACAGACGTTTGCCGTCGTCGCTTTGATTGGATTAGACATCTACTTGGCGAAAGGCGGAAACGGTTGAACAAACTGATGACACTTCTTCGAACTGGACCGAGCCTCGTGGCTTACTGGGCGTTTCATCACTTTCCGCTGGCCGACGGGGAAATTTTCCCCAAGTCTATATCGAGATCCACGGAACCCATCTGCGGTAACTCGCCACCCACAGTCTCCGAAATAAGTCATCTTTTGTCGTGAAGGTTAGTGCTGGCGTCACAACTCAGGTCAGAAGCTCATGCTGGATGGAAGATGATCTGGAGACTTACAAGCACAGACGTGATGTATACGGTACACGGAATACCAGTTTAGCAAAATGCGGCATCAGAATTGAAAATACCATATTTCACCAGAAACAACATCCATTTCACAGAGTCCGCGGTCACAAAGCCAAATCAAGTCGTCACCTGATGTTTGACGTCTTGCTAGTTTCTCGCGAAGTTTTAACGAAACGCTTCAAAAAATGACCAATGTTTCCTGGCAACCGTAAAGCTTCGGTCGCCGGAGACGCATGTGTTCCACTTAGGTAGTTAAATCGCCAATTTGTAAAAAGAAAACGAAAACAAAGAAATAGATCAATCATTTTCATTCCTGCCTTTTCGTCCCTAGAGTAATTTCTTCCCTAACTGTCCATCAACATGGCACAGACGAAACCCGATGGTTCGTGAAGTGATAAAAAGTCAGTGATGGATTAGACGTCTGGGAACCTAAAGTCCGTGGGCCTCCGCAAATATTCCATCATTTTCTGTGACAGCCGTCAATTATGCCAAAGTGCAGAGAAAGCTCCCGTCGAGGAAATAAACACCTGACGGTCCAGCGCGGTGACAGGTCCTCTGGCGATAAGGAAAGACGACACCCGCCGCATGAAGGGGACAGCATTACCCATGGAGCGTAACGACACATTTTCTCTGGGCCGAGTTTTTTTGTAAAACCACTACGGTGTCCCTCGCCTTGGCCTCAAAACTTTCCCGCCAGTCTTCGAGCACCTGCCGTCCAACCATTAACAATTCCGGCGTCGTTTCCAGGATGAGTGGAGCGAAGTGAAACCAGAAGTCATCGCTCGTCTCAAAACGATTTGCACTGGACAGGGCTCAGATTAACAAAACGCCACCGATCGCCGACCGATCGCGGCGCAACTGTGGCGATCGTGACGCACCTGTCCGCGGCGATACCGGCGCACGATGCCGCCAGTGGCGAAGCGCCCGCCGCGCTCGTGCGGACGCGGCCATTCGTCCCAGCGGTCGCCGCAGATGCCGCAGCGCCCGCCGTTCGCCAGCCACTGGTACTGGAGACAGCGAGGTACCGACGGTTAGCCGCATGGTGACAGAAGTAACGGCCGGCGCCGCTGGGCTGAATGCAGCCTGCCTCTTGGCCGCAGCAGCGGAGATCGGCAGAACGGTCACAGCAGGACGGTGCTGCAGGGCAGCCTCGGCAGGACGCCGCCTAGCAGAACGCTGCACAGTAGGGCACAAGTCCCCCCAGCATGCGGGAGGGACGCTCGGTTTACCACTATCGCATTTCAGCGTCTTTCAGCAGTGGATCCACACATGATGTCAGGTAAACTGCACAGTTGCAGACAGTGCGCTGTTCATACCCCGTTTGGCCACATGCCGATGTAGTCAGGTCATGCCGTTTAGCTACATGCCGCCCACGCCGTTCCCTGGGACGTCTCGCGCTCCGCCGCGGGTAGACGAACACCACTCACGAACAGTCCGCCGCAGCTCCCCTCATGGTCCTGGTAGTCGACCGGCGCCTCGAAGCCCATCCTCCACATGCTGGCGCGCGACGGCGGCTCCAGGAAGCGGGCGTGCGAGCGGACCGGAACCACCTGCAGGAGAGTCGGCCGCGGTCAGCTGCGGGCGCGGGAGCGCCGCCGGCGATGGCGCCGAGACGCGGCGCGGCGGAGAGGCGGCGAGGAGAGACGCCTCGAAGAGAGAGAACAGCAGAGATGGTGGCGTCTTCGCATCCAGAGGGGCGTCGCCCGTTAGGACTCGGCAAATCCTTGGTGACTCTTCTTCCGGTATGATGACACTGAAATGTTTGGCCCTGGAACTGCTTTCGGCCCCCACGAATGTTTTGGTTGTTCCCTATACAGTAACGTAGTGCTCAGCGTTACCCTCGGCTACCAGGTTGCCAGGGAACGACTGGACTCTGCAATAACATAGACCCGCCTTCCGGTAAAAAATAAAAACGCCGCGTAACGGTTGGAACATGATACAACTGCGGGAGAAGTATTATAACGTTAATACATATTTCGGACACAGAAAAAAATGTTTGTGTTCCCGCCGTATTCCGAACCGCAACGGAAAAAGCCATCTGCATCTTAAGCACGTGCATACAAGCATACGGGCCCTATAGTACCGTAGGAGTAGGATTCGAGTGGATTTGTAAAAGTGAACAGCTTGAAAATCCTACGATTTTCTTTTCCCTTCAAATCAATGGAGGTCCTTGCTTTTTACGGCTTTGTTATGAATCTGACGAGTCATGGCTGCAGCATATGACGAAATGTGCTCTGTCACTGCTTGTAAATGCCATTCGTAGCCCACAATCAGTCCTCCACTTGTCGCGACGATATGGCCAGCGAGAGAGGCTCGCGGGCCCCCGGTCCGCCGCCGACACCGCAGTACCGTCCGCCGCACCCTCCGCCGCCGCGGCCCACGACTCCCGCGGGCTCCGGCCGGTGGCGGCGCGGCGGCAGCTGGAAGCCGCCCCAGATGGCGGCTGCCGGGCCGGCCAGCTCGGCCGGCCAGCTCTCAGACCAGCTGGAGGCCGGAGCGCAGATGGCCGGAGAGGACGGCGTCCGCTCGGCACGCATGCACGCGGCGCGGGGCGCCGGTGACACCGGGCGTCCACCCCTACGGCAGGTGACGGGGAAAGTCCCTCACCGGCGCCGGGGCACGGTCGGACGCCCGGCCTCGATTTCGAGCGACCCGGGAGGCGACCGGCTGGTCAACCAATCGGCGCTTACAGCGTAATCCGGTCCAACTTACCGATGGACGTGACCCATTAATCCGTTTTAAATAATGTTATTACGCTGCTCCTTAACGTAGCGTGTGTGACTTGACGTGCGAAGGCGGAACCATACGGGCGTGAAAGTATTCGTCGATTTGTTCGTGTCTCCCGGGTGTTAGGAGCCGATAATTGGCTGAACGCCCTTTTGTTTGTTCCATGAACTTCAAATGGCTGGTCTGTGGCGGAACTATGAAAGAAACCCGATGCAATATTCTTACAACCGAAAACAGAACCTGGTGGCAAAGGTGTGCCCATGAGGCGGATGTGGGGACATGTTTACAACCTTTGCCGGATGTAATGCATCGATCGCGATAGGCCACTAGGTCATGTCTGGATCACTGCAACACTAGATCACACCATCGTCGGTCGATTCAACCTGGGGGGAGGGCGGACGTGAGGCGAATTTCAAAGGCTGTCACCATGAACTACACGAACATTTTGAAATGAAACACTTGGATTCAAAGCAATTTTGGTCAGACGATATCCCATAAGCAACTGTGATCGGTAGCTCAGCTGGCAGAGCTCCGGTCTCCGCGTCCCTGTAAGAGGGTTCGAGGTTTCCCACTGCTCCATTGTCGGGCCGCGGGTCAGTTGACAGCCGGCCAAAGGTCAAGCTGATTATCACGCGGTCGTGTCGCGCGTTTGGCGGCATGATAGACTTTCCCCACAAAATCGGCCGTTACCTGGAATTGCTCGATAGGATGCTGGGGTCCGATTTTCTGCAATTTTCAATGCAATTTTGCAAATTTCTCCGATTTTAGCACGGACTCCGATTCCTTACATCACTCCAGCAAATCGGGTCAAATTTGCAAGAAAACGGATAAAAATAAGAGCAGCTTGCATTTTTTCGTATAAGTTCCGGGTTGGTAAAGCCAGTATGATTTCCGAGCGAGGATGGGACGAACGATTTATTATGTGTAACGCTTCATATTTATATTGTAAACCTCGCTATAATCATAGATATAACGTAAAATCGCATTTCAAATGTTTCATAAGGAAGAATCCTTGCAGCGCTACCAGAATTCCTGATTTTTGTGAAAGAAAGATGGCGAACACCTGAGGCCCTATGCAAACACCAGCATGAGCTGTTTTGCAGTGGTACATGTTTTTAGATCTTTTCGCTATAACGAATCTTTAATTCGTGCGCCGTTTCGCTGTAAAAAAGCCGAGGCGCTTGTTTCTTCCGCTGGCGGTTTTGCGGGAGCGAGCGAGAGTTTAACTAACACCTTCCGCGAGGTAAAGACGTATAGTGACAGAAAACATCTGTTAATGTCTGCCAATGTCCAGACATATTCCTGTCCAGCGGAACGAGTGTTCAGGTGCTACAGAGGGAAGTTTACCCATTGATGTGTGAAGTGCAGGACCGTGCACGTAGTTTTCTAGCGGCGTGTGATAATTAGTTACCGTAATCAGTTCTGGGATAACTCGTACGCGCATCAAAGCATCCGAGCAACCGGACCGAACTAATTCACTGGAAACAGAACAGAAGAGGGAACATCACACAATCCTCTACATGCCACCAGGAACGTCACCATGACGTATAGCTGTTAATCACGTATGTTATGCAGGTCATTTTTTCACCCTACGTTGGTTTTTCCGGCATGGTTTTTGAACAACAGCCAGCGGTCCCAAATGTTCAGTACCAGTATCTAAACAACACGGCACCTTTTGACAAAAACAGTGCATTAGGTCCGCGTAGTTCAGGTCATATGACGTCATAAACTGGATCATGGGCGCCATTTTCAACCTTTTTTGACATGGCTTGCAAAAAAACTCACCAGGGATGACACAACGCCGAAGTATCAGATCGTGAAAGACTTACATGATACTCAGCTGAGATCACAGGCGGTCAGTTGCAAGTTTTGCACAATGTTGGTTTACCATCTTTTTGGAGACAAATCTGATTCTGGCGACCAAGGTAATGCCAAAAAAGAAAAGAAATCAATGCCATTTTTGAGTTTCTCGTGAAATTCTGAATCATTAACGCATAGATGTTCACATTATGAAGCAGTCTGACCCTGTGACAAAAGTTGACCTTGGGTCGCTTTCTCCATCAGAACTGTCAAAATGAGTTCATCTGATGCTACATACAAGCATAGCCAGTTCCGACCATTCTTGTCTCCTAATCTATTTCTGAAGCGGTAGATAAATCATCGTCGAATTTAGTGCTCTGACCTGACCTCTGACGTCATTAATGGCCTTAAGACAAACAAATGAGCATATTTGGAGCCTCACGGTAACGGGCACCCATTACCGTTTGAACTGTCAAAATCAGACCTTTTATTCTTGAGACGGGGGGTGAATAAGCCCCCTCCATAACCGGGAAGAATCAAACATACCTGGCATTTTGCTGAGTGAATGTTTGGTTTAGTCCAACTCCAAACGGTGCTTTAAGTCCCATGTGGCAAAATCTTGTCTATAGCTGATTTCGGCAAAGCCGATGGTCGGTCCGTCCGTTTTGTACTTCGAAACATGGTGTTATAGTAGAATATTAACATAATTCTGTTGCAATGAATAGTCATCGTAGCACGAGTTTGTTACGCTGGTGTTAAGCAGACTACGTTTCAAATATCTGAAGGCTCATGGAGTAAATCAAACCTGTAGAATGCATTTCTTTTGCGAACAGCTGTGCGCCATGGTGCCATTTGTGGCAGCAAGAAAAATATTGTATGAAGTTTTCTCTTACCTGCTATTCTCTTGGCGGGACTCTTATTCACATGAATACCAGACATTCACTTTTAACTGATTTACCTGGTTTTGAATAAAGCTTGTCTTTAAAGCAACAGTTTCGGTGCAGGTGTGTCTTCTCAAGACGGCAAATTTATTGCCCGCCACGGATTTTTTTCTTTTTATCAGATTTCAGGCCTTTAGGTCATGCATTTCTTATTAGTACACGTGTGTAAGAGCGTTTGAAACTCGACAGGACCAGAGTGGCACTAAAGCAACTCCTTTCCAGGCAACACCTAACGGTTGGTGTTAAAATTCTCGAACGTTGATACAACCGCTGGCCAACTGCACTATATGAGTTAACCCGTTGTACTACGTAGTGTTCTGCGCTCCTATCGTTTGTCATTTTTGAAGCAAAGCTATCATTTGTCGACGTTTTAGGCTCTGGAGTGCCATATTTGGCTCATGGTGTTTGGTAGGCGCCACAGTTTTGACTGCCTAACAGGTGAGTGTTATCTGACCCGAGACAGAAGCGCCTTTTTTACCAGCGGGTAAAAGATACGGCTTTTTATACAGAATTCACACAAAATACAGTCTCTGTTCCGCACCCAAAGGGCCCCTAGTGCCGGATATCAGGTCAAAAAGACTCCGGGTTTCGGTCCACCTGGGCGGTGGGGTGCGGCATGCACGGACAGTTCTTCCGTCGATGGACCCGGTCCCACGGCGCCCACTTCAGAATATTCGGATGAAACTAAGCGGAAAAATTGGTCAAGTACGCGTAACTGGACATGGAGTCTTATTTCCCTAACACTTCCCAAACGTGTCTCCAGTCTGCATTTTCTAGAAAACTCGATCATTCAGTCTAATGTGACGAAGCAAGGCGTTTCGTCTGGAGCTGCCGAGAGACGTTTCTTAGTGGAGTCACCTCGGCGACACCAACAGACTCACCTGCGACAGCTGGAGCAGCAGGGGCATCACGACGAACACGATGACGCAGTCCGCCATGATGACCGCTCGTTCGCAGCAGGACGGCAGCGCTCTCCAGCAGGCCCAGTACCTGGCGGCTGAACCGCTTCACGCCGGCCGGCGGCCGGAGCGGACCATGGCCGGGGGCGGGCGGGCGAACGTCGTCGTCTCCGACGCTCGGGCGGGCAGGACACCGCGTCGGCGGCGAGACCACGCGGCGACTGCGGCCGCCTCCGAGCCGGCGCCGGGGCCGGCGCCCCACTCCGGCGCCGTCTCGCCCGTTCTTCCAACATCTGCAGTGAAATTGTCATCCGTGTGCCAGATACGGCGCCCGGCGCCGCGGACGGCTGCGACGGCGACGGCGGGACGGGGCGCGGCGCGCGTGAACCGACTTCGAACAGGGGGCCGAGGGCGGATCGCGATTACGCTCGGGCTTCGGACGCGACGCTTCAACGTTCGAAAATAGGGAAACGAGGCATACGTCGTGCTGTTTCGCTCGACAGCGTGGACGATTGGAGTCGGCCAGACGTGACGGCCGACGACTGGAAGTTGCGTTTTTTCGTCCCGAATGATAGGTATCGCAAAAATACACCATGAGTAAGCTCGGTCTTTAGGCTGATCTCGGTGGCTACTCAACGTAAACGGATGCACCAGCTTCCGTCTTTCAAGGACATCCTGTTTCGGAAATCTTTGGACAATGAAAGACAGAGATATTCAAGGTGGCTACATTCCAGCAGCGATCGGCTGAAAAAAATGGTTTTGCCTGGGAAGTGACACCACGCCTGCCAGCAGAACAGATATAAAAAGCGAGCCGGTGGCTTAACAGCAGCGTGGGAGTTGCAGAGGTGTATAGTTTTGATGGAATTAATGAAGTTTCCTCAGTCATTCACGAAATAGCAGGGTTCAGAAGTCATGCAACTGGCAGATGGCTCAATGGCAGAGTAGTTCCTGGTTTACAAACAGCCTGGTTCATGAGATGCTCAAATTTTGCTAGCCCACAATGTTCGTACATTTAATTGCAACGAATACCTTTTGTTTCAGACAAGTGAGCAGTTGGTATGCTGTTCTTAATAAATGAGCCCAGGCGTAAATTACGCTGATCAGGGACGTAGCCAAGAGGGGCATGGGGGTCATGCCCCCCCCCCCTGGGCCAAACGGTCTCCACTAGATATATGGCGATTTCGCAGGAATACGTAATAGTGATCAGATATAATTGCATATCAGATATATATATATATAACGCACAGGAAAACATTATATGTTTTCCTGTGCGTTAAGTATAAGGTAAATTACATAAAACTCCTGCTTATCTTGTAAATTTTGTCATATGCCAGTGACATATGACAAAATTTGACATTTGAGCCCCCGAGGAAAATCTTGGCTACGTGCCTGACGCTGGTTCCCGAGGCTTTAGATGTACCTGGAGACCAAAAGGTTTAGTAGCTGAAGGATATTCAGCTGATCAAGCCAAGGACCAAGATTAAGACCAAGGATTATCAAGCTCGGACCTGGATTAACCACCGGAACAACACTATTAAGAAGCTTTTGTTTCAGAAAAATCGCTATTATGCGTATCGTCATACGTCCAACAGCATACGCATCAGATCTCCATGAGTAATGTATGTGGGATCTGACAATGTATCGTGCCACAAATAAACGCATTCTGAAATTACACTTGACCACGCCTTACCGCATAAATGATCCTCTGCTCGACAAAAGGAGCATTTCCTTGGAATAACTGACAAATGGTTGTTCTCGGCATTAGTTAGAGAAAATGACCCGCTGTCTCAATGAACAAACGGAACAATTTGCAAATGACGTCAGGATACGGAGACTACGATGTGCGCACATGCATTCCAACGGAAGAGGCCAGGTGATGAAAACCATCGCAGTTTACTTCGTTTGCTATAAACAAATTAGCCCGGAGCCGGTATGTCGAAAGAATTGCATCAGAATCTGTCACTGGCTGTTCACCTTTCCTGTGTTCATGGGAGCTGACTATGGGGTACTGCCTATACACAGGACCCCGCAATAATCGCAACTCGTGAACTGGAATATAATCATGAGGTTTACATATGCAGGCATTCGGGAAGCTAAGGCCCTGTTGAGATTCGACTGTTTTGCTGTTGTCAGCCGACGTCAAAAGGCCTGATTCGTTGGAAGGTCGATGAGGTATTCTTACGTCATGTTGGAAGACGTCACATTTCTGCTGACAAAGCGCCAGCTCTGCTGCTGCTAGGAAGTAGGCGCGGCTCTCCTGCCTTGCATTCTTGTGCAGTTACTCAAGGGTGTCAATTTGTATTTTTTCGAGGGACCCTGGCCCACCCAATGTTGATTTAGGCCCCTCCAATGCTGGTTTGGCCCCCTCTAACATTTTCTGCGAGTTTTTAAGGGAATTGGGCAAAAATAACGAAAGAAACGGCCGCAATAGATGAAAGATAGGTAGAAGGTATAGAATACGGCATAAAGTGATGTATCTATTTTCCATCCTCTAGATATATATACATACATGTATATATATACATATATATATACATATATACATATACATATACATATATATACATATATAGACCTATAAGCATAGGATAGGAGCAATTTGTATTTGAAAAAATAGTGAAAAACTCAAAAATTTCTACTGATCAAAATAAAGTGGGCTAATTCCATTGAGAAATCCACATCTGGGGGGAGGTTAGGTTGTCGGGCCCACGGTTCGGCCCACCCATTCATTTACAAAAACTGACGTCCTTGCAATTACCTTACGGTTTATCTCAGTCTCTTTTGTCTTTCGTACTCACACTTAACTCCGCCATAAAAAATGTCCATTGAGCGTCACATTTGTACAGATGCTATATTTTGGTAGTTGATACGGAAGGCATCCGTCAGCCCAGTGGTATGAGACGGGCTGTGCTCCTTGCTGACATAATTTGACAGCGGATTCTGAACAGGGCCTTAGTCATTTTCATGAAACTGGCTGGAACGAGACGATTATCAGCCTTACTTCGACCGAGATCTGAAATCCGATGCATAGTATAGCAAAATTTGTTATATCATTTTATCGGTGAAATTTAGCTTCGAAGATATCGTAATTAAGTTTGCTTTCATGGCAGTTTGTTAGTTTGCTTTGTAATGCAAAACGCAGAATCTTCTGTCGGGGATTGCCAATTTTACCGTCATTTCGGCCAGATAATCGACAGGTTTTCTATTGTAAAGATAATATAAATCGCAAAATGAAGTGGCCCAAATCCGGGAAGAAACCCACTTTTCAAGACCTCGTCGTCTGGGCTGCGGCCCCGGTAGTATCCCACAGTTACAAACCCCTGGCGCCGCCCCTGCCTATGTTCCTACACCTATGCACGTGCTTCTTGAATCAAACCGCAGGACGCAGAATGAGATAAAGCTCCGGGGCGTTTATAGCAGCAATACTTTCCGAGTGACACCGTTGCGACGTCTGTTACTCTACGCACAATGCTAGCTATGCTTTTTTCTGGAAGGCAGAAAGTGAGAGCGGCCACCCAGGTTGCTCGCAGCCGTGACGAATTCAGCTCGCGCCGACGCGGCCTGCCTGCGCCGGGGATGATGGTGGCCAGCGGACGGCAGCTGTCGCCTGCTGGGGCCGGCAGCAGGTGGTGCGCCGGAGTCCGTGGCCAGAGGCGGAACGGTGGCGACAACGGCCTGCTCATCACCCACTAAGCATGTCACTCTCTTCCGAGTCTCTTTGTAACGTCGAGCAGTGCTGCTTTCCTGTTTAGTTTCAGAAAAGTGAGACGTTGCTCGTCACGCAGGCATTCTGTGCTTGGGGTGTCGATCATGGTGCATTTCTCTGTGTGATCCCAATAAATGCTGTGCTTTTTTATCGCCGTTCCTGCCACGGCGCCGGCCGTGTCGGTTGCTGTCGTGTGTGGCATCCTCCCAACGCTATCGAACAGTACCAACAGGTCCTCTTGCACAGGTGTGTGCTGCCACGGATTTAGGTTTCTATTCTTTTGCGGGTACTTTGGCATCCCGACCGTTGACTAGGCAAACTAGTGCCCAAGATCTGTGATTCTAACATGAGATCAACTATGACATAAGCACCCACTGGTTTCGAGTCTCCAAGGTTATGCGCGGGCGGGCACCCCCCATCCATTTCACATCACATTCCAGAGTGCTGTTCTCCCATCGCCATAAGATTGCATGGCTGCTTGAGGTTTTTCTTTCAACAGACGCGCCATTCTTCCTACGCTGTAGTGACCACAGCTGCCTGCCCTTTTCTTCACAACAATGTCCTCTCTAATATTCATCTGTATTTACATTAAATGACTCTTATGTGAACAGAAACGTAGCCAAGAGAAGGTGGGGCATGGGGCCGTGGCCCCATCCCCCTGAGCCAGGCGGTCTAGACTAGATATTTAGAAGTTTTGCAGGAATGCGGAATAGTGATCATATTTGAGCTGCAAAAGCAAACAGAATATGTGCTTCCTGTGGTCTAGATACGAGGTCAGTTACATAAAACTGCTGCCTTTTCCTATGGATTTTGTCATATGCCAGTGGCACATGACGAAACTTGACATTTGTCCCCCCCCCCCAAGAAAATCCTGGCTACGTGCCTCTCCACAGAAACAGGCACGTAGGCGTCACCAGGAAATAGGAACCAGGAAATAGGAAGCAGTATGTCGAAGTGGTATCGCAGCCACGTAGGCTAGTCATGGTACCCACAGCTTTACGTCATTATTCATCCAGGAAAGATGTCGCAATAGCAATGCGTTTTTGACATAACATGAAAAGGAGTTTTTTGGAACATTTGCATCGGTAGTAGTGTTGGGTTATCACATACCTCAGCTCTGCATGCCTGTATTTGCTTTGGTATTTCTTCCGGGAACCTCGCATCTCTGGCTTCCTATTCCTACTCACTTAGGTGGGAACAGAGACGGAATTTCCCAGAATCCTTTAAAGGTGCACTCAAGCGCCAGGATTTTCGCACAGGACGGGTCCGACCAACCCTAATCTTCTCGCATTTTGACCACTTTATTTTCAGATTCCGAAAATTCATACTGCTTAGTTTTTACCCCAAAAAGAAACGGAGAAAGTTGGAGAAACAACGGCAATCGGTGCTCATTTGGTGCGCTTAGGGGTATTTTTCTGTGGTGCGAGTTTCGTCGTAATGAATGCCTATCCATATCTGCATAACTGCTTTGTACGTGTCGGGCGCGGGTCCAATTGTATTATGAAAGGGTGCAAGTATTGTAGATGCACAGACTTGGTTTGTGGGCACATGTGAAGAAGCATATTAAAGCTACATCCCCGTAATTAATTATAATTGCCGTTAATACAATAACAACTTATTTATAATTATCCATCGTTGCAGGTTATTAATTGAATAATATTACGGCGCTTTTCCACTTTATGCAGAATTCCTTTCCAAAATGGTTTCAATCAGTTAGGCATCATAGGCTTGCAAATTATCCGATTTTTTGACGTTTCTTTCCTAAAGGGAAGAGGAATAACTTCAATGAAGGAATTAAGATACGGCACAGAGATTTTCCTGTCTCGAAATTGGCGCAGTTGGTTCAAAACAACGGTGTAGTTCCTGGAAAAAACTTTTTATTCTGGTGAGTGTTGACGGCCCTGATGCAGTCCTCTGCACAGTTTGCTATTGCATCACCTGGCCGCGTCTGCGTCGGGAATTATTAACTCTTTTGTAGCACATCCTTTGAACACCAGTTCCTACGTTTAGACTGAAAGCCTGGTAAGTGTTGCTTGTAGGGCTGCTGAGAGCGAGTTGAAGAAATTACGACGAGCATTTTATCCTTTACGTATGATAAAAAGGCGGGCATTGTTGTGCTGACTTGCATAAAGTATCGTTTGCTGTTCACCCCAAAAAGCAGAATAAGAAAGGCATGTGTCGCATTCTTAGGTATCCTATGTTTTCCTGTCATTGAATGGATCTCCACAACTCTGTGGTGTCTGTGAATGGGCATTGGATCCTGTAGAGACAAAGGGTTCATGGTTTTTATTTGACAAAGTCTTGCACTCTGCATAATTAACAGCGGCATATGCAGGTCCCAGGAGGGAAAATGGGCTGTTTGTGGCATCTGGACATTTGCTAACTGCCCATGGCCATGATAACAATTGTCTAAATAATTAGAAGGTGGTCAAAGGTGAAATCAGAAAGAATTGGGAGTTTTCCAGCACTACCTTCATATTTATAAGTTGATTCTAGTATTGCATACATATGTGGGAATTCAGTTTCCTTGGAAATGTCAGGACATCATCTTCATGGCACATGATCTTGCTGTGCAGATTTCTGCATTGACCTTAGTGTGGCAAGATTCAGCAGAACTTGGTTTGAGTAGCACAGAGTGCTGGCAACATTTCATTTTGTAGCTACCACCTTGTTGTGCTTTTTGTCAGCAGAGGGGATACACAGGGGAAACTAACCAGGTTGCATAGAAACAGTGTATGCAACCATAGGCAACCTGAGAACTGATAAGTCTGAAGGCTCTAGCACATCTTTCATTAGCACACATTTGCCTTATTTTTTATGTGTTATTGGTCATCAGTTTTTTGCTGGCATGTTTGTTGAGGATCACGTAAAAGACAGAAACTGCAATTTTCGTTGTAATATATTAGGTCAATATTGGGAGTAATCCTAAGAAATTGTGATTTATGAGCTTGTTATATACCAGTAAGGGATGTGATTAAAGGGGTCCAATGTGATTGGACTCTGTTGGTTTGCACATACAAATTAAAGCATTTTCCATTGTCTTTGTTGTGCATTCATTCCTTGTTGTGACCATCAGTGCTATTGAACTATCAGTAATTGCTCAGAACTGTTTGATTAATCTGCTTGCAGTACTTTTCCCCAACTCCAATTTCTGTTCTTCCTCTTCAATAGCTCTAACAGGTTGTCTGCTGAAATGACTCTGGCAAGCTGTCGGTTGTAATGAATTTGTCTGGCAGACTGCACTGCACTGGCCCTGTTTGTCTACTGTGCTGGTTTTGCCTGACAGACTGTCTACTTCACCAGCTATCTCTGTCTGACTTGCTGTGTCTGCTTCACTGCAGGTGCACAACTGAGATACAGTCTGCCATGTGGGGCTGCTGTGTGGGTTTGGCCATCTGCTGTGCTGCAGGTGCACAGCTGAGATGCATTCTGTTGTGTGTAGCCACTGTGTGCATCTGGCTGTCTGCCATACTGTAGCTGCACAGTTGAAATGTGGTCTGCCATGCATGGCTGCTGTGTGGGTCTGGCCATCTGCTGTGCTGCAGGTGCACAACCAAGATCCGGTCTGCCATGTGTGGCTGCTGTGTGGGTCTGACCATCTCTTGTGCTGCAGGTGCATAGCTGAGATGCGGTCTGCTGCGCGTGGCCACTGTGTGGGTCTGACCGTCTGCTGTGCTGCAGGTGCACAGCTGAGATGCGGTCTGCCGTGTGTGGCCGCTGGGCGGCGGCGGCCGTCCGCCGGCCGGGGTTCCGACTCCTCTCGGACGGCGTCGGGCCGAACCGCTCCCGGCCGGACGACGACCGCTCGCGCACCCACCACATGACCAACTACTACAACCAGACAGCCATCGACCTCGCCGCCGCCAAGGTGGGCGCCGGTCGACCTGTCCCCGTGGGAGGGAACGAACCGACTTTCTCGAGAGTCGCGGCTGCCTCGCCAGGTCGTGGTCGGCGCCGAATGCCTTTAGGGCCGTGGATTGCGTTTTGAGTCTTCGGGGCTCCCGGGGCCAGGAGATGTAGGGCATATAGTCCTCTATGTAATGGGCATTGATATATATTCGTAGGTGATACAGGTGGCGTTCACTGATCTGCCATTTATTGACTGATAGATATATAGGTGATACAGGTGGCGTTCACTGATCTGCTACCTACTGACTGATAGCTGATGCATAATGTTTTTCCTCTACATGTCGTATTACATATTTGTGTCTGTCCCAGGCTTGCACAATACGGTAGTTTACCTCGAACGTTGGGTTCTGCGGACCAATGGGCAATGTTTATAATCCGTCTGTGTTTGGCCTTGCGTGGCCTTGGCATTGGCCCCGTTGTAATTTTTGTTATGACAGATAGCAGAGCTTCTCGACCGTTGCCGTCATTGCTTACTATCGACAGCGGCTGAACATGCTCCCGTATCTTGAGACGACAGTCCACAGTCCAGACGTGCTGCTTTTTGACGTCAGACCACAAGGAGATGGCGATATCGGCGCACCCACCTTTGTAATGCGCCTCCGCATCCTTCTGAGAACACACCAAGTCAGCCATGACCAATGACGCCACCTCGTACGTTTCCGATCATGGTGGTGTACGTTTCCGATCCGATCATGTCGGTGTCGGCGAATTACAAACTTCGTAGTTTTGTTCGTCACCTTTTCGGTGACACGCCTCGGGTGTTGGCGGCGGTGTTCTGGGCACCTCCGACTCGTGACGCCCTCCTGCCCTCCGGAGGGCGCTTCACGTGCTGACGCCGTGTTCGGCCTTCTCCCGGCAGCCGTCGGTCCGTCTGACGCCGGCCACCATCATGTACACGGGCAAGAGCAACGACGAGGCGCACCTGATGGTGAGTACCCGTTGTCGGAAGGGTCTCGTGCCTCCTGTGCGCTGTCCACGGACGGGGCGGCCTCGTATCGCCGCACCCGTGTCAGCGTCCGATCCCGGCATTTCCATGGCGCGTGGGCGCCTCATCACGCAATCCTCTCACGTTGCTTCCCTCAGCGCGCGCCGGGAAAACCGCGTCAGCCGCCGCAGCGCCGCCCGCGGACGGACGGAACCGACCCGGGCCGGCGGCAACACGTGCCCACCGCGTGCTGCCGGTCGATACAGTGCGTCATCGGGCCGCCTCCAGATGCTGGCGGGGGAAGGCCGGGGGAGGGGGCTCTGGGCTGCCGACGGCCGACCGCCATCAGCCGTCAGGGCTACCCGACCGGTCCCGGAGCTGCTCCTGGTCTTTGGTCCTCGAGACTGTGGGACCGCCCCTGGCTGGGTCGGCAGTCTCATGGGACCACCGCGGTCGCGACGAACTGTGGTCGTCCCTCGTCGGGGGGGGGGGGGCTGTGGGTAGCTCAAAGCTCCAGGAGCATGTTCCAGAAGCTGTTTCACCCCGCATAGTTAGGCCCTGGGAATTATCTGCTGATGGCCCACACAACGCAGGATGGTGTTGGTTGTCGAACACCCCAGCCGAGTTACCCCCACCTAAAAAAGGGTGTTGTTTTTTGCATGTTACGTAGTATTTCCCGCCTCGACTGCGCCTGGCATTGCCTGGTTTACCATGTGCCTTGAGATGAATGACAAAAATTGTCACAGATGATTGGAATTTTCATATGTTTGATTATGCCAGCAAGTTGCATTCTGATGTGCTCTATGACAGTGACTGGTGACAGTTTTATTAATTGTTGTTTGCTTATGGGGACTGGTGTAAGAAAATCCATACACATCTACCTTGCTGGCTGCTGTAAGCAAAAATATGTTCATAAATAAAGGGAATGAACTGTCTTAGAGAAAAGAATAACCAATCTCACCCAAGTGTGGAACTGTCAAACTGAAGCAGATATGGCAGTCACACATTTCGTCTTGAACTTGGCTTTACCATCTGCAATTAATTTGCATTGCAAGTGACTTCATGTGCAAGTAATGTCTAGAGTCAAGGATGTAGTTTGCATTTCAGTTGGTGGGGGGCGTGAGCCACAACTTTGGTGGGGGTCCCCCCCAATTTTGGAAAGAAAGTGGGTCAGGCCGGGGAAGAATTCCGTCTGTGTATTTTGTGGGTAGGTTTAGCCATTTGCCTTCCTCAGCCCCCTCCCCAACGTATTTTGCAATACTTTGCCCCGCCTAAAGCGAAGAAATGAGAAGGAATCAGAGTTTGCACAAACAAGGTACTATTGAGACCATGGGTGCAGAATTGAAACAAATTTTGGCACGGAGAAATTAATTCATCAGGACCTAAAATTTGGCATTTATAACGTATTTACAGTGCTTTATTTTATAAAGTAAGAAAACATATGAATGGACCAAGATATTAGTATGGAGCCCCATACCAATGATTCCCTTTGGTGTGGAAAGCTCCATACCAAAGGTATACAAAGTTACCCTTGGTTGAGACTGTCAGTAACCGTTCGTAACCCAAGATGATTACGTGAACATGTGGGCATTCTGTTATCTTGTTTTGTCTCGGGTGCGCAATATTTTGTAACACGTACTAGTCGTTTCCAGCCCGCTAATTGGTAGCTTTTGCCGCCGCCCCTTAGTGCTGTATTCGCACTCGTACAGCTATCGATATCGCGCATTTGAAAAAAAAACGAAATCATGAGTGAATTATCATTGTTCGAAGTCGAGATGTGCTTTTTATTGCTGCCAAAAATCATAGCTAGGGTCGAGTATCCGCTTGAATGTCTTTTTGGAAAACCGAAAAAATTAGACACACTCCTTTTAAGGAATTAGCCTGGCACGCCGCGCAGCCCGTCAATAGCGTCGCAGGTACACGGTATTGTAGCCCGGAAACAGATCTCCATCGTACACCGGCAGGCCGACTATTTATATATATATATAATATTCTAACGATTCCCCAGCCTGTAAATTGCTCCGAAGTGGGGGTTCAGTTCCGGACTGTGCATATGTCAGTCCCTTACCGGTGGTTCGGGGTGCGTCCGAGTCTCCTAGTTTAGCGGTCTTCGCCCTCCGTCTTGTGTGTGTTGCGTGGAGGGGGGGGGGGGGGCTGCCGTCTGCAGTTTTCGGCACCTGACCTCAGAGCTGGCTGAACTGATGGTCGGCTGACTGTCGACCGTTGACTGTTGGTTAGCCCACGAGTGGTGAAACCTCGGTAGAGATGGGGGGAGGGGAGAGGACAAACGTAATTTTTACGTAGTTTCCTTCCATGCAACGCCATATGGTTAATGCCAATTGTTGCCCAAAGTTGGGGAGGGGGGCAGCTGCCCCCTGCCCCCAGTTCCAACGCCCCGGGGGTTAGCCTGAGTAGACGACTGACGGTTGACAAACCCGGTCAACCGTCATCTGGCAAGAACCGTCATCCGGAGCAGCTGACCCGTCCGCTGACCGGGCTGGTCAGGCGGCCGTCCGTTGGTTGGCGTGTATGACTTGCAGTCACTGCCAGGGTTCATTTAAGCGGCCAGCTATGGGAAGTTTCAACAGCTGAGTGGACGAGACCGTGCGGACGGCTCTGGAATTGGTTGCCAGGCGGGCTGCACCGTCCGGTCGTCCAGGTGCGGGACGGCGCAGGCTTACCAGAGCGTCACCAAGTGCTCGCGCTTGCTCAGGCATGAGTCTGATGCAATCGGCATCGGCGAGTTCCCTACATTTCTGCACAGCGACGAACAGTGTGGACAGATTTGCAGTTCTGGCCGGTAAAATGACGTCTAACTACAAAAAATGTGTCTCATTTGTGGTAAGAATTACGTCTGAACACCACTTCGTCAGCAAATTGGACGTGCCCAGATCCATATGTTGCATCTTTATTGAATCATATTGCCTCTTTCTCAAAGGATTTTAACATCGTTTGGCAGTTTTTGCATCTGCTGGCGTTTCTTTTTAAACGCCAGCAGATGAAAGATTCTGATGAAAAATTCAAAAGAAACCCCGTTTCTTTTGAAAATTGTAGACGCTGACAATATTTTTTGGCGATAGCCGCTGAAATATGTGCATCTTTTGATTTTTTGCCACATTTTGACACCCGATGCAAAACGAATTCGGCCACACTGGCGACGAGGCTACGACGTGGTCAAACGACGTGCGATGCGACAACTCAGTACGAGCAGCAAACATCGTCCTGCACGGCGTCCGTATTAGTTAGATTTATTCACGAAGGGTGTGACACACCATGCAAATGGTGCCTGGCTGTATCATACGTCACGGTTTTTGTCCCGAATGCTTCCCACCTCCGTTTCCATTTTGGTGATTATGCAGCGGTGGTTCGTACCGCTCACCGAGAGTCCGTCAGTGGAAAGCAGGCATTCAGAACCCACTGGCTGTAGTTTTATGGCGATGTAACAACTTCCTCTGGCGTAATTCGCCTTCGTTGCTGTTATGTAATATCGGTGAGCGATATTACATAACATATGCCGCTCTACGCCTTGTCTGAAATTACCAGAGTTTTAAACCTGCAACCGTACAGGGGTGGATCCAGGATTTCACCGGGGGGGGGGGGCAATGGTCAGCGCGGGGCCTCCTTCCTGGCGCCATCGCCCCATTTTTTGCTCTTCAGATATGAAAAAACGTTGATCTGCTCGAGTCCAGGGGAACTATTTCATGTTATTTTGCGCGTTTTTACCATACAAAGTAACCCCGGTCCAAAAATTCGAGCTTATCACCTTATTTGAGAAGATTTTCTCGTCTTGGCTGGACGTCTCAAGGTTCAGTAGTTTTAGGGGTCATTCTGGTCGTCTCAGGGGCCCTATTGCAAGGGACTGCTTGTTAGCAGTCTCAAAGACTGCTCTTTAGCAGTCTCAGTTGACCGCCTGTTGTCCTAGGGACCCCTCTTGTTGTCTGGGGAATTTGTTGCCGTCTCAGATGCTCTGTGGCAGTTACAAAAGACCTTTTGGCGATTTCAGGGCCCTTGTGCAGTACCACGTGACCTCTGAATGTCTTCGGTGATCCCCGTCATCATATCAGGGGTCTTCTTCTGTCACATAGGGTATATCTGGCAATCTTTAGGCCCCTGTAGCCGTAGCAGGGGCCTTTGCTGCTGCTTCAGGGACCCCACTGGTAGTCTTAGGGGGACTTTCCGTGCCAGGAGCCGGTCTAACACACTCGAGAGCCCTTTGGCCGTCCAGGGTCGCCATACCGTCGAAGAAACCCCTGTATCGTCTTTGCGCGGTAGGGACCCTCCGGGCTTTTTTGTGGTCTCAGAGGCCATCTGCCGTGTAGGGGCTCATCTTGCCGTCTCAGGGCCCATCTGACCTTCCCGAGGCTCCTGACTTTATCAAGAACTATTCAGGTCGAAAAAGTCTGAAAGGAAAAATACAGTCCAGCCCATTTGGGGCCCCTCTCGAGGTTGAGAAGGTCATTGGCGAATCCCTGTTCATGGGGTTCTTCAGTTGATCAGGGTCTCCTTGTGTCGTACTAGGCACTGTGTTAACTTCTGGCCGTCTCACGAGCCTCTCTAGCACTTTTAGCGGTCTCATGGACTCTTTGTCATGTTGGGGCGTCTCTTGCGGTCCCAGGAACCCTTGGAGAGTTTCAGGGGCCCGTTTACTCACCTTAGCGGCCATCTTGCCATCTCAAGGTCTTATTAACCTTCCCGGATGCTCTCTGACTGCATCAGGAACCTCCAGCTTTTCACCCAGGGCCGTGAAACTCATTCGGGACCCCTATGACATTCCAGGAACCCTTATGCCGTCCATTGGACTCGGTCCTCATCTTAACCGTCTTAGGGGCACTGACACTTCTGGCGGTCTCAGGGGCAGTCTCCTATGTTGGGACCCTGTTGTGGTCTCAGGGAGCCCTTTGGAACTTTAGAGGCCGTTATATGCGTCTCAGAGGTCATCTTACCCTCCCATACACCCCCTGACAGCATCAGGAACCACATCACGTTTTCAAGGAGACCCCGTGAGGCTCATATGGGCCCCTTTTGACACCGAGAGGGTCCCTTCATGAGCCCCTCTCGTGGGGCTCCTTCTCAGGCCTTGGGAGGGGGCGATCGCCCCATCTCCCCATTGGATCCGCGCCAGATGTGAAGTGCTCCTGAGCGGTCGATAATGCCCCGGCAGGTGAACACATTGGGTCCCCTGCAAGAGCGTAGAGCCTTCCGAGCAGACAGGAAGAACCCAGGACCAATGTGGGGGGCCCCTGAGCTGCCGGCAGTTTCTCGGCAGGTTAACATATCGGACCACCAACAACAGCGTAGGGCCTTCCGTCCAAATAGGTAGAACCCAACATCAGTGTGGAAGGCATCTGAACGATTGACAGTGCATTTCGACATATAGGACCTCCGGCAACAGCGTGAAGTCCCTAGACAGTGTAATGGACCCAAAAACGTCTCCAAACACGACCCTCCTAATGAACAAGAATTCATTCTGTCCGCTGATGAGCCCTTCATCTTTGCTTGGGCTCTTCTTGGTCGCCTGGAGGCCCAAAGACGTACAGTTTTTTACGCTTTGTGTTAAAAACCCGCATCCGTTTGAAGAGTTATGGGCGCCTTCGGAGCCCAGTGGAGGGGGGGGCATGACCCCGTGGCTTTCCTCTGGATCCGCCAGTGGCGCCGTATAGCCGTGCCGCCGGCGGACCGTAAAGCCCAGATAACCAGCGAACATGCACTCACACCGTGATCGCATCCCACAATTTCGGCCACCAGGCCAATGGCCTTGCGGCTGGCTATCTGTACCCGCAGTTGGTGACTTGTTTGGCCACTGCGAGACCAACAGCATTTGTTTGCGCGGTCGTTCGCCTGCCGGACACCGAGCGTCAGCGAGGGTCGAGGCCCTGTTGCTGTGTGCTTTGCTCGAACATTCTTTCTTTTGACGTCCTTGCGGTTGTTAAACCAAGGGCTCAGAGGGGGCCGGAACACCGCCGGTTTGTTGCGAATTTTTGGCTCAGAAGTGTGCACCCTCTTTCCTTCCGGAAATCGCAGCTAGGCATCAGCTTCACACCCGTCGGAGAATACGATGCGTTATCAGCGTAAGTATCGTAGGCTGCTCGGCGCACGTTGTAATAGTCTGTTCAGTAAGGGGCGCAGCCAGGATTATCTTATGATTATATCGATCCCTCCTAGAAACTATCTAGGGAGGGAGCTCAGTGTGAACTGAAATCACACGAAAACCGCCTGCCGGGAAAACGATGTGCAATGGTTTTCACAAAAAATGCGGGCCTGGGGGTCGGCATTGGCCCTTTGGCTGCGCCGATGGATTCAGTTACAGTTCAACTCAGGCCTTGAAATCGATCAGTGCAGTAGTTGCCGCAGGCGATCAGAAGTGTCCTATCGACGAGGCGTGGCTGCGGACCGAGTAATGGCCGGCACACCACTGATGTTCTGAAGGCCAGTGCTGTCGTCAACAGTGCGCTTGCAGCAGTCCGGGCGCAAACATTTGCAGTGCAAGCTTGCGCTGCCGTCCAAGGTCTGGTCACTTTTCCTGGCGTGGGTTCTCCTCGGTAATCGGAAGAGTATGTTCAGCAGCTGGTGGGCCTCCCGCCACCTCGTGTCACCTCTGAGGGCCTCCAGAACGTGACTTCTCGTGTTGCCATGTGCTGGTACGGCCTTCGACACCTTGGTTCGAGCCATAATTGATTCTATCTGAATTTAGCATGGGCCTGTGTTTAACCCTATTCCCGGATGGCTAGACGGTATGGTCGATTCCCGGCCGGGGGACGGATTTGTTCCCCCTGAGATCTCGAGAACTACATATCCGATTTCATCACAACAAACGGCAATCGATTCGCCATGATGTTAACCTACATTTTTAAAAAAAAAATTTTCAAAATTTTGAAAAGCGCGCATACAGGGGGGTAACAATGTCAAAATCAGGGGTATTTTGGGACTTCTTATAACTGCGTTGTTTATGGACCGATTTCGATGCAACTGGCATGAATCGAGAGATCATGGATAGGACTTTTACCATTGGTACACGCATCTGAAATTTTGAGAAAATTCATAGGCATTCACAGGGTTTCAGAAATAGGAGGATTATTTTTTCAACAACTGAATGAACAAAAAGGGCAGAAACGGCTTTTTGGGCTTCTGCTAGTCATGTTATGCTAAAGAAGTACAAATCGCATTACAATGTTTGCATAATGTTAGCAAAGGAGTTGCCAGGGACATGAAAAAGGGGGAACTGTCATGGCCACATGCTCTTCAGATAAACTCTTGACCTTTGACCTTAAATGACCTCCAGTGACCTTAGAGTCACTTGGAATGATCTCGTGTGCATTTAATATTATCTGTAAACGTTTTCAATCGTTTGAATTCACTCTTTTTCAAAAATTTCATTTTATGGTTATTGCGCTATAGGGTACGCGCACTGACATTTTAGGTCATAGCTCCGTGACCTGACCTGATATCAAGCTGAAACTTGATACCCAAGTAAAGGGCACCTTTCTACGTCATATATATTCCGGATTTGGCATTTCAAAAACAGGGCTGAAATTGTTGCAATAAAACCAAATTTTGACTTTTGACCTTGACCTGAGCTTGGAAAGTGACCTCACATGAACAAAATTATATCTGCACATTGCCCAGCTATTTAGCTATACACCCATATAAAGTTTCAAGTTCTGTCTTAAAAACGCTGTTTTTGGCAGACATTTTCCTTTTACCCACAACATGGCCAAAAATGACCTGAGGTGCCTCCCAGAAACGTTGCCTGACTCCGCCGCCGAGCAAAAAAGAATTTCAAAGTTTTGTCACGGCACGTAAAATGAACAGCTAGGAAAAGCCATGAAGTTTCGTGAAGCTGCGTTAAAAAGCCTGGAATTGGCAAGCAAAAAACCCGAGAGTGGGCGGATTCAGCCCCCCCCCCCTGCCGGGAATAGGGTTAATCTGTGTTGAAGTCAGTCAAGATTGGCGATACCACACTTGACAAAATATGAAGTGACCGATGATTTTGCAAGACATCTAAAAAGCGCATTGTCATCCCAAGTTTTGGAAGAAAGTTCTGATGTTTTTGTCCTTTTGCGTCACTGTGCTAAAAAACACTCAAAATGCCTTAGCGCATTGCTCTGCCTGCCAACCGTCGTGCAGTAGCAGAAGTTTTCTAGCATTAATGCCTCGTGCACTTTGCTCGCACCCATGGAATCTTGTTACTTGCATGAAAAGTTTTAAGCATCCGCGGGCGTCACAAAATTGACTTAGGACTTACTATTTTTATTCGTTTTTAGGCAGATCGAACCGATTGCTAAATTGGAATCGAAATTAAACCGGTTTGTATTTGGACTGTATTTGGAATGTCCTTTAAATCGATATAGAAATTAGTCTCCGTTCAGGAAATCCGGCAGGGAATGTCATGGCTCATGTGAATTGAACCTATACGTTCCTTTTTAACCTGCGCATCTTACGTAGACAGCGTTGAGATCAGTGGCCCAGCGGAGCTTAGTGGCCAGATCGCTGCCGAAGGAATCCCAAGTGCAAGCGAGTTTTGTCACGAACACGGGACCATATGGTGACGGAGAGTTTTTGAGAAGCGACGACGCTGCCGCCCGGTGGCCGACTGATGTTTTGGAATCTGATGTTCGCCTCGCACCGATTTCGTCGTCCGCACTTCTATGTATTGAACCGCGACGGCGGTAAATCCAGCTGCCTGCCACCCACCACGCGTCACTGCCATCTTGGTACGCATGGTGTTAAGTCATGGGAGTCCGTTGTCCCATACCATGATCCTGCCCAACGTTGGCTCTCAGAAACCATTGTCTCTCCCCCCCCCCAGGTCTCCTGGCTTGGTGCGCACTTTTCTAGGAGATTACTTCTGTCACACAGAGGTCGCAGGAGATCATCTTTTGTTGTTCAATCACGCCTCCCTACATCCATCGTTTTCGCAAGACCGCCTGCAAAATGTTTTGTTTCCTTGCCATTAACGTCCTAGGAATTCGTGGTGGTTTATTACAAAGAAACGTTACGAAGCGTCTTTGAAATATTTCGTACGGCTGGTCGTCAGGATGCATGTATGCCTATTTGTAGCCTTATTTTTTTTCAACTAGCTGACTTCATCGTTTCTGGCTACGCCGTACCATTACCTCGTTTGCAAACGAACAGTTTGTGATGTTTCTCAGGTTGCCCTACGGCTGCTTTAATCGCTCTGAAGTTTCTGCACAGCTAGTTTTAAATCTTTTTACACGAAATCTTCGGAAAATATGAAGCCATTACTATTAGAAGTCCGTGAGGTATGACCTCTTAGTCGAGAGCATGGCGTGAAGAATAATGATATGGTTACGGTCGTTATCTTATGGCACAAGTTTGAAGGGTCTCGTGGTACTGGGTCGTACGCGATCTTATGTATGGGTCTCACCCATGGTGTCGGTGACTTTCGTACTTGAGTTCGTTGGTCAGGGCTGTCTTGGGCCGAAATCGTGAGCGTGGGTCGCGGACCTTTTTTGGTCCTTTATTGACTTCCGAGAGGTCATGCCAAGTAATCAGGAGCGTTACTTTGCCTAGTCATTGTCAGAAGTTTTCTGACCTACCATAAGCGTTCTATAGGTTACGTCTCGAGGATCTGAACGAAGCCACACTTCACTGATATGACCTATTTTGAGGTTACCTGTGCAGGTGCTGTGTGGCCTAAAGGCTAAAACTAGGTATCGCCGCGTTGCCGTGTGAAGGACAGCCACATGCTGGTTCTTGTTTTATTGCTTCAAGTCAGACGTGGAAACGGCCGGGGATCGTACCAACATGACACTGCGGCGATAATGTTTGACGGCGTGGTACAAAGTACACACTGATTCTTGTTTCGTTGCGTCATGAAGTCGTGGAAGTGGCCGAGGTACCGCGCGAGCATGGCATTGTGATGACGTGTGGTACGTGGCAGCGACGCCTATGCCTGTGCACGCTGCACCGGTTTGGGGGCAGCTGTGCCGTACTTCCGTCTCCTGACTAGTGTCGGGTACACTGTGCCACCGGTACACTCCTCCGATGACCGTCTGCTGATGTCCGATCGGAAACGTCTCCTGAAGGAATTTGGGCCGCAGAGACGCCCACGTGTTGGACCACTCGGTTCCTAGTTTGTACTGAAAGCTCGCGTGTTCATTCGACGTGCTATACCGATTTCTGTTCGGTTTCTTGGGTCCGTCATTGTGTTTGGGTGTGTGTGTCGTGCTCTGCGTGTTTCCGCTTGCTTAATCAGAATTGCTTCGCTCTGGACATCCTTTGTCGACCTCCCGACACTCGTACTCTGGCTGTCGGCTGGTTTGGTGCGAGATGGAGGTCCTAAGCCGAATTATCACTTCAGTGCTGTGGTATTGAGGAGACGTGTTTCGAGTGGCTCTTCATTTGTGCCGGAAAGTAGCGGGGACGATCGGGCAGATGTCGCTTTCCCACTGCGGTACACACAAAGTCGTACAGGAATGCAGTTTTTTATAGTCTCGTTTGATGGTTCACAATGGAAATCAACAGATGAGATTGGTTCGAAAGCCTGTTTTTCATCAGTTGGGCTGCGTGCCAACCCGCTGTGCCCCGGCGCTGGTACGTACTGGCTCCTTGTGTCACAGCAGGCATCTCCATACGTCGCGTCGCATGCAAAGCACCGAGGTCCTGGACGCCGCTGGACCGAATGGAGGTCGCAGTTGACGTCAGGCCCAGCACGCCGCGGAGCCACCTGGCGACGGGCCAGCACTGCCATCCGGACATAGAGGGCGCCCCGAACGGTCCTCGGGGCTGTTGGCGGCGAAGGCAGAGCTGGATCTCCGCCCGGCTTCACTGGTTGGCTGCGGTCGCCAGGACGTAGCTGTGACGTCATCGGAGTCGCGCAGCGGCTGAACCCGAGTCGCTCTGGCTGGAAGGTGCCCTCGTGACCTCCTGTGACGTCAGCGGAGCCGTGTCGCTTCCCGGTTCGCCAGGCCGACTGCTGTCCCCGCGACCCCGCTGCGACGTTGTGGTGACTCCTCATTGTCGGACTTTAGCTCCTTGGGCCGGCTGCTGTCCCGGGGACCTGCTGTTGCGTCATCAGAGCTTCTGCAATGTCGGACCGTAAATCCTTTCGCCGGCTGCCGATCCGGGGACCCTGGCCCCCGGAGCCCGGTCCCCGGCCATCCTGGTCCCCGGCGAGGTTGCCGGGAGCTGCGCCAGTGCCGCTGGGCCGCCCCGCCGGCGCCGTCAGCAGCAGGTGAGTCGGACCGGCGGCGGCCGACTCTGATCCTCGGGCCGGACGGCCCACACGGAGCGCTGACGGTCCCGGTCGTCCTGCTGACGATCCCGCTGGTCCTGCTGCCGCAGCCAGGCGTCCAGCTGGTCGGCCAGCCGGTGGCAGCCGCACTGGCGGATGTGGTCGCTCAGCTGGCGCTCGGCGTCGGCCGCCCGCTGCCGGCTGAAGAAGAGCAGCAGCACGCGGCGCGCGCACGACTCCGGGTCGCGCGACACGTGCGGCAGCAGCGCGTCCAGCTCGGGCTGGCGCAGCTCGCGCAGCCGCGCGCCCAGCTGGAGGCAGCGCCTGCCCAGCCGGCCGGCGAGGAACTCGACCAGCCGGCGGCGCCGCTCGGTCACGGCCACTGGACTCTCGGACGGCCGCCAGGCCAGCGCCTGCTGCACGGAGAACGGCCCGGCCGGCGGCGACGGCTGCCAGCCCGGGCGGCAGGCGGTCTGCGGCGGGTGGTGGCACTCGCAGACGGCCGCCAGCGGAGGCGGCGGCGGAGGCGTCCAAAACTGACGCGGCCTGCCGCTGGGGGCGTGCTCACTGCCGCCGCCCGGACGGCCGGTCCTGTTCGGCTCTGTCCTGAACCACTCGGGGGATCCGTTCTGCTCTGTCCTGAAACACTCGGGCGATCCGTTCATCTCTGTCCTGAAACACTCGGGCCACTCGTTCTGCTCTGTCCTTAAGCACTCCGGTGACTCGTTCGACGCTGTTCCAGAACACTCGGACGATCCGTTCTGTTCTGTCCTGAAGCACTCGGGCCACTCGTTCTGCTCTGTCTTGGAACACTCGGGCGACTCGTTCGGCTCTGTCGTGGACCAGTCCAGCAGGATGGACTCTGTCCTGGACAGTTGCGGCCAGCTGGCCCTGGTCTCCGCTCTGCCGCCGCTGCCGGTGGCGCGGGGGTCGTTCGGGGCGCTGTGGCGGACGGCGGGCCGCGCCGGCCGGCCGGCCGCCGCGGCGGGCCGCGCCGCCTCCAGACCGTGCTGCTGCTCGTACTCCGCGACCAGCCGCAGGCCGCCGCCGCAGTCGACCAGCTGGCAGAGGCCGGCCAGCAGCGACACGCTGTGCGGCGTCAGCAGCCCGGTCCGCTCCAGGTGGCGCAGCAGCTCGGCCGGGCCGGCGGCGTCTGGCAGCGGCCAGCTGACGAACTGGCTCACCCCGTCACGCAGCAGGTCGACGCCGGCCGGCTCCAGCAGCGTCCACAGGCCGACCAGCAGCCGCTTCAGGCGAGCGTAGCCCTCCTCGAGGTCGCCCCTCATCCCACGGGCCTCCTGGCGGTCTCGCTGCTCGTCCGACGCGATCACTCGCTGGCCTCTCGCTCTTCACGAACACTGACGCCGCGAGGAGCTGCCGCCCGGACCTCCCGCACCGACCTTCCGCGACCAGCGTGTACGGCGTACTGAGGGCGACCGCGCGTGGGGTCCCTATCTAGCAGCCGCGGGCGCCGGACTGCGCATGCGCTCTTGGAGCCTTTCATGCGACCTTGGCCGGCGTCCAGGCTGTCGGCGGCGGCGGCGGCGGTTACGGCCGGTTCGGGCCGGTCGTGGTGAGCGCAGGGTACCGGAAGACACGGACAGCACACGCGATGCGCACAACCGGGCCGCGAGGCGTGATTCGGGGCCATCCACGAGCGGCAGCGTCGTAGTTGTATTCTGGAAGCCAGTAGATCAGGGGCTTTTTAGACGCACTATTCGTGCCAGTTTCTGAGGAAAAGGCCCTTACGTACTCCTCTTTTCTTGTCATTGGCGAGAAGTGATCCTGAACTGCAGTCGGAAGCCAAAATACCAGAACCTCGCCTTCCGTCGTTGGGAGCTGGGTACGCGCATGCACTCTTGATCGTGACTTTACTCTTGACACCAATCCGACTGGTTCCTGAAGCCTTGGATTGTCGGAAGTGTTTTCAAGGCGGAAGGGCTTGCGGGGGAATTTCGGCTAATTCTTCGCGATTTTTTCATTCAGGTTCTGCCATGTTTTCTGCTGTCTGTTATGTACTTTGTGTATGATTCGATGTGAATGGCCCGCATGTGACGTCACGGCGATGACGTATGCATCCGTGTGGGTTTTTCCACGAATCATCTTACTCGTTTGTGTACGGTGACGTCATCACGCTTCTTATAAAACGCTGTGGCTTCTGCGTTCGTATTCTGATGGTCGGGCAATGAAACCTAGGAACCAGTGACGCCTGGTTTCCTCGAATATCTTGGGCCTTTACGGCAGGTTAAGGTACGGTGATATCCCTGTGATAACTGCTCGTCCATACGGACATTTATCCCCCCGCATCTGTCTCCTGTGCAACTGATTGCAACAAAATTTTGTGGGGAGGTGGTCTGCACGATCATCTTTCGCCTCTCGAAAACTGAACGACCTAGGTTAATTCCATTGGGGTTAAACAGTGTAGGTGTGTATTAAGTATCCTTTCGTTTTTCAGGGCTGCCGGACCGATCGCAGCTAAATGCTGTGGAATCTGTGTGTGATGAGCTGGCATACCACAAATGGGGTGACTGATTGGGTCAGTTGAGATCAGCCCGGACCAAGATTAAAACAAAAATTCCATGATATTTCGTCAAAATGGAGCAAAACACGCTGGGGTAGGTTGTTCGTTGAAGGAGACATTTATATATGCTGTAACTTAAATGAAATACTTAGGTCGTCCGAGGACGTCCGAGGTTATCCGAGGTAAGCAGAGATAAAATGCATTCTGACGACATCGGATTGAAGTCATTTTGTTAGGACATTGCTTTGTCATGCCTGCATTAATCCTGCAATCGACGCCAACACCAAATTCCGGTATGCCGCCTTTACAAAATGCTGCGTTTTCAGCGCCTAACCTCTGTTGACCTTGATTGACCTGAGCTTGGCCACGTGTGCTTTGGGGTAAGTGCACTCATCATATAGGCTAACTCTCCGCAAACTCGTTGAGATCAGGTAGATAGATGTGCAGGAGGAGAGACAGAATACAAGGTCAGAATTTCGCCTTCGTGACCTGAGGTCGATGAAAACAGAGTGGAAAAATGAGAACAGAATTGAAGCAATTTTTAAATACGTTTTACGTACACAGGCAGGAAATGAAAAGCCTCCCTACTACCGGAAGCACAAATTTAGTCATTCTTAGTCGTAGTATAGACTGATATAATATAATAGACTTAGTCATTCTGTTCTTACCGTCAACAACGCATCAATTTATTAGCGCCACAGACAAAATCCGAGGTATCACCAGTGGGTCATGCTGCCACGAGAAACAGAGGGCGTTGAGGCCGGGCGCTGCCACTCACGGTTTAGTGGACAGAGTCATGGTAATGGCTGGCAGAATAGTGCATTGGTAGCAGGAGGATGCTGAAGCCAGCAGCTGTTCATAATCAGTCTGCATGTAGTGAGATAAAAGCTGAAAGTGCTGTCGGTCAAGCAAGCCAAGACAGATCAAAGCGTCAATCGCATGCAAAAGCAAGCATGACCACAGCCCACAACCAATGTATAGTGCTGTTACCACAACCCACGTAAATCATGCTGCAAGCTGAACATTGCAATGTGTCAAAGCTTTGAACAGTTTTGAATGTCCAATAACAGAAATATCCACATCTGACTGCATGCATTGAAACAATTACGCAATGCCAAAAAGCCAGACAGTTGTTCAGACGCCATTTCCAAATTGCATATGATCCTTGCGTACACCGCAGAGATAATGGATCAGCACAGAACAGTGGTGAGTTGTCACGCGCACACACGCACACACACACACACACACGCACGCACGCACGCGCGCGCGTGCAGACGCAGACGCAGACGCAGACGCCCACGCGCACGCACGCACACCTGCACAATCTGGCTGAAACTAGGATTCAACCCTGCTGTGGGCCACACCAGTGTTTTAACTTAGCCATGGGTAGGTCTGGAATTCTTAGCAAGGTGGGTTGAGGTTGAAAAAGGTTATGATACCAGATGTCTTGGGCGCATTAACTTTAACAGAATTCTGTTGTTGGAAAACGGTGGTTCAGGTGAAGATGTAGCCAAAATGAAACCACACTGTCATTTTACATATCTTCATGCACAGTGCATTACATACCGTTATTTGCCTGCACTAACCTAAAATGTCTTAAATTTGCCATTTGGTGTGGCTTTCACGACACATCCGTTACAAATCAGAAGATCATGCGACATGTATACATTTGGGTATTTTATCTGAATACAGGCCAGGTGCCAGCACGTTTAAGACCACCACAGACCATAATCACCCACCAAGCAGCCACACAAAAACAAGACCAACTGCCAAGCATCCCCGTCACAAGTATGCGTCATCCCCGTCACAAATATCGGATGCATGGGAAAATTATTGGTGTTTCAAGAAATCCTGTCAGTCATTTGGTACTACACAGTCTTGTAGATGTAACACTGAATTGCAGGACAATTATCGGCACATGCAGCACCAAAAGTTCAGGATGTCCCATCCATGCCTGTGACGTCACGTACTGTTCACTGATGTAAAAAATGTAAAAATGACAGCATAGCATAGCGTGCATACTTAATTGCTCGTGGTTCCAGGATGACACTGACACGTCGTTGGTGTGACATGTTCGGAAGAGGCAGCGTTCCCTCCTGGAGATAGTTTATCTTATCGAGCTCTTTATCGTTTTCTTGATACGTAGTTGGGAATGTCGACTAGACGAGGAAGTTAATCTCACCGAGCTCTTTATCGCTTTCTTGATATGTGGTTGGGAATGTCGACTCGACGGTTCATTGACTGTACTTCGTGGCGGGCCAATGGTGCATCCAGGGTTGTGATGTGATTTTTCCTCCTTTTGGAACCTGAGGAGCGTGCAGTGCGTGCGAAGATTGGGTCAGATTTAACCCTGCGTCGCCTGGGGGGTGCCAAATAGAGCATCCCCTCAGTTTTTCTTGAATAACTTCTGAACCGTTAGAGTCAGCCAGCCAGATTTCCAGTGTCTGTTCAACAGTCATTTCTACATATTTGACATCAAAACTATTTTCATGCTAGGTCAGGAGATATGACGTCGTAAGTGCGCGCCCTTGCATGCATGTTTCCGCCCCATGGGCGGTGGTGCGAACATGCCTTGTTTTTCATAACATTGGCGAATATAATGGGTGAATTGTTTGGATTCACTTAGGATACGGTCCCCAAAAGGATATACAACCTTGGTACGTCGACATCAGAGGTCATGCTGGGTCACATGCATGATGCCGATTGGACTGATTTGCATTGTGGGTAAAAGAAATGGTTGTCGCTGACCTAATCCCATCATTCAAGCCAGACAAGATCTATATCTGCCTCCTAGCAATGTTCTCCAAATACAGCGTGAGGTCATGTCAGGTCACGTCATAGGTAGATCCCAAAACGAATGGAATATAACGTTGGCAGTGAAAGATCGTTTAGTAGCAACAGAGAGCAAGTATTATTCCTAGTCAGAAGACAGAAAATGACTGTCTGTCGTGACCTGGTTTGATCCTGACCCGACAAAGAGCCGACAGAGTAGATGGTCACGAGCAGAGTAGATTTGATGGTCACGAGAAATCATTTCAGTTCTGCACTTGACCCAGTTAAGAGAACTAGAGAGTAATTATCGCTCTTTGTCAGGAAGACTAATGCAGCCTTATCTGGTCTGACCTAGTTGACTGGATGAAACGCAGATAATGCAGAACTCATCATAAGAAGATTTTGCTTCCACCCTTTTTGTCACTTAGATCAAAACGGCGGCAAGTAAGTATTGATCTTTGGCATGTAAAGTGAGATCGGTATTCGATCTGACATAGGTTAACTTTGACCGGACATTGTTTAACATTTTGGCATGCATTTAATGCAGAAGATCATGACCGTTCGCTTGATACCCAATTGAATGCATTTAGACCGCTATTGCAGGATATGATGCATCGCATGACATGATGACATGACGATGACTTGATGTACGCTGTATGTCAGTTTTTTCGGCGTCGTGTTATGCGTTTTACACGACCTCGTCATCAGTCACGTGACCAGGGGAAACATAGTATTTTCTGAATCGCAAGACTCAAGGCTACCGATTGGTCGTAGACCGGTTCATATCCGACGGTTAGATCCTGAGATAGCAGGCAGGTGCCCTTTTTGAGAACCCCTCCCCCCGGCGATCGCGGGTGTAAAAACACGCGAGGCGGGTTAAGTTTGCCGTAGACGGCTTGCCGGGTTAAGTTTGAGAGATATGTGACGAAAACTACAAAGTCCAATGCGAGCAACCAGGGAAACGAGAATGACAAATGATGCTGCCAGTGCATTTATTATGATACGCATTGTACAGGAATGTGGCTTTTTGGAATGGACGGGAGGTATCCGTTCATGAATTATCTTGGAAACTGTAAATCATCGTGAATGTCCACCTCATATGGTTCCAAGTTTATTCGCAAATCATAAGGGGTGCCCAGTCGATCTTCTTTGGACATGTCACTTCTTCGGGCAGAGAACTCGAACTGTCGAATGGCATGCCTCGACTCCAGAAGCCGCCCGGCGCCAGAAGGGCTAGAATGCGCGGTGGCTCCTGACGCGTGAAGGGCCTGATTTGTCCCGATCTTTCTCAGTGTTTTGTTCATCCGCGTGCGTTTATCAGCTGCTGCGTGACGACTGGAGCTAGCGCAAGCCAAAGAGCGCTGGCAGAAAACCCGTATTGCATGTCCTTAACGGGAGACGACGGAATATGGTTTCAGATTAAATTCATCTTTGAAGGATATTTTTTTAGAAACGTGAATAAACATGATCAGCGTCTGCGTCGTACGAGCAGAGTCTGTTTCTGAAAAGTCGACCAGGTTAGGGCATGCCCTAAATAAAGAGATCAGCACGCGATGGGGCCCTGTAGCACGGTTGCGACGTGGTCGGTGCGCTCTGGGGCTTTTCTCGTCGGTCCCTCTTTCGCAATACTGTCGCCTGCGCGTGCGTGAGTCACTGCGCGTGCCGGCGCTGTTCCGCGACCGGCGGCGCGCGCTGGGACCGTTGCACGTGCCGCGACCTCCCAACCCGCCGACCGTTAACGGAAGCTATAAACAGACTGCTGAGGCTAGGCAGTGAGTGACGCGGGGTGGGACGCAAGGCAGGCGTAAGGAGAAAGGAGGTATTGTAGGACGACTTTGTGGCGGTCATGCTTCAGAAACCCTTTGGTCAGTTCCCCTCCCTGCCATCGACACCTGTACCTTGCCACGTCTTCCCGTTAAATCGAATTTTCGGTTATCGGCTTCATGTTAATTTTTCCTGCGACTTAGAATAGGTCGTTGGAATAGGTCGACACAAGTTGGATTGACGTTCTCGTAGAGGTGATAACCAGTAGTTCCGGAATCGCCGTCGTGACCAAGGTGTCGTCATTGACACGCGTTTGAGAGAAACGGAATGGAAAAACTCCGCTGACCCTCGACTACCAACCCGTCTATTTGCTTGTTACGGTCCCCTCCAGTGGCCGTCATATTAAGACCAAAGTAGCCCCCCTCCCCCGTCTCTCCTTCAGCGGCGTGTGTCACCGTCGTCATCCCTCCGCCAGACGGTTGAACCATTGTGAAACCCGTGGCCAAATCGGACATTATGGTGATTGTTTTGTCGTCAATCGTAATTGGTCTTGAGTACTGGGCCCACCTTGTCAGACGACCCATCGTCACGCCAGCCGCCGCCGGAACCCCCGGGCGATCGGTTAGCCGGGACCTCGAGGGTTACTCGCCCGCATTCTAGGCTCCCGTGTCAGCAACCATCCCAGTCCAGGTCCTTTGTTACCGTCCATGATCACTCATCGCCGTTGTAATCGAGCAGCTCGGCGTAAAAACCAGGCCAAAGTCCGAGCCTCACTGCCCGCGGACGATAGCCGACCCGCGGCGAGGGCGCCTGTTAACCCTCGCACTGACGGGGTAATCTGCGCTCTACGACCTTCGTGAAATAACTTCTGTCTCAAGCAGACTAGCTTTCTGAAACCGACAGAACCTTTCCTTGATCAGTTCCACACATATCCTGAAAATTTTTAATATGAGTCGTGCTAGGGTAATGACGTAGAAACCTTTTAGGTAGGTCATGTCAATCTAAAACGTCGACGAATGCAGCATTTATTAGTAATGGGTCTTTTATGGTTGTGAGTGCTTTTCCTTGACTTGTATACCAAGATTGTCACCCCCGTGGCCTCTTGGGAGTCGACCTGTAATTGACCACCGTTGACGTTTAGGTCTGTAATTGTAACAGGTGGTAGAGTACTGATTTTTCTTCAGTTTCATCAGTTGTTCACATCGTCCAGCCGCCTCACCTGCAAATGACTTTTGGGTGCAGTGTACAGTACGCCACTGACCTAAGCTGACCTCTGGTTCTGAAATTTTGATAAAGAACGACCCGGTATTGTTTCTTTTGGTTTCGTCCGCTTCTTATGCCGTTCCTGCTACCCTTCCTGCACACTGCACTTTTCAGCCCCGAAGTCCTTCACTGACCTAGGTTGACCTGTAGGTTAGGTCTTTGGTAATGATCGTTTCAGTGGCAGTTTTCCGGTTTTGATTAACGTTTCGCATTTTTCCAGCTCTTTCAGTTGTAAATGAAATTTTGAACTTTAAGGCCGCGTGGATCGGTGACCTGCGTTGACCTGGGCAGCTTTTGTTTCAGCCTTGTGAGACTAAGGCGGCCCAAAGTCGATGACACAAATTCTGCATTTAGTTACCAGCCGTCGGCCGTCTGAGCGAAAGGAAAACTGGTCTGGTGGCCTAAGTTGACCGGTGTCGAACATCACATGTATTTGTGTATTGGTTGACTGTATCATCTTCGGTGCACAGATAATTCAGATGCTCCGAGTTTAAAGCAATAGAAGCGATTTTCGGGCTTGCAAGATGCAAATTAAGAAGCAGGCAGTTTGACCTAATGTGACCTTGGCCTTGAACTCACACATAAAATTACCCTTCGCAAATTTTGTTGAAAAGCCCCGGGGCTATGCAGTGCCGTTTCGCCCGTTTCTCTAGCCCGTTCCAGTCAGAAGACAGGAAGGAGGGTAGGTACCTACCTCCCCCCGTCTTTACCGAGGTGACGGGGAGCCCCGTCACTGCGAGGGTCAAGTACGCCGCACCCCGGTGGTGTCGGGGGCGGCCGGCATTCCCGACTCGAGAGAGCGCTCACACAGCGGGTCTAATGGGGTCATTTTGCGCCCTCGCCCGGCCGTCATTCATCTGTACAGCAGGGGGTGGGAGGCCGGGGACGCCCGCTGCGGCGGCTAGGCGTCATCGCGACTCGGCCCTCCGTCATCCGCATCGTCGCAAGCTGACGACCGGACTTGGCTCGGTTCCTGACCTCGTCCGCCCTGATGCCCGGCTGCGGGCGTCGTCCGTACGGCTGCGGCCGGGCGGCGGCACCGCGTTCGGCGCGACGTGTCCGCGACACGGCCGCCGTGGCACGCCGTCGCGAAGTTGGCCCTTACACTCGCCATTTGCTCCTCCTTCGCTCTCGCGCGGCCACGGAGGCCAGAGGGCTTGTAACCCCGCGTTCGTGGCCATTTGAGGCGGCGGCGTGTCAGCTGATTCAGTCTCCCCTGCGTCGCGCTGACCTCCCCCTCGCCGTGTAAGGGTGGCGCTCTTACACTGCGTCCAGCGGCCTGAGGCGGTCCGGCCGGAGCAGACCCTTAGGTGGTGTTTCTGGAATCGGTCAGACTTTTCCCGTCCCAAGCGTCTCAGCGCCAGTGGGCAGGTATTTTGAAAACTTCCTGCGTCCGTTCGACCCCTGATTTAACTCCGAGACGGACTAGACGTGTTCTCTGCGCACGCGTCCTGTGACGCGCAGACCGAGTACACAGCCGACCCCTCCCTGTCGGCCGTGGCAGGGGCGGTGACAGGTCGCACCCATGCGTCACACGTACGCCGCGGCTCGGCGGACGGCTCACACTGCCCGCTCTCTTGGCCGGCCACGTTGGGTGAGCGGTAACGGGATGTTTTCGTCATCCGCTCCTCCCCCGTACCTCCTACCGCTTGGGACGTTACCTCGGCCGGCGACCGACCGACCGGCCGGCTCCAAATGTCCGGCCGGCCGCTGACGGACGGGTCCGCCTCGTGCGCACGAAACGAAGTGGCCTCCGTTGTGGCGAACACCACATTGTCCTCCGGACTTTACGGATCGGATGCGACATTCCGCTGCACCTGATCATATCGCCGCCTCTGACGTCTGACACGACATTCGACAGAAATTCCTAATCGCCCCGCGCGCGAATCCAGTGTTTCACGTCTGAGGTACATACACCACGTGAGGTCGAACATGGGGTAGCACACCATGGTCTCAGATTGTGATGAAATGTGATGAAGTTTTGTTCGGTGGGTAATCTGTGGCTGGGATGTCAGATTTCCACTTCTCAGCTCCGTTGACGAGCGGTGTTTGCGCCAGAGCAATTTGATTTTTTTTTTAATTCGATGCCTTTTAGTCAAACCTTTGTTGAGATAATGTATATAATTCCAGTAACCACTGATCACATTTTCAAAAAAAAACTAAATACCGTGATGAGTATGAAATGCTGCGATGTTTATCTATTCGTATTTTCTAAGAAAAAAACTATTGACCTTGAAGCCTTTTTTTCAAAGTCGAATGTTGAGGGTGTGGACTGTGCTTCTGATTAGAACTGTGAATAGGTAAAATGTTTTCCGAAAGGTTTTGATATGTTTTAAGTCGGGAGAAAGTTCCTTATTCTCGTATTAAACACTAGAAATGCACATATAATTCATGGTATATTGACTGAAAATATCCTGGTTGAGCATTTCCTCATCCGCTTCCGGCGGGCAATGGCATGAAAATTACATGTATAAATGGTTCATGGTATGTGTGTGTCAGCTCATGACGTGACGTTGTTATCAACAAACACTGAATACAAATACATGTATAAGAAACACTCAGTGTCGTTCGCGACGGAATCGACCGCAGTCTTAAGGATATCCATGCTTTCAGTCGATGCTGTCGCAGATTGGGCAGTGGGCGGGCAGAGCGGAGAGTCCAGTCGGTTTGGGTGCCAAAATAGACGGAGAAGTACAGAAATGAGAGTAGCTGATATGCTTGTCACCACATCGTCATTGAAATATTCTTCGTAAACAAGTATGATGACCGTGTTTGGTACCGTAGCTTGAGGCCGGCATTTATTTCCAAAATACCGTGGTTAACACAGGTTGAACTGTCCGCATCTTCTGACTCGGGATGGTTTTCAGGGTTTTCCAATGCATGCGGAAATAGCTGACGTAGCCTTCTGGGTCGTTTCTTAGTTCCCTCACTAGCGAGGCAATTTTTCTTTCCGGCGGTCGGGAACGGTGTCTTTGATGTTGCTGGTGTGTTTGAACACCCCTTCAAGTTTTTTTGGAATAACGAGGAAACAGCGGCGGAAAACTTACGGAGGAAACTTAGCGCCGCCAAATTTTGAGGAACTTTTTCACATTCCTTGCGCGCATTTTGGACAGATGTTAATTTTGGGTCGGTTCAGATCACTGACCTAGGTCAGGTTAAAGGAACCGGTGTCAAAAATAGTTTACACCGACATGACATCAGATTGAAACATATCAAATTGAGTCTTGGCACATCACCTTATTTTGCCAATGACCTTGAAACGTTCATTTTGGAATTTCTCGGAATGGCTGGGTCATTAACCCGTGATGAAGGCAGGTGTTATATATTCGCGACATATCTTATTTCCCCGCATTGTTGCTTTTCTTTCTTTGTTAATTTGCATTTCGTGGAGTGAGAATTACAGCATAGCATCGTTAGTATAAGTGAAAAAAATGGTTGGCCTCAGTCAGTGCTTTGGAGGTCAGGCCGAAGTCAGAGTTATTTTCTGTCCCTTTTATTGCGCTTCTGAGTTAATCGTAAGCATTTTCAGTTCAGTTCAGTTCAGTTTATTTACGAATCTTTCCAACGCGCAGATTATTGTTTGATTCGAGTCACTTCAGAGCAGCACATGCGTGGTAGTCATACAGATAAAACTAGGCAGTCAGACACCTCAAGGTATAGAATATAGTTCAAGTTTGCGTGCAAGCTCTCCACGGATTCGAGATGCGGTGATGTCCGGCGGCAGGCGGTCCCAGGACGAGACCGCGCGATACGAAAAAGCACTGAGGGCCAGACGAGACAGACTGAGACAGACGGGAAGTCGGCGGCTCTAAGGCGCCGGCTGCCGACGCCCGAGTGGCACGCTGGGACACAGCGGTACGTGGAGTGAACAGGGACCGGACCGCCACCGGAGCACGCGAGTCGTTCAGAGCTCGGAAGACACCGATGCTGTCGCGTCTCGCAACTAGGTCACGTACGGCGTGCCAGCTCAGCGCCCTCAAGGTCGCCGACACCGAATCCCTCTCACGAGCCCTGGAGACGATACTGGCCCCAAGGTTCACCATCCTCTCAACTTTGCGAAGGTGGCACGACGCGGCCCCGTCCCAGACCGAAAGAGTCAAGGATGTGGATGAGGAGTGTCAGGACCTCGGGCGTAAGGTGTTGGCGTATTTTATACAAACAAAACAGGATGGAGTTGCACTTTTTGGTAACCTTAGATATGTGCTCCTCTCAGGACAAGGAGTAATAGGATGGAGTTGCACTTTTTGGAAACCTTGGATTTGTGCTCCTCTCAGGACAAGGAGTTGTCGATTGTGACCCCCAGCCATCTTCACGGACGGAGGAGGGGTTAGTATGTGGCCGGCAGAGTTAAGATGGAAGGATGTGGTCTTCTTGAGGTTATGGGTTGTGCCGACAAGGAGCAGGGTTGTTTTGGATGGACTTATTTTCAAGGAGCTGGATGTGAAGTAGAATTTGACGGCAAGAAGTCTCTTCCTGCCGGGATTTTAGGATGGATAAATGATCAGGATGTGCGGGGTCTAGCAGCTCGATGTCATCGGCAAAGGATACTAGACGTCCCTGAGGCAGGTAGGATGGAAGGTCGTTGGTGAAGATGCTGAAGAGGATAGGACCGACAAAGGACCCCTGCAGAACGCCGTGGGAGAGAGGAAGGGAGATAGAACCACCTCTCATCACCCGCCGCCGATCAGCCAAGTAGCGCTCGAACCACCTGGGATCGATGCCATACCACTAGAGCTTGGTCAGGACGGCGTCGTGGTCGACACTGTCAAAAGCCTGACTGAGGTCAGCTGAGGTAACGGCGACGACGTGGCCACCGTCAATCCGACGCACCATCCACGCAACAGCGTCAACCAGGGCGTCCTGCGTCGAGTGGCATGGTCTGTATGCATATTGTGATGGAGCTAAAAGATCGTAGGTAGCGAGATAAGAAGAAAACTGTGTGCACGTTTCACCTTTTCATCTTTTCTTTTATCTTTTCATCTTTTCACATATCTTCGACAGCCCAGGTAAGAAAGATATGAGTCTTAAACTTCTGGCGATGTCACGCGGGCTTGATTTGTGAAGAGGAAGAACAAAGGCCGTCTTCCAGGAGGAAGGGAAAACACAAGTGGCAATAGAGCTGTTGATTAGATGAAGTAAATATGACCCGAGAACGGGGAAACATTTTCTCAGCGCATACAGCGGCGCGCCGTCATGTCCTACCGCCTTCGACGACGACAAATCATCCATAGTTCTCGAGAGTTCAGGGGGAGTCGACAAAGACTTGATGTGGTCACACATGGTGGTTTAGGTGGAAGTGGGGTGTCACCGTGGCTGCCCGCTGCCAGCTCGGCAGCGATACGAGGGCCGGTGGACGCGGAGTGGCGGTTAAAGTCATCAGCCAGCTCAGCGGACATTTCCCCGGCGGCACCCCCTCCCCGCTTGGCAACGTTTTTTGTTTGGGACGACGTTTTTTTTAGTTTTATGGCACGTAATGCCATTTTCACGCCAGATAGTCGTGATGTGTACCACTTATCTCATTCTAGGGGTCAAGGTCACTTGGAATCATTAAAGGTCATCTCGATTCAAGGACCTATCTGAGCCTTAAAAAGTTTCGCTAGGAAGTTTAAAAGGCACGGTAACTGTTTTTTTATAGTATTTTGGCAGGTCTTGGGGTACAAATGATGGTGAAGGGTGGCTGGAAGATGATGTTGCCGCATGTATTATGCAGAGGCGTCTGTTACCCGTTTTCTGGTAATGCAGTTTTCAGCTTTTTTAGTCGTTGCTTTGGCGCTCAGCTCAACAGTGGCTGGCCGTTTGGGCGTCCCAGGCATTGACGAGTGCGCCCACGATGCGCACAGGGAGACCGACGCTTATCGGCAGAAACGAGTGAATGAAAGGTTAAGACGGTAAGAGCATGGAAGTAATCACGCAACGCGTCGACAGCCCTGTATGCCAAAGAAGAAATATCTCTTTTTTGTCAGTTTACTGCAAGGTTTCCTGCTCGCAGCGATCGCCAACTGTTTGTGAACGGTTCGCTTTGGTTTGTATTCGTTCGGAACTTCGGCCGCCGACCGGCAAGTTCGTTCCAACTGTTCGTTCGTGTTCGTTTACTGACTGAAATTGGCGAACACCCAAGCTTGAAACATAACTACATCTTCGCAGCGGCCGACAGATGGCGATAAACAAAATGAGATGACGGAATGTGTGACATATAAATGAAAGAAAATATTGGCCTCTGATGTTCAGAACCGTTATCCTCGGTCGTTCATTCTGCTTTTTGTCGGTGCAGGTCGGAAATTCCCGACAAGGACGTTTTTGTTCATAACATCGCGAATTTAACGTGCATTGTGTAACATCAAAAGCAAAAACGGGGAAGTTTTTTATTGGAAACGAACCAGAATTCTTTGGAGAACATTTTGCCTGTTGAAGGTTTCAATCTAAATCATCGGCCACACCCTCAAAAATTGTCCTTGGAAAAGGTTTCATGACCGATTGGAAAGGAAAAAATGTTTTGGAATATGCGAATAGCAAAAAGTGCATTATTTTATCTTCATCACAACGATGCTAACTTTTTGACAATGCGGTCATTGGCTACTGAAAAATGCACACTATTTCGCCAGGGATTGGGCCAAAATTCACCAGATTTAAAGATTTCAAATTGCTCCGCACAAAAACCATGTGCCACACCGAGCTCAGAAGTGATAGTATGAGATCTCAGCCACAGATTACCCTCTGGACTAAATTTCATCCAAGTTTGAGATTTTGGTGTCCTAATTTTGGTAGGTGCCCGGTCGATTTACCCTGGAACGCCCCTTCTCCGGCCAACAGATCCGTACTCCCATCCTTTCTCCTCAGTCGTCTCCCGTCGCTGAGTTCCACGTTCCCAGTAGTTTCTCATTAGTGGCTGCATCACGACGATGATGTGCGGTTTTCCATGAATGGCATTGATGATGCGAGCACGGCGGGCCGAGAGCTTGACCGATCGCTAACTCACGGCAAAACGTGGCCGGATTTGGTGGTCGTGGATTGCCGTTGTGCATACGTGTGCCTGTTCCGGTGGGTCGGGAGCGGACTTCACGACTCGGGCGATCTTCTGACGGAGGAAGGTCAGACATGACGCTATACTAATTCTAATTTCAGTTCATTTAGCGGGCGGGGCGATCGAGACGAGGTAGCAGGGATGCCGCTTTGTTTAAATGATTGACGAGGAGAACTGTGGGCCCGACAGGCTAACCTCCCCTGAATGTGGGTTTCTCAGCGGTTTGATTTCACTTTATTTTGAGCAATGGAAATTGAAATTTGTGGGGATTTTCGCCATTTTTTATCAAATAATAACTTGAAAATATCCTTATATCTATCTATATATATATATATATATATATATATATATAAATTTATATTTACAAATTTATATTTACATATATATGTATATATACACGATCTGGCATTATGTGGGCAGCTTCCTGTCCCACGCGACACAGTTCGAATGACGGCGGTTGTGAGTCGACATCTGACGACACTCGGGCGTCGTTTTATTAGTCACCAGCGCGCCGAACTCGGGGAGGCACCATGTATTGCCGAATGTTTTACGGCCTTGGTCGGCATGTAGGAAATGATAATTGCCAGTCTAGAGTTTTCTCCGTGAATGGTGGGCCATGTCGACAGGTGTCCGGACCACAGTTCCGTAGATCCGCCTCTGTGGACCATTACGAAATATGCAACTTACAGATATTGCTATCTGTATTGCATAGACGTCGAGTTCGCAATATTGACAGCCGCTATCTTGGGTCACAGTGACGAGGACAGGCACTGTTGCGTAAATCGGGCTACCCGCGGGATTTCGCTTCATTCCGCGAAACCAGTTGTGCAGAGACACGTTTTCAGCCGCCTCCAGCTGTCAAACGGAATGGATTTCTTATACCTTCCGCAGGCATTGGAATATTTTGCGAACGTGAAGCCGAAAAATTCGCGAACCGACTTCTCACCCAATCCAGATTTTCTGTCGTACGTTCGAAAGGTTTGAATTCCAGGGTATTGGGTGAACTTGGAAAAACTGGGTATGCCGAACCGAGAGGTCGCTGACCTGGGATTGCTCCAGTCGTCGGGAATTGAAATCTGTTGACGTTGATTCAGGACCACAAAGGGGAGGAGCCTTGTGTTTTATATTGAGTCACGTCACCTGCCTGACGGAGAGTAGATGTCTGTGACACCGCCATGATGGTGATGTGTTGTGTATCGCGCCGCGCTCTGTGACGGTGTCGGGACGCGATGACGGTGGCGGCGATGCCGACGACGGGATTCGTACTCAACTCTGACGGTGTTCGGGTTTGTGGCGCACCGCTGCGTCGCCGTCGGGCTGCGTGCCGTACCACACGGTGTCCGGTGTCCGGATGTGTACTACCGTGGCGGCGGATCAGGGCCCGGCACGGGTGAGGCTCGTCCGATCGTTGGGTCCGCCTGACAGGCGGACTTTGCCGTGTGCCGCAGCGGAGCGCTACCTACCTGAGGAAGGAGCTGCCCGTGCGGATAGCCCACCGCATCATGGGCTTCCGCGACCTGCCCTTCATCATCGGCTGCAACCCGAGCATCCTGCAGGTGGTGAGTAACTCTGCGCCTCTCTCTGTCTCTGTCTCTATCTCTGTCTTTGTGTCGTCCTCTTCCTTCGTCTGTGTCTCGTCCTCTTCCTTTGTCTTTGTCTCGTCCTCTTCCTTTGTCTCTGCCGTGAATGGAATCTCTCTGAATGGAATCTCTCTCTCTCTCTCTCTCTCTCTCTCTCTCTCTCTCTCTCTCTCTCTCTCTCTCTCTCTCTCTCTCTCTCTCTCTCTCTCTCTCTCTCTCTCTCTCCGCCTCCGCCTCCGCCTCCGCCTCCGGGTCAGCCACAGCCACAGCCACAGCCACAGCCACAGCCACAGCCTCAGCCCCGTCCCCGTCCCCGTCCCCGTCCCCGTCTCTTTCTCTGTCTCTCTCCGTCTCCGTCTCGGTCTCTGTCTCGGTCTCCGTCTCGGTCTCGGTCTCGGTCTCGGTCTCCGTCTCGGTCTCGGTCTCCGTCTCCGTCTCCGACTCCGTCTCTGTCTCCGTCTCGGTTTCGGTTTCCGTCTCCGTCTCCGTCTCCGTCTCTGTCTCGGTCTTTGTCGCAGGCTCTGCCTTGCTCACCCTGGCTTGTTCGCTGCCTTCCCCACCCTTTGGTCTCCCATGTTGTGTGCCTGGCCTCTCTCCCTCTCCCGTTCTCCCTGTCGTGCTCCTCCGGCCCTTCCCTTCTCTCGCTCCCACTTCCTCTCCTCTGACCGCTAGTTTCCACTCCGCTGCTTTAGTGCGCATCTGTTGCGCCTGTCCAGCCCAGCGAGGCCCGAGTTATGTCATGCGACTGGTACGGAACTCGCCGCCCCCGCCTGGCCGGGCCGTGCAGGGCGGTGCGCCGCGCCCGCCCCCCTCCCCCTCCCCCCGTCTGACCGCGCGCCCGGCTCACGTCCGCAGCACGACATGTACATCCGGTCGTTCCAACTGCTGAGCGAGTTCCCGGCGATCCGGTGCGCGGCCGACGAGCGGCGCTACTCGCAGCTGCTGCGCCAGCTGCTGGAGCAGCACAAGGACGTGGTCTCTCAGCTGGCGGAAGGCTTCCGCGCCTGTCGGAAGCACATCAAGGTCAGCCGCGGGCGCCAGGAGGGGCCGGAATTTAGGAGACTGACGAGCGAAGGTTGTCGCTGGTGATGGCTGGTGTTCTTTTCGGCTTCAGTACCTTCATGTGCATTCCAGATGTTTCGATGCCGTTTGTTCGGCTGGGACTTTGTCGACAGTGTGTGGTGCTTTTTCCGTTGCCGTCCGCTGTCGAGTTCCCTGGCTGGAGAGAGGATGACGCAGGTCCGGAGGGCCTTTTTACTGCCGCCGACTGGTTGCCGACGGCCGCAGGGTGGCTAACACCTCATCCGGCGTGGCTGCTCCTGGGAGCAGCGAGTCATGATGACGTGGTGGGGCTGTGGGCGGCGGGGAGTGCCGGGTGACTCCGTCAACTGTACTGGGCCCTGGCTCTGGCTGGGACTGTGGGCAGACAGCGACTGGATCGCTGGGTGACCCGTTTTTTTTTTATTTGTTCAAAAGTTTTTTCTCCCTTGTGTGTTTTTGGTGTGCTTTTCATCGTTGATTCCGAATATGACCTCAGAATTACGATTTTCGAGAAAAAATTTGACCGCACCGGCCATTTAAAGTTTTTTTCATTTTGTTCATTTTGCGTGTTTGGCTGACTCTGGCACACGCTATGGAAGGAAAGGAAAAAAGTGGACGTTGAATGGACACGTCAGTGCTCTTTCAACACAATGGTGTTTACACGAATTCTCTGTCTTTCTTCGTTAGCCGGCAATACCGGCCAGACAGTTGTCCTTCCGGAGTAGTTCACCCTTCGTGCAGGACTAGAAGAAGAAATGAAAAGAAACGCGGAGACTAGAAGAAATGCAAGAACGAGACGTCGATGAAACAACGTCTCCACGAAGAAATGCATCGACAAGGTGACTAATGAGGCTATCAAAATTTGGGGCCGGGCATCGATTCTGACGGGAAGAAACGATAAGGTGAGAGAAGCAGTCACCAAGCTATGGAAGCTCGAGGAGACAATAAGGAAACGTTCTCGGCAACGTGACGTCACTCACATTAACACTCGCGTGGCGTCACTTTTCAACATCTCAAAGCCGACTGCGCAGCCTGAGCATTGTTATGACGGACCAGGAACCATTCCTCGAGGACCAGAGAGCGGACCGGCGCCTGTACATCGGGACGGTAGATAAGGCTATAGAGATAGAGCACGCTGGAAGAAGCGAGAGCAGCGGCACCACAAAGCACGTGCTACCAACAGATCAAAGACGTCAGAGACCACCGCCGCCATTGCTGTCGCGGCCGACGCTACAGCTACACGCTCTGCGGTCACCGACCCGTGCCGCCGCCGCCAACGCCAGCACTCCTGCCGCCGTCAGCGCCGCCATCGCTGCCGCCACGGCCACGGCCACTATCACCGATGCTGCCGCCACCGCCAGCGCTTCTGCAGCCCCGGCAGTTGTCACCACTGCGTCAGATGAGCTGTCAGACAGCTGTGAAAGTGATGGGAATGACCCCGAGTTCGTCATGCCGTACCTTCTTCCTAAAAGAAGCGAGAATTTGGCTTCAGTGGCAGGGGCTCCGGGATGCCACTGACATTGGTACTCGAAAGGCGTCAAAAGTACTGTATTGATTTTCGATCGCGTTAGGGGGGGGAATGCCACAACAGAAACCAAGTTCAGAGGGCCCTTGATAAGACCAGGAAAGAGAAAGTAAAAGGTGTGAGTGGACGCTTCATAGTGCTGTGCTGTATTTCGTAATGGACGCGATGATCAAACGAAAAAGGAGATCATGTCTGAGGTTGGCTCGAACAAATATGTAAAGGATACGGTGCATAACGTGTTTGTTAATAGCACCCAGGCGATGTTCATGTAGGTCATTTTAGCTGTAATGGTAGCCATACGGGGAAACATTGGCACAAAAGTTATATGCTTTTATGGGAAAGCGTGGCGTTGATGTGGGGCAAATGGCGTTTGTTGGCGGTGATGGCACAAGTCAGGTTATGGGTTAACGGGGCGGATGGTTGGCTAAGGTCGAAGAGATTGTCGGTCGGCCACTGAGCAGGCTTGTGTGCCTTTGTCATCGAGCCGAACTGCCATATCGCGCCCTCTTCCGCCAGCTCGATAGCCAGACCGCTGTTCCGACCACGTTTTCCGGCCCGATAGGCAAACGCATCGCGGGGCCCGTACACCGTCTGCCTGTGGAAACATTCGAGCATGTGCGATGTGATGATTTCCCTGATCTGCCGGACGCTGTAGAGGGCAGCGTGAACTATGACATGAAACTGCTGTACCAGTGCGTAAAGTGCGTAAACAGTGCGCGAAGAGTGTGGTCACTGGCGACGCAAACGGCGTCGCGAAAAAGGTGCACGGCAAATTATGCATGGCCAGGTGGTACGCGGCTCAGAGCCGCCTGCCCCGGTTCTTCATGTCTGTCCCACACCCATCCGACGCGTTTTCTACTCTGACCCGATGCGTTGGTCTGTGTTTATGTGCTCACGGTCATCAGCATGAAGCACAGGTGGGACGTTGTGGGACGCGCCGGGTCACCTGGTCGACCAGACGCGGCGGCAGCGGCAACACATCAGCGGCGTCTCGCTGGCCATTGTGCAGTGCAGCATGGCCAGAAACCCCTTCATGGTGAACCGCGAGAACGTGGTCCTCGCGATGCTAGGTGACGCAGACCAGGCAACCAGGGCCGAAACGGTCAGCCTGATCAGGTCCATCGGGCAGCGCCGTCGTCTGGGCCGGATGATCCGAAGCTTCAAGGTGCCGGAGATCAACTTCCAGACGTTGAAGTACACCGAGCTGGTCGACGTCAGGCGCGCCGCTGAGGAAAGCGACATCGAGCCACCGTTTGTAAAGCTGATGGACGAGTTTGAGCTCGACAGGTGCTTACAAATGCCGCTGAAGATTGGCGTACCCTGTCACAAACAGTCGACGGAGCGCGCGGTGAAGCTGACGACCGAGGCAGCCGCCACCGTCACTAATACCGACCGCCATGATGGCCATGCTGTAAACAAGAGAGTTTTCCGGCGTCATTTTCCAGGCCTGGCCACCAAAGCCAGCTTCCGCCGCCAGCAAGTGTAAAACTTCTACACATCCGTCGCCGCCATTTTTGTACCTGCCTTCACACCGCGGCCGTCACCGTTGCCATGGCCACCGCCGTGACTTCCGTCGCCGCCACCACTGGACCCGCCATCACCTTAGCCACGGCAGCCGCCAGGGTCACGTCTGTTATCGCCCTTATGACTGGAATGAAAATGGCACCGGAAACAAATGTTGCGTTATATTCTCGGCTTGTAATAGTCCGTTAAAGGTTACCACTAGTACTGCCTCTCTGGTCGCTTGTGATAAATGAAAAGTTTATTCACATGCTAGCATCCCAGGAGCGTTGAAGAAGCGATAGAAAGTATGGAAGGGTATTACACATGAGTCAATAAGTAAGTGAGTAAGTCGGTAAGTAGGTAAGCATATTTGTGTACGATTCGAGTGAGCCGGTGGCATCCAAGATGACTCTGCGTCGCTTATTTGACAGCCACAGTGGATACTCGTACAGTTTTATGTGGTCCATTGGTACCCATAGAGGGCTGCCAACATGTCTGCTGACAGGTAAATCCATTTTTGCCCTCATCACAGCCGCGATTTTTACAACTAACGCCACTGTAGCGACGGCCTGCCATCAAGACACACGAGCACCACCTGTTGAGTGGGCGAACTACTACGGAAAGACAATTTTCTGACCGATAGTGCCAGCTAACAGATGAAGATAGAGAATTAATGTTGACACCAGCGTATTGATGAAAAATTGGTGTATTCATTAAATGTCCATTTTTCCCTTTTCTGTCATAGCTTGTGTCAGAGCTAGCCAAACAAGCAGAAATGAGGAAAATGAAAAAAACTTCAAGTGGCCGGTGCGGTCAGTTTTTTTTGGAAAATTTCAGATCTGAAGTAAAATTTGGAATCAGCGTTGAAAAACGCATCAAAGCACCTAGGGAGAAAAATTTCCCAAAAAAGTCCCCCCCCCCAAAAAAACTTGTAGTAGAAAACGGGTCAACCTACTGGATCGTGAATAGATGGTTTCTGGACTGTGGTCAGGTTGTGACATTGGGACAGTGGGCATATGGTGACTGCACTGTGGGCTGTTGGTGACTGTACTGTGAACTGCTGGTGACTAGACTGTGGACAGATGGCGACTGGACTGTAGACTGTTGGTGACTGAGCTGTGGACAGATGGTGACTGGACTGTTGGTTACTGGACCGTGGATTGGTGTCTGGACTGTGGACAGATGGTTACTGCAGTGTTGAATGTGCGTTACTGAACTGTGGACCGTTGGTGACTGAATTGTGGACAGATGGCGACTGAACTGTGGACTTTTGGTGGCTGGACTGTGGTCTGATGGTAACTGGAATGTGGGCAAATGGCGGCTGGACTTTGGACAGACGATAGCTGGACTGTGGTCTGGCGATAGCTGTATATACCTGGGCAGGCAGTGATGGCTTTGTGCAGGTGATTGTTTGGTATGTTCTGCTCTATTGTAGATCGAAACTGATCGAAACTGTGGTCCGGTTTAAATAGACGTGAAACGTACCCGAAGTCCACTGCAGATGTACGTAAACTCTCGCCGGGTCGGCCTCCGGATCCACCTTCGCCGGGCCGCGGGGCATGAGATCACCCCCCCCCCCCCCGATCACGATAATTATAAATCCTATCGAAAAAGTAGAAACGTCCTGAAAAAGCTCTTGGCCATACTAGGAGGAAGCACTTAGATTTTTTCCCATAAAGTCAATATTAATGTCGTTAGTGATCATTGTAGGTCAGATTACCCTGTCAAAGATTTTGGCAAAAGACTGATAAGCAAGCCTTGTGCGGGGTTCGGAAGGGGTTGCCAAAACCAGTGTCTTTTTAGCTATGCCGAACAGAAAAGAGCACGTTAGGTCAAGTTTTACCATCGCAAGCAAAGCAGAAAATGAAGGGGTAAATCGTCTTTTTTGTAAGAGCAGTGATCACGTTTTTTCTTTTATAAGGACGCGTTTTGGCTGGAATACGCTGCAGATGTGTCGTTTGCGTACATAAATTCTGAAACTATCAAATAAAGATCGAATAAGGCCAGCCTAGGTCAAGGTATTGACGCCTGTACGTTGGGGGTTTCGGCTGTCTGTCGCATCATGTGCCGCATTACCATGGATCAGACGCGATGTACAGCCTAATATCCTAAACGTCGATTCATGTGATATCCCTTCTACATGATGACACCGATGCCTATGAGCGCTTTTCAAATAAGTCACATATATACCGATGGACGGGCACGATCGCAGTGCAAAAGCCTAATATTTAGTGGAAAGTAATTTTCACGATAGCAAGGGCTGTTAGTTTGGCGACCAAAAATAAGAGGGCTGGGGCATTGCAAACTGTATGGAATCACGGCATGTCTTATCATTGGTGGCCATATAAAGTGTGTTTGGATTGAAGACAAACATAGTATTTCAGATCAAATCAGGCCAGCTTGGGTCAAATAGGGCTAGGTAATCCTTGACAAGTAAGCTCCTACCGTATATTTTTGTTTCCGAAGCACATGTCTAACGATAAACATTCCACGATTGCAAACCGAAAAATTATATTCGATTTCGGGTCCGATACAAAACGTGACCTGACACCAGTTCACAGGTCAAGAGGTACCAATACGTGTGCAAGGTACATGAGAAGCGCCAGAGCGTTCATTTAAACTTCAAAGCCAGTGAGCAGACCCGCAGTCCCAGTAGCAAACGTAAAAAGTTCAAAAGTATAGCCGGGCTAAGATCAGTGCCCTGGACATTTCTGAAAAGTTCGAGGTAGCAGATTTGTTCCATTTGTCATGTTCTGTCGATTTCGCAAGTTTCGTGCCAAACTTTGCCAAATGTTATGCCACGGTATTGTTGGGAGGAACGTGGTCGTTTTTGTCGTGTCCTGGGTCAGTGACCTGAGGTGACCCTGATTTGAAAAATGGACATAAGATGTAGAAGTTATGTATTAAAAATCATCCGAAATCTGATGTCTCTGTGTCGTTTCGTTTCTTTAGCTTTCCTCAGAAAATCACAGAGGGGTTCTCATTAACCCCGGCTCGGCAAAGGTCAGCTGGACTGTGATCGTATGCAGATAGACGATAAGTGGAGTTCTTCGTACTTTGGATAGACGTGCTGACTGCCTTCCGTTTAGGATTTCTTCAAAGTATGTATGTGTCAGTCGTTTGGGATTGTGTGAGAAGTTATTTGAGACGTTATAACCTTCGTTTTTTATTTTGCTGCTGAGAACCATGCCGTGTAATATGGGCTTTGCTGAACCAAAAGGGCAGATTTAATGCGCCAAAACTGCAGTTTAATAGAAGCCCAGCCTGTGAACTTTCCATGGTGTATTCAGCTAGAGCACTTTGCAGATCCGCGTCCGCAGATAACGGCCAGGAAGTCAGGAAGACCCCGCCCCTGTTGTGCACGGACGTCATGTGACGTGGCGGCGAGAAACGTCTGGAACAGTGTTCCGTGTTTAGTCAGACTATCTTCCGTGATAACACGTCAGCGATGAGTAGGACGTGTGAACTTGGAACAAATGTCTGTTCTGGGGTCTGCTTTTGACAGACGCTGTCCGTACTATGGTCCGTTGTTGGCAGACGCCGTCTGTGCTATGGCTGTCCCTCGGTAGGCACTGTCAGTACTGCGGTCCACTGTTTGCAGACGCTGTCTGCACTGTGGTCCACTGCTGATAAACGCAGTCTGTGCTGTGGTCCATTGTAAACGGTGACTGGAGTATTATCCATTATCCACCGCATACAGACGCTGACTGGACTTTGATGTTTTGCAGGAAGTGCTGTGTGTTGTGCTGTGTGTTGAGTGAGTGTGTGTGTGTGTTGTATTGCGTCTCACACTAGACGGACGCTGACTGGGCTTTGCTTTCTGACTGCCTCTGGACTGCTACTGCCTCAGACTAAGGCTTAGTTTATCCCTCACCAGCATTCACTATTTGGCCACCTTCAACGGGACAGGACTTACGACGTTGGTACGACCCCCCTCCCGACCCATTTCCAAACGTGACGAGCTGAAGCGACGAAGCAAAAACGAGCTTGTAGCTTGTTCTTTTACCTATACGTTGGTACTCATTTCACCCTTTTAAGTCACACAGTGACCGTACGAGCGACCTGAGATGAGAGCATGTCGGTAGATTCCGCTTTTGATCGAGTCCTATGAAACGTAGCCGATGTAACACTTCTGCTTTTAGGGGGCTCAGAACGAGTTTTAACGATACATAAGGACTCAGACCACTGTTGTCTGCATATCAGCGTTGTTTATTACATGGCTACCCCTCTAAGGCCGATACGAGGCCAAAATGGGTCATTGGCCCCAATTTATGAGTTAATCCTAAGGTGACCTTGACTCAAGTAAGGACTGCAGTGCAGAGGTTACTGACACCTTAGTTGACAGTCATGTGTGAGGCCTAGTAAGGCTGAGCATCGTAAAATGTTTGAGACGCTTGCGACCCGATGAAGTCCGGCGCCGTGACGTATTTCTCAATGATGTGCCATCGAGAACGAGGTCATAGGTCAGTAGCCTGTCTCGGTACTAACTCCAGTTTTTTTACGACGATGTGTAAAGAGGCTCAACTTGTAGCCACGCAAAATTGGAGTGCGATCGAAGCAGTCACTCTGGGGAACTTGTGAAAAACCCCAGTGGGTGGGGGTGCGCCGACTGTACCGGCTGTAGCGGCGCGATTGATGTGGTTGGTTCGGCGTCGTGGACAGTTGACGCGGCCGGCTGGGCTGGTTCGAAGCATATTCGCTACTCACAGACCCGGACGTAGGACAGGCCATTGTCACACAATACTTACGGTGGCGTTTTGCTCCACCCGCCCAGCAACGGTCCGCGCTGGATCGTGCTGGTCCGTGCTGGTCCGCGCTGGATCGCGCTGGTCCGTGTTGGATCGCGCTGGTCCGTGCTGTTGCAGCGGGCGACCAGAACAGAGCTGGGGGTCTACGTGTGGATGCTGTTTTTAGCGTGCACCAGGCTGGCCCAAAGGCTATTGCCTGGAGGGAAGTCGAAGTATCGTTGTGTATCCAGTGTCGTTTGTGTATGTTGCCAGCTATTTTTTACTCTATGCACTCCACTGTGAATGACTATACAAAACGCAGGTGTTAAGATCATAACTCATACATGATTCAAACAAATGTGCTGGTATCCATTCAAGCAGCAGTTTAATAAAGTTGCCTGTTTGGATGTGCCTGGCAAATCTAACAGCCAGCTGGTATGTTTCTGCGCTAGCTAGGCAGTGCTAAAACCAGGGTGATGTGCAGGGGCCAGTGCTGTCTGGCTTGAGAAAGACAGCGCTAAAATTATGCCTGCTCAGGAGCAAATGCTGCTGATGAAAACTTCAGTTTCGTTAAAAAGCAGGTGTTTTCCCATTGTTTTGAATCAGGATTAGAGGCATTAAAGAGGCACGTACTGGGTGAAGTTTCTTGTGGGTGCTGGTTGTTGTATAATGACATCCTCAGCGCCGACTTGCATCATTTCACTATTCAATGCTAGCGCGATGACGCATGCAGAGCATTATTTTGTGTAGTAGCTCCCAATGTAAAAACTGGGCTACCCAATCAGTAGGTGATATGTTTAGTCAGGGATATCGATTTCTGTAAATGATTGGGGGGGGGCAAGGCGAGGGCCCGACAACCTAAGCTCCCCCAAATATTGGTTTCTCAACGGATTTAGCCTACTTTGTTTTGATCAGGAGAAATTTGTGAGTTTTTCGTTGGTATTTATCAAACAAAAATTGCACGTATCGCCATATATATATATATATATATATATAGAGAGAGGATAGAAAGTTAGATAGGTACACCACTTTATGCTTTTTTCCACACGCTCCGTTGGTATTTATGGAACAAAAATTGCACGTATCGCCATATATATATATATATATATATATATATATATATATATATATATATATATATATATAGAGAGAGAGAGAGAGAGAGAGAGAGAGAGAGAGAGAACAGAAAGTTCGATAGGTACACCAACATATGCTTTATTCTACACGCTCCGCCTATCTCTTATCTATGGCGGCAGTTCTTTTCTTTATTATTGCCCATGTCCCTTTAAACCGGCAGAAAATATTGGGGGCCCCAACCAACATTAGATGTATCCAAATCAACATTGGAGGGTGGGGGTGGGGTCAGGGCCCTCTCAAAAGAATACAAATCGACACCCTTGTGTTTAATGGTTTTAGTAAGGATACCTCCGTACAGGGACGTAGCCAAGGGAGGGGGAGTGCATGGGGCCATGGTCCCCGAGCCAAGCAGTCTGCACTGGATGTATAGCGATTTTGCAAGAATACGGAATAGTGATCATATGTGTGTTGCGAAAGTAAGCATGATATGCTTTCCTGTTCTAAATATGAGGCAAATTACAGAAAATTGCTGCTTTTTCCTATAAAACTCGTCGTAGGCCAGTGGCATGTGACAAAATTTGACATTTTCCCCCGTGGAAAATCTTGGCTACGTGCCTGCCCCCGTAGGCGGATGAACTTCGGCCGCAGCACGCCTGGCACACTTTCTTTTTATAAGCACGGATAATGAAGCATTCCCTGTGAAATTCCGTCACTTACTGACCAAAAATGATGGAACGTATTGGCGCCAAAGAGGCATTACCGCAGTAACTTCTTCGGCTGGTGTGATGACCTGCATGACATTGGAGATCATCCCGTACTTGAAGTGTTACTCAGGTGTATGGTGCGCGTATCATTAAGTTACTCTTCACAAAAACCGCGCCGCTGCTAAAAAAAAAACTTCGAATTTGTTACGGGGAAAAGTTTGCCTCTCATTGCAAAGCGGCATTCTAGCATTTAGCTGCGGATACCCCGATCCGGAAAGTGATCCGGAAAGTGACGAACTATTAACTGGGTATTCACTTCGGGTTATTTCACTCCTAATTCGGATTGTTACATACAGATATGGTGGAAAGATATTTCCATCTGAAAGGCATGAAACAAAACCATTTAGGGCTCACATAATTCAGTTTCTAAGGTTGCTGCTGCTCTATTTGATGACGTCATACTCGCCAGTGTCCGAGTTTTTTCCGACGTCGGAAAAAATTCGGACAAACATTTCGATCGTCGGTTGAAACACGAATTCGGACACTGATAATTTGTCGTGTCGAAATGACTTTTCCGACAAGTCGAGATAAATTTTGGTGCAGCAGGCCTCTCAGCGAGGACCTGCGTTGATACCAGCTTGTAACCGACGGGTGCGCGAACAAACGTGAGAGCCACAGAAGAGTCGCCGAAACGCCTAATGGACTTGATAGGCGGCTACAGACTGTCGCTGATTTATTACTCAAGCCGACAACGACGCATAGGCCTTCACGCACGCGCTGCCCACGGTGCGCTAGAACTTCGTTGGTTGGTTCTGAAGCCGGGTAGGATTGATGCGCTAGGGTGCCGCCGCCCCAGCCGGATGCCGTCCGGTTATGGGTATCTGTGCAGCCGACGGGATCAGGACTGGCCCAGTCTGACCGTCACGTTTCAGGGCGGCGTCAGGTCGAAAAGCGACGTCTCATTATGAAAAAGAGATGTCTCCTGGGAAACCCTGCGTGGGCCGTGCCTCTCCCGAATTCTGCCGGAGCCGGAACTAACGACCGCGGGCCTGTCTCCCTTGTCCACAAATTTCCCGCCCTTCACTGGTCGGTCGCCGTTAACCCATGGGAGGGGGGGGAGGCGGTATGCCGGGGAATTCCGCACCGGCCGCGCTTTCGGCCGTTAACAACTCTTGTCGGTTGTCACGTCTGGGCGGGTAACGGGCCTGCGCAGAGGGAAGCTTCGATGCCCAGGGGAGTTCACGCTACCGTCCCGCGGCGACGAGACGGAATAGCCGTCTTTGGACTCCGACACCGTCTGCGCAGACACTTGGGTGTGTTTCTCAAGTGGCGCTGAATTAGTCTAGGCCGCTCTCAGGATGGTGGTAGTTTATACCAGATCGAGGTTAGCATGAAATGAAGGATGACTTGAATCGTTGGTTGCGAGGGCTCGTTTCATGAACCGTTGGTGAAATTTCGATTGTTTGTTGGCACGTCTGATTACCTTTTCATGTGGTTTCATTCTTTTTTCGTCCTTTCCGCTTCTCGTTTTTGTTTTTACATCCTTTAGTCTTCTTTTTTTCTACGCGCCTGTACTGAAGAAGTGCAGGATGCGACTTCTGCGGGTTTTGACGGTACTAGTCTTGTCTCCGCTTCCCGTCTTCTGCTTGGGTCCTGATCGAACGTGAACCACTTCCTTGGCTGATCGCTTGTTCATGGGCTCCAAAACTTGTGTGATATCGCTCCGTATGATTACAAAACGATGGCATTGAGTTACGCCTGACGTGTGGATTTGAGGCTGACATTGGAACCGTGTCTGCGTCCGCTGAGTCTGACGGCCCTGCCGACGACGGCTCAACGCAGCTTTAAGAAAAATTTGCGTTCGGAAGAACTCGGGATCACTTTCTCGAACAAAAGGGTAAATCCTCTTCTGTGTGTGCGCTCCAGTCGGACGAGTTCGTGAGCCAGTTCCTGGACAAAACGCTGACGTCCCGGCTGGGTATCCGCATGCTGGCTCTGCACCATCTCAGTATGCGCGAGGAACGGGTACGTACCTGCGGCTACAGCGGGGGCGAGTGAAAGGCTGAAGCGTGGTCGACGGACGGGTAACCATGGGCCGCACCGTTACGAGGTAAAACCGTTAAGTCTGCTGAACGAACCGGAACTGCCAGCTTGACCAGAAAGTGGGTATAGGCCGCCTGGAGGTGAGTGATAGCCTCTTTGTTGGAAAATCGATGCTTACGTACACCTGCTCTGCAGGGAATAACGTGTCAGTGCGGGCGCAGATGGGATTGTCCTGTGACGGGCTGAAAAGAAGCGTGTCGGCTTGGTCCAAATAAACGCACAGGGGTTGGGGCCTGTACGAACCATGCGACGGATGTATTGAAGCTTTAGGTTAGTCGACTGTGCATGCCTGTTGCATTCATATGCATTCACAGTTTGCAGCGGTTGTATGTGGGAGGCAGTTGGCAAAATGTCGTGGTGCATTACGTGGTAATTCACCGCAGCAGCACCAAGAATGCATAACCGCATGAATGCGTTCAAAACAAAGAACTTGTCAAGGAGAAAAATTGATAAACGTGCTGGGTTTGTGCAAAGGCTTCAGCCGTACATGGTAAATGGCATCAGTGGCAGCCGTCCGCGATCAAGCCTCATACTGCACTGGTGGGCGTCTTAGAATTCCCTTCAAACTTTTGGTTCCTCTGGTCGGAATGAAGGGAAAGACGCTGCATTTCATCATTGTCCGCTGAACTGTTTTTTGGAGAAATCGGAAGACTCCACGTTGAATATGATGTCGAGTTGTGTCGTTTTTTCGTGTTTGCTGTCGATATAAATCAGCGATACCGCGTCTGCATCACCGAGCTCCGACGCATTTCCTGTATTTACGGGCGTAGTCAGATGAACATCAGCTCAGGCGCGGCACATCTGTCACTCAGTTGCCCTGGTTTTGACAAAGATAGGCGGGCCTGGGGGTGGCAGCGGGGAGCAGAAATTAGCCACGTGGCTCAAGAAGCCCACTTACACCTGACGCGTATCTAAGAGTCTGTTGAGTGATCTCTTTGGTAATTTGAAAATTATGAACGGTGGACTTTAAGCAGTTCATGTTCACGAACACAGACCCGTCTGTCGTCAGAAATTATTTTGACACTTTCTGCTGCGTTGGTGACATGGTGTCATGGCACCCGATCATGATTGTAAAAAAACATTTTCCTATTTCTCCTTGGTGTTGTTGATGTTATTTCCCTCCATCACCGCCCACCCGCTTCAGCCTGGCCACGTGGGCATCATCAACCTGTCGATGAAGGTGAAGGACGTGGTACTGCGCTGGGCCGAGTTCGCCTGCCGCCTGGCCGGCCACAAGTACGGCAAGGCGCCGACGGTGCGGCTGTCGGGACACGTGAACGCCACCCTGCCCTACATCGAAGGTATGTGCCGCGGTCGCCTTGAGCGCGGGGCGGAGCCGCAGGGTGCTGGCCATGAGTGGGAGCGGCGAAGGCTCGCCGGCATTCACCTGATGTCACCGTGAGTCACGGATAATGCTGCTGTGGTTCTGACTTCAAATCACCGTAGCTGGCTCCTGGGGTGGGCAGCGCCCAGGGCTGGTGTCGCGGTGCCTCTCTGCTTGCTGGCTCTGCTGCTTATATTTGTATTGTGTATTTATTTTAGGTCGTGGGTCCATCCCCGATGCATGGCCAAGGCCAACAGGGCTATTCTTGGGTCCGAAGTCAAACAGCGGGGACATGCACAATGGGTGGAACAAGCATACGCACACACACACTTTATGCGGGGCCTAGAAACAGGCGGAGTCAGCAAAAAATAGTAATAAATGTTGCGCAATTAAAAAGGTAGTCATAAGCAGTGAAAGCGGTCGTGCTTCAGGTCGATGTCGATGACAAGCGTCACTTCAGGAAGCGCCTGAACTGTGACACTGACATGGTGGCAAATTCAGGCGGTAGCATATTGTATTGGTTGGCCGCACGGTAGGCGAACTGCCTTTTTCCGACCACAGTGCCGCGGATTCAGAACAGTCGGAGGAGGTGATCATTCCTCGTGCTCCGCACGTGACTGGGATGCTCTCGATAAGTGCAAAACCTGACGGCTAGTGACTCGAGCTCACCTGTCGTGTGGCTTTTGTCCAGAAGTGTGGGGTTTGATGGATGAACATGTCATGGCCGCCCAGACAGCCCAGGGTTTCACGCACGCCAGAGGTGTGGTCGAATTTTCGCCTCCCAGAGATCATTCTAGCGGCAAAGTTAATGATTTTCTGAACGGCAGCCATGTTCCTGGCAGAACCGTTGCCGTACACAGGAAGACGGTGGCAGCCCTAAGACCTGCCCCGACTGGCGGTGGCCGGCTGGACCTGCCCCGACAGACGGTGGCCGGCTGGACCTGTCCCGACAGACGGTGGCCGGCTGCACCTGTCCCGACAGACGGCGGCCGTGTTTCAGTGCCGCTGGATTACATCCTGCCCGAGGTGCTGAAGAATGCCATCCGGGCCACGATCGAAGCGCACCCGGACGAGCCGGAGTCGTCCCTGCCGCCGATCCACGTCACCATCGCCAACAACGACGTCGACTTCATCATCAGGTCGGGTCGGGCCGGGTCAGGCCGGGTCGGGTCGGGTCGAGTCGAGTCGAGTCGAGTCGAGTCGAGTCGAGCCGAGGCGGATGTGATGGAGTCGAGTCAAGTTGAGGCGTGTCGAGTCCATTGTAGTGCAGTCCAGTCGAAGCGTATCGACTCGAGTCGAGGCGAATCGAGGCAAGGCGAGTCAAGACGAGGTGAAGTCGAGTGGAGTCGAGTCGGGCCGAGTCGAGTAGAATCAAGTCGAGTCGTGCCATGTCGGTTCGAGTCGCGTCCGACCGTGTCGAGTCAAGGCCTGACGTGGTCCGGACACGTCGGCTGCCGATATGACTGGGTCGTGTTTGGTTTGCGACAAACGTGACTCACGGCTAAAAACAGCGAGCGAGAATGGGCGGCGATAAACGGTGAAAAGCGCGGTTGGAAAGCTCGAAGAGGGGAGGGCGCACTTGAAGGCGTTTTTGGTCTTTGAGGCTTGTTTTCTGAATGAGGAACGTCCCGTCTTTGATGCCTGACTCGGGATAACTTTCAGGTGATTTCGGTGGCAGTGTCGGAAATTCCAAGAATATTTTACGCGTTTACGCTTGTTAACTTTAATTGCATCCATTGTTTTTTTATACTTCCTCGTTTTTGTCATATCTCGTTTTGAGAAAGAATGCACTGGAGAAAATGTGCTCGTTCATGTCAGGTGATCTCTGCCTCGTCCCGTCGAAAACGGGGTTATGAAACGGGTGTTGCAGAAATTCAATTTTTTGACATCGCAGTTGATTTGGATCCGCAGAGTCAGCGACCGGGGCGGTGGAGTTCCGCACGCCATTTTCCGTCGAATTATGAACTACAACTTCACCACGGCCGGCGAGGAGGAAGACTCCGACTCGTCCGAGAGTAGCCCGTTCAGCAGCATGATAGAGACGGCCAACAACATCTCGTCAGGCCCCATGCATGGGTGAGCGGCCTCGACAATTGAGTTTGACGAGGAGTTTGCCGACACGTACTCATTCAGACTCTCAGTGTCATAGCACCGCATGCGTGATTTTTGCTTCTGCGGTTATTCTGATCGTCACTGTGTGATTACGTCAACGAAGGAATGCTGCGTCAGCCGTGCAATGGGAGTTGCCGTATAGGACTGACATGTCAGCACATACCTGAGAAGACATGCACAGTGCCGTCACGTCGCGATGAGCGCCGGTCCCACCGCTGACCGGCACCCCGCCCGCGCCAGGTTCGGGTTCGGCCTGCCGACGTCGCGCGCCTACGCCAGCTACCTCGGCGGCCGGCTGGACGTGCAGACGATGCAGGGCATCGGCACCGACGTCTACCTGCGGCTGAAGCACCTGAACGCCCGCGACCCGTTCCGCCTGTAGGCGCCGCCCGGCCGAGTCCGGCCCGGCCCGTCCCATCCCGGCCGGTCGTCGCCCTCGGGTTCGGGCGGGTGGGACCGGCCGATCTTAGCTGCCCGTTGGGGGGGGGTCTGAGGGGGCAGGAGCGCGCTGGACGGGGGGGGGGGACGGACGGCGGCGGCCGGCCGCGGACAGAGTGCAATATTCGGCGGCAGGACAGGTGGGCCGGGCGACGGCCGTCGCGCAGCCGACGTCGGACAGAGAGCGGATGGCGTGTAGTGGGTGAGCCGCGCACCCTAGCTGTGCTGCCGCCCTGTGTGTCTTCTCGGAGGTGGCGCTTTAGTGATGGTGCGGGCGCAGCGTGTTTAGTAGGAGTTCTTTCAGAGGTTTTTGCATGCTTTCGTGAAGGTTATTTTGCATGTAGATGAGCATTTTTTCTCGCTTCTCTGGCAGCTGGGAAAAACTATCCTCCGTGTTTGAAGATGCTTTATTTGCTGCGCTCGATTGCAGAAAGCACGTTGTCGCGTTGACTCCTGCGCTATTAACCCTTATGTGATATAACTCATTGGTTGTAGGGTGGACCAGAAACCCTCTTTGATATATGTATTATATTTGAGGAACTGTGGAGTACTGAATGCGCTGGAGTATTGACAGAAAACCACTTGATCTTCCTTTCTTATAACGTTTCCAAAGATATACGAGCAAATGTTGCAGAATTTAGGGCAACGTCATCGATGGTCACGCCTTAATTTTGTGAAGACGTCGGTCATGGGAAATCGTAAATGAGGGACAGCGTCAGTTGCGAAAGAACTCAGCAGTTTGATGGAAAAGGGTCGTATGTGTAAACAGCTCTGCAGGGGCTTAAATTCTAGATGAGATTGGGGATTCAGATCCCATACGCTGTAAGCAGTTAATCATGCAAAGGTTTTGACTGTGGCGCAGGGATACTGAGACGATATTGGGGCTGTACGTGATACCAGACCGTTGCTTCCGGTTGCCAGTTACAGACAAGACCAAGACATATTTCACTGGACCAAACAGTATTACGCGCTGCCGTCGTGGAAAAAGACCAGCGTGTCCCCTTCACCAGGATCGGTTTACTCGGAGTCACTGCCTCAGTGACTGTGAGGTTGTGATCCTCACCGATCCTCACCACCTGCGGACGGTGAGGATCGGCGCGCAGGGAGCAGCGCTCGAGTCCCTGGCCCCTGAACTCAGCCGGCGGTCGGCCGTCGGTGGCGCTGCTTGGCCGCGGTGCCGATCCCGGACCACCCTGCCGTCGCGTTGCTCTTCCCCTGCCGCGGCGCGATGGACTGTTGCGGCTGCGTGACGTTTTGTATTGTGCCTGTACGGCGCGTAATAAACGTAGTGGTTTCAGCGGCTGGGAAGGCGGGACGGCCCCTCGCCGGTCGTCGGCGCGCTGCGGCCGGCCGTGGGCCGCGCAGACCGCCGGCGGGCGGGTGTGGAAGCCGAGGACCCCCGGGTCGCAACGGTCGGACCGGACGGCATGGCCCGGTCCTGGCTGGTGAGAGCGGACGGAGACACTCCGGCCCGCTAGCTCCTCACACCTGTACGCTGGCAGGGACATGACAGTGCTCATGAGCTCTGTCATGTCCAGCTCATGATGGTCCAGCTCATGAGCACATGAGCTGGACCCGGTCACTAACTTCCAAGAGCTGCGGTGACGCGAGGTATTCTGCGGCTAAACATGAGGCAACCCCAGCGACACTGCCCGCAGCCTAATGGAATGCCAATGTTTTCCCGTCAATTCGTATAGCATAAGTGCACAGCGACCAGACAACGTCTCAGCAGAACCGTTCGTGCTCAAACACTGCAGCTTTCGCTTCAGTCACTCAATGATCAAGAGAGCGAGATCGGCCGGCTGTCGGTTCACCTTGTTTATTAACGCCACCTCTGTTTCATCGAATTAAAAATACTGAGTGATGAGGTCACCACTTGTGGTGACATCTTGTCGGTCCTGGCATCAACAGACGTAAAGCTGAACGGCAGGTAACTCGCACTAATCCCAGCCAAATAATTTTACGACTGACCCATGGTCCAATATGCACATTAACACCCGACACACACATTCACACGACTGAGTCACTCATCGCTGGGTTCGCAATATTGGCATCTATAACTGTTGCGTATGATATGGGTGACACCTAACATCAACTGCTGCGTCGTATCCTGCCGTCTCGCTCCCGGGAGGCGTCTTCGAGTTCGTACGCCGGCCGGTAGGTGACACTGCCACCGGCGGTGGTCTCTTGAAGGGCGGGATTCGGCAGTGTGTTGTCCACGGAACCCAGAGAGGTATACCTGAAGGGCACAGTATGGTCGTCGCAATGACGCCACTGTCTTGCAGCACGTGGCGAATGCCGTACATGCGTAGCGTGATCCACTTGTTTTTCAAACTGCTACTGGATATCGTGGTTGGAAGCTAGCTCGACCCGGGACCACATGACGTCGCCGACGCACAGCAGTTTTGAGAAACTTCAAAGGGCCTTTGGTGGGACCACAGCGAGATGGATGCCAAGGAAATACAACCAAGCGTAGCTGTTCCACCCAGATGTTATGAAGATGGCTGGAGTGCTGCGGCCGGCCTATAAAATGCTCTCGGGGCCCTGCGCAAATGAACCTGCGGCCCAGGCGCACGACGTGGGCCGGCCAGGCGGACCACGCACCCCTTGTCGTAGAGGCTGCAGTAGGAGAGCGTCAGCGAGCGCACGAACTGCCACAGCTGGTGGTAGTCCCAGGCCAGGATCGGGTTCACGCGCATCAGCGGCGGCCAGCCGGAGTCGGTCGGCTGGAATGACGTCATCTGATCTGCAACAGCGCCGCAGGCGGGCGTCAGGCGGCCGCAGGCGTCAGGCTGAGGCGGACGTCAGGCTGAGGCAGACGTCAGGCCGCGGCAGACGCTCTGACCAGTGTCCGCCCGCGGCTGGACCGTCCGCCGGGCCGGCATAGCGCGAGCACGTCACCTCTGCGTGAGTCAGAAGGTATCTCTGACTGGTCGGCCGTCACTGTGTACACGAACGACTCAGCCGCTAGGAATACTGGACGTCAATCTGAGATGAGCCTAACGCGCACTGACGGCACGTTTGTTTACAGCACGTGTTGATGCACTACGTGACAAGTATGAAACCGGCTAGTAATGTGTTCGAACTGCTCTTTTGCGATTTTATTATCAGTGATTCGAACTCAACACATGACCTACAAGTAAAGTCCTCAGAATAGTCACCACGTGGTGAAATCCCAGCTATGTCCGGCGGAAGAAGTGTCTTAGGCCGGAGACGGTGATTTCCTCCGACACCCATGTCGACTCAGCGATGACCTCACCTGCGTACGGGTCACCTTGGCGAGTCCCCATGATGGTGGCCTTGACCTCCGGCCAGTGCTGCTTCATCGCCAGCAGCCCCTCTTTCATCGGCCCGGCAATTATGAACAGGTCCAGGTCGTACCTGTCAGAACAGTCGAATCTCTTGCTGAATAAATGCGAAAGGCCCGTTAAGGATCCAGACTTGTGAAATATATGACGGCCTTTGTGACCCACAGCAAGCCCCTTTGGGATTGTTGGCATTTCTCGTCGTAAAATGGTAGGGGGCAGCCCATGTCAGCCACACAGTTCACCTGCTCCTACATCACACGAAAAACGATAATGGGCCAGGTGGAGAAAACAGGCTGCGTCTCAATTTACGACATCAGACATGTGCCGGGATCCTGTCGGAATGCACATTAACCTCGTTTTGCGTTCGATTCTATGTCGGCCATGTTGCATCATCTCGGCAACGCTTCGGTCAGGCGGGACACGACCTGCCCGAGATGATGCAATGACCCAGGCCAGCGAAGGATTCTGTACAAAACGGGGACAACCTGCACTCCACCGGGATCCAGGCACAAATCTGCACATCACGCGTGAAAAGACAAAGTGGACGGATCATTTACTGCATTTGCTTTGTTTGCGTTGACTCAGTGGCATCATCCACCTCCGCACGGTACCAAAACTTACCGCACTCGAGTCTCCTCGACGAAGGTCTCCATGGCTGGGAAGGGCTTGGTCTCGCGGATGTAGACGGCCCTGAGGCGCTGGTCCGGCTGGCGGTGCGTCATCACCGTGTGCACCAGGTGCATGACGGCCGTGCAGTCCTTGCCACCGTTGAAGCAGACGCACACCTCGTCCGCGCTGGCCACAAGGAGGGGAGGTCGCGTCAGCGGACAGAGTGAGGGATCTGATAAAGTGGAAAAAAAACGGCTACAGGGCGGGCAGTCAACGTCAGGGTGCTTTGTGCTACTGCTAGGGGGAGGAAGGCAGGCGCTTCTCCCGTAGAACTGGAGGAAGGCAGACGCTTCTCTCGCAGAACTGGGGTTCCCACTGAAGGACTGAACACAGCCGTGAGGGAGAATAACTCAGAATGGCGACAACGCCAGCTTAGATACTTAAAACCAATTCCTTTTTCAACACTGCCGATATTCCCACTGAAGGTGCTGTTTACAGCAGCTGGAAACGCGCCCGAACACAGCGGCTGTGACGCCACAGACCCTGGCGGCCTGCACTCCCCGACACGTCCCGCCCGGTCAGCCGCACCTGTACCGGTCAAAGCACTGCTCCACGATGTTGACGGCATCCCGGACGTGCGGCAGCCGCTCGGCCATGGCCTGGAGGCGCGACCAGGCGCCGGTAATGGGGTCGGCCGTGTAGTTCACCACCGCGCCGCTAGGCAGCGCCTCCGTCAGCCGGGCGCGCGCCGAGGCCACCAGCGACATGTCGTCCGACTCCAGCGTCACACGCGTCTTGTAGTAGCTGGAGACGCAGCGGAAGGAGCATGACGAACTGAGAGCAGGCGACGCGCGGGTGACGCAGGACGAGAGCGCCAGACAGTACCCGGAAACGAGTGATTGTCGCTACGACTGAGACCGCAGCTGCCCTGTTTCACTGCGCTGCAAACGTTGCAGCACTAAATGGCGCAATTAAAGCCAAGTTTGGAGCGCAATGCCCACTGTTCCATGCAGCACGGGTTGAGGCTTCCGCAAGCATACAGTCCATTTTCCAATGGGCGCCCGGGTTCGAGTTCATCTCAGCACAGATCTCGACTGGAGTCATCACCAACCTGTGGAAAAGGACCGGACAGTGGCCGTTTCTCTGTCGTACAGGACCAGAGAGCGGCCGCTCAACTATGATACAGGACTGGACAGGGGCCGCTCCTCTGTGGTACAGGACCTGAGAAGGGCTGCTCAACTATGGTACAGGACTGACGTGTCTTCTGACCGGTCCTGTCCTGCGGTACAGGACCGGTCAGAGCCCACTCACCTGTGGTACAGGACCGGGTAGGAGCCGAACGTGACGTCGGGAAAGGCGGCCACAGTCTGGTTGAGCGCCGCGGCTATCGACACCTCGTCCAGCTTCAGGTACATCTCATCGCAGCGGAACCGCGTGTCCGGGTTCACAAAGTGCTCCTGCCGGCGGGCAGGGCGGGTTCACAAACTGCTCCTGGTTCACAAAGCGCTCCTGTCGGCTCAAAGAGCGTTTCTGAAGGCGGACAGGACGGCCGTCGGCGCACCAGCACCGACCAGCGACTCAGCATGAAGACGCAGAGATCGGCACACACCGGCAGCGGAACGTACTTCTAGTGGTGCGCTTACGATAAGGACTAGCACCGTCTCACCGCGTGCCAGTGGCGGCGCCACGTGTTCCGACCGGCGGGGCGGACATTTTCGAGTCCTCTCTTTTCAAGCACCGCCGCAGGGATAATTCTACATGCTCGACTCGGGGACGGGGTGCGTTGCTCTCGCTGCCCCTCACCCCCCCCCCCCATATGGTGCTTCCGCCGTTGCGTGCCGTCGATAACAACTCGGGAGAGAGGGGGGGGGGGGAATAATGGAACGCATCCATCTGTTTTTAGGTGAAATCAGGCGTTTGGCAGTGCCTCTTTGACAAAGACATACTCGGCAGAATGGACTTTCAGCTCTTCACTTAACACTCGTATTTCATTTTGTATGGTAAGTCGAAAAAAGAAATGTGGAACTCATCCGCCCAAGGTGAGCCCATGTTGTCAAAAGTAAGGGGAAAAATTAGTAATGTAATGTGATGCCGAAATTCGCAGGCATTTGCACAACTAAGCGGAGTAATCATGCACCACAGCTACGGACCGCAAGAGGTTTAAAATCGCATGGCTACGCTATTTTCGCAATAAAATGCTATGCTGCGTTGCTCCAGTCACCAAAATTGTGCTTTATATCATAGTGACGCGTTCATAAGCTGTATTAAAATGCAATGTATTTCGTATAGGTCTCAACTGGTCTTAAGTCCTTTCAGTCCAACATTTGGAACAATGTGAATACAGGCTACAGTGACGCATGTTCTCCGACAAACGAGCACCATCTTTCACGTTACACGCGTTTCAAGGCTGTTTCAGTAACCATACATTTACGTGAAGCCCGTTTCATCATCTACAGGACTGAAGCGGTATCCCCCACGTCAGCCGGCGAACACTGACGCAGTCCTCCCAAAGATGTCTGCACGGTCGATACGCGCTGCAAGAGGCCAGGCGGCTCATTTTGCCCATATCACAGTCCGAGGCCGGCCCCAGGCGGTGTGCAGTCTAACGGCTGTCTAGTGACCGGACGGCTCACGAAGCTCCCAGGCACACGGCACGAAGGCGGTGAGAGCGAGGTTTCCAACAGCTCGGCAACAGCCCGCCAGACGCTAAATAAAATAACAAATTAAAAGCTCGGCGCTCGGTAAAATGATGACGGGCTGCACTCCGACGGTCATTGAACGCTGCACAGCCTTGCGAGCAACGACCTCGCGGCAGCCTGTTGCATGGTGCATCGCCATTACACTGGCTCGTATCTCAACGAGCACCGAGAGAGTCTTTACCGCAGGTCAGCAGCACGGCGGCCCTGTACTGGCGGTACCAAGTTCCACAGATTCGATGCGCTGGTACGCGCTAGTTCCCTCGTACCCGCAGTATGATCGTGAACGCCCCAAGTCGAGAACGTGTTTTTTGGTGCGTGCAAAGTAAATATGGTCAATGTTATGGGCTTTAAACTGCTTTATATTACCATTTATACTACTTTTTATATTCCTTTACCACTAATACCACTACTACTGTTTTATATCGCCTACCATTTATATTACTATTTACAATGTCATTTATATTGCTGCTCTCATATTAGCATTTTTGGAATGTTGTGCATCTGTTTTGGGGAACAATTATATTTCTAGAATTGAAAGTCATAAAATTGCAAAAAGGGTCACAAAGATTATCAACCACAAACTTTGTTGATGTCCTTCAAACGAATTATTCATAAAACGTTCACTTCTAAAATTTCCTGATGCTATAAAGGAATAAAACATGGTAATATCGTTGCGATTCTTGAACCAAATATTGGTTCCTTCCCTGAAGTCAATCTTTCGATCCCATGATGAAGCAGTCAACACCAGCGCACAAACCCACTTTCAGTTCCCTTCTCGTCTTCACACTATTGCTTTGCAGAATTGTCCCAAAATACATCAAACCCCCACACCAGGCACACGAATCTACACAATCGATACCAGCATCTGATGCTCCAACAAGCACGCACCGCCTGACACCGCGTAATCCAAGCACCCACACAGAACGCCGAAACACCAGCAGACGTACGCAAAAACACCCGAGCCGAGTGTGCACAAGTCTGCAGACCCCCAGCGGACGGCGGGGGGGGGCCGCTGGTACAGCTGGACAGACCACGGGGAACTCACGCGGACATGAGCTCACAGACCGGCCGGACCGCCTCATCTCCCAGAGGCAGGTCCAGACAACCAGCGACGGGACAATCAACGACGGCATGAGCTCACACGACGGCTGGACCGCCTCAGCTACCCGAGACACATCCAGACAACCAAGGAGATGTCACTAACCCCCAGAAAGACCGAGAAACTGACCAGACCGAGCCGTCTCACCTCTCTGACACAGTCGGACCACCAGAGAGCGGCTGACGCCGTTCACCCATGGCGCAGGCCGCCATACTCACAGAACCGGACCCGACGGCACCGCCAGGCGAGCGCCGGCGCCCGCCGACCACGCCACGCCACGCCACGAAGCAACACGGAACGTGACGTCACCTCAACAGAAATCGCTACCGACGATCACGGGGAGGTTGCGTGACAGAGTCCGCGGACGTACCCTGGCGGTGCCACGGAGAACGGAGAGACTCCCGTGCTTGGTTCGAGAAGTGAGGATTACGCGATGGGGCGAGGATTACGTAATTAAGCTGAGGCATGCATTCCCGGCCGCTCCCCACCTTAACAACGAAAATTCTCCAAGGAATGTTAGCTGATGACGCCATCAGACATATATTCCCAGTGAGGTCATCACCACTAAATCCACGAGAAAATTTGCTTGGCAGCACCACGTGACTTAATCATATAGTCTCCCGACCTTGCATTCCTTGCCCTGCAATAATCGTCACAACAAAGTCTATAGGGGAGCAAAAATCACGGACAGCTGCAAATAAAGTTCCAAACTAATACCATCATGGCAATAACGAAACTTAAGTTTACCAAAGAATGAAGTCAGCTCCATGTATATGTTAACTGTCGCAAGCTTATCAACCATAAAAGAACCAAATTCTGGCAGCATACCAATTCCAACGAATCATGATGAAAAATTTCTCTCAGATTTCTATCTTCAGTATCATCAGCATTTCCAACGTTTTCCCGAATTTATTTCCTTGTCTGCGCATGCTACATATAACACTTCATCAAGCAAGGTCACGTGGATGAAGAGTACGGATGTTAGCCACGCATGCTTCTCACCTTGGCCAGCAGCAGGAAGGCCTTCTCCAGGAGGTTTGGCACGCCAGGCAACACGTAGACGTTGCGCATCTGCACCACCGGGAACCGCGAGCGCACGCCGCGAGTTTTATCCTCAGCGTACACGAGGCGGGCGGTGGTCGGTACCTGCGGACACAGACTGCTGCCAGGTACACCAAACGGACGGTGACGGTGCCTGTGGGCACAGACTGCTGCCACATACACCAGGCGGGCGGTGGTCGGTACCTGTGGACACAGACTGTTGTCACATCAACCAGACGGGTGGTGATGGCACCTGTGGGCACAGACTGCTGCCAGTCACGTACACCAGTCGGTAAATATGGACACGGACTGCGTCAGTGGTGTATATCAGACGGGTGGTAGACGGGACCTGTGGACAAATATTGTTGAAGGTCGCAGAGGAGTCTGGATGACCCAATGTGTACACACAATGGATGCATGCACCAACAGAAAAGGACCTTTTTGACACATGAAATGACACTCTGGGAAAAATCAAAACTACTTATGTCTACCACTAGTAAATCACCGGAACGACGATTCATCGGGCAAGCAAATTTTACATCAGCGAGAACGGAACGCTTGCGAATTATTATTTGCGTGAAGCCAAAATTCCTAGGTCCAAACACAAAACTGTTGAAATCATCGCACCAATGACAGCACCGCGCCAAAGAACAACCCAATCCTCACTGAACCTGGCGCCCGTACCTGGGCCAGCTTGAAGCAAGGCAGGCTCGTGTCGGTCGTCTTGAAGTACTCGGAGACAAACTGTTCCAGTTCCGGCCTCAGCTGGGTCACGTCTCCGAACGCGGCCGCCACGCCTGCCCGCGGGAGAGAGACCAGTGTTAGCGCGCGCGTTCCACCGCGCCGCAGTCGCCGTCGCACCAGCTAAAACGGAAGACCAGAATCCTGTACGGGCTCATGGCCGGTGCGGGGTCATGGGACGGCGCCGGTATGGGGTCACCTCATGGGGTCACATGACCGCTGAAGTGCACCACGACACACCAGACAATTTATACTTGATTTATACTTTCCCCGGTCCCGTGCCGAAATGGGGAAACGGCGTTTCTTGTCCCGCGGGCCCGCGCTGCACAGCGCGCTGCATGGTGACGTGACGCGTTTACCTGTCGCTCCATTCCGGCGCGTTCTGAAACGTCACAGGCTGCGCGTGCCGTTCAGCACATGACGGGCGTACCGTCGTCTTTGTATATAAGAGACTGCGCGTTGTGTGCCTGACATCGTTGACTTCCACCGTGTGTTTTATCCAAATGGCAATGGGTCGTAATAACTACAAGTGCATTCAGGATGCCTCAAATATACATTTACGTGTACGTCTATGTCTACGCCTACGGGAGTCAATAACTCTTGAACAAAGACCACAGTGTATGACAGTTATAGATCGTCCAACAGCGCTTCTTCAGATGTCCGCAGACGGGTGAAAACGCTTCAAACATCCATATCGAAAAGAATATCACGGTCATCCGGCCAGGTAACCCGGTCAGGCCGTCTCAAACCTGGCGCAACTGCCGCTGATAAAAGAGCACACTCAAACCTACCGCCGGCTACAAATTTCACAACAGCGCGACACGCAGACGAAGTGACTTCTAGGCCTTCACCTCGGGAGTTTCTGCATTTGACCGTGCGGCGCTACAACGAGGCCCGACAACAGTGAGTTCTCTGATGTCGCGGCGCGGTGTACGTAAGGTCCACTATCGCGGCCGCCGGGTCCGCCGTTCTCCGCGCGCCTCACAGGACGCGGGCACGGCCGGCCGAGAACGCGACGAAAAAGCCGCCCACTGATGCGGCGCCATCGGCGCGGCGTGCACAAAAACGGCGCAGCCGCGCGCGCTGGCGCAACAGGGGAGCGGGCGGCCTTTTTGCACGTGCGCGGCCGCCTCGGATTGGTCCCCGAAGGGAGAGCGGGCGCCGCGGCCCCGTCATGTCCATCTCACGCGGCCGTGATCGGACTTACAACCCACAGCCGCCTCAGCGGCACTCAGACTCACAATCTGCGTACAGTTCAGCGGTTCTCAGCCTCACAACGTTAGCTCGGCCTCACATAGTCCATCCGCCTCAGCAGCTCTCAGCCTCACGACCTACATCCGCCTCAGCAGCTCTCAGCCTCACAACCTACAGCAGCTCTCAGCCTCACAACCTACAGCCGCCTCCGCAGCTCTCAGCCTCACAACCAGCAGCCGCCTCAGCAGCTCTCGGCCTCACAACCTGCATCCACCTCAGAGGCACCAGTCTCACGTCGTCCATCCACTTCAGCAGTGCTCGGCCGCGCAAGTTCCATCCACCTCAGCAGCTTTCAGCCTCAACTGAGGCTGACCTTGTGTCAAGGAACTAGGAAAATATCACGCTTACGGTATTTGTGCTTCACAGAACTTCCGAAAACCACCCCCAGGAAAATAATCGAAATTCATACAACGATCACTGACTTTTGGATGACATCGCACACATAGTTTCCTGATCATTGCGGGAAAGGGTTCCAAAGAATGTGTCGGCTTAACCAATTCTAACAAAAGTACGTCCAGAAACATATTACGGATCGAGAACACCGATAAGTGCAATGACAAAATCGAGCCCCCCCCCCCATGAAAGAAGCAAACATCTTACGAACGACCAGTCCCTGCTGGCCCTCCACCAGCCCCTGCAGACGGTGACCCTGCATCGGCCCCGAGGCCGGCCCTTCCCTGCACCACGCCGCAACACCCCTCCCCCCCCCGGACGGTGACCGGTGCAGTGGCGGCCAGGCTAACAGCTCGCCACGGACTGCCGGCGGCGAGGCCGCGCCGGCCGTTGCGGGCGGCGGGTTACTGCCGCCGGGCCCGGCCGACGCGGGGTCGACCCTGAACAGAGGCCGGCACGGCGTCCGGCCTGGTCTTCCACTGCGCGGAGCACGGACCGCCGCCGAAACGGGTCCGATTCCGGCCCGCGCGGCGCGGGGCAGCACCAGGGCAGCCCTGGACGGGGAGGCAGGATGGGACGGGGAGGCAGGACGGCCGGCCGGCGATGATTCTGGTCGTTAGTGAGGCAAGGCAAGGCAACGGCCGGACCTGTCGTGGTTCCGAGTGCACAACGCGTGGCTTCAAGAGCGATTCCTACCCTGGTCAGCCCTGAGTCACACCACACACAGCACGACTGCTCCGCCCACGGCAAAACAGACAGCCACTGCTGGGGGCAAGACATAGCAGGTCCACACAGTACGCCTATTCCGTACAGAGCACAGCAGACGACTGATGTTCGGGAAACAGTATAGCAGGTTTGCACGGCACGGGCTCTCCGTCCGGGGCACGGCTGAATCGTTCGCCCTCGCTGCGCCGGCAGCCCGCCTTGAATCGCTTCACGCGGCGTGGAGCAGCGATGAGTCCAACCCGCCGGTATGGGGTCACGGCCTGCCTATCGCTACCTCTGTCAAAGCCCCTGACAAAGCCCCCCGTCGACCCGAGTTGGAATGTTCTGAGCTCTGTGTGACGCAGACAATAACAGACGTTTCCCCACATCGCGTGGACAATACCCAGACCCTGGGTATATCAAAGGCGCACAGTTATCTCGATAAGAGTTTTCAATGCCGTATGCGATTTACAAAATGGGCGGCAGCGGATGCTTCTCCGGACGTCCTCCGCGCGATCCCTCATGAATAACAAGGTTAGCGGAAACTGCCAGACAGCCTTGAGACGCTGACCTCCAAACCGTGAGACAGCAGGAGGTCCTCGGCCCCAGCACGGGAGTGACTTCGCAAGGTCTCAAGAACTTGAAGAGTAGCAAACTGTGGTGCTGCCACAATCGTCATTCGAGGACAATAGGCAGCATTGTGATAATGCATGTTTTCGCATTCTCCATTCCGTCGATGGAAACTAGCCCGCTGACAGATCCGCAGCCTCTGGGCGTCACATGACTTTTGTTGGCGGCTGCAAAGGTTTCGCTGAGCCCGCGGCTGGAGGAAGCAGTCCTGACCACTGGACCATGTCGCGTCCAGCGGCCCGTTCCGGCCCATGTCGGGTGGTTCGAGCCACAGCATCGCGTGCACACACCAGCCTGGCCAGTCCGCGCAGCCGTGTTTCTCCGCAGTTCATCCGTTAAATCAGATCCGGCAGCGTGTCCGACAGCCAGTCTAGGAAGACGGCGACAAACACTGTCCGTCCGGTGCCCCACTGGTACTATGCGCCTGTCTCTGCTGATGTAGTGTTCCTGCCGACAACGCACCTGGTTTGTCCGTGATAAAATGTTTTCATGCTCATGTCCGCCCGGGAAGACTTCGGTACCGTGGTTCGTTTATGCGTAGTCGGACAACTGCGCCATGTTCCTTTGAACTCTGCTCTTATGAGCAGACACATGGCATATCACACATCATACGTTACGGTTATCACAACATATGCGCGTATGTTCTGGCAAACGTGGCACAGCGTCATTCCCCATGGCAATCTAATCATACTGCGACATTTTTCCCGTCCCTTCAGTTGGAACACCATGTCTTGCTTCCCCGTCTCTGTCTGTGGGATAAAAACAGCGGCTTTAACGCCCACCGTTTATCACGGGGAGAACGTTTCTACCAACATACTCCAATGTCCTGAGGTTCAACCGCGAGGACCTATACTCCGATGGAACTGAAATTCACTCACCATGGCTCTCCCCTGGTTAACTGACCTATATGGTGCGAGATACCTGCCTTCACGAGCAGCAAGCTCGGATGACCCTAATTCCGGTATGGCGTGTGAAACCTCAGAAAACCCGAGTCAAAACAAAAGCCTATAACCGCTGCATTCTGGGCCGTACAGTGAGGGTCCGCCGGAGATATCATGTTTCGTGAGGTGAACTGAACGTAAAGCTGACCACACACCGCCGGGGTCAAGTGAAGTCCAGTGGAAAGGGGTGACCCAAATACTCCGAACCCAGCCCGGCGTCCTTTGCGGCGGCGGCGGCCGCTGGCCCGCCGACCGGGACCACATTCCGGGTTTGGGAGAATCCAAGGCCAGCTGAAGGCGTCGCAGCGCCCCCCCCCCCCGGCACTTCCGGCCGGTGCGACACCGTGCGTCATGCGGCCAGCTCTCTTCACCTCCACGCAGAGGTCGACCTCGGCGGCCGGCCAGCCGTCTGGCCAGCCACAGACAGACGGTGCCCCTGGCCGCCCACCGGTCGGCCGCTCCGTGCTTTGTTATCCTCAACAGGTATGTTGGCAGGTGTGGTGCACGTAGATGTCGTGTTCTTAATGCAAGCGAAAGGGGAAGGAATACACAGCAAGGCCTAATGAAAGGCTGTTTCCGTCCGTTCAAAAACCAATCGTTTACGTTTAGCAAGCACTGGATACGTCCGAAAAAAGACTAGGAAAACACGTGGCCAAAGAAGGACTTCACCTTCAATGAAACACCACTTTAGCAGTCTCGAACACACACACACATTTACTTCACTCTGTGAAGACAAAACCATCTTTAATCTTTAATGTAACAAAAGAGCTTCCTGCGCATCGAAAGAGAAACCGACCATTCAAAACAAAATGCAACAACACATATTTAAGCCAGTTTCCATAAAAATGATCCATCGATATTCCTCGAACGAGAGGACATCGTTTTGACCGGGCCAAAAGGAACAAAGATTCTCCTGGAGCCGGGGCCGTCTATTTCCTGGCACTGCACTGCCCGCAGGGGGATCCGACCGGGGCCACTGCACTAAGAAAAACCAGCGAAAGCGAAGCGCGCACATGACCTTGGAGTCGCCCCTCAGGGACGTTGACGCAAACACGAGGGGGGAATGCCCGGCATGATGGCCCGCCCGAGGGCACGGCAGGGGGGGCGTCTCCGCGCCGGGGCGGCTGCGGCGTAACACTCTAGCAAATGGTGAAGATGACCAAGCGTTGGACGCCGCGTAACCTTATCACAGACGCAACCAAAATACGAACAATCAGCGGTTACCCCTGCTGTCGTCAATCCGCGCCTGCCGCGGTCGGGGGCTGCGGCCGACGGCGGCCGGCGTTTGGACTGGCCGGCTCCCACCGTGGGTAGCCTCTGCACCAGTTCGTGCTCCAGATCGCAATCCGGCGCCATGCCTGGGCGGCAGCGGGAGGCGGCGGCCGCCGGCACCGTGACATCAATGCAGTAGATAGGGAGGGCGGGGGCATGGCGCAACAGGCCACGGGGCGCCTCCCTTCGGACTAGAGCCCTCTGCAGCGGCGAGATGTCGGCAGCTGGCACTGGGCCGGAGGGATCCAGTGATACCGGGCCTCGCCGAGGCGTAGCCCGTAGATTTCTCCGAGAAAGGGGGCGGACTGCATTCGCAGTCCATCGCCGGCCGTATATTCCGGCTGCGATTGGTCAACGCCAGCCATAAATTCCGCACTACGGTGAGGCCGAACTTTCTCGGCTCATTTGCAGACATACTCTGACATATGACTTTCTACGAAATTATGCCTAACCAATCCCATAATGACTAAGATCCTCGATCGAAATGTTGCAATAACAAGCAGTATTACTAATACGGGACAAAACTACGGACAACACTGTTTTCTGCTTTCCCTACCACGGGCAGGAAAGAATACTTCGAGGAAAACTTACTCCCGAAGTAAGAAGCCGGAAAAACATCCACTTTAAGTGACTTTTACATTGGGCATATGGCGTTTTGTGGAGGGAAGCGTTTCAAAACCTGACAGTCACTTTGGCCCGTCCCCCTCCTGTTGCGTGGGGTTCATTCGCTCTCAACATCCTCTCTCCGAAACACAAGGATTCATTTCTACGCCCTTTTTCCTCGCGCCACGCCCTCCTCTGAACGCATGTATGATGCATACCGCAATACCTTAATATTGGCGCAAGCCCTTTATTTATATATATATATATATATATATATATATATATATATATATATATATATATATATATATGAGTGTGTGTGTTGAACGCTATTATTTCTTATACAAATATATATATATATATATATATATATATATATATATATATATATAATATGTACTTGTATAAGAAATAATAGCGTTCAACACACATTGCCCCAACAACCTTATTTTTCTTCATGCAGCTTAGCAGCATTAGCAATGTGTACAACTATGGGCAGTGGATGACAAGAACCATCATTAAAACATAACCGTGTCCGACGAAATACGCCCAGCAACCCACATGCAGCCACCTGGCGTCAAAGTCCACCACGCCGTTCCTGAGGCTCGTCCCTGTGTGCCGGGTGGCCGCAGGGTCCAGAGCCAGCCGTCCCCACCCGATGCCGGCCCCTGCCCGCGGGCTTTGGTCCCGCGCCCGTCCTGTACAGGTCGCGGCAGACCAGCCCAGATATCGCTGGGTCATTCGACCGGTCCGACGTGCTTGAGGCACGCCCCGGAATTGAGGGCCAATTAACCTGGCAGATGTTACTCCATGCACGAGCTATTCTGTGCGCATTCTTAACAGTTTCTGCTTTCCTAATTGCCATATACGGTTGTCCTACTGCACCTTTTGGACGAATTTCACGTCTACCAGAAGTCGGCCGGAACAAAGATGCCGGGAAAAGGATCACACGAATGAACATGAGGGACTGGCAAGTCTCCAGCGGGCCTCTTCTGCCCCACCGGCGCCGCCATGCGGCAAGAGGCGGCAGCCGGCGTTCCCGACCGATAATCTAATACATAATACATTATGCGCCCGTTGCCAGCACGACAGGTGAAACCTCGTGCTGGGCAATGCAACCGGTCCTCAGACGGGTTATTGCTGCACTGCAGCACCGACCCGAGCCGGCGCGAGACGAGCCGCAGCAGCCGGCTGCAGGGACTGTGGCTCGGCACAGCCGCAGAGCGCATGGACCATCACTGGACACAGCCGCATGGACCAACGCATGGACCACAGAGCGCATGGACCATCACAGGACACAGCTGCCGAGCGCAAAGACCGTCAGTGAGCACTGTCACAGAACACACGGGCCATCATTAAACGCAGTCACAGAGCGAATGGACCGTCACAGGACACTGTTGCAGAGCGCATGGACCATCACAGGACACACTGCAGAGCGCATGGACCACGACTGGACATAGCTACCCACGGAATGGATCAGCAGCGGCCACGGCCGGCCACAGAGGCCGTATCTGGGTACGCCGGACACGGTCGCCAACAGACACCGTCCCTGGGAACGGATTGCCCGTGCCTTCAGACCAACGGCCCGCCAGCCCGGACCCTGAGACAGGTAGCCCAGGTTCACCACAGCTCAGCCAGCTGTAACTCGCCGTCCTGCGGTCGAAACCCGACCTCGCCCGGGGCAGGGGAGGCAATGCGAAACCGCCTCACTTCCGCCACACTCCCCGCTCGGACACGCACGCCGAGCAAGTACGCGTAAACGGAGCACGCAGTACCGGTCTGCAGTTTTTACGTGTCCACACACGCGACGTCAAAAATGGCCCCTGCAAATGGGCCTTACCGACGTCACAATTCATGGCCCCCACCGGAGCGTTCCGACCTTGAGGCTCCGGTACATGTTTCACTGGCGCCCTTGGCTGCCGCGGAAGGGGCTCTGCCGCGAGGCAACGTGAGCTGCTGAGCGCAACGACTCTGGGGTCGGGCCGCCACCAGGTCGCCCGCCGACGGCGGCCGGCAGGACGCCGACACTCGGGAGACGGGGGAGGTGCCGGCCGCCGGCCGCGAGGTCCAGCGCGCGTGGCAGCCACCCCAGCTGTAGCTGTCCCGGGCGGGGGCCGGTACCGAGGCGGAGGACAGCACCGGCCGCAGCATGGGGTGACCCCGGCGGCACGCCGACGGCTTCCGTCACGGATACCAACACGATCGGACATCAGGGGTGTCACGGCGGCTGGAGGCCAGCTGGAGATGCCTCCGTCAAAGTAATTCAAATTTTCGTCTTAAAATCCTCCGCGGTCTGCAAACCTTTCGAGAGCTACGCATCCTCCCCAGACCCTTGCTGGTAACGGCCCAGGCTGGCGTCGCGCCCAGACGGACTGAGAGGACCACTGATGACAACAAAAACATCCGGCCCGTTTGGGGTCGGCGTCGTGTCCCGCTGGTTGTCAGTGGTTGGCCATCAACCAGCGTTGATGTCCCCGGCCGGAATCAAATGTGGGTCATAGTGCATGGCCGACAACGATGCGAAATTGCGTGGAGTTTAATTAAATGCAAAATGAGCTTTCATTCGACGTATAATAACAAAAACGGGTGCAGGAAAACAGTTTGCGCAATCATGAAGGTATACCGAGAATTTCTGAGATCCGTGCTAAATCATGACCATTACGTGCATAATTACTAGCGCAGCATATCGGAATTCGAATTCAGATTATTCCGACCTAATCCAAGGTCCAATCGGAAACTGGTCGGAAAAAGCTAGATTTCTTGGACATATTTTGGACACCCACAATGCCCACTTATGCGCACCACAAAACATATCCTGAATCCAGAGACATACACAATAATACATAAGTGGAGGGGACGTCTCACACTTCTTGCAGTATATTTATTATTGCAGTTTATATCCCTGCTGGCTACGGGAGTATAAAAAGGGTGTGGAACAATAACGTGCACAATGCAATAATTTTCGTATCCTTGTGCGGCAAAAAAGTGCTAAAATGAATCGGTAAAATAAGCATACTGACGTGCAGAAATCTGCCACGTTGATATCAAAGACGGTGAAAGTTCTGATAACGTGAGTAATTGTTTTTAACTATAAATTAGGTCTACGTTTTCCAGAACAATGCAGGTAACACTGCAGACTGGGCAGTTCAAAACAACCGCGCAGCATTTCCTAAGCTGCAAATTTCTCGGAAAGCTATGAGCTTGGGCAAATCTTACAGTCAGCAGATTACTTTATCGGAACCTTCTCGGAAATCAGTTTGCGACTTCCTGAACACGGCAACACTAATATCTGCAAACGTGGTGTCGGGTAACCAGGCCGAGAATCAACGGAATCTGAGATCTCATTTTGAATACGGTGATATGTCTTACATATGTATATTTATGACTACCTTTAACCTACGGTCATAACTGCGGGTGCTCGTCGCGCTGCTGCTGACGGCGGCCCGGGGCGGCACACACACCTGCACTGCGGCGGCACATGCTGGCCCGCCGCTCACTTCATGGAGGCGTACACCAGACAGAGGCCGACCGAGAGCACGGCCACGTTGACGCAGGCGTCCAGCACCAGGTCGGCCGCCGCCTCCAGCAGGCCGTAGAACATCACCGTCCACACGAGCATTGCGCCGGCAGAGGCCGCTCCGCCGCGCTGACTGACGGCCGGTGGTCGCGGCCGCGCCGGCCGCCCAGCCGGCACGGCGGCCAAGGGCCCCCCCCCCCCCACCACACCGCGGCCGGCCGACCGGTGTGGCCCCTGATATGGGGACACGGACTGGGGCACCGGGACAGGGCACCGAGTGACACGGACCGGCCCTGTTCAGTCGCTATCAGTGTAGCTCGCAGCCCCAGCCGGTCAAACTGGATCAAATGTCGCCACTGAGCTGGGCGCCATGGGCGGAGTTTTCTTTCTGTTTGAGGGTGCCTGTGCACTCGCAAAGTTCGGAGCGGCAGCAGCACCCATAAACTGGAGGTGCGCAATCAAATTTAAACACGTGAGTACGCACTTTACATCTTTATTCGACTGATCAAGACAACGCATGCTGAAATACACATTTTTCTCAAAAGCCATCATAGCTGCATTTCCGTTTTCTCAACCATTCAGAGAGGCGAATTTCACAGATTTTCCATAAGGTGCGAAGGAGTGATTAAATAGGACCGATTTTTGGAATGAGCATTGCCACCTAGCTTGTAATGGGTGATTTTTGGAGTGAGGAACCTATCGTAATTGGAACATGACTGAAAATGATATACAAACTTTCCTTATCACTTTACCCAATTTTTCTCCACTCATATTTCAGTCAAAATCGTGTATTCTACACATCTGTGTGTCATGTAAAGGGATGCTCGGATGGGGACGATATTTTTATTTACACCCATCGTTAGTAGAACATCACTAAAAACGATCCATTCTACTTTTCGGGTCATTTCACAGTTTTGCCCCACTCGCGTAGTTCACTACATGCGAACGTCGTAGTTTGCCGCAACGATCCACGTGCGTCTCCATGGCAACTGCGATGACTTCCGAGCTGAATCTTATCTACTGAGGGAGGAATGGAGGGGGGGATTCGACGTCGTTTGGGTTCTTGGAAAGTTATCTTGCGATTACGTTTTCACTTATGTGATACAATGCATTAAAGTCATCTTAAACAATGCATATGGTTCAAAGAACGCTTAGTACCATAAGTTCTTAACTACATCAATGAATAATAAAGTGCAAACATTCCCCATTCGCTCAGTCACGACGTAAAGAGAAGAGTGCTATGTTTGCCAAATGCAATATGGTACACTTAACTTTTTAACAACAATTTTAGTATTGAAAATGGGCTCAACATTTCGAAATTCAAAACTTTCATTTTTTTAAAGAAATGAAAAATTTTTAAAAATGAGTATTTCCAAAACGAAGCCAGTGCCAAAACACCTGTGCTCGAATTTGAGATCAAAAGCCATGTCCACAATGATGTAACCTGGTGATGAATCATAGGAATGACTATTGCACATGGAAGAAAACATGCAGTTAAGCCTCTACCGTTTGACTATTGTAAAAGCTGTGCTGCGGTTTTGGGTTGTCCAAAAACGAAACTTCGTAAGAACCGAATTGAGCACCAACAATAATCTTGAAAAGTTCCTGCCGCTGGAGGCGTTTGACGGCAAGAATGTGATGAAGTTCAGCGCGCGCGACGTGACAAACCAAACCGACATTTTAGGGCACATTTTTTCAGCGCATGACATCGTTCACTGAAGGTCTAAGGGAAAGTGAACGCCTCAAAGGTCGCCAAAGCCCAGGACTACTGAACTAATGGCATAACGCTCCTATGGGGCACGACTTTATCCACCAGCAACTAAACACAACATAACTCGGAAATTCAGTTCAACAGCCACCGGGTATCGATGTCTCGTAAAGACCCCTGACAAATATGTTTACTGAAAGACGAGTTGGGTACACTAGCGCTGTTGGTTTTTCTTCGCATTTTTGTTGCTTTGATTTTTTTTAGTTACGGAGCTCAGAACGATTTTTGGAAGCGGCGCTGAATATTTGGCAACAACCTTACTATCGTCAACCTTAAGTGCAGGTCTACACGCACAACACTATCCCAATTTTGACGACAAAAAAAAATCATTTTGCAGCCTGGCCAATACTTCTTGGCAGCAACAGCCAGATGCACCCGACACTCTCGCACACCTATAAACAAAATCAGGCACATTCGTCGGAGCAGGATCCAGGGCACCAGTAACAGCTCAGAACCGGGTATATCAGTCCGCGCTCCATACAAGAGAGCGTGGGAGCGACACTCATTGCTTTAAGTATTGTTCGGAGTTCACAGTGGACGCCTTCCAGCTGTCCGCTCTGCAGACGTATTCCACTTCCCCCAGTACCTGAAGTTTAATCAATTTATAATGCCATCTTTATCCGCTGAGCTCGGGTAAATGGACTATTTCGACAGTGGACAGGGGTGGATTATTTTGTCCGAAACTGCGCAAAATAATTATTCAAGGTAAAATACAATGCCACAAAACACCGAAGGCTGATTGGCCGCCACCCGTCACGACTTCAAAAACCATATTCGTTGGGGAGGCGGCATGCGTCAGAGACGCGTCGGTCGAACCAGACCCCGAAGGTTTGAACCTGAACGATGTGCGGAGCTTAGCCCCACTTCCGACCCGAGATACGCCCGGCTTCAGCGAACTGCAGCTTGATCGAGCGTTGCGCAAAAAGTTGGGAAGAATTTCTCCGCTAAGCCGGACACCAACGTTCGTTTTCTTTTCACGCCTTTTTTCACGCCTCACGGATCTGGCCGGCCAGATCCGGACCTGGACACGAATACCGGGCCCAGAGCAGAGCAAAAGTCCTGGAACCGCCGTACCAACCCGCTATCCGGGTACTGTGGCAGCGAAGGTCGGCTCTTGCTCAACCCCATTCCACCAATTCGTCGGACCGGCGATGACGCATCCCCCACGGCCTTCACCTACACCACTCCAGCCTCGGCGCGCTGCACGGAGACCGGTGACCGCGGTCCGTTACCATCCGAGCCGTGACGGCGCCGTCCTGAGCCGCCCCCCACCGCAGGCAGGATCGGGGACTGCGGGCACTGTGGGGCAACGCGGCGCCCCCCGAGCAAACAGGACGCCCGTTCACGTTCCCGCCGGAACCACGGCCGGCGTTGGTTTAGCCCAGTTTGCCGAGCACCGTTTCGGTTTTCGCTCACGCAGAGCGACGCCGTCCCGCTCAGCACTTTCGTGTCCGAGGACAACAGCGGCTGATAACGCAGTGCAGCATACCAGGTGAAAGGTAAGCACCGTATTCGGGCACGGGTCGTGGAACGCATTGTCATATACGCAATGAGGCGGAGCGGTGTGATCTGATGAGATGATGCCGTTGACCGTTCTAGTTGGAAATTCCTGCGATTTTATCATACCACAAAGGAGGAATAATCGTGTCTACCCAATAACGTGCACGATGGCACCACACAATCACGGCGGTTAAAAATAATGCAGTATTGTTTCGCGCCAGGTGATCCACGAAAACAACCTACACAATTCCTTACATCATGAGAAGGATAAAAATAAAAACAAACGGAAATGCGGGAATTTCCTCATTTTTAGCTACATTAGTCACTAGTCGCGTCCTCTTTGCCATTTTGTTTGTACTCCGGACAAAATATCTGCAGTTCGATCGCGAAGACGGACCACCACAGAAACGCTTTCGGTTCACGGAACGCTACCATCCCCCATGTAGCACAGAGCCCCCGAACAAAGCTATGAGCCACACGGAGCCCTTTACTCACGGCAAAGCCAATGTCAAAAAGGAATCGAATTGTCGCTGCCACTGCTTCATATTCGGCCAATGGCAGGAAGGGGTATCAACCACCCTGACAACGTACGCCGTATCGACCCTGTGCTGAGAACTTCTCAATCACGGAGCTCTCAAAACCATTTAGACATGAATTCTACACAGATCTGAGCGTTGCAAGACCCCCCTAAGATTCTAGACAATTTGACACGTCATGTCCGGTTAAGAAGCCGAATCATGTCGTTTTATTGCTGCCACAGTCAGAAACCATTACCACCTTTGCATCGCTGAATAACAAATGTAATCATCCCCTTTGCATCGCTGAACAGAAATAAAGAACATGAAATGCAAACCACGCCTGACTGCAAGGAAGCCCTCACAATAACGCAGAGCTTCGACTATCCCATCCCTCGCTGTCCCATTCTGTCGACGGCCGTGGACAGCAGTGACGCCGGGAGGGGGGCAGACCTGCACGAGTTCCGGCGCCCGCCCACGCGGCGGCGCCGACCCACCTTCGAACGTGACGTCGTCGTGCGTCGGTCCAATGCCGCCCGACGTGATGACGAAATCGAACAGCTCCGAGAAGGCGCGCACTTCGTCCGCGACCACAGTCACATTGTCCGGTATTACCAGCACCTGCGGCAGCCGGCGACGTCATACGGTCACGTCAGGCAGCGATCGGTCACACTTTCGCCTGCGTCAGTGGTCAGCGTTACAGTGACGCCTGTGTCGGCGTCACATTGTCACGCGCGTCGGCCGTCAGCCTCACATTGCTACCTGCGTTGGCGTCACACGGTTACCTGTGGCAACGATCCGCGCCACAGTGCCGCCCGTGGTACCGATGATCGTTACGCTGTCCCCAGCGTCACAACGTCACATGCTCCAGAGGTCAGCATCAAGGTATTACCTGTGACAGCCATCAGCGTCACACTGCCGCCTGAGGTACCGATCGGCGTCACACTGTCGCCTGAGGGACTGGATCAGCGTCACAATGTTACATACACCACGACCACAATGCCCAGAACTGCCGTCACCACGGGTAGCGCGCAGCGTCACAATGTCTGTATTCACTGTTATCCGCGGCCAAACACACAGGGAAAAGTCACACTGTCACCTAACACACCAGAGAATGGTTGCTAATGACGTCCGACACACAAGAAGACAGACACGCTGCGTGGGTGAGGCACTGTCACACTAACCGACCACAGAAGCTGAAAGGATCGTGAAATTAAACAGGTTGCCAGCTTACCTTTTGTACTCGGACCCCGAAAGAATGTAAATGCTTCGTGATGAAATGCGAGTTTGTGTCGCGTACTTGCCCCTTCAGAATCTCATCTCCAATTACTGTAAATGCAAAAACGAGCCCAACTTTACGATAGATACGCGAATAGTACATATCATGGAGAAACAGCCAAAGAATGAAATACAACAAACTGGATAACATCCTCAAGAAACTGCTACAAATGACAGCCATTTTACCACTATCTAATGAAAGACTGAAACCACATACCTGTTTCACAAAATTACACAAACAACATGACAAACAAAAGTTCCAAAACAGAGGCATGGACTCCATCTCAGCATGAAAAAGCTATGAATGACAAATTCATTTTCTCTGCAGTACTTTCCTTGTTTTCTGCTCACACTCATGCCAGAAAACATCTTTTTAGGTCCTTTCAAATAAGTAAGATCAAGGAAATCTTAGTATCTTCCTAAATTTGTGCAACCACCTTTCAAAGGCCTAACTTCAAATGACAATGTATGTCTATATTCTCTATGTATATGTCAAAGATCAGGTGTGACAAGTTGGATGGCATATACCCTTTGATCTCACCTCAGCATCTCATTAACTCAAACTTCACATCCAAGTGTGGCTTTTGAGCCAAATCAAATTACCTGTACCTGGTCAGAAAATTTGATTGTATGGTATTTCTTTCATAGCAAAATGATGACCAATTTTTGCTAAATAATTTCATCAATTATTATCTACAAGAACTTAAAAACAAATCATTATAACATATCCTAAAAGTGGTCCATAATCGGTAGCTATTTGCTCAGTGACAATAACAAATGATATTGATACCTGAATTTCCATTTGTATACATAAATGCACATTCTGTGTTAATATGGGGCTTTCAGCCCATTTTCTCCTTAATGTGTGTCCAGTCTCCTAGACAAACAGTCAAACAAATTTTGCAAATCATACATGGTGTGTAAAAGTGTTCTGATGAATAGATGGCATGAATAACTGATGAAATGCCCACATGATTATACCACAAATATCCATATGGTTTATATTCATTCATCATATACTGTGTATCATTCAATATTCATGCATCCTTTAAGAGCCCAAGGAAATTCAAGTAAAGCAAAACAAGCAGTGAAATAGAATAGCACATGCAACTATGACTTACTTATCACACCAGCTGTAGTCTTTTTGTGCTTGATACTGTTACTGCTTTCCTCCAAATTCATTTTCAGATGACTTGAGCAGGCCAGAATGTTCCTGGCCAAATTAATTCTTCTTAAACACAGGGAAATTGCTGAATGCATAAGATCTTTGCAAGTTTCTGAACAGGATCTAAAGGTAAAGGATAAGACATATTACAAATCTGAGACATACCATATTGTTACATAACCCTTTATTTCCATGCACAGTATCAACAAAGAACAGCTAGAAAAACATCATACAGATGATGCACAGTATCAACAAAGAACACCTAGAAAAACATCATCCAGATGATAGAGGCGATTACAGCATGCAAAATATTGTTGTTCAGCAGTCCAGTTTTCAACCCAATTAAAACAAAGAGCTAAATTGTATACCATAACATACACAATGATGCCATTTCAAAACATGCTCTTGACTTCCATAAATGCTTTCTGAATTGGAAAATGACAGGCTCTGAAAATTCAAAAATGTTTAAAAAATCATACTCCACAAATACTTCTAAAGTCACAACCTATGTTACTTCACATTGGTGTGGAAGATCATCTCTCACTTCCAAGATAGGAAGCAAGATACAGTATGAAACAACGCAAGAGCGTCATCCTGCTGCCCAGTTTTTCCAAAATAAATATTTTGAGCAATGGAATTATCGAATGAGTTCAAACTGAAACGACGTGGATGGCACATTACTTTCACGTGCAGTGGTTTTGCGGTCTACCTACAGCGTTAAACTAGCATGAAGAGCCCTTTCGGATCATAGTGCGTTGCTAATGAAGCAGCCTCGTCGGTTAAACATCTTTACTGATTGCTGGCATCTTCCAAATACACTTCACTACACGAACAACATCATAAGGTTCATTTACCCGTCCAATGCCGAAACACGTAATGACGAAACATTTATGAACAAACTCGTAAAAATTTCATGCGTAAAATTACGTGGCATTTGCATTTTTCCGGTAAAAAATGTAGTTTAGACAAAGAAACCCACGAAATCATTTCATGTAAGGCCACGGGGGTCTACCATATTTTACCAAGGATGGCGTTTCTTTTTCCTACGTGTTTAAAGTCAAATTGCAATGCTGCCAAATCGGCGGCATAATATGAATCGATTCCACAATTCAACGTTTGTGCGTCCTCCTCGTTAGTTGGGTGGATAAAGGTCTGGGTTCATAATCGGAAGGTTTTGGGTTCAAATCTCGGCGCCACTAGCTCTCGATCGGTGACACGTATGGTGTGGATTGGACACCGGACGCTTGAGCCCGAGTGGCTGTGCGCCCAAACCAAACCAAACCAATGTGTCTGTGCTGATACCTTGTTGGGTACGTTGTGTCTCTGTCTCCATGTATTCCATTTTCCGTCAGCGACATAAGCTGTGCATTAGAAAATGCTGCTGAAATGAGGAGCTGACATGCTAAGTTAGCTGTGATGTACGTAGATCACTATGCCCTTTGGAAGGAAGTGATTTGACATGGGGCAAGACATTTGAGAACATCTCTTGCAATGAGACACAGGACATCACACAGACGACTGACTGACGTCCGACGGGACACAAGACTTGACTGAAGACACGGACGCTTGAGCCCAAGAGGCTGTGCATCCTAACCCACAACAAACAAACAAACAGACACAGGACATAATGCAAGACCCTGGACAGCAATGTAAAAGCAATTTGTCTTTGAATGAAAGTTAAATTCATGCACATCTTTCAGATCAGAATACTGAATTTTATGTCTCTTACACTGACTGATAGCTCATAGATGAGTGGTGACCTCCCCCTTCCTGGTTGAGCAGATTGAAATAGTTTTGGTGTGTGGTGTTTGGCCCAAGCCAGCTGGTAATGCTGGAGCTGTTGAGAAATCAGGCTCAGGACAGTGCAAACCAGGACACAAGTGTGTCTTATTTTTGGAACATTTTTTTCACTGTTCACTACAAAATTAGCTGTTACTGAACAAATGGGAGCTCTACTTGGCAGTTGTCACATATTCTGAACCACTTGCTGCCATACCATAGAAAGTCATTCAGTTCAGAGATTTGTAAAAATGCCAATAATGTTTTGAAGCTGATTGAGTATTCCTATCAGTATTTCATAAAGAGCACCAAAAGGAGCAGGCTAACCTAGAACTTTTAATCAAAATACTTTGGGAAGGTTGGGATAGTGCAGTATGCTTTTGCCAGTTTCCAGGATACTGTTTTCCACTCATTAAAACATGTCATGGGTTGCTATGTCACAATGTAACTGTCATGTTTTCCATGTTTCATGTAGCCTGGATGCCTCCCATTCCTGAGTGTCTGATATTTTCCCTCCAGCTTACTGCCAGAAGAAGCATTCATCAAGCATTCAAGCATTCAAGAAGCAAGCAAACATTCTGAACCATGTCAAATGAAGATGCATTCAAGACTCCTGCAAAGCAGACCATCTCAAGTAGAATGTCAAAGCAATGGAATGAAACCATAATACCAGAGTCTCCATTGCTGAAGGTCATAGGATATGGCACTGGTAAGAATTTGTATCCCATTATAAAGTTAGCTGCTTTTGGCATCTGTTCTTGGGCATTGCTAAAAATCTTTGATGTGAATGTAGAAATTATAGATACCATTGTTTTCATAACTCAAAGGGTGTGATAGTTACCAACAGCCTTTCTGGCAAGCCTTACAGCAAGCAAATCCATCTTTTTGCCACAGTCATTTAAAGTTCCATTTGATACTTTCATGTATTAATATGGAAGGCAAAATACATCTTGCTTAGCAGTCTTGTGGTAAAATAATGATATCCACTGGTCTCACTATACAGTGTGACAAAAAGCCTATGTTTCAACATTTCCTCAGCCAATGCCCAGACAACCTGCCAGCCATCACAGACATCCATCCATCACTGTCCCTCCCAGAAAACATCGCACTTCCTGCTCCCTCTCTGGGAACCTCCTGACATCCTGCCGCCCACCAGGTAACATTCCCTAGGCCCTGACGTCGTGCCGCGGTTGGACGGTGAGCCCCCCTCCTGCGGTGACCTCCGTTACCACCGACACCGCCTGCCCGCCAGGGATCCGGGTGTCGCTGCTGGAGCGGTGCACGCCGCGCCGAGGCACCTACCGTTCGCCGTGGGCCGTGAAGCGGCTCAGTCGGCACGTGCACGTGCAGCCGGCGCACGCGGCGCGGCTGGCGCGTGAAGCCGAGCTGCTGCGTCGGCTGCGCCACCCTAACGTGGTGGGGTACCGGGGCGTGTCGGCCGGGCCGGCCGCCGGCACTGTCACCCTGCTGATGGAGGCCGCCTCCGCCTCGCTCATGGACCTGGTGGAGGCGCGCGCCGACGCCGAGCCGGACGCCGGCCCGTTTCCGCTCAGCCAGATCGCCACGGTATGTCTGTCCCCTGTCCACCAGATCCTCACGGTATGTCCGTCCCCTGTCCGTCAGATCATCACGTAACGTCAGGCCCGTTCCCGCCCCACCAGATCGGCACGGTGTGCCCGTTCTTCGTCCGCCAGATCACGGGGCGTCCACGGGAACGTGAGGCTCGTTCCCGCCCCACCAGATCGGCACGGTGTGCCCGCTAGAACTGAGAGCGCAGGGTGGCCGGCAGACGGATGACTGCAGATAACCGCGTCGTGACGTTCAAAGGAAATGCTGTATTGTCGTAAAGTGTGATGGATGTTTCATATGGTGGTTTCTGAACAGCCTGTGTGATCTTGTTACTGCGAGATGGTACCATTGATTCTGGTTATCGGCGTTGTTGTTACTAACATTGATGTAATCACATATTTTTTTAGTTTTCTCCAGGTGAGTGGTTGCATGAAAAGTACTTCAAAATCCAAAGCCTGCGTAAAACGAGCCCAGTTGGCGATGTCACACTTTTGTTCTCAGTTGTTTATTTAGCATTGCCATCTTCCTACGATAGAATCACTTCCCCTGGGGCTAAATTACATCTCTGCCACTGTGGTTCTGCGGTCTTACTGCTGGTGAAGCTCATCAGACAGCTTAACTTTTCGTATCATTTAACGCACATGCTTACGACGACTGCTGTAATCCAGAGGCTAAACCAAACGGCGGCGGGCAGCAACAGAAGTACCAGTTAATGCCGCTAGAGGCTTGGCATCGGCAACCGGAGTCCCCTTTCAGGAAGTCCAGACATTGCCGTCTGCAAGTGCATGTGGCTCTCGGACTAACTACGCCAATTGTTTGACTCCTTCGAGAAGGATGAACCTGATTCTTTCTGGACTCTCTACCCCCCTAACACGGCGATGTCGAGACTGCTGAACCAAGAGAATCCTTCCGCCCTCATCGCGCCTCCATCGGCCCCCTGTGCGGCCAGGTGGGCTTCGACATCGCCTCGGCGCTGCACTACTTGCACGTGAAAGAGCACCTGCTGCACGGTGACCTGAAGTCGGGCAACGTGCTCGTGTTCGGCGAGTTCGCCGTGGCCAAGCTGTGCGACTTCGGCGTCTCCCTGCCGCTGGACGCGCGTCTGGCGGTGACGGCCCCCGGCCAGCACTACGTCGGCACGGAGCCCTGGTCGGCGCCCGAGACGCTCCAGGACGGCCTGGTCACCCACAAGTCGGACGTCTACTCGTACGCGCTGACGCTCTGGTAAGGGCGGGCTGTTGTGGGCTCGCCCGCTCGGGTTAGCCGTGTTCGCCTAAGGGCATTGGCGACGGCGACACACGAGACGTGAAATAGGGTGTTTGGGTTGATTAAGGGTGAGTTCTTTACACCAGGACTGCGATGTGGAATTCTCGCGATTTCCGCTGCGTACTGAAGAGTTCTTTGACTGCAGCTTTCACGTCCACTGCGCGCCAGGACCGTCTAGCGCCTCGACTTTTCACGCAGACAGCTTTATTGTTACGATCGCTAGCTTTTGCTCCAGCCCCTGCAAAATGGCGTTGCTTTTGTCAAATCTCTCACATTCCCAACATTTCTCACTTATATCCTCCAACCGTCATCTTCACTGGGCGCCACCGTTCTGGCAGGAATCCGCGGGAGGTACTCTGCGGATTCCCCGATTTCACGCGGAATTCCGCGTGAAATCCTTAAAGAACGGCATTCCTTGGGGAATCTTGGGAATCCCACGTGGGCTGTGCGACAAAGAAGGCGCACGTAAGATTCATGGTTCAATGTCTAGTTTCGCTTGTCGGTTCATATGGGCTGATTACCGAGGTGTTTTCTACCCGACGTCCGCTGGTTACGAGCTGAAAGCCTTTTGCTATTTTCGCTCGTGCGTGGATAATGTCGACTAATTGCTTGCGTCGGAATGTCGTTTGCGCGCGATTTTTCACGCGTAAATTTCTCAGAACGTATTTTTAGACATGGCGCGGGGCCGTGCGCAAGGAGGATTAGATCCTAGCGAATGCTGGGCGTCGGACAGTCTGATAGGGGGTGTCGGTGCCATGTGGAACGGAAGTTTTGCGGTGTAAGAATTGTCCTTTCTGTCTCTCGCGTCCCGCTTCCTCCTGCTGGCTAGAGTATGAACCATGTAACGAAGAAAAACCTTTTTTGCGCGATTGTGGATTTAGTAAACGCAGAGGCTTTATCACGCTGGTGTGGCTGCGTAACTGTAGCCATCCACCCCGCGAAGATTGGGTCGGCATTGAAGTGTTTGGTTTACGGCGCCATATGTGATGGAAGATATCGCGCAGTCAGTAAAGCGATGGTATGCCGCCTTTTGCTCCATCGTTCTGTGTCCGGGCGGGATGTTAGTGTAGCGCGTTTTGACTGGATAATGCGCGGCCGGGTTTGGACTGGACGCGGTTCTGCTGACTTCGAACCGTGCGTAATCGTTCCGTGTTAGAGCCCGTGCGGAGGCCCGTCTCCTCGGCCCGGCCGACCGCCGCCCTGGAAGGCCTGCACCGGGCGATTTCGGGCGGTACCACTCTGCCGGGCTCAGGCCGGCCCCCGTCCGTCGCCGGGCTCGGCAGTGGGCCGGTCAGGCGGCGCGCACGGTCGCTGCCGCTGCCGCCCCCTGACGGCCTTCGTCCGGTCGCTGCAGGGAGATGTTCGCCCTGGAGTTTCCTCACTGCTCGAATCTGCCGGACGTGGGCAGTGATTCTGACGAGGAGGATTCAGCCAGCAGCGACGTCTCCATGGAGCCTGGGATTCGGTGAGGTTCGGCGAAGAGTACTGCTTTTGATTTTCCCACGTTTATGTTTTAAAAGATTATGTCCCAAAATGTGTTGGTAAAGGCCACACTCGAGTGTCTTAAATATATCATCAAATGACCATGACGTGATATGATATGATATTTGTGAACATTATCATTTTGCATTTATCATAACTTAATCATAATTATTCGTGCGATTCAATCGCTTCTAAAAATTAACGTACTGCGATAGTTCCAATCAAATTACAAGAACAAAGCTAAACACGCAGCTATAGAAACCCAGTCCGTGGTGAACGTTCGTCGGCCTGTTGAGGCCAATTCATTGTGTAAATTCGTTGTCCGGTCTGGATGTGTGATGTTAAACAAATCAGCATTTTCATCAACCGTTGCTCTGTCTCTCTGGCCGTGATTTGGTTTGTCTTTCTGTTTGCCTTGCTGTGTTTTCTGCGTTTAAAATGATTTTGTGGTGCGTCTGTCAGTCCTGTGTCACTGCCCGTCCGTTTCTTGCCTGTTCTGTTTTGGATTACCTTGCCGTCCTTGTGTCGGCCTGTCCGCCTGTTTGTCTCTACACCGAACCAGTCTGACCATCCTTCTGTACATCTGTATGCCCGTTCCCGTTTGTCCGCCTGGTTTGGTGTCGGTTAGATCGTTTTCGACCGACACTCACCATTTCAGAGCCGTGGGATTAATACGAGAGTCTGAGTGAGACCACAGGGATATTAACCGGCTTGTCGAGGACGCAACAGCGTACATTTATCTGGCGCACGTCCGTGCACTGGAACTGGTCGGAGCTAAGTTGGCAATCGACCCGCCTCTCTTTAACGAGTCCTGACAGCCATCGAGTGGCGATCCTCAGCGGTAAAGTTCGATTGGAGTGGTCGTTTGGATGGTTGTCTGGTGAATTGGCGGTGTTAACAAGCAAAAGTTGGCAACGAATTGCCGGCGAGCCTAGCGAGAGAGAGGCAGGCCAGTCGACCGTATGTGCCTCGTTACGGGAACACCCTTAGCGTTGAAGCGGCGAAGTGTTTGCAGAACCGAGCCCTGCTCTGGATACGAACTGACTAGCACACAGAATTGACGGCTTTGTTTCGGCTTCGAGCAAAAGCGAGAGCACTTGATGATACTGGTGTATTTTGTGATATCTAGATGAATGCAATGCATCATCCATAAGGCAGTGCCTCTCGAAAGACAAAATCGTTTTATGCATATTTCATCCTGACGTCTGGAATGGTGGTGTTCGAAGATCCAGGAGTGCCAGGAGCACAAAATGTTCATCGTGGTCTGTGACGTGGTCTGAAGTTCTCTCTCTCTCTCTCTCTCTCTCTCTCTCTCTCTCTCTCTCTCTCTCTCTCTCTCTCTCTCTCTCTCTCTCTCTCTCTCTCTCTCTCTCTCTCTCTCTCTCTCTCTCTCTCTCTCTCTCTCTCTCTCTCTCTCTCTCTCCCTCCCTCCCTCCCTCCCTCCCTCCCTCCCTCCCTCCCTCCCCTTCTTCCGCCCAAATGTGGCTTTCTCAACAGATTTAGACCACTTGATTTTGACCAACGGAAATGTATAAGTTTTTCTTACTACATATTGAATAGAAAATTGCTTATATCCCCATGCATAGAGGTTTCTATATATATATAGAAAAAGAAAGACATAGATCTTTTCCTTCTGCTTATCTCTTGTCTCTTGCGGTCGTTCCTCTCATTATTGCCCATGTTCCTTTAAACCCGGCAAAAAATATTGAGTAGGGGCCCAAACCAACATTGTGGGAGCCAAATCAACATGGGGCTGGGCCATAGGAGGCCTCATTCTCGTCATCTCGCCGGGAGTTGCCTTACCGGTGACGAAAACAATGCCTTGGTAATGTATATGTCCCTGGACTAGCGGCAGATGTCCGTTGATGAGCATGGAAAGTAATGATGTTGGGACAGACCATCTAAATGAACATTGTGCCACTGGGGAGCGGACCCAGTTGGTCTGTATCTTTCTGGTTACGAGGAAGACAGCTGTCGATGTCGTCCTCTGCTCTTCCTCTCTGACCCCCACCAGAGAAGGGTGCAGAAGGAGGGGCACCACCTGATGGCGGCGGTACCGCTGAGCCGTGGGTTTGCGGCACAGCCTTCGATTTCAAGTCTCGTGCGTGTGATTGGGACTGTAGGCACTCCAGCGACGTTGTCATATGGCGCCGGAACGATTTCAGGCCTCAGCACTGAGGAAAGTTTGTTTTGGTATCGGTACTATATTGTTTTCTGGGCGGGATTTTCATGTCTGTTTCGTCAGAAGAAAACTTTTGTGCTTCTGAGTTCCCGGTCTCGACTAGAATTTGAGTATATCGGGTATCGTAACAACTCGTGTTCATTCGATTTATTATTGTGGAATGTTATGCACGCTATATTGATTGTGCTTTCGGCATGTTTGGCAAAAGCCTGGCCGGCCCGATTCTTACAGGGCATGGCTGCGTTTCTCCAACGTTGATGTGATATTTTTCTTGTGCTCTTACTCTGCGATCACCTTGCACCGGCGTTGCGTTTACAAACTGCTTTTTTAATGGATTATTTCTGCATGCAGCCGTTTTAACGTCTCTAGGCTAATCGAACTGAAAACCTGTTTAGAGGAGAATGACTCCGAATGCTCTTCAAGAATGCGGCATGACGTTCATGAGAGGTTCGGGGTAGGGCGACTGCTAACTGAGACTAGGTCAAACTAGGTCGGCGAGCATGCCGAGGCCCAGCCGCCCTCTTGTCGCCTGCCTCGCAACTCAGCGATGTTGCGGCAAAAACACTTTGCATTGATGGGGCTGACCCCGCTTGACCCCGCTGCGACACGTGCCCTTGACCCAGGGCGACTAGACTCCGGGAATCTGATAAATAGACCGTGCTTTTGTGTGTTGAGTTCTGAGAGAGCTCGCTGCATGATGGTGGAGGGCGTCCTCGGAGATTTTTTGGTAGTTGTTGGCCTGTGTGCCGTATAGTGTGGCTCGTGGCTCTTAGAAGAGCAGGGTAGTAAGCAGACGTTTTGGCCAGGGGCCCTCTTCATTGCTGTTAAGTGCACCGAAGGAGCACTGAAGAGTGCTCCTGGCCGAAATGACTGCTGATTCCCCGGCTCTTTCTACGAGCCACAAGCCACACTCTGCGGCATACAGGCCAACAGCCAACAGGAATGCGTTCGTTTGGTTTCGATCCATTGGTCGTGAACGGGTGCACAGTAAGTTCAAAAGGCAGTCCAATTACATCTTTGGCCTTTTGCGACGCGACAGTTGATCTAGGGCTATTGGATTTCACGATACCTTACGTGTAGGTCATACTGAGTTGAGTGGTTTAATTGTCCTCGCCCACTGTGGTGAACGTTCTGGATCTTTGGCGATATGACGTGACCCGCACGGGCGTGCAGTTTGTTGAAATCTTTGCTTCAGACAAATCAGGTGTTGTTTGACGTTTTGCTGTAAACAAAAAGGGCTGTTGTACACCATCAGAGACGTCTTTTTTCTTCTCGATATATATTCTTTCTTCCTCAGGGTGTCTCTGGATGCTGTTAAAAGGCTTCTGCAATATGTTCTTGTGTCTGAACAGTGATAATCCGAGTCCGAGTTCAAAGGTTCAGAAGAAAGTTGTGTATTTTTATAGGCATGCTCAAAGCCCGGGAGCCCGTGAAGACCATTTTTTACTTTATTGAGTCCGAGTTCCTTCCATTGATAATTCGGCACTTTGTCGGGCACTTGCAATAACTGCAGAATGCTGTTGTGGTAAGAACATCCAGTTATATTTGTGGACGAAAGTCAAAGGAGAGAAACGCTAATGAAAGATACTCGGATTGTGACAGCCGCCCTCCTAAAACAGTGTTTCACTTTAAGCTGGCCCTGTTCAGTGCGATGTCTTCAAATACGACAACAGCGCATACTGCCGTGTTTTGTTTGGGCCGAAGGACAGTCATCAGTGAAATGCATCTTACCTCAGCAGCTGCAGCGGGCCCTCTGAGATCTTTTGATGTCGATGAATGCGTCCAGGCCCCTTGGGGCAGCTCTGGAAATTGCCACTTGAGTGCGTTGGCTCGTTTACAAAGACCTGAGATATAGGCCGTGCTCAAGAGACTTAGTGGCGGACCGAGATGACAAATACACAGCGATCAGTCATTGTCATAGAGGACATAAGTCTAGTTAATTCGCTGGGATTAACCGGCGACGACCCCCGGTGAGTCAACGAGCACGCTACCGATTCGCGACCAGCATTCGGAAATGGGCCGGCAGCGCACCGCCGAGGTGGGCATGATTTGCCGCCGGGAAACGTTTGCGGCGCGCCGGCGGCAGTCCTGGCGGCCCGCGGCCCTGCGCCGTGATTTTCGCCGTGACGACGAAGAGTGGGCCCTGGCGTCGCCGGCGCTCGGAGCAGATGGTGATTGGATGGCGGTTGCGGACATGAGGCACGGGAACGGTCTGCATGGGGAAGGCTGTCGGTGGCGCGTGGACTGACTGTGCAGCGACCGTGGGCTGCCCTTGGGCAGACGGACAGGCTGGTCTGCTTGTAAACAGACCGGGCCTTATGTAAGACTGGGGGTCTGGCTAGAATGACTGTTGGCAGGACTGAGGACGACTGTGGTGTGACTGGACGGGTCTGGCGTGACTGAGTCTCATGGGACTGGTCTGACACCGGTCTGTTACTGGTGTGTCTGATGTGTGACCGTGGTCTGGTCGGAGCCTGACCGCCGTCTGATGATGCATGACCGTGGTCCGATCGGACCCTGGTCGCGCTGTGACGGTCTGCCGGTGATGTGTGACCGCGGTATCGCCGGCCCCCGATCGCGGTGTGATGGTCTGACGGTGATGTATGACTGTGGTCTGGCCGGCTTCTGACCGCCGTCTGACGGTCTGCGGGTAAAGTGTTGCCGTGATGTGACCGGCCCCTGACAGCGGCGTGCCGTCGCGGTCCGCAGGCGAGCCGCCGCCGCTGCCGCAGCACCCTGCCGCCGTGATGGACCGGTACCGGCCGTTCGTGGAGATCTATACCGTCTGCTCGGCCGTGCGGCCCTGCGACCGGCCGGCCGCCGCCACCTGCGTCGAACTCTTCCGCCCGCTGCGGCCCGCCCGACAGCCGGAGCCGGAGCCGGAGCTGGGCTCCTGCGGGGAGGGAGCCACCCAGCCGGAGCCGGAGCCGGAGCCCGAACCGACCGAATGAGTTGTCAGACTGCGGCTCAGACCAGGCCGGGATTTGACGGAAAACGTGCAGCCACTGCAGCCGGACTACATCAGGGGGTCGGACAACGCGGTCAGTCCGAGCACAGCCGGAGTGGTGCAGAATTAACTGTGCGGCTACAGCCGGGGGTGACCAAGTGCCCCCCCCCCCGCCCGACCTCTGCCGCGGTGTGAGCGAAGAGATGTAACCAGGCCGACCAGGACTGGAGCCGAGGCGGGGACTAGTTACGGGTAGTCGGCTTCGTGAGTCTGTTCGGTGGTGGAGGATATTGCGCCACCTCCGGATATTGCCGCACGCACGCCGGCCTCCGACCGCGGTGCTGTAACGAACGGTCGCGTCAAATGCGATGCCGGCCGAGCCTTATCTTGAAGCCTCCGAGTTCATTTCACTGCTGGAACGAGGTCATCTGATATTGCTGTCGTGCAAACCGCTGTACGTACGTATTTTAAAGATCCACGGTTCTAGTTTAAGCCTTATCAGCGGTTACGTTACCGACAGAACGATGCACATGGTGTATTTGTAACTTTGTAGCGGTATGTGCTGGTGGCGTTTTTCCAGTGGTGTGTGTTTTTTGTATATTAAAGGCGTTATTGTTTCATTTGCATTACCTGGCCCCCGACTGGCCTTTGCTTCAGTGAAAATCAGTGTTCGGTGCTTCTGAAATAGACGATGACGAGTTGCCCTTTGCGTTATTTCGTAGGTTGTTATTCCGGACATAAATCGTACGTGGTGTGTGGCATCGCACTGAAATAGATATTTATGAAGCCTTAAGCGAACGAAGCCTGACAACGAGAGAGCACACGATCGCGCCTCGCCTGGTCAGCATGTCACGTGATGTCAGTGTCATCTGTGGTTGACTCGGTGTCCGGCAGGAGTGGCGCGATATCTGACAATTTCTGACTGGTTCATGCAGTTGGCACCCCAGAATTCCGGTGCTGTAGGTGTCAGTTCACTGAATAACACTGCCCTCTTGATGGCGGTCTGGGAATTAATTCTCGGTGTCATCAGTGTTCTCGATCTACAGTACGAATGTCCATTATCAACCGCGATGTCAGCAATGATTTCTTACCATGAACGCCCAAACATCAAACAACATCCGAAAGGTGTGTAATTTTTATCGTTGTCTCGGAAGCTTGCGCTGTTCAAATTCCACTTTCCGCGAAAATTCTGAGACGTTTCAGTTCATCCACGAGCCGCCACCCCCTCGACCGCTTGATGGTAACGCTCCGAGTTTACAGAACCTTGCATGTACGATGGAACTGGTTGTTAATGGGGTGAGCATCCGCGCAAATTCAAAGATGGTATTCGTTTTTCACAATTGCAGTTTCCCTGTTGAGTAGTTCACCTTTGACCACGTGCCTCAGAGGCATCTCCGCTACGCCAGAGACGTTTGTTATGGCACGAGAACGCCATTTGGTATGTTCTTTCATCAAATTAATGGAAAATGGGTGGTGAATGCCCTTTTTGAAGGCGGAAAATATGGCTCGACGACGATAATCAGATACTGAGATTGGCCTTTGGGTGTCTTGAGTGGTTTCGATAACCAGCACCAGCTGACATGGAAAGGTATTTGGTTGTTAAGTTTGCGAGGTCACGATTCTTGCTAAGATCAAAGAAAGTGCTCGGCATAGTTGACAGAAGGTTAATCTGAAGATGAAACCAATCCAATGTCGTTGGCTGTTATGTATGAAATGAGTTTCGGTTAAGTAAGCAGCGTTCTGTCCAGATATGGCAGTAAGACAAAGCGGGAGATTTTCTAAGCCTTACGCTGACTGTTATCGCGATTTATCATATCACAGATGTTTTCCAGGGTAACTATTGTCTCACTGTTGGCGTGATCTACATTGATACTTGGCTTTCTCATGAAGCGTTCAAAAGATGGGGGTACATGTCTTCACGGTAGACGTCGGTTGTTGCTACGTTTTACGCTTCTGGTGGCTTTCCAGTGCCCAGGCTTTGCGATCCTTGAGCAATATTCTGAACGAAAATCACCACTCGCGCTGGACAAAAAAATGCACCAGACGTCAGTGCACCCTAAGACACCAACAGCACAGCCACTCATTCTGCCGTTAAGCCGAAGAGTACGTGGATCGGTCCCCAAGGAAACCAAAGCGATCTCGAAGGCGAAACAAAGGCACTAATGAGTGACACTCGCGCAACCGAACCCGCAACGACCACGCCGGGAACGGCGCCCTGGCTGAGCCCGCAATGGCCGCAGCACAGAGACCGCGAGTCCGGGCTTCGATCCTGCCCCATGTCGCCCGCAGCTCGACAGTAACGAGCTTGCCGTGTCGAGGTATGTCAGGCCGCCTCGTCCACGGAACCGAAGGAGGCGGCCGACCCAACCGCCCTAACTGGGTCCGCTTGGACTTCGGGTCATAGAACTGGGCGCTTCTTGTCGTGACAGTGGACTTTAATGATGTCGCATTTCACGTCGACGCGAAGGATTGTTTGGAGAGCGAAAACGCGGATGCCACAAAGACCACCGAAGACGTTTAATACCATGGCCGTGGAAAGAAGCTGGCGGCATCGTTTGACACTGTATTTCCGCGTTTTATTACCTCCGAAGGGTGCAGCTTGAGACTGACTGATGCCTCTGTTCGTTCTGACTCGCCATTGTGATGCATATGAAAACCGAGGGAAGTGGCCGATTTGTTCCATGTCGGGGAGGAAGATTCTGCTTCTCAGTTTGCAAGCCAAAAACGTCCACCGAAGCACTGAACGGCGACAGGCTTTATCATTATGTAAGGAAATGTGGCAAGATTCGTCGATGTGATGATCATTCAAGATCAAAAGTGACAAGACAAGTCGATCATTGATATTGGTTTGCAGCAGGGCTGCTATAGGTTTGTAGATACCTTAGGGTCCAGTAAAACCTACGCTTTCCGTAATTCCTGGTTTCAGCAATGCTTCATTGGTTTAGCAGCACTGGCGGCAGACATCGGAACAAATTGCTTTCCCAGCTCCCGTAACCCTACCTAATGTGTAATGGCTGCGTTATGCGTAGCTGGGTTCCGTCTTAATGAAGTGACGGATATCCCATCTTAGGAAATGAATTGTTATCTGCGGTAAACCCTTCGTTATTTTGGCAATGACGCCTCCAATGAACGCAAAATTTGTCCTTGCAAAACCTTTGAATACATGGATGGGTCGTTTAAGCAGACCAAATATAACCATGAATCCTGAATAAAAAGCTGTTTCGTAAAAAAAAAAATTCATATTTCTGTTTGCTCTGCAGAGGCCTAAGTGATTCATTTCATTTATTTCAGCAGGTTGTGCCATGGAATCACCAGATTTACCAAGGCCGTGCCGTGGTTTGTTCTGGCACAGCTCCACCCTTTGACACGCCGTCTGGCCTCCTCGGCTCCGTTATTATGTCAAAAGCAATGCACGCATTTATTTCTTACACCATTAGGTTCATTACAATAAAAGAGGGCCTTTTCAGCATAGGACGAAACCTCGCGAGCTATTTGGCATATCCGGAATCTCCATAACTGAGCTCGGCCGAACCTGTCATCTCGGCGACTTGCCGGGCCGATAGTCCTTCTTTTAAAGCCCTGTTGTCCGGATGCCGAGCGAGCTCCGTTTCCAGAAAGGCCAGCTTCGGGGTTATTAACGCCTGCAGAGCTGCCCTGGCGGCTATTAATCTCGCAGCATATCAAACCTGACCAGGCGGTACGTACCACTCTGCGTCCGCCGTCGACCACGAGATCTGTCAAAGCCTGCCGCGAAGCGCGCAGACGCGCGACGTCCTGTCGCCGATGAGCGCATTCAGCCGCTCGACGACGCGCTGAATGGCAGAGGAAGCAAGCAGCTCGTGAATCACGCCGTTATGTCACGCGTGCTGCTGCGTCTCGTCACTGTGCGCGATGCGGAGTATTTCCATTTTGTTAGTGATCACCGTTTATGCAGCCGCTTCGGAACAATAAAATCTAGCGTTAGCTCTAATGGCGCTGATTTAAAAGTAGTAACTCAAAAACGGCCTGCGCCCTACCTCGTAGATCTGAACGTTCCGCCGTCGCCGGATATACGATTCCTTCGTTTTCCAGCGTGATGAAGTGCTAGTCGTTACAGGCTTTCCTGCGTCGCGGCGGAAGCCGACTGAGACCGTCTACGGTCCCCATCCTTCCGACCGGTGGTACCCGACCTCGCAATAGTTCACCGACAGTCTCAGCCGCCGTCTGCGCCTTCTGGAAGAGGCCGTCTGAGGCAGACGTGCGTGCCCTCCGGAAAGCGTCTCCGACGGAACGTGGTCGGCTGCGGGAGTGAAAAGCGTTCCCAGTAGACGTGCATCACGCAGGGCGCTCCTGACAGAAGCAATGCAAGCAGTCTGCCACCGAGAAGCAGCTCATTAATCTCCGTTGCCTTTGCAAAGGACACCGTGCAATACATTCGCGTGATGTAAAGTTGCAGGTGATTCACTCAGTTAACCTGCTCGACGCAACCGACCTGACGGCATCCCAGGCACCGCCCAACTGCCCCGCTGGCAAATCCGACCGCTAATATTACATAGGTCGGAGTCGCAAATTATTCGACCGCGTCCGAATATCTCAAAACGCCATGCAGCGTATTAACGAATTAATCGGATTGACTTGTATTAACTAGGTATCAGGATTCCGACCGGTATGTTATGTGTGAATATTCTGATTATTGTTTTAGGCGTATTTACATCTCCCAGTCTGTTGGTAATTGCCACCTGCATGTCACGAGGCCTTCATTGCCTTTGCTTTATGGATCCAAAGTCACTGCGCTCGATTAGGGATGGCGTGTAATGACATCGGAAACCGTACGTTTATAATGACCACAGCGTGCGCGAAAGCGCGGAGAATAACATTTCTGACCTGTGAGGAACATCGTAGGAGGATCCAGCGAAACCATTCCACCTTCGTGGCGAACGCAATAGATCCGCGGATTATCTAGTGGACATACATGATATTGCGGAGTCGACTCACAAAGACGGATGTTAAGCCGCCTCAGCTGTGATGCGGAGGCGCTCCAGGATTGGTGCATTAGCTCGATTTTAGAAGCCCACTTCTAAACGCCACTTCGAAAGGCGGCCTGACCTTGGCGTTCGTGCGGCGTTTCCGGTGGGATATTCAATTGCTGCGTAGATAGTTCGGACAGCAGCTGCACAGAAGCGCATGCATTCAGATTGAGATCACCCAGTATGAGGTACGTATCGTTGTGATGCCCGCTTTATAAGAGGATGGATTTGTCGTGCAGAGGTGGCATGTTATTGCTTGGCTTGTGGTATTAACTGTTCAAGAGCAAATGGCCACTGCCCAAATATCGCGAAGGATGAGAAGGAAGGAAATGAGAAGACGAGTGATTCTTGCCTTACAAGCTGTGATCAAACGCCCAGTTCGCATCCTAATTTGGGTGAAACCACTAGGTAATGTGAGACTGATTGACAAACTTTTATTGACGTTGAAGCTACTAAAAAAAGACACCGCAAACGATGGAAAACATTTAAATATAAATTTAGCATCGGTCAAATGGACTTATATTGGCAAAAAACTACAAATGCAATTTAAACATCATGGTTGTATTTACATCAACACTGCTACAGGCATTTAAAGATCTCAAGGGCTTTACTACTTAGCAGACAATGTCTGCAACCATTCTTTCCAGTCAATATCAATTGATGCCATGTCAAATACAGGCAGCTTCGAGGTGGAGGGAGGCACTGGTGCACTCAAAATCATATCAACCATCACCCATGAGTCGTGGTCCATGAATATTTTTCCACCAAAATACCAACAGAGGGTCCAGTCCACGTGGATCTGAGGAGGCTGCTGGTTGGCGGCCAAACACTGCCTCCATGAGGCCTTCGTTCTCCATGGCCGACTGGAGACCGGCACCATTGGTACCCCGCGGGCGCCTCTTTTTGCTGAAATTCTGACGAATTCATTAACTTACGCCGCACCTACTCTGTGGTGCATCTGCATTCACAGATGCTTCGGGAGAATAACTCATGAATGCTTTGTTGCTCTGAATTCGGTCATGTGTCACGGTCATGATATTTTTCCCTTGCACTGGACTCATCAGTTCACGCTCGCCTCTCACTGATCAAAACCATCTTGTAAAGTGTGTAAGCCGGATAACCTTTTGGAAACGTTTTTAGAGGTGGGCCTCTAAAGTCGAGTTAATGCACTAGTCCGGGTGCACCTCCACGTGACGACTGAGGCGGCTTAACAAGCGCCGTTGTGTATCGACTTCGGAATACCGTGCGTCTTCACTGGATACTCCGCGGATCTTTTTAGATCCCAGCGAGGGTGTCATGACTTCGTTGTATGCTCTTACCATGTTCCTCGCTAGTGAGAAATGTTGTTCCGCAAGCTTACGAGCATGTTGTGGTCGTTATAAACGCACGGTTTCCGATGTCATTGCACGCCATCCTTAATCGTGTGATGGCTGCACGCCATCCTTAACCCCTCCTGCTGCACCACGGCTACCATCTGCAGCCTGAAACAGACGAGCTCAGAGAGACTGGCTTTGGATTCGTAAAACAAACGTAATGAAGTCCTCATCGCATTCAGAAGACAATTTCCAACAGATTGGGAGATGTAGATACGACGATCGAATGCACTAATGAGATTATTCAGATAAAACATGCCGGCCAGAATACTGATACGTTATCAATACAAGTCAATCCAACTAATTTGTTAATACGTTTCTTGAGTTCCACGTCGGTTAGACGCGGGTTGACGTGGAAAATAATCATAAAGGTTCCAGCCCGAAAAAACCGCTACTCCCGCGAACAACTGGTGTGAAGGGCTGAGACGATTTATGCCCGCTCCAGCCGATGAGCAGCTGAAGAAACAGATGGCCATTTACTCAAAGGTCCGTACATGCATCCATTTGGCAATGCTTAGGGATGTGAAAGGGACTGTTTCCTTTTTAACATGTGCTTTCTTTGTACGAGTTGTCTGTTTCTTTGTACGAGTTGTCTGTTTCTTTGTACGAGTCTTTGTATTTTCTTTGTCTCGCTGGCTTAGGAGTGGGTCCTGATTTCTGCGATACGTCGGGCCTTTTTCTTTGGTAATGTGACTACAATAATTGCAAGTGTAGGTCGATAGCACTATGAATATTTATCTAACAACATTTTCGATACGATAAGTTTGTAGTATGTATGTTTAACGGACGGGCACAAAAAGTTTAATGGTAGGGGAGACCGGGTTTCATTATACAAACTTAGACTGATACAACGGCCTTTCCCACCAAAGTAAGGTTCGCCATGTCACAAAAAACTAGGCGCATTGTTCTTGATGTCCTCTACATTTTGCCAACGCCGTTTGACGAAAAGTCGAAGTATAGTCGCGGAGAGTGATCAGAATTCCGGATATTAAGTAAATTTCGAACCTTTCATATCACCCTTAAATACTTCTTTATGTTTGATCTGCCTGGGCGCCGAATGACCCTGCAGTCGGTGCGCCCCTAAGCCCCAATAACCAACCAATGTTTGATCTGCCAATGATTTTGGGTAGAGCACCGTTACGACAGTCCCTTTTCTTCGTAATACGATACTGTTTTCACTTTTGATGCGATATCATCATCGTCATCTCACGCAATGCAGTATGACAGGAGGCGGAAGGCGTATGGGACGCGTGGATACCGGCTGTATCAGCCTCAGATTCAGTTGCTCGAATTTCAATTACTCCACCTTAAGGGGTCTCAAAATTTGAATTTTGGGGCCGCAGCCCTCCTAGCTGCACCACGGCTACCACCTGCAGTCTGAAAGAGACGAGTTCAGAGAACTATAGACGCTGCGTATAAATGCCTTCAGATTCGAAATATAGGATACAGTTATCTATGATAAGTAGTTATAACATAATTATTTTAAGGTAATGGCTTCTTTTTCGCTATCCTGACCGAACCCTCCATACTAAACCACACGTACGTCAGTTTCATGAGAAGACGACAGAAACGGGCACCACTAGCTTAATCGGCGAATACTGTTGATGGCTGGAACGACGTACGTTGAACAAGCCTTGTACCTAACTTTGGCTCGTAGTAGCTATGGCTCTGAAAGCGCGAGAATTTTTCAATATTTAGAAGCTTTGTTTTCCTTCTGGATCTATTTCAAAATGCTTTAGAACCGTTTTCGCTCAAAAACTTAGCGATTCCAGACTTTTCTGAAAAAAGGTGAAACCCTATGCGTAACATTTGAAGAGACACTTCGCCCACACAAATTACAGTATGGTTATTAAAGTTCATTGCTGCGCTATGTTCCACAAATTTATCTCAGCTTTAGTGTAAGTAGGGATGCACCGGATCGGGATTTTTGTGATCCGGCCAGATACCGGATATGTCGGATCGGGGTGACGGATATCCGGCCGGATTTCCGGCAGGATACCGGATATTATGGATAACTATTTTTATTTGATATCTGTTGCTGGAAAATGAGACGAAAAAGATTGCGCTGGAAAAGAAAGGTCTGAAAAACTGGAAAATATTAAAACAATTTGTGAGTCATCCCAACTGTCGCTCAGAGTTATTGCAAGGTTTCCGCATGTTTCATTCTAAAAAAATAACTAAAGAACACAGCGATCATAGCGTAGATCACCGATTACCATCTCTGAATGCAGGCAAAGGGCAAAGGCTCCAAAATGCGCTGAATGCCATTACAGCGCCTTGGAAGACCTCAAATACCTGGCTTGATACGCATTCTGTACAAATATCAAGGTATGTCCACTGGCCTATATTGTCTCTTAACCAGGGGTGCAGCCAGACATTTCTTGAGGAGGAAGCCCGGAGCCCAGTATGAACTGAAATCATACGAAAACCACCTGCTGGGAAGACAATGTGTAATGCTTTTCACAAAAAAAGCGGGGCTAAGGAGGAAACCTGGACCCCCGGGCCCCACCTTTCGCCGCGCCAATGCCCTTAACACTTGCTGGTATGGGGCCTCCTGCATAAGGCGGACGTATAGGGGGTGGAAGATTGGTACGGTCCCCCCAGCCATTTCAACACCGTGCGTCCTAGAGCGTCGCGGAAAAAACAGCGTGTTGCACGTGACGAGATCTCACGACTGGCATCTCTTTTTAATGTCTCATGTCAACGGATGATCTCCCGGATCGGGTCAAATGTCAAAAATTGGCAGAATGTGGTACTTTTTGAGTTTAAGTGCAAATGAGCGTGAAAGAATAAATGATGATGAAACGAAACGGATATCATAGTGTTCGTCAGTCAATTATGAATCTATCTGTACACCACAGGATTGTATTTTACTCCTGGAATCCGATCCAGATCATGTTAGGCCAATCCTTGTCAAGCGGGGTCGTCGGCTTAAATGCGTTCTCGGAGCTGCAGAGGTATTTTTTGTAGACAATAATTGATGCTGAAGTCAAATGTAGCTTCTCAATAAACAAACACTAATGTCAAATAACATATAAGGGTCATCTTAGTTTATCCAAGGCCATCTGAAGCCAATGACCTAGGGTGGCCTCGATTTAACTGAAAATTGTAACTTAGATATATTAAGAGCGTTTTCCGAGTTGAGATCTAAAGCAAAGTCCAATTTTAGGCATGCCCTCGCACTGCAGACTCATTACTCCGCGGCCGACGCCGCTCCGCCCGTCGTGGCAAAAGTCAGGCGCTCGTTGCATTGCGCCCTCTTTAGATGAAATAAAAGCCAAACTGCACCAAATTTATACCATTCGATTCCTTTCAACTTGAGGAATCCGAATATATAGGTTGTTCTGCAATACCTATTTCGTATCGCATTCCCAAAGAGAAAAAATAAAGTGTTTCTCGTCATACCTCATGAACACACATCAGCCCATGACCCTCGGAAAACCTCAGCGGAGTTGCACCATCCCCCTCCCCTTGCGAGTGAGAGTTAATGAATTTGTACAAGAGTATTTGAGACAAATAAAAATGTTTCGAAAATGGGAAGATGATGCGCCACGAAATGGTCGGCTGAGCATATGCTGGCTGTTGTTACACTGCTTTGAGCTTGAGTCCAACCCTTGCAAATAATGCCTCAAGCTTTTTGAATTAAAATGAAAAAGAAGTGCTCGACACAGACCCTGGAACTGTCAGGCACATCGACAGTCTTATATAGCAAAGCACGTTGCTCCTGAAACGGTTTTATAGACAGACGTAAGAACGTCTCGATTGTACGCCGCCAGGCCAAATATCCGAAAATATCCGGCCGGATCATGGAAATATCCGGCCGGATACCGGATACCGGATAATCTCAAATATCTGGCCGGATATCTGGCCGAACCGGATATCCGGTGCATCTCGAATCATAAGTATTCGTCAGAGTTTAAATGCCAGTTTTATTTCTTTATCAGCAATAATTTGTATGCAACAGACACTGTATCAATTTAATTCTTTGTAGTGGCCTCTCCCAGCTATGGGATAATATAGTATAAGTGATGTGTCACATTTTACTTTCTAAAAGAAAACAGAAAATATTTTGCCAAAAGGAAATCGTCGAACCGATTTTTTAAGGATCAGGCATTATTTGGGTGCAAAGTTAACTTCCGTTTATTTCCAAACAAGTGAGATATTGCGAACTTCCGAAATTATGCATCAAGTAGCCCCCGTTTCCACAACATAAGGACCGAGTATCGTCTCTGAATAATGGAAAAATGATGTGAAGATGCTATGAGCAAAGTTTTTTGGAAGTTACAGCGATCAAGGAACATCAGGATCAGTCTTCTCAAGCGGAACAGCTTGAACTTTTTGAACAGCTTGAACATTCATTTTTATTTGTGCCTTGTGTACATGGGTCTAAGACTGCAATATTGCTACAGTAATGGATAACGCGCGTCAAAAAAGAAGTAGTAAAAACTCCCAAGCGTGACTGGGCAGCTGATTTATATGATGGCCAATGCCAAACAAAAGGAAAAAAGGATCTGAGGGCCAGGTAATCACTTCATCCTTGTGTCTCGTGCTTCTGCTAGATTCGTATTAAAAAATAAAAAACACGTATTTCCAATTCAGCAACTGCTGCGATGTCGGGAAGATGTGGGATAGAATTCGGTATCGGTTTTAACGACAGACTCCCTCTTCAGCTTCCTAGGACGAGGCTCTCGTTATGGCTGCGTGACTGCAAATTTATGTCTTACGAGGCATGCAAAGAAGAGTCCTGCATCCTGAATTAGGAAGCAATCAACCACTCTCACAACTTCGCAAAGGGGATCGGGACGGAACACAGACGAGGGCACAGAGTTCTGGCTGGTGTCTGTCGAGCAGCCGCTAAATCCATTGTGGCACTGAAAAGCCACAGCTCGATTGAAGAGCGTCCCACCATCGGAAGCTATTTGGTGATGGGAATGCCCAAACCGCACGATGATTTTTGAATTTCTGAGAACTCCGGTTTTTACCAGCTCGCTCCATCGCTGACGTGCGCGAAGCAATAGGTGTCACGTGGGCGACGGCGCCGTGTGCGCCCGCCTGACTTAATCGGGTCTGTTTCGGCAGCGAGACACGGCAGCGGCCGGTCCCCGCGCCACCCACGCGGCCCGGATCCGCTGACGTCATGAGGGGGCGGTCTGGAGGGGCGCCGGTCTGCGCGGCGCCGCCGCCTGGTCAGGCACCGGTCCGCGGCTGGTGGTCGCAGTGGCCTGGCGGCGTCCGGTCGGCCGACACTGGTGGCAGCCTCAGCTGGTGGCGCGCCGCCGCCTCCTCGGCTCAGGGTACGTGCGACGGCCAGTGCCCGCCGCCACTTCGGGTGGCGGCGGCCGGAGCGCGGACTGTCCGCGGTGGGTGACGGCGGCTTGGTGGTGTTGTCCCGTTGTTTTGCGCGCTCCAGAGGCTGCTTCACACGTGACTGACTTCCACCGAAGGGGTGGCTTGTTTAGCTGTGAAAACGGTGGCCTCCGGGACGCAGTATAAATCAAGGGAGATGGCAGACAGGGCGTAAGCATCATAAAGGATCCGGGACCAAAGAAATCGAGCCTTACTTCGGCGCTTAAAAATCACCGAGAAGGGTTAAAACGCTGTCATGGCAGCACCCATGTCAGAGCTATATAGATCTTTAATCTACACGAAGAGTGATTAGCAATCATTTTTCCGGCCTACCCGATGCCGTCTTCGTGTTGTTTCGCCATATCCTATCCCGCACCTCCGTTCGTCAGCCAGCCAGCGATGGCGGGCTTCGGGCTTCAGGTTCAGAATCTGCCCGAGCTGTTTTTGACAATCCGCCGACATTGTGCAATGAAATCCCTGAGTTTGATATCAGGGTCTGTCTAAGGCGAGGTTAAATGTAAAGAATGCTCTCGTTAATCATTGTTCCTTCGTCTCACATATGTAAATATCCGCACGGGTCAGAAAAATCCTCTTCGCAGTCAGTCTAATTCTTCTGCGATACCCATCTTACCTGTTCTGCCTCAACTTGGCCTTCGTTGTCCAATGTTGACCTAAGTATGCTTGTGCTTGATTCCACTCCGAGGCGAATCGATTCAGAATCCGACTAATGGCTTACTGAATCAGTGAATCAGATCCTGACGGAACGTGGTTTTCCAAAACCGAATCGATCTCGATACCGACTTAGAACAAAGTGTGTTGTTTCCCGAATTCATGCAACTAAAGCCATTGAGATTAATCCCAATTCCAGTTCCGTAGATAACCGTTTGATTCACATTCAGTTCCGGCTCTGATTCCGGCACTTATCAGAAGAGTCAATTCCGACTCTGGCTCTGGTCAAAGCGAAATCGATTCCGGAGATGATTCTGATTCCCACGGAATCGAACACAAGCCTCGAATCAAGTGTTCGCTCTTTTAGTTATATCTGAAACATGACGACCAAAGACGATGCTGTCTGTTAAGTAAGGCCAAATGCTTTCTTCTGTTGTTACCTGAAACGTCTCCCTGAAAAAGCAAACTGATGAACTTTGTGACTATCGGGCATTGTGGATTTCCGGATGTGGAGTGGAGTAGCTATCCGTAATGGAGTGCATTGCCACGCCATCCTCTCATTGCTAATGTTCCGCCCCAGCGGGCTTTCCATGAAACATCCCAGCTTGCGATGATTAAAAACAAACAAGAGCAATAATCGTTAGTCGCAGGCAGTTGGACACTGGAAGGACTTAATTTCTAAGTGTAATGTTCCACCGAAAGCTTTCGGTGAACGCCAAATGGGCAGTATTCGAAGAAACCCATGACACGTTCACGCACTCATGACCTCCTGACCAGAGCCTCATCTGCAAGTATGACGGCAAGATATCGCCCTCCTTTTCTTGTTCGTGTGAGTGCTGTCTGTTCATATTTTGATTCATAACTTCATCCCGAACGTGATGATAATGGGTGGCGCTGGGATCAGAGGCCGTCTCAAGCCAAGCTTGATGGCGGATCCTGCCCAGCCACCCAAGTGTTCCGAACTACGTGGAGCAATTTTGCTCCAGGAAACCAGCCAGATGGCGCTGGAGGATCTGTTCGTGCTGTGCAACTCCACGGCACGGACGCCACGTGACCGGCTGACGCTTCCGGTCTCGGACCGAATGCTGGTGCCCGTTCTGGGATATTTTCTAAATTACGGGCTAGTTTTACCGCAGGTAATCATGCCCACCACGCTGCCGCCGAAAATCGAAGTTTCCTTTGCCTACCTATCCAATTTCCCCGTGTTCAGTTGATTTCAAGACCACTTGATTGCGTCTTTCATACTCCTCTGGCATACAGCGCGGGCCTAAAAATGCGACACGGAACACCGTACATAAGGCCAAGTGGCAGCAAAAGCATACGCAAGAATAAACATCAAGGGAGTAAAAGACAAACAGAAGAATAAACGTCGCACACGTCTCATGTACGTCTCAGAAGTATCGCTTCGTTTACGACGGTTCGAAATGTAATATGTTATCTCCCGTAGTGGCAATGCTTGTCACATGGTCTCTGCAACGTAGCCATATGTCTGTGTCCATGTCATAAATTTGAGATGCTTTTGAACTGAAGTAATGTAGGGGTTCAGATTACCGCATAAACGTTCTAGCAATTCAAAACCAAAGCAAGTTGATGGTAAAATGAATGCGGAAAATGTTTTGGCCGTGTATGCGCAATAAAATTATTCCGTTAATCCGATTTCTTTCATCTGGTGAGTTCACTTCCAAATAAGCGTTTTTGAACCCGAATGCATCGATGACCTACTAGATGACGTCAGTACACTATGGGATGATGTCCTTTCTTTGCCAATGCGCTATCTGAACGGAATAGCGGTTTATGGTTTAGTGCCTTATGTCTGTGGCCAAGCTTGTGGAAAAGGTGGGTACTATGAAGCGCTATGCTTATAAAACGCCTCAACGTTTTGGGTGGGGGTAACGCACTGAACATAATAGTGAGGGAGTGGGGGAGGAAGCTAAGGCAGTAAAAGCTAGTTCCGATGGACTGCTGGATAACTTTCTTTTGCGTCTGACTCTGAGTTGAATGTCTGAGTGCTGCGTCACCTGGACAACGCTTTGATCTTGTCAGGATACGACACTTCCAAGATGACACAGTGGGACGTCGAATCTGAGTAAAATAGAATGTATCTGGAGCAGGGTTCAAATCATATTCAGCACCACCAACGTATACATCTATCTGGTCTCAAATTAAAACAAGCCACCTTATATTTAAAGCAAATCAGTTAGATTTAAAGTAAATAAATTTATATTTGAAGCAGGTCAAACTTAATTTGTGATAAGTCAGCTTTAATTGAAAATTAGTCGGTTTTAATTACAAGCCGAAGAAGGCCAATTAAGTATAACGTATGCATGAGTATGTCATTTCGCTTTTCGTAATATCTGTTTTCATTACGCATTCCTTAAATTTGGTAAATTATAATCAGCACGCGCCAGTATTTCGCGCTAACCGTTTGGATTCTTCTCAAATATTGGCGAATAACGACAAGAACCATTCCGATTGTCGCGGAGCCTGAGACCCTGCAAACGCAGGTAATCACCAAAGCGTATTGTGCACGTCATTGCAGGTCTTCAGACGCCGTACTGGAGCGATTTTCAGCACAGTGTGACCTATTGTACGTTCGAGACACCGAAGGGCATAGACGGTACTCCGCTTGACTAAAGCCGGCTGGCGGGCTCAACATCATCTCAACGAACGTCGCCACCAAATCACAGTTCATCACCGCATTCTTTCATCACCGCATTCATCAGAAGCATTCAAACCCTCCAGCATTCTTCAGTGGGGTTTAATAGTGCACTGCACGGACCCGCCCGGAGAACGTCGACTCAGCATGACGATTCTCCCTCGCGACATTCTCCAGATCGACATGGACTGGCGCACTGCTGCGCACAATAACGATATGCTCAGCGGTTCCGCCATTGCGCGCAGAAAACGGCGCGGCCATTCGGGGCAGGCGTCTTCTTATAGCTGCCCCGACGCCGTCCCCTGTGCAGCATTCCTTGCTCCAAAATTCCGCGAATAACGTCGAGTTTTTCCTCTCTGATATCGTTTATTTAACAGTGCAACGAACATCCTTTCCTGAGCGGTCTTCCGAAAGTCTAAGAATAGGGTTTCGTTACACTGACTGACCTGTACGATGGTTTTGCCTTGTCTGGTCCTGTCCATCAGTGGTTGGACGAACGCCTTCCTTGTCTGCGTATCTGCGTCAGAGTTCTTTACTCCCAGCTCTCACAGAGCTCTTTTGGCTGTCCACGTAGAATCGTGCGTACAGTACGTGTGCACAGTTGCTGTGCTGATAGCAATTCCAGCCTTAGGCTCCAGCTTTCCTCGAACCGTTTGCATAATAACGTCTAAGGAATTGCGTGTAATGAGAGCAGGAATAACGAAGAGCAAAACAACGTTTTGATTTTAACTCGACTTCTTTTAAATCAAACTTGACGTGCTTTAAATTGAAATTTAACAATTTCGCATTAAGGTCGATTTGTCTTAAATTAAACTTGTCCTGTTTTGCATAGATATTCACTTAATTTGAATATGAACTGGCTTGTTTTAAATATAACTTAACTCGTTTCCGTCTAAAGTAAAAGGATGTTGGTTCTCTTTCATTGTTGGTTCTCTTTTGTTTTGGGCATACATTTTTTTACAACAAGCTTGCATTTGCATCATTTTCATGAACCTGATAACAGTCACAGTTTTCTTCACTTCCTACTGGAGGCCAAATAAAGCCGGTTTTGAGCACCAGAGGTCGCCAGGTCTTGTGCTGATGATGCCTTCCCACATAAGCTTTATCCATGCATGAGAGGATCAATATCCACACTCTTGCATCAGTTGGGATTTTTACGAGCCATTTTGGCTGTTTTCTCAGAGACTTAATTAAGTGCAAGATTCCTAGCAAACACAAGGCTTCATTGTGCCGGGTGCCTGGGCCTGCCGGCTAGCGCAGGGTTAATGTAATGGAACATACAAAAATGTCTTCTTGCTGTCTACAAAGGCACGTCGGGAACATCTTCATAAATACCAGACTCCATCCGGAAAGGAATGCAATTTGGCTTAGGCGAATAAAACAATAATCAGCACTGAGTGCAAGGATTTCGTGCAAAATTTTTCCATAGTTAACTCGATCGAGGTGCATTTATTTTTGCAGGCTTTGTCCATGAACACATGCTGCCCCATGCAATGCAAGGGGCTGGCTTCTCCTAATTCTAATCCTTGAGACACAGTCTTTTAATAAGATACTACGGGAATATATCTTGTCATAAATAATGAACATTATATTGAACCATTATCCTAAAACTTTATCTTTCTACACGCAGAATAACAAAAGGCGTTCGGTTTAGATTAGGAGCTTGCTGCAGATTTAGATTTCTGTCAAGGGACGCTAGAATACTATTTCGGTTATGTCTGACGGCATTGACACAAGCACCATAGCATCTTCAGATATCTAATCAGCTTTAATTGAACAGTGAATATCAAAGTTGGCTTTTAAGGGGTTCCACCAAGCTGATGAAAGTAACTGATTTAATCACTGCGACAAGCCTAGACGAGGAAAAGCTCTTTTCAAACGACTCCTTTTTACACACAAGTGTCGTTACCTCTGAACAGTTAAGCCACAAAGACGAACACACAAAGACCACCATCATTATGATATCACAAAATTGGCGACGAAATCTTCTGGCTTCGTGAAAGCAAGCTCGCGACAAAGCCACATCAGCAGCACGCCCTGCGATATCTGCGGCGATATGAAGTCGATTCCCCGCGCCTTATGCCCCACGCTGGGCCGCGAACGGCCTCCTGGTGAACAGGAGGGGATTTAGCGCCGAGCCTGGCTCAGACAGCCGTCGTCGGCGACGATCGGGATCTGGGACGGAACGACTCTTGACTGCAGCCGAGCGCGGATCAGTGTCATTTCTCGCGCCAGTTTGCCCGCAATGACCGACTGCCAGGCAGCCACTTTTCCGTCACGGAAATTGACCCGCGACCTTTGCAAGTTCCAAACCGTGGCTGATTCGTTGTGGTTACACGTCAGCCGTGAAGAGGCGCCGTTTCTTTGATTCATGTTTCGCGTCCGGCGATTTATTGACGTGTCTGGTGTGTTAAACGCGAAAGCAAATCTACCTGCATGTGGCATTTGTGGACCAACGATCTGCCCTGAAGTCCAGTTCGCGATTCAGTACCTTATTACTGACTTGCATGGCACTCGTAGCGTTACTGGCATTGCTGGAAACTTTGTGCTGTGACGTGATACAGTGCCGTTCTTCCCACTATCCAAGTGATCAGACGATCGTGCACGTTTCAACAGACCAGTGAGCGTTTTTGTTCCGCATCTTCATTTTAGATATTTTCTTCACACTGCATGCTTCCTCTTGTTTACTGCTTTTCCTCTTCTTCCTCCTTTTCCTTTGTCCCTACCATCCTCCTTCAAACGGAGCCCATGCTTTGAGAGCAGCGCTGAGGCGGCTGGAACAGTCAGCAATGTTTTTTTTCCCTATCCATTCCCTTAGTTACATTTCACAGTGGCCTCGTGCCAGTCGTAGCTTTACTCTTGAAATTCCCTTTGGCCGGACACCTGTCGTCTTACCCTTGCCCAAATCCATCTGAATTCTGCATCAGCTTCCCAATGTTTCAGCAAACCTACACACTTTATTTCTGTCGTGTGTTTTTATTTTCATACAGAAAGCAGCTACATTACCACGTGAAACACATGGCTTATTACCCACACGATTCGATAAAATACGTATGCGAACTACTTTGGATATCACAGATATTTCCCAAGTCCCTCCGATGTACTGGGAACTTCTGGTGGCATTTAGTTTTAGGCAAACCAAAGCATTTAAAGTTATGGCACCCTTGGTTTCAGGTATTGTTCTGGCCCATCACAAAAGCCATCCCGTTTTTAAAACTGAACCAAGGCTGATCTAGAACACAGCTTACGAGGTTTAATCAGCTTAAACCACATCACGCTAGAAGAGACTTATGCAACACACCGGATTTGTACATGTTAAGCTGAGCATGAACCTTTCGTAGGGCCGAGTGGTCTCGAGGAATGCACCTCCGTGAAACTGATCCTTGGCCCAATGCAGAATGAGCAGTGCGATCAAGGTCAGGAGTCTAAGAGCCTAAACAGTTTACGGAACACGTACTGAAGCCGAACGGGAACAGAAAGCATAAAGGTTGTAGCGGACGTTGGAGCGCTAAGTTTTTAAAGATTCATCAAAAATGCCGGTCCAGCGTCACCACAGGCGCCTTGCCTATTATCTATTCAACCACTGCCACGCCGTACTTTTGTCTCTGGCTAGAGGCATTGTTTTGGCGGAACAAAGCTGCCAATGGAAACAACTCCAGTTGATGCAGAGCCGGGTCGGACCTAAACGAAATTGCTCTAGAACTGATGCATGCTGTACGGAAATAACAGGGGTGCAGGGGACGGATCCGGCAATGGTAATATGTCGGCAGATCTAGCTGTCACGGCGACAAAACCGACCGGTTACTCGAGCAAACCATTGCCGTCAGTGACGAATAATGGTCATTAAACTGGCAGAACTGTTCAGGAGCTAAACGAGCCCAGCCGTGAATGTTGGGTCCAAGATTGTCCGAATTTCGTCCAGTATCGTTCTAGTTGGTACGTGCAGTTATCTGGGTTTCAACTCCGCCAAATTATTAAATTATCGTCGGAAGCAATTTAGAGTACATGTTCTTCGCTGTTGTCGCTACCGGATGGCTAAAATCATGTCATGATTTGCTAACTTTTCAGCCGGCGATGAACCATACAGACATGGAAAAGGGATTGCAACAAAAGTAATTATACATTGCTGCAGCAGCGCGACTCATTTTCGGCACTGTGTTGTGACGATAGGACGGGCATAGTGCAGAAGGACCCCATTGCTAGGAAAAGACGTTATTCATGTTGCAGTTTGTTATCAAAACTGCTATTCGTCAAGATACAAATTGCTTCCAAAAATCTTTCGACTGACGTTCCATGAAATATCCCACGTACCCCGTCAACAATTACAGACGTTCAACATGAAATATATATATATATATATATATATATATATATATATATATATGCCATCGTCCGTCCAGTTCGTGTTGTTGATTTTTTACGTTTCGAAAAGAGTCGAGACATTCCTTCCTGTCGCTGGTGAGTTAGGTATTCATGCAATTTGAAACGCTGAATCCTGTACGTCGTTTAATCGCACATCCCTGGCGGGCTCTCATACGGAACCTTACCGGGTTTCATCAGTGCTGACATCTTGAGGTCCTCAAAAATGCAGCCGTCACGAGAAAATCGGTATTACTCGGTGTTCCACGCCTTTTAAATCAGACATTGGTGTTGCAATATTCACGAGGATAACAGTGTATATGACGGGCTGACACGTGGTGGAGTTGCCGTCCTCGGTCTTTCACGAAGAGGGAGTGGCCATCATCGCAGAGGCAGCGGCAGCGGGTGCCAACCCTCATTTAGAATCGGGTCCGGTGGGGGTCTGGCATACGCTGGCGAACCCGGACGGCCGCATCGCTTGTGTGGGACCTTGCTAATGCCACCAATCGTAATCCAAATTATATCGACTCTTCGCATCAAGATGCGCATTTTCACGAACTACGCACACACTGCGACTGGCCGCAAATGCTAAAAAAAAGACGCTGAAAGTATATAAAACCTTTCCCCTATTCTCCAGTTTGTATGTGTTCGGTCTCTATGTGAGAATGTCCTCCGTGATGGACTGTCAGAATCGCAGCATGTGACTGTGCCCGTGGTCTGACGTGTACCTTTCCTGGCCGCAGAGGATGTACAAGACGCTGCTGCTGCTGACGGTGGCGGTGTTGACGTTTATCTGGTGCCGGCCCTCCTCGGCCAGCCCCGACATGGCCCGCTACACAAGGGACCGGGAAGACATGGCAAAAACCCTCAACTTCTTGCGGAAGCTGGATGACTACTACTCGCAGCTCTCCAGGCCCAGGTGCGGAACTTTCTGAAATTGCACGCTCTACGACTCGACTCTCACCATCGGTCACGGTCAGAGCAAGAATTAGTTTTTTGCGCCAGGCTGTAATGGGGTACCTGCGACATCAGTCACAATGGTGAAAGAGCTGTCCCGAACGTCGTGGATACGGGCACGCCCTGTCGTCGAAGGATAATTGGGAGGGGCTGGTGTCTGTGTTCTGGAAGCTCGTTTTACGCTGAATTTCGGAACGGGACTGTATTAACTGCGTCGAAATGAAGCTTACGGGGTCTCCTTGTCGCTCGCACTGATTTGCCTTCTTTGCCATTGCATTTTGGTGTCGTTTTGCATTCTTCTGCAATACATATATTTATATTTACATATATTTATATTTACATATATTGTTTTGCTTATACTTTGAGATACTAGGCTGGTGAGCTTACTTTATGTTCGACTAAAATTCTACCTGTATTTATTACTCGTAGTAATAGGGAATATTTTTAAATGCCTTTTTAAATGAGTGTTAAAGACTTTGTGAATTTCGTGACACTTATGGGTCATGGTATTTATTACAGTTGAATCTATTCAGTCACTGGTGTGTGCAAATTTAAATCTATTGACATATGTCTTTAAACCTTTCATCGAAATTATTTGGCGTAATCTTAGGCATTTCCTGTTTTTAACCTTAGGGTTCTGGTGCCGGCGTTTTCCATGCTTTTTCGGACGTTGATGCTTGCCTCGCGTAAAACCTTCATTATCTCACAAAAATGTAACACACACGCACAAGCACTTCAAGGAATGTGACGATTGGGACTCGTTTTCCAGCCTTCTCAGAACATACTATCTCGCGTGCGAGTGCCACGTGGAAAAATAATAATTTGAAATCTCGATATTCTTTCCTCTCCTTACTCTGGCCTATGTCATAATCTCCATATGCTTAGAGAATCTATTACGCCAACGCACAAGGGTAGTTTCTTCAAAACAGCCTTATTAGCAAGCCTGAGCCGCCGACAAGCCGCAGGGTGAGAGGGGGCTGGCTGTACCGTCGTTCCTCCCCTCCGCCGGCCCGCTATCAAACAGAGACCATCGGTGGTCCTGTCGCGTAGGCGGGACAGGCTGCCGGTCCGCTCGAGTGGGGGAGGGGGAGGCGATGCCATGCGGGTTATATGTATACCTGGACGAGTGGGGGATGGGGGGGGGCGAGTCGGCCACCTGCCGATGGCAGGTGGGACGGAGAATGAACAGAGTCATACGGGCTGAGCTGCGACGGGCCACTGCGACGGGGCCGGCGCTGTCCCGACACAGGTCTGTCGTCAGACCAGAGCAGTATCGCCAAACCCTGCAGACCAGACACTGGCTGGCCTGCAGACCAGAGCGACAGTGCCCTCGTGGTGCCAGTACGTTGCCGACCTCGAACCAGAGCAGCAGGGTCCACCATCCTTACATCGGCGCACTTGGACCTCGGTAGGGTACCCAAGGTCCAAGATAGACAGTGCACCTCTTTGGATTCCTTGTGCCCGCTGGCGGATGTTTTGTGCTTCGAGTCGTACGTGTGAAAAGTCACACTGGGGGTGCTTTCGATCGTGCTTGAGAATCGTTGCGCGCAGGCTAGAGCTGTCATGGCTTTGTCGAGGGGCTGCGCGGTCACGAATTGGCGTGATGCTTGACTCGAAGTAAGGCACAAACCACATCAGACCTTTTTATCAGACACACGACATTAATCTGAATCAAGAGAAAGTTTGTCTGAGTACATTCGGTAAGCCTATCCCTCGTTCTTGCCCGGTTTGCGGCGAGTAGCACAGCAACTAATGACCTGAAACAGAAAACTTTCGGATGTATTCAAAGCCAGCATGTTTATGGCTTGCTTTCTGAAAAACATCTGAAACTTTCCGTGCTCTTGGTCCCTTGTCAATGCGAGCCGCAGACAAACATGCTCTGAAGTCGGACGAATGGTAATGTGGAACTTATTATCATGGGGCATTATGCAGGTGCCCGCAGGGAGATGTGCGTTTAATAACTGCTGATAGGTGTTTGCCGCCTTGTGGTGTGTTTCGTTAGGTAGTGCAGTGTCGAGCAGAGTGTTCTATGTTACCAGCGACGGTAGACGCGGCACTTTGGGCTTGGCTCACGTGGTTCTTTTTTTGAAAAGGGCTTCCATTCAAAAACCATTCAAAAAACCGGTAACGGTTCAGTTCATGGCAGACGTCGAGCGCGGCGACTGGTGGTAGAAGGCAGGTGAGGTGATTCCTGTATGCCAGTGTTTACCATATTTAGAAATATGTATGTTCTTTTTATCCTTTTCACACGCTGCAGTTTTTTGTACAATTCAACGTCGTCACTCACCTTCCGACTGACTCGCTTTCGTGCCTGCAAGAGCGCCTTGAATGATGCATCTGCCCCAGACTTTTAGGTGCACTTCTAGTGGAATGTTTCAAATTGCACAGTTTCGTGAATATGCTGAAACCAGAAAACACGCCATGTAAAAATGTTATGGACTCATAAATATAAGCAGACCCATATAACTTTGAACCAGCGACATAAGCTGGCTCTGATTTCGAACAAGTCAAAGAGACATACTCTTTTCTCGTGGTACGGTCGTGCGTTGACATCGAATTCTGGGATGTCCTGATGAAATAGAACCAGGGCACAATGACGTCATTTCGATTCGTCCAATACCGGGCATCCTCTCATGCTCGTAATTGCGGGCGCCGGCTGAGATTGAACGCGCCGAATGTGATTTTTACGGCGACCCACCGTGTTCTACGGGGGAAGAGGTGCTTTACCGTGACATTTCGTTCGGAATTTGGGTCTCGCTTCGGGATCATTGTGTCCTGCCCGCCAACTGATTGCCCGAGCGAGTGACAGTCACCTCACCACTCGTGGCTGAAATCCACCATTGATTGATGCTTCCCTGGCCCGAGTCCGATTTAGCTCTGAAATCGACTGGACTTTGTCTGCAGGACCAAACCAAACCACATCAGCAGAGGGTGAAATCGTTGGTCGTGTGCTTCCTCTAGCTCATATGTTCTTTTTATGCAGATTGTTTGGTTTTTTCAGTCAACACCATCTCAGTGATTTACGCCTCATCAAAGATGCCCTGTTTGAGATTTAACGCCTTTGCTGTTTAATTTAATCTCGGTCTAGGTACCAGGGGACCAATCAAGCTGAAACTCTTCTCTGGAGGTCTATTGGGTTAACTTGTTTTCTTTTGTTTGGTTCGGTCTTTAAGGGGTAGCCCAAACTGAGTAACATCGGCGCATAACACTCGTTCGAACACTGGATGTCAGTGTCTGTTTACTCCCGGAAGAAGCGGCAAAGTAGATTCATTTAGGCCAAAACTAACAACCTCTAATTCGAGTTGGTTTGCTTCTGGTTACCAATAACCGCGGTCTAAACCCGAAGCTATTCAGAGCGCTCCTGCTTTAATGTCAACACATTTATTCACCTTCATGCATTCGTGCATTCATAGCAGATATCCTTTGGCTCATGTCTCTCCAACAAGCTGACTCATGCCGGAACAGCAAAACGTAAGAACACCATATCTAATGTCAAAAAAGTTCTAGCGACGTCTGAAGACGAAGCCTTTCTTACCTGGAGCGGTAAGAATACCAGGATTCTTGGCGACGGAGGAATCCAATCTGGAGAAGGTGGGGAGTGATGTTGGGAATCCTTAGCGAGTCGGCGGCGGGCACCCGAGGCTCCAGTACCAATGCCAAGACCGCTGATGCCGGTCCGTTCTGTGCCGAGCAGTCGTTGGGCTCCGCAGAAGCGAAATGACCCTGCCATGGTCAACGCGTACCTGCAGCTGTTGGCCATGGACCGGTTTTACTCCCATCAGAGCCGTCCTAGGTAGGTGGCATCATCGGGCTGCTGCTCCCCGGACGGCTGCTGCTCCCCGGGCGGCTGCTGCTCCCCGGGCGGCTGCTGCTCCCCAGGCGGCTGCTGCTCCCCGGGAGGCTGCGGCTCCCCCAGCGGCTGCGGCTCTCCCGGCGGCCGCTGCTACCCGGGAGACCTGATGCTCCCTGGGCGGATTGATGCTCCCCGGGCGACCTGCTGATCCCCGGGAGGCCTGTTGCTCCCTCGGCGGGCTGCTGCTGTGGCCGAAGGCGATCGCTGTTCCTCGGATAGTGCTGCTGTTCTCCGGCTGGCTCGCTGCGTCGCAAACGCCTCCTCCATTGCCCAGACACTGCCGCCCGTGTCCCACTTCTCCGTCCCGCAAATGTGTGTGTCATCTGCGCTGTCCTGTGCTGTGTCCGGCCCTGTGCCCTGAGTTCCTCCTCTGCTGTCCTTCAGCGTACAGTCGTCCCGTAAAGCGGCCCTTGCTGTCTGGTATTTGGCCGCTGCGAGTCTTGTCTCCTGAGACGGCATTGCCTGAGCTATGCTGTTCAGTGTACGGAAACTGCAGCCTACGAGGCGCAGTTCTGCCTGTCTCATCCATCCCCGCCCAGTGGCTGAGCCAACAGCTGACTCCTCTATCATGGATGTGTTGGGTAGACTTTGAGCGGGAGCAAAGTGCATCACTTCATGTTTTATCCCAGGCCCGAAACTCCCTGTCGTCTGCACCCTCCCTGCCTGTCTCGATTCCTGTCCGAAGCGCCGGTCGCAAAATCCGGAACTCCGACTGTCCTTCGGCTCCCAGCGGGGTCCGTCAGCGCCAGGCCGCGCCCGTTCGCCGCATCGGTTTGTGCCGCAAACGGACTGCGAATGGAGGGCGGCAGGCTGAAGTATGGAGCGAGCATTGGGCATGCTGCTTCGCGGCCGCGGAACGCAGAACCAGCTGAAGGTGGGTTTCTGAGCCGGGGCATGTCGCCAAATGAGACGTCTGACTTGCGCGGGGCGACGGCTGGCGCTTTCTTATGAGATGAATTCTTGGCCTGTTGAATGAACACCTTGGCATGCAATCTGCTGAACTGTCCTGCATCTTGTGTTTTGGCTGGCCAAGTGGATTATTCTTGGCATTTTCGAGCATTCTGAAGCATCATGTTCTGCTGCGATGGGAAGATGCATCTTGGACAGCAGAACGAGAGACGATGAGTTGTCGATGTGATTTTAACGCGTTGCTAGCCCACTTTCTCTTCACTGCATTATTTCTTGTGTTACATGTAATGAGAAAAACCCTCTAGTTGGCATAAATCTGTCATCAAATGTACTGCCAGAATACCGGTAGCTCCCTCATTCCCTTCCTATAATTTCAGGTACAATTATGATCCTGCGAGCATGGTTCAGTCATATCCTTTATTTAAAAAAGATGCCATGCTCTAGAGCCACTGATTGTCTTGGGCCACAAGTTTTCCAGAATATCAGGAACATTCTTAAAACACTTCAACTAAAAACGCGGCCTGGCAAGAACATTGCTGTACCACAACATCCATCGAAGTCAGGACCTCAAATGTTCTATGCAGCGTTCCAAGGTGACCTTTGAGAAGGCAGAACTTGTAACGAAAGCCGTCGCTGATGGGAACTATTCCAGCCCCGTTTTAAATATAGATCTGAGCTTATTTGTATTGATTGCTTCCATTGCACATTGGAAAAATCGCAGTTTTGCCTTCTGTCTGGAAAAGAATATCGCGCACCCCGCACATAGCAAGCCACACAAATACATCAAAATAATTTCACACGCTTTGACGAGCATGATGAAGAATGGTGTTGGTGAAGATGTTAATAGCAAGAATAATGCAAAATCAACAGGCTAGAGGTGAAAGCATCACGCTTCAGACCCAGTTATGTGAACTGTTGTGCATGCACCTAGAGCTGGCTCACATCGTGGCAATGGGCTCCACTCGAATATAACATTTCGCGCCTTCCGCATTACAATTCGCAAAACTAATGACAAAATATCCATTCGCTTTATCGAGATCGGATCGAAAATTCTGGATCAACTCAACACTCCACCGTCATATCTTCAAAAAAGCCTACAAGGAATATTTGTTCCAGAGTGGTGTTTGACCCGAACGTAACTCGAAACAAAGTCCATGAAAATGCTGAATTGAACGAGCCTAGTCCATACATACAAAAGCTATTATATCAGTAGGACGCCTTATACGGCGCATGACGAGCTCGGCCTACTGCTTGTTTGCTCGATGTTTGAAGTGTTTTTTGAAACACTGTTTAACGCAGTTATTTTCCATTGATGCATTATACAAATGCAAACGCATATTTTTCGATCTGCTTCAATGTTTTGCGCCGGAGGAATGGCAAGACTGCGTGTCACGCGCGCCCACGACGTTGTTCGCTCTGATTACCGAGAGGTTCAAACATATGGTTCAAAAAGACCCTTAGAAAGCACGAGCGAAAAGATCATTTCCGGAATAACTGAATGTACAAAAGAGGCTGCAGTCCAGCACGGTGCAGACACAAACAAAAAACTAACAAGAATCGAATTGTTTTCCGGCAAAAACTCACTCATTCGGTTCCTAGTGGTTGCGAAGTTTTTCGTGTACTCTCTGGATGGTGTCACAGGATGGAGATTCCCATGCAGGAGAGTAATCAGTCCATTCGAAATCAACCTTCGGTGGTTTCGGGAGTCCCACGGTTGTAATTACGGAGGTTCCTCGCAGACTTCAGACAACAGCGGTAGCCATAGTGTCCTGGTTTCACCGGGAATAAAAATAACTCGCGAATTTCCAGTTTAATGCCGTATATTACGAACGTGCGCAAATTCTCACATTTTTTTCTTTTGACAATCAATCTTCAGTGGTTTTAGAACTCTCACGGTTGTAATTACGGAAGTTCCTCGCAGATTTCAGACACTGGCTGTAGCCATGGTGTCCTGGTTTCACGGGGAATAAAAACAACTTGCGAATTTCCAGTGTACTGTCAGATATTAAGACCGTGTGCAGTTTCTCATGACATTTTTTCTTTTGAGCTTGTCCCGTTTTGGCTTCGGCAGCTTTGCCATACTTTTCAACCGGAGCCACGCTCTGGTGCAGCTGCCACAGAGCTGCCGAAGCCTCCCAGCGCCGCCGGACTTTCTCCGGACGCGGTGTGTTGCCGCTGATAAATGCCGGCTGTCAGTGTTGTGCTCTGCTGATGGCTGGCTGGCCTCGGGTTCATCTGCTAATGACTCCTGGAGCCACAGATGCCATTACATACGCCTCTTCAGACTGCTCGGTCCATTTCGAACGTCCTCCGGTTACTCAGCCCGCTATATGTCCGCTGAAGCTGGTTTGGGGGTAAAAGGTGCAAGGCAGTCCTTTGATCTTTATTTGTCAGACAGTTTGTGATGGCTTTTGATTGCCGACGTGTTCAACACCGACCCAGCTTCCAAGTAACGAACTGTGGTTCTTGTTATTTGATTACGTTGTGTTGTGTTTTCCTGTTCATCAGATTCCTAAGACGCCAGTTATTTTCCGAATTTCATGGACATTCACATGGTTTCTTCCGGTTTAGCCTTGTCGGTCCTAGCGCGGCTTGAGACTTGCTGCATGATCAGCCAGCTTCTGAAGTGTCTTTTAAAATCATTGTAATTTTCTGCGTCCTTTTCGTCCCGTCGTTTTGGCTGGAACTCACTTGCGACATACCTCATTACGCTTCACGTGATCTTGCCTTCAGAAGTCCTACCAATGACGCCAGGTACGTTTGTGACCACCACCAGACGACCTTACGTGGAAACAGTCAGTACAGTCTAATGTGGAGAAAACATTCATAATGGCCTTACTCTGTCATGTCATGTCTTGCATCGACACCCTCCCCGATTTCATTCAGCTTGCAAATGTTTCATGTTAGGTGTTAACGGCGAACGCCATATCCACGTGTTTGTCATGAACATATGTATAAACAACATCCATTGGATTTATTCACTTTATTTTATTTATTTAATGTCGGGTGCAGCAGATAGCCATTTAATGCACGCATCAGTTCCACTGACCACCTCGTTGTTAGTCGGAGCGCTATGACGTATCGGTTTATCTTTTTACAGGTTCGGCAAGCGGGATCCGGGGTATCGGCGTTACGAAAATGTGCGATTTCCTCAGGTAATACCTAGACTCGTAAGATTTCGTTTTTTTGCTAAAGAAATATGCGCGTGTTGAAATGGCGGGCACGCATTGGTTCCCCTGACAGGCCACTAATGGCGCGCCCGCCAGTACCTTACTCGACGTTAGCCATGCATTGCGTGTGATTGTGAAACGCTGTCCTGGTTTGTACTCTTCTTGCTGATTGTCTTGTCAGTTTCGAGAATCGTTAAGTCGAGTTCTGTTCCTGGACTGATTTCTGGGCAGCTGTTATTCTCGCCTCCCTCAGTCCTAAAGCTAACCCGTTTATCGATCCTCGGTTTCACCATGACCTCTCAGACAAATTCAGATCTCAGAAACAGACGGTTGGATACTGGTCGCTGCATAAACGCCACTGCAGTAATCTGGGTGCCATTAAATGAAACGTAGTGTCACACCGTCTTCCTCGACTCTGGAGATTTACCACGTATTTGTTTCCTGAGACGATTTCAATCTCCAAAAGAGGCACCTGTCAGATAACATGGATTTTAGACAGCGTCACCCGTTTAAACCTAAAAAGGGAAGGATTGACCTGAGGTCACAAAGCGGCTGCGCACTCCCTGACGCAGTATGTTACGCCGCCATTAGTACCTTTACCTTGAGGTCCATGGGTCGAAATATAAATTCGCCGCATCAGCAGATAGTTGCAAAAAGCATCTCACATGCGCGGTATTTGTTTCAAACTGCTCCCGGTGAGAAACGTTTGGTGATAAGGGGGTCAAAACATTTACGACGTTTTTCGCAATGCCGAAACAACTGTAGGATATTTTTATTCTTTTTTATATTTGTAGAGGGTATACTTATTTTATGTCCTTCCCAAATATGTACAGATATATCTCATCAACGTACAGGCAAATGATATAATTTGGCTGTCCATTTAATGTGTCCGAGTTGCAGATGAATGCATTGTGATCGTAGCCAGAAAATAATGAATCGAAACGAGTCCCATCTGGTCCTTAGAAGACTTAAGCCAACAGGGATTTCTGGGCGCAGCATTGCATTCCAGGAAACACCAGAGCGTTTGCGTTAAATAGAGCAAAACTGAATTTATGGCAAAGATCGAGACACTGCACCGTCATGAAGCGTTCAGAATTGCTCGTGACGCACAAGATTAGGTTTAATTTGGGTCTTAAGAATGGCACGCATTGCAGGATATACAAATTACTGTAAATGGGGCCGTTCAAAGTCGTGGAGTAACAGTGCTGAGAGTAACAGGTAACAGTGCTGAGAGAAGCATGCTCTCAGCGATATTAACCTCGACCACAGGTTCGTTCAGTCGAAGTTCATAGGAAGTGCATTACTTTATACACTAGCCTATGAAAGAGTACTTCCAGAGCAACGATAGACAATGCGAGAACATTACGATGCCCTTGGAAACGTCCAGGAGCTCAGCATTTGCCTGCAGCCTGAAAACTATTCTCGACTGCAGTTGCAGTTTTGTCGGGAGTCCTCCATCTTTTATTATGCATGATGCGGATACCATACAAATCAACGAGACGTCGTCTGGCATACGTCTTGCGTTCATATTGACCACGTTACCCCAGCCACTGCTGATATGTTGCTGACCTGTGACTTATGATGTATATTCCATCAGCAGACTGCGTATGTGGCGTACGTATGCATGCCGTAAGTTCGCATGCGTGACGTACGGCATATGTATGACGCGTATATTGCATTACGCACGACGTTCATCTTGACACAAGAGAGGAGCCGCCACTGGGCAGAAGCCCTGCTCTCGTCTCGGTCGCGTCGGCTGCGGCGGCCGCTGCCGCGCCGGGCCGTGACGCGTGACGCCTGTTGCAGGAGCGGGCGGCGCTGCTCGGCCGTCTAGTCGGCTGGCGGTGAGCGGCGGATGCCGGACGACCACACGGGCCGCCGGAGCCCGACCGTCTGAACGGGCTGAGCGGATGCGGCGCGCGGCGGCGGCGGCGGCGGCGACGGACGCGCCAGCTGACGCCTCGGGCGGGGCGGCGGTCGCGGCGCCGCCGCGCCGCGCCGCGCGGCAGCTGCTCTTGGCTTCAATGCGGCGCGGCGTAATGCAGCGCGCCGCCCAGACACTGGCCGGGACTTGTCTGGTCTGTGATCTGACTCTCGCGGCGAAACAAACAACGCTGGACGACGCTCGGCATTTTCACAGTAACCATTGACTGGAAATACATGACGTGAACGTGACAGACGAGTTGTTTATTGTCTTTCGTGGCTGCTGAACTCAGCTCGCGGCAAGAAATCTGCAACTGCGAAGAAATCGTCGTCCTGGTCAGCTTGGACTGGCAGAGTTTGACTGATCATTTCGAGGTTCTCCCGGGACACTTTTTTTATATCGCACTAAAAACGTTCAGGCTGGGTTATCTGGCCTAGGTTATTTATGAAACAGCCTACCCAACTGGACGGAAAGTAACAAAATTGTAGATGCCTATGCTCCAAAAGCACCGGCTGCGTGCAGTTCCGGGATTTGGTTACACTAGCTGCTAAAAACCGACTGTAGTCCGTGCTCCGACCGCCCGTGCTGGACATTTCGTTTTCATCGAGCCCATGAGGTCATTCAAGAAGACTGAACGGAACGAACAGAAGCATTCTCTTCAAAATCGATTACAAGACTTGCGAGTGTTTTTCCGCGGGACATGACGTCACGTCCAGAGTTGGACCCGCAATAGGACGACAGGCACGTCTATTCCAGTCCTAAAACTGCTGTCGTGCCATGTATCAGTCAGTGAATGATCGATGCGTACATGAGGTCTTTGGCGTGACAACTGAGATCCTGCCGTTCACCCAGCACCAGGAGCTTGCCAAACGGAAACAGCTGCTCCGCCGAGATGTCGGTCCGGATGTCGCGCACCGACGGGTCGGCCAGAACGTGTCGGTCAGAACGGTCAGCCGACTCCTCCCAGGCACTCCACATTCAAATCGACCGCGCAGGATCATTGCCATTGATCAGACAGCACCCCAGGGAACAACTTGGCTTCCCGTCCACGAACCACATGACCACGTGCATGGACATGAAATCGGACAGAGGCTTCCCGTGCTGGAGACACTCTAGCTGAGGGCGCGGAGAGGGTCATGGCCGAAGCCATCTTGTCGGTGTTTGTTGGAGAGTCCACGGCGCTGCCGAAGGCGAAGCGATCTTCGTCGGCGGTCAGGAGCATGCACACATCCTCGAGCCTCTCTTCGTGACTGACGTTCATCAGCCGGAATACGTCCGACCTAGCCGTCACATCTCGCGACGCGTGTCTTGTAGAAGGCCGGCTCCGGTTTGTTTATCTTCACCGCCGGGTCCGGTTTGCATCGGACGGCGTCGCCAACCTCCGCGGCCGTGATGTACGGTCCCATGAGCGGCATGAGGCGAGCAGTCGCCGAACGTAGCCGTCGTGCAACTGATCATTGGCAATCTTCTGTTTGATTCGCTGACGCTGGAGTCGCAGCTGGGCGTCAGTGCACTGTTACTCGAGAAGTGCACTCGAAGCGTCGTGGCATACTGTGACGTTCGCGTGCAGTGAACCAAGCGAGTGGAGTAAAACTGGGTGAAATGATGGGATTAACTGTCTTCAGCCATGCTATACTCACGATAGCCGATGTCGTAAAAATCTAAACTCGTTCCGAGCATCTCTTCACATGGCACGAAAACTGTGAAATACACGATTTTGAATGAATTATGAGCTGCGTAAAACTGGGGTAAATGATGATGAGAGTTCCGTTTGTCATTTTCAGTCATGTTTTACTCGCGACAGGTGTTCTCATTCGAAAAATCATCTCAATTTAATCATTCATTAACGCGAAAAGAAAATATGTGGGGTATCTATTCGATTTTGGTTCACTAATAAATAGAATAAAACCGGATAACACGATACGCAATGTGCGCTTTGTCGTTTTCGACCATGTTTTACTCCCGAGATGCTTTCTCATTCCAAAAATCGACCCTATCCAATCACTCCTTAACACTTAATGAGAAATTCGTGAAATACTCGCTTCAGATTGGGTGGGAAAGCAGAAATGGAGCTTTTCTGGTGTATGTTGGGATATAATGTTTTTTGTTTTATTACAACATATTGTATTCGTAATCAGTCGAATACAGGTGTAAACGGCATGCTCACATGTATTTGAATATTATTGCGCACCTTTATTTGCATACCTCCAATATTCATTCGCTCACATATCGCAGCACGAAACCAGGACATGCAAAAATGTAGTTTCGGAAAAGGAGTACACACTTAAGTGCTTACAAGCGAAAATAAAAGAAATGATCCCGCTTGGTCGAGTTTCCAACAATAGTGGAGGGTGATTAAAATATCGCTGATCACATTTCAAGCTTTCACACGCTACTACTAGAATTAAATAGAACTGTAGCAAAAACATTCTGCAAGTAGAAGAAAAGAATTACTGGAAACCTGAAAATCTTTGATAGGTGGAGTTTTCAAACACAGCTGGCAGGTGTTAGAAATTGGTTTCTAGCATCAGGTTCTACGAATGAGTTATCTCGGCTTAACACATGCGCTAAATTTGACTTATTGTCTTTAAAAAGCACATTACGTTTAAGCGGAAACCGCACAGTTTTATGCGAAGCGGATTCGCATTTTTTTAGGATTACTATTAATCTCTAAAAAGCATTACGGTTGTCGGAGCCAGGCCGGCCGCCAAATTTATTTGTTACTGCTTTGAGCAGAGTTTGCTGGTCCATGGCCTCGTCCGTAACAAGATACAGCTTCATTGCAGGTTGCAGGAAAATCGATCTGACGAAGTGCTGCACAACCTATTTCCCATTTTACATGACCTCTTTCATTTCGCCACAGACCATGAGAGTAGTTTGTATTATAGAGACGTTGTCTCCGTAAAGCCAACAACTTACATGAATAATGCGGCGCTGAACCAGCTTCCTCATTAGTTTGGATCACGCTCGAAAGGAGCCATGACACTTTAACAGCTACCTGCCCAGGAGCAATTGATCATCCAGCAAATCTTCGATGACAAGGATGCCCACGGGAGCCCTTTGAACGTTCGGTAGCATAATACACGAAGACAGATAGACCACATAGATCACAGCAGACGAAAGGCACCTGGGTGCGGAGATTACGCAGCACATTTTCGCCATGTTGGATCCGACGCAAGCTATTGTCTTTATGAAATGCTGCACCTTCAGTCTCAAGAGTCGTGATAGACTGCGTAATAAATCTGGATGAATCTCAGCCAAGGGCGCGGAAACATTCTGTGCAAATTATTCAGCGTAGAGTTTAATGGTTTTACCAGAATTCGCGAACGAACCTAGTAGAGTGAGTGGTTTATGGTGTTCACGCATTCCTAAGGATGATAAACACGATTGCTGTAGAGTCACAGCATGGCTTGTTCACCACTATTGAACAGCGGCGTGTTCACCAGGGTTTGACAGGATACAAGCGACCTCTGGTACAAAAAAACTATGGTTGGCATTTCCTTCTTGCGGGTTTACAAAAAGTATACCGAGGAGCGAAAACCATCATGATACAAACAGCTTTTCAAAGACCGCCGCTAAAGGTGTGGCAAATGAAATGAGTAGCATATGCACCCACACTGAATTTGCATCTGAATCTGAATCATTGCATCTGAACGTTGGACGGAGCAATACGTTATTGCATCATGTTCAGGAATCGTTCGTTACTGCCTCGACGCCGAACATGCCAGTCTGTCTCTGACACCAAAGAAGGAACTTCGTGCGCTGCCGTCACCCGAGAACAAGCAGCCACTTACACCAGGTCAGGCCGAGTGGGCGTCAGCTGCGCAAACGGCGGACACCGACACCAGGCACAGGTCTGCACAACACCGCACCGGAACCGGACCCCACGGACTCGCCCGGCAGTACGTGCAGCGGGGAAATCCAGTCGAGATAGACGACCCAGGTGTGGGAGCAGCAGTGGCCCAGAGACCGTGACCCTCCGAGCATGAATTTTGAGTGCTGCGCCTATGGGATTGAATGGAAAAAACGCCGTCCATGGGCTAGCACTGCCTCATTCCTGCGCTTTGTCGGCGCTCGTAGTATCTAACGGATGCGGTCTCTCAACAGCAGGCTTCAAGGTTACAGACATACCTCCTTGCACGCGCGGACCCGGTGACGGGAGTGCGGTGCTTGTCCTCTTTTTTGTTCTTGATAAATCTTCGTAAAACGCTTCAGTGCTCTGGGGAATATCGGTTTCAGGAGGCTTTGTGATCCTCCCCTTTGAGCCGTACTCTAAGCGGTGATCTCGTGATCCCTTCCCACCCTTGTATTTTACCTGCCGTGTTTAAGCAGATTAAGAACGGCGTAAAACGAATTCGACTCGTCTTTTTATCCTGGAGAATTGGCACACACAGCAAACCACATTACCTTATAGCCTTAGCATTCAGTGAAACAAGGCGCATGAAAAATGGTAATTTTCGTCCATAGCGCACTTCTGGTATGGCGGATTCCTTTATTTTTGTTTGGCGACAAATGCATCAATCCTGACAGAAGTGACAATCACACATGTTTGGTAATGTTAGGCATTTATTTGGTTTATCCCGAATAAAATGGTATATTTTCAAATACATGCGATCGTAAAACGGCAGGATATACGTAACTTAGAAGCATTAAAACAAAGCAGTTACACAGTCATTAAGTCTTGCACTAAATAACACTTCTCTGCTTGGTATTTTTTGTCAAAACGGTACTAATTATTCAGCAGTGTTGGACGTTCTTCTGTAACGATCTATGAACAGCATAACAAAGCTGGCATTAACAGTGAGGATCATAACTAGTTCAGATGATCACTCACGAAATGCGACAAACAGGCACAGGTTTACCCCAAATGTCGGCAAATACAGTTACGTGAACGTTTTCACTGCTTAATGATACTGCCCGTAGGAACATCATTACAATCGAAGGAATGAGTAACTTTCTATTCGGCTCGCGGGTAACTTTGTCATGGTTGGTAGCCTGGCACCATAATTGTTTGCACCACATCAGAATTTCTGAACATTACCAGCTAATCACGAATCCCGATTCATGACTGCTCCTCCACGCAAAGGGAAGCTCTGCCGAAACCCTCACAGCTCATTTAAACTCATCATTCACCGCCCGTACAGTGAAACACTTCGCTCTTCAGCCGCCTCAGCTGCAGTCACAGGACCGGCTCCATCTCCAGAATCCTCTGGAGCTGGAGCTGGAGCTGGAGCTGCGCCCCGGCCGCCTGGCCGCCACCCGGCCCCGCCCGATCACCGACCGCTCAGTGCGACACCTTGGTCATGACGTCGACGTGGCGCGCGCCGCCGGCCAGCTGCACGTGCACGCGGTACCAGCCGGGCTGGCTGACGCGGTACGCCACCTGGTGGTAGTGGCAGCGCAGGTCGCGCAGCTCGGCGCGCGTGCTGGCGTCCGGCCGCCGGCTGTACACCTGCACGCTGACCGGCTCGTGGTTCGGACTCGGCACCAACAGCTGGAAAACACGGCAGCCGTCAGCAGCGGCAGCAGCACGGCGGCTGGACGGCTGGCGGCGCACCAGCTGAAACGCAGCGGCGGATCAGGCGACAGGGGCTGGATCCCGGTTGCAATCCACTAGTAAAGGCATGCTTGGGATGAAGCAGACGTCATGAGCAAGTTGCCGATAGTGCCATGACGTCTAACAGGCGAGTAAACTGAAATCGGTGAACTAGTAGCAATGCTTGTTCCAATACATGTATTAGTTTACTTTTCTCCCCACAAAGTTACTTTCCTCACTAGTCACTGGGTTTCTCCCAGACAGGTTACTTTATGAGAAGCTGCCACACAAGATCAGCATGTTGGCAAAACATCGGCTGACAGCATAAAAGTAGACAAGCTGCGTTATACTCGTAGACCAATGTGATATTTAAGTCAAATTATGTGCAGTTCCATTTTTTCTCAAGGTAGTCAAGTCCTACATTTCTTCATGCAATTTACGGCAAGGTCTTTCGAAATGATGCAGTTTCCTACATAAATACATTTGTTGCTAATTTCTAAGTAATGTTGCGGATTCAAAGCTAGTCTAAGCACTGAATAATAGTGAGGCATTTTGCTAGGTACCGAGATTGTTGAGCAACGAATCGCAATTGAAGAACTCCTATGAATTGCATTCAGGAATTCAAAACTCTGAATTTCGACGATTGTATGACGTCATTCGCTCGCTGCACTGCCTCACTCCGTCTTAACCAATGGAGATGGCAGTGACGCAGTTACTGGCCGACTTCGAAGTAAAGGAGAGGGCGAAGAACATCCGCACCGTGTTTCGTGGACACCGGCGCAGCGAAAGGGGGACGCCCTCCCTAGACCTGGATTTTTCTTGAAAACCATTGCATATCGTCTTCCCAGCTGGCGGTTTTCGTATAATTTCACTTCATACTGAGCTCTGGCCTCCCCCTGAAGAAAATCCTGGTTGCGCTCCTGTTCGTGGCTGTCCAACACAAACAGCTGCCCATCGACAGAGCCAAATTCTCACCAGCTATGACCAGCATGGGTCATCAACAGGGCAAATGCATTGAAAAACAGAACACTGGTCCACCTAAACCTAGTTCGTCCTCAGAAAACGCCAAAACTTCCACATCTTGAAAGTCAATACATCTCTGTTGCACACCCTTCCTGGCTATGCCACCGGTTTTTACTACAAACGGACTGGTCAAGCGGAGCCGCATGCCGTGAAAAAAGCAATGATAACCTGTTCTCTCAGGGAGCGACCAATTACGTTGGCTCAGGCGCCGTCGCATGGATCCGATTGCCAATCAGGGAGCTTCTGCGGCAATCAGGCAACAATGCTACTTTTCCAGTTATGCCTATCGTTGTAGGCTCTGATGACACACATCCGGGCAAAAAATTCGAGCAGTGGGCATCATTCCAGGCAAAGACAACGGCACCTCCCGCAACCCATAACCATATGCATTCGAAGCTTATTGAACTAAGTTTAAAGAATGAAGGGGACACATCGGCCCTTGATGGTCTCCGGATATTTTATGGTCTTTGAAAATCGCGATTCGTGACAGATGTGACGTATCGAAACTATAGCTTTTTCCTAAATGTCGGTTCACATTGTCGATATCTTAAGAAGTGAGCACGCGTCTACAGCGACCGCGGCATAGCCTGACATGCCAAGAACGTGCCCCGGAATGGTGCCCGGTCTACGTAGCTAGTTCACATTTTGGTGTAGTGCGTGGCAAAATACGTAAAAAAGTAACCAAATTTTAGTGCGATGGCACCATCGGTTTGGCTATGGCGCTTTACAACCGCGGGGGAACGAGAATCGACCCCATTATGACAATAAGGTGATCCGTCACTGAATGGAGAAAGTATTGCCCCGGCGAATTTTCATCTCTAAAAAAAACAAACGTCGTACCGATCTGAAACTTTCAGTACATGTTCTTACATTAAATCGCACACTTTGAAGAAAAAATGCTGTCAAGGTCATACATTGTCATGTCAAAATTATGTCATACAAATAGCTTTGCTTACCATTGTTTCCAGTTCCATCTGGTTCCAATTTGCTTGTTCTTTGCGTTTACAAATGCTGGTGATGATGCACGATGCTGGTAACTATGCCGCGTTTTTATGTTATAACAGGTCAGTCTAAAACATACAGTCTCATGCGAGGTCATAAGAGGTCAAGCACAGATGACCCAAAAAATTTTCGATTGAATTACATAAAGACAATTTACCTTGACTTGCGACCTGATTCTTCATCAATCACTTATTTTTCGAGACTGTTTAATGCAGGCGCATTGATTGATGTTCGATTTGATCCAATCGGTGCAGCACTTCTTGGGATAATACGCCTATTATCCTATATACACACATTAAGCCCATACTGATGTTCGTTTTGATCAAATCGGTGCAGTACTTCTTGGGATAATAAGCCTATTATCCTGTATACACACATTAAGCCCGTATGGCCTGAGGCCTGAACCAGTATAAATATTGGCCATGATGACAAGCATGATACACTTCAAGTTCACAAATCACTTCTGACTGGGTGTGAATGAAATTTGAAGTCGTCTTTTCCCGCCTCTCCCTCCCCGCCGTCATTGAAAGCTACAGCAACTTTGGACCCGGTCAATATCGCACCAATACGTATTTCTAATTGCTTAAAACTGCACTACGCAGGACTGTGCAGTGGCGTTCAAACCATCCAAATCTGCCCGGTAGTTCAAAAGATATCATGTCAGCTAAGCCCAGTCTGACGCCAATGCCGCGCTCACAGTTGGGCAGATTATGCACTTCCCAACGCGCGCAACATCCCGGCGTCCTGCGCGAACGTGCCGTATGTTGGTGCTGGAGCCGAAACTCCTATCGGATTTCCAATCAGATCCCTCGCACTCCTGCACAATTACAGGGCATCCGCGGACTCGCGCGCCGCAGCCCTCGACCACGGGCCAATTACCAGCAGCGGCCGTCCGGGCCGGCGGTGGCGCCGCGGCCGAGCACGCGGTCGTGACGCGGCGAATGGCCGCGTCCCGCGTCCGCGTGAGCCGCGCGAGACGGCAGGCGAATGGCCCCGGAGGCAAGGCTAGCCCCGCCCAGCGCGCTGACCGGCCGGCCGCGGCCGACCTGGTGAAGGCGACGCCACGGAGAGAGTCCTGACCGCCGTACCGGACGCGCCGCGGCCTCGCCTGTTGCCGCTCCCGGCACGTCTTACCGTGCGTGCAATCAGAGGGGCGAACTGATGACGAGCTGCCCTCGGTGGAGAGCCCTTGAGACTGATGACTGGAGGAGGGGGGAGGGGGCGGATTGAGGGGAGATGGGCGGTCGATTTCAGTGGCAAAAACCCCGGTTCGCGCGCGGAAACAGCTGGGGATTACTCGAGACAGCAGACGTTTCAAAGACGGACTCAGTCTCATTAAAACGTTGAACTAGCAAAAGTGTCACGCAGATTACGTAGTGATGCATTGCGATTATTTACCGTCTTGGCGTGTGAATTAGATCCCAGGATTCGGCGAGAAAGCCCAAACGCAGAGTAAGTTTAAATAAATGGCTCTTTCTGAGTAGCACAAGTATCCCAAAAACTGGCCTCCATCGGCGCCAATACAGTATTGTAAGGGGTCATAAATCCCTCCCGTTTTGCTAGGTCACCATGGTCGTCGCGAGAACATGCAGTGTAGAATCGGCGCACGGATGCTTACGGCGGACGCCAACAGCTCGGCTCGTACGACGTGTTGATGAGAAAAACCGTCATGATGTCCGATGCGTCAGCATGGGAGGAGAGAGGGGCGGGGTTTCCAGGAAAATTAACAGCAGCAACGGTTGGATATTCTTCCTAATAATACAGAACGTTAGTGAGGCGCGTGGGTAATGGTCAAGGAGGAAAGCCGAAGAGGCGGCACTTTAAGTTGAGGCACCCCACCATTTAGAAAACAAGTGTTGCCTTCCTTACGTTGCAACGCTAATCAAACTTCACGAATCGGAACTGTACGTGCAACCTACAACCACTGATGATGCACTTACGAGTAGTTATTACTGCGAGTAGCTACTGACGAGTATATATTCAGGAAGCTTAAAATTCTGACCATGCACATTATGGTGAGACTCCTTCGCGCATCCCTGAAACCAAATCAGTTTAGCGATAGTGCCTGGTGCGGAACATATTTGACAATGGCGAGCATTGCCGTGATAAAAACGAAACTGGACATTTTCTCGGTGTTGTTTACATTGTGCGGAATGCGACGATCTCATGCAGACAACATCCTACGGCACATGCGTTGTGTTTATGGCCGGGAGGTTTGTGGCTCCGCGAATGCTTCGCATTGGTCGACTGTTTAGAAATAGATTCAGCGCGTTCCATAAACGTCACATGTCACATTTTTCTCATCCATTTTTTCTGAGAAACCCGGAAGCTTGAGAAACACACCCGATCAATGTAACATTCTGGAACCACTTACAAAGGATGATGCAAGATTATCAGCGTCCAAATGCCCCGCACTCGCTCATGTCGTTGCGCGGCGGCCGGCAATAGGACGGATACGAATGAATAGGACAGGGAAAAATCGCCAGAAATGGCTTTGAAATTCCGCAAATATATCGTCTCCAGGGACGTCCACTTCTGCAAATGATCGGGGGGAGCCGAGCCGAGGGCCCGACAGCCTAATCTCCCCCCACATGTGGGTTTCTCAACGGATTTAACCCGCTTTATTCTGACCAACGGAAATTTGTAAGTTTTTTTGCTACTATAAATCAAATGGAAAATTGCATTTGTCCCCATTTATATATATATATATATATATATATATATATATATATATATATAGAGAGAGAGAGAGAGAGAGAGAGAGAGAGAGAGAGAGAGAGAGAGAGAGAGAGAAGATGGAAAGAAGTTAAGCACATGGCTTAAGACTTAGTTCTTTACTTTCTGTCTTTTATCTATTGCAGACTTTCATCTCTATTACTCATTTCCTTTCATAGCGAGCAGACAATACTGGGGAACCAAATCCGCATTAGGGGGCCCAGATCAACATTGGGTGGGCCATGGCCCTGTAAGAAGGATACAAATCGACATCCCTGAGTGTCTCAGCGTATAATATGTATTATAAAAGGGTTTCTGAGACCACAGTTTGCAAAATTAACCATTTCAGTTCGAACCAAAGATGTAGGTTTAAGTTAGTTAGTTCAGTCTAAAGGTGGAGCATTCTCTTTTAATCTTCCCTCTCGATAAAACCTGGTTCCTCGCAGAAGACCCTCGTCGGTGCGATGACTTCACCAAATGAACTCATCACCGACGACAAAGAGGAAAGCATTACCACTGACAGCAGTGACAAGCCGCTGATGACACGGACGGTCACCCGAGACGTGTTTGGTGTGACATTTCACACCAGTGCGACGCAGTATGGGGTCGGTTCCCAGCAGCAATGTGGATAAATTCGCCGGAAGCCAATGCGAAACTCGTGTTTGCACCAGAAGATCTTCAAATGGTTGTCACTGCTGGTCTTAGGGCGTAATCTGGCACGAAATTTGAAAAACCGCGGCTATGTTAACGTCACTGATGATGACATCACGTAGGGCAGTTGGTGGTATACATTGACTTCTTAGGACAGGAGCACACACATACGCACTTCACACTATCGGCTCATTGACAGCACCAGCTCATCAGTGAAGACCAAACAGACAAAGAAAAAACGAAAGGTTACCAAACATCGTCGTTTTTATCTTTCCAATTTAGCATGACCTTGGACGACGTTAACAGTTTTTTCACCAAAATGTCCAGAATGTACGTTCCGAGAATAGTAAAAGTTTTGACGTCGTTGCATGCCTTGCTTTCGGAGGTAAACGGTGGGGAAAAGTGGGGTCGTCTGACCCCCTCTCGTATACCACAGGTTGAAGTCTATTCAGTTATTTATATTCTGTACAACTGAGAATTCAATTATTTGTACTCTGTACTGTCAGCATTATATTAATTCGGCACGGGTTGAGGTCTATTCAGTTTGCTTTGTTGTAGTTCATAGTTATGCGCTGTCAAGTTCAAACGAACGCTCTTGTAACAGCTTAAAGGCGCCCTCACGAAGAGGACAGTGGGGGGGGGACATCAGACGGGCGTCTAGCACACATCAGAGCGCCATGCCAAAATAAGACCTCCATTAAAGCACCCGAGTGGCGTTATGATAGTAAAAGGGCGCCATGGCGGTACCAAAATGGCGCCCTCGAAGCATTAAAGGGACAAAATGACAGCAAAAAGGAGCCAGGCCACTCTTTGGCTCATGAGCCCACTTCTGACGGACTGGCCCGGGCTGAGTGGTGCTGAAGGGCCCACCAGCCAACGCGTTAAAAAGGATGTTCTGCCAACGTGCGCCAGTTGTATGCAGACGAGCGTCGGAAAGCCTGAGGGAGTGGTGGCCATCCTCCCTGCACTCGTTTAACATCTCCATCGGCCCGGGTGGAGAGGTCATGAGAATCCCCCTCCGGTTTTCTGGAGCAAGACAACAAACGAAAAGGCACAGAGATACGAAAGTTGGGGTACTTTTTCCACATCACTTTTACATCTTGTGTCAGCTTTAAAGCTCTGAGTCACCTTAAGTCCTTGACCTAGGACAGGCCAAGTAAGACCAAGTCCCCCGCCCCCTAAAAAACTGAAGTAACATTTCGCGAAATGTATTGATTGACATACAGTTTAGCATACTGAGAGAAATTCCGCGATCCCGAATTTTTCGGCAATGCCCAGGTCATTTCCACATCCACGTACAGGGTTTTCGCATTGCAGCCGTGCACGCCACCAGGCATCTGAGTGACTTACATGGAAAACACTTCAGGGGACGGGCTTCATGGTGCAGAAGGGATGTTTCGAGGACCAATGTTATGGAATTTTATACGGCACGGTGTCTGAGCATTGGTTATGTGGCAGATGATACGGGAGACACCAGAAGCATCCGACGATTAAGCATCAGTACCTTGACCTAGGTCATAGACTTCTCCATATCTGGATTTCTCACGAACGGTTATGTTCAGAATGGCGGTAACACAGCTGATTCCGGTTCCAGTCGCTAGTCCCGCAGCGCCCGACCGGCGGCTGAGATCGCAGCGTCGCGCAGGCACGGATCCAGCCGCTGGTTTGGGGGGGGGGGTTGGGGGGTGGAAATGAGGTTTTGTCCATTCATTTTTCCCTTTTGCCAGTTGTACAGGTGACGTTACAGCCTGCTTATTCTTGTCCGATGTCTTACCTTGTTAACACGCGCACTGGAAGGGGAGGTCTTTTTGTGTCCCCCACCTGTTTTTCTTGAAAATCTCGAGAACGGATCGGAGCTAGGTGCTCCTGTTTTGTGATATTTATGGCAATTGAATAAGTCGTCGATTGCTGCGGGAAAATGCAAAATCGGACGGAAATCTTTGAAGTTTCGAGCATTTGAAGTTAAGCAAACATAACGAAAATAATGGTTATCGCTGGCAAATGGGAACTTTGTGAAACGACCAGCGTTCTACCTAAGATTATCGTTTGAACACAATCAGACGACGTCATTCGGTCATAAGTGATGTATGTACCAAGACCAAAGCCAGTGTCAGTAAAGGTCAAAGTCATCAAAGGTCAAGGTCAACCAATTTGTGACCTGATCCAGATTTGCTTTGCAACTTGCCGGCTTGTAAGAAATATGCATTCAAAGACCCTTATAAAAGCACGTGTGCGCACACTGATGCGCTTACATATACCAGGGTCAGTGAAGGTCAAGGTCAACTATCTTGTGACCTGGCCCAGATTTGCTTTGCGATATGCCGATTTGTATGAAATATGCATTCAAAGATCTTAATAAAAACACGTGCGCGCACATGGATACACCTATGTATACCAGGGCCAGTGCAGGTCAAGATCATCGAAGGTCAAGGGTAACTTTTCTGTGACCTGATTCAGATTTGCTTTCCAATATGTCGATTTGAATGCAATAAGCATTCAAAGATCATACTAAAAACAGTTTTGGCACATTGATACTCATATGTATGTACATATATAAATGCATAAATATATGTATATGCAATATTTACGTCTTACAGCGCTCAAACCGTGCAATTAGATTCATTTTAGCGAAACAACTTTAGCGCAGACAATTGACATAAAACTTACTTTGGGTAAAAAACCCCACCCAAGGTCAATGACCTCGCTTCACTTCTTTTGACTTTGCGGATGTTAGTAAACGTTAGAAGTAATCAAATGTACCGATGTTGGCTACCTTCAATGAAAAAGCGCCTAAAAGATGCGTGTAGCGTCCTTATTTACGCTCAAGCTATCCTGTGTTGTTTGAAATTTGATCTGTAAAAGATGAAAAAATAACGTCATAGGTCATGACCTGGCATGACCTCGACTCAGAATCCTCAGTCAAGACGCCAAATGGATGGAATTGTCATGTTCTGGTTTCAACGTCTAAACAAACATCCTTCTCCCGTTTCGTTCGAAAAGTCATGCGGAATGGCTTGTACGGGCCGGGAAAGTGTCCAAAGTTGACCTTTTTGACCCCATTTGACCTTGAAGATATTTACCTAGAGTCATGAAAATTGCACATAGTTTAAATCGTTATGGCCCCACCCGGTCTATAAAATTCCACGTTTCTAGCTCTTTCCGTTTTTGAAATCGGAGGAGGGCACTTTTGTGGCCCCCTTCCAGTGCGCGTTAGCGCAAAACCACCTTCCACTGCTCGTGTTAAACTAAAAAATCACTTCACAACATATATTATCATCGGTCCAAACTTCAAAATCCAAATCGCTCGACGTTTTCCCAGCAACCATTGCTAATGCGCTCGGCCTAGTTAAATGTCTGGGTTGCGGGAACAGTCTCGTGCAAATTCACACTCCACTAACTAGAGGGTGACTCCAGTTCCGCTGATCACACCCTGCCCTCCCCCCGTAGGGTGGAAGCTACGCACAACGAGCAGCTGCAGCACGTGCACACTGGGCATGCAGACCATGATACAAAGCGGCAGCACCCCGTGGCCTCTTCCAACAAACACAGTGTGTTTCCCGGTCGGTGTATGAGTCCGACGCGTGAGCGCACACGTACCGAGCGTAAGCGCCCATCTGCACCCGGCAGGACTAGCGTTGCCGGGCCCAATTGCCAATGTCCCCGCGGGTCGCGGTCAGCGACAGTTAGCAACAAGTCGCTGGCTTGCAGTGTTCGATAGCTTGCTGTCCATTTCCGACGACAGGTCAGCAAAGGCAAGTACTCCTTCAGTCACCTCCAAAGCTGGCCGCCCACCGCTTGTGATCGCCGCCAAGCCCTTCTGCTTCCCACGGTGCTCAGCTTGGCCAGTCCGAGAGGCAGGTCGTAGTTCTGACGTCCGAGCAGAACGGAACTGGGATAATCGCCTCTGGGGACCTGCCGACTTCCGGGCCGCCTCAGGAGGTGCTACTGACTCCCGGTTCACTAGAGAGGCTGCTCCCGACTCCTGGTCCGCCTCAGGAGCCGCTGCTGACTCCCTTTCCACTTGGGGAGTCATCGAATACTTCAAGTCGTAGCTTGGGCAACACTGCATTGTGCCGCGGGACACGGTATTGGGCACGAGTATGACCGTCAGTGGGGCTTCCTCGCTGAACGCTCTCATCTCATCCCTCGATGCGGTCACGACGCTCTTGCGCAAACGGCAGCAGGGGCTGTACAGAGTAGCGGCGCAAAGGTACATGATGCGACTGAGCTACATCAGCATCTACACGTCCATGCTGGGAATTTCTCTCCTCGTCCAGTTCCAATTTTCGAGTTCATCCCGATCCAAGGCGCTCTGTGTCCTCCGCCTTAACCTCCATAACATCGATCTCCGATGCCTGAGCGCGTGCCCGCGCGGCCCACGCGGTTGCGGCTCTCTGTGCCTGTTCGGCTTTGAGGCGAGACAGTTCTGCCTTCCTCTTCGTTGCACTTGTTGATGGGGAAACCACAGTCGAGCTCGCTTTCGTTTGTAGGGGGACGTCTCTGCCAACTTCATTCCGTGTCTTCAGACCTTAGTTGACATACGAGGCGCAGGACTGATTACTCTGTTGGGGCGATTGAATGTCGCTGCGGTAAAGTGTCGTCAAATGTCCAGCGACTGATGACAAACTTTACCTATCCTGCCCAGAAAAATCGCTACATGGCATTTGTTAGTAACGGTCGAAACTTAAAGATCCAAATCGCCCAACGTTCATCTAACAACCATTGCTAATCTGCTCGGCATAACTAAATGAAAGACCACATGAAACCTACCAGTTAAAGACATTCGGCCAATCTGGGATCATGGCTTGGATCTGTGACGTCATGGCTCTAAAGCACTGCCGAAATGTTATCATAAAACGTTTCCCTCTCAGCTGAATTTTAGGTCGCATTGCACGTGCTTAGCAACATGGACCAGACAAGACGTTAAATGGACTGTGTAAACTATTCACTTTGATATAGCCTCATCAGATAAAGCTATAGCGGAAAAACGTTTACATGTGTAGTAGTAATGAAAAGAAACCGCAAAACAACATTTGTCTTCCACGCAGACCAGTGTAGACAAACGTAAGTCTTTTTCGAATCCTTCTGCGAAAATTCATAACTAAACGCGCAAAATGGTCCCCATGCATGGAATTTCATACAGGACATGGGTGACTGATAAACTTATGCTGAAAACACTAGGCTGGAGTATTTGAACGGAATACTTTTAATCGCATTTAGATAGTCTAGTCATACGTGGCAAATGTCTTTCAGTCCACGCTAAGCAAAGTTTGTCACGTGAGATCCGACTCCAAAATCCTAGTAATATATTTGTTGTCCATTCAGTCAACATCTTGATATCAGGTAAATAATTTTCATTGACATTGTTTCTGATCCTAAGTAGGATGGTCGCCGAATATCTGAATGACCTTTGAAAGGCAAAGACTGCGTCGATAGAACGACGCACGGATATCTTCATGGGGAAAGCATTTTCCGTTCTGTCTGTTGACAGCTCCGATGAGAAGCGTGTAAATGGTGCGAGGGAATCGATTTTCACATGCTATTACAGTTAACTGCAATACAGCACGTTAAGAAAATAACGGACAAACATAAATAATGAATCATGGCAAGGACACGCTGATCAAAGGCCAGTACAGCCGGCTGAACGGCCGTTGCTCAAAGGCCGGTACAGTCGGCTTATGTCATTTCGAGCCGACACATCGGATTGGATTGTGCACGCAAATTCAATGAGACTCACGTCATAAGAGTGTCCTTCACCTGAGATTCGCTTGCTTTTTTCACTATTTATGGAATACACATTCATAAACGCCATAATGTTAAAAATGCGTAATGTGAATAAAGTTACATATCGAACTGTAAAAGACAAAACTAACATATGGAATTTACCACCGCATATGTAAACCTTTCTCTGCTATCGCTTCATCTGATATGGAAATGCCAAAGTGAATAGTTCACGGACGTATCGTACATGACGAACGTTTGTGTCACAGACGGGCCCGATAGACGTGTCATGGGCTCAGTGTTCATTGTGTCAGGGGCGTGTCGATTATTTCTGGGTCGCCGTGGCCGTCGTGCCGTCATGTGCCAGGGGCAGAACGACGTTCTAGGAGCGTGGTGCACGCCCTCCAATTCCGTCAGAATAGGTTTTTGTCCCCCCAATGTTGGTCGGAAAGTGGACTTTTCGCCATTTCCTGTTGAAAAATAAAATTCTGAGTCAGATTGTCCCACCAGATTCTGATTTGTTCCGTTTCCAATTTTTGGTACGTGGCTTCAACTATGATAATGAATGGACAACAAGTAATAATGCGCATGAGTGAAAAATGAGATTTAAAGGGATTCACACACGCTATGGGATTGGCTGGCGTTGTCGTGGTGACACTGTCTTGCCAAAACGACGGTACAAGTGCCTGAGCTAGAGCGTAGCGAAGATATAGTGGTTTCTTGGACGATGTGGTGTATCCTCATTGTTTTTGTGGTAAGTAAACAGCCTCGGATTTGAGAAGAGCTTGAAACGAGCTTTCCAGTGACTTATGTTTAACATTACCTGCTGCTTTTATGTCATCGGAATTACAACGTAAGACTAATGTCGGCATTCTGACATGGATAAATTCGCTTCAGAACGAAATACATGGATAGCATGAAAGCGGGAAGTAGCCAGTACAGTCCAAATTTCAGGTAACTTCTCGGATGTCTATAACCTATTGATGACCCCTAGTATATCACACAATACCGTTGTTTACAGGCAATGGGCTTCATGTTTGTCGAACTCGCATGATTGGGCCCCTTTCAGACGAAAATCGTGGACACCGGAGCGAACCGCATACCTAAAGGCTTTGCTGCATATTAGACTTTGTGGAAAAATGTCTTAATAGGCCACATGTAGTCATGGCAACAGTGCAGTCAGGCAGGATAATTCCAACTACGTACCCTCAAAACTCCGAAAACGTCATGGCGGCGAAATTCGAAAATACCTTCTGGCGCGAATCTGTGACGTCACACCTAGCTTCAAAATGAACCTAAGGATGACCACTAATGGCTACTGAAAGGATGACAGTCCCCTGGCTAGGTGTTTCGACTACAGGAAAAATCCCGCGCAAATTCACGCGCCAAAATTACAGGGCGCCTCCAATTCTGTTGATTACACGACTGGGAGGGACAGTAACATTCGGACGTAAATACTCCAGCGTCACGACGAAACTGTTGATCAGATCGAAACCAGGTCTTTTGGATATCCCCTCCGTGCTATGAGCTCGCGACATACAAAAAATCATATCGAAACCGTGCTTGGTTTTCGAGAAAATGGCGATTAATTTGAGAATTGGGCTGCAGATCCGGGGTCCGCTGCGCAGTAACATCATTTCCCGCATAAAGTCCAGTACTAGAGAAGTCTATGTCTATGCTGGCCTTGTTTGACTTTAATATCATAGTTACGGACTTCCTATGCGTACCAGTCACGTTTGTCGCATATTCCAGCATACCTATGCGTTCAGAAAAACGAGACACCTTCTCTCACAAAAACATGTTTGCATTCATTTTCCTCTTTCTTCGAAGTGGTCAAATTTGGATTCAGGTACCCTTTTTCCACCCCACATATATAAATCAGGCCTTTTTACTATTAAGCCTCCTTGGAGCCACGTACAAGCCTAGGTTATCAAAACCGTCTGTCCAAAATGTTAAAAGGTTAATTTTGTATAAGATGACTTCTGGTGACCTAAATAAAGGTCTTGTTTGCAAAAATCTAGGTGCTTTCTTTCAGCTTCGGCAAAAGCTTTCCAATCGTGTTTTGTTTTTGTGAGGGACTTATAGTGCTCGAGATCTTGAGGGGGAATTCATGAAACCCCTGCACCCGCCCCGGCCCGGCGAAGAGTTAAAAAGAATGCCGCGCACTGATACACAGAAAACACACACGAGCCTTTCAGACTGTTCACAGGAAAAAAATGGTCCCGATCCCGTTTATGCGGCAATTTTCTTTTCTTAAAGATTTTCCTTGGAGCGTCAAGATTGGATTAAAGACTGGAGCGTCAACACACTTCATTTATCAAATAAGTCATAGCTACACCCACAGTACTCGCTGATGAGTCTTTCACTGACGTTCATTGGTGTGGGTCCACTGGTGACACGTAGGTGTTAGGTTGTGATGGAGTTTCCTGTACGTGGCCTTTAACCCTATTCCCGGCAGAGGGGCTGAATCCGTCCCCCTCGGGTCTTTTGCTTGCCAATTCCAGGATTTTTAAGGCAGCTTCACGGAATTAGGTGACTTTTTCTAGCTATTCTTTGTACGTACTGTGACAAAATTTCGAAATTCTGTTTTGCTCAGGGGCGGAGCCAGGCGACGTTTTTGAGAGGCACCTCAGGCCAAGTTTGGTCCTGTGGAGAATAAAAGGAAAATGACGGCCAAAAATAGCGTTTTTCAGATAGAACTTGAAACTTTATATGGATGTTTAGCTAAATAGTCGAGCAGCGTGCAGATACAATTTTGTTCATCTGAGGTCACTGTACAGGGTAAGGCCAAGGTCAAAAGTCAAAATTTGGTTCCATGGTAGTAACTTCGGCGGTATTTTTTGAATTGCCAAACCCGGAATATAGATAACGTAGAATGGTGCCTACTTGTCTGTCAACTTTCTACTTGTGTATTAACTTTCAGCTTGACATCAGGTCGGGTCACGGAATTGTAACCTAAAATGTCAGTGCGCGTGCCCTATATCACAATAGCCAAAAAATGAAATTTTTGAAATAGAGTGAATTCAAATGACTGAAAACGTTTAGAGATAATACTAAATGCACACGAGATTATTCCAAGTGACCCCAAGGCCACCGAAGGTCATTTAAGGTCAAAGGTCACAAGTTGATCTTAAGAGCATGTGATCAAGTCCAAAAATACCCCCAATTTAGACATTTTCCCCCTTTTCAAAATTTTGAAAGTTTCTTTTTTTAAATGTAGTTCACGTCATGGAAAATTGGTTGCCGTTTGTTGCGATAAAATCGGATGTGTAGTTCTCGAGATCTCAGGGGGGCCGAATCCCTCCCCCCGCCGGGAATCGGCCATACCGTCTAGCCTTCCGGGAATAGGGTTAAAGTTGCCAGATCGGGCAACACGATACATGGCGTAGCATATGGTTTGGCGCATAATACAGTTGAGGTTGTCGGTCGCCCGCATCTTCGCAGCTCGCGACTCAATACCGGCTCACTAGTTAACATTGGCGTAGGAACCCAGGAGCCGGGGGCCATGGCCTCTCACTTTTCGAAGATATGAAATCTTCACGGTAAGTTCTTTGTTCCCCCAAGCCCCCACTTTTTTAGGATACTCCCACGCTCCTGCCAGAAAAACAAGGCAGCAGAAAATGTCAGTCGGACACGGAAAGCACGAAAAAGAGGGAATTCATGGAAAACCGATATCAAAAGTTCATTTTTCATGCTACAAGCTACAACGCTATCTCAGTTAAAACACATGTAAGAGGTGGAGCATTCCTTTTCACATCGGCCGACCCTTGTTTTTATCAGCGCCCGGCAACGAACGCTTGTAAGAACGTTCTCGAAGCCATGGGCGCAGAAACGTTTCAAAAAGTGGGAGGAGCATGGACTAAATTATTGGAGCTGAGGGGGATTGCCCAGTATTGAGCCAAATAATTGACTCATTCCGGACAACTAGTGAGACCGTTAAATGTTTTCGCAAGCAGACAGGCCTGAAATGAGACGTGGTTCCGAAAGAGCTTCATATTGAATGTCTCAGGGCACGCCCCATACTCAGAAAGCTGGTCGGAGGTACCCAAGAAAGCCCCAGATTCGGGCGATTACGGGGACGTTTAGGAGGGCCCCGTAGATAATTGCTAACGTGTCCTTCATGTCTTCATGGACTTGGAGTCCGCATTGAGCCCCGCTCGTTCCCAGTTTACAGTGCTGCCATCAACGCATTCAACCGTCCCCAAACCGACTCTTATCTGTGTCTGTTCCACGAACGACTGCTCACCCTGACTAGCTGAAAAGAGCCGCCGGCTGCACAGTCAGCTGAGTTAACAATGTGCAGCTTAGGTGCGAGAGTGCGGTACAGGCCGTGTTCAGCATACTGCTCCCTCTTCTCCCTCCTTGCGACCCGTGACGTAGGTGGGCAGTCATCGACGCCGTTGAACAAAACTGCTTTCCGTGCTGCGAACTCGGTGCAGTTTCGCGCCATGTGCCAGTTTTATATATCCCCTTGAAACACATTTAGGCTACCAAGCCAAGTTATATGGCTAATTGCCACGTAATACGTCTGTTTAACTTTTCGTGCCACCGATTCTTTCTCCAGATGCAGTCATGCAGGCCTCGGTTCCCTTAGCTTCCTAAGGGGAGGTATTGCTGGGATCTGATGAGCCGACGCCCATGACAGTCGCTGGCGTCCACCCGATCCCTGGCCAAGGATCGGGTGGGCGCCCCGAAATAGATCAGTGCCGATGACCCCGCTCATGTGCTGCCTTAACCCGCGCAGTGGAAGGAGGTTTCGCGCTAACGCAGGCTGGAAGGGAGGCACAAAAGTGTTCCCCTCTGATCTCATAAAAAGAAAGAGCTAGAGACATGAAATTTTGTGGACAGAATAGGGCTGTAATTATTTATGTGCAATGTGTTGTTGTTGTTGTGTGCAATTTTCATGACCCTAAGCTAATATCTTCAAGGTCAAATTGTGCCAAAAAGGTCAATTTTAGACACTTTCTCAGGCTGTACAGGCCATTCTGTACGACTTTTCGAACGAAACGGGAAAAGGGTGTTTGTTTAGGCGTTAAAACATCGCATGCGGCAATTTCAGTTCATTTGACATATTCGCTGGGGATTTCGGACTGAGGTCATGTAATGTCATTGACCTATGGCGCCATTTTTTCGTCTTTTGCAGATAAGATTCCGAGCAACACGGGATAGTTTGCGCGTAAATAAGGGTCCCACGTGCATCTTTTGGCGTATTCCCAGTGAAGGTAGCCAACATCGGTACATCTGGTCACTTCCAGCGTTTATATTTATGTATGTATGTATATGTATGTATGAACATACATGTGAGTATCAATGTGTCAAAGATGATTTTAGTGCGGTCTTTGAATGCATATTTCATACAAATCCACATATTGCGAAGTAAATCTGGACCAGGTCACGAAATAGCTGCCCTTGACCTTTGATGACCTTGACCTGAAATGACCCTGGTACATATAAGCATATCCATAAGCGCAAACGTGTTTTATTAGGGTCTTTGAATACATATTTCATACAAATCGGCATGTCGCAAAGCAAATCTGGGCTAGGTCGCAAGGTATTTGACCTTCACCTTTGATGACCTTGACCTCCACTCAATTTGGTATATATAAGCGTATCAGTGTGCGCACACGTCTTTTTATTAGGGTCCTTGAATGCATATCTCATACAAGTCGACATGTTGCAAAGCAAATCTGGATCAGGTCACAAATTGGTTGACCTTGACCTTTGATGACTTTGACCTTTATTGACCCTGGCTTTGGTCTTGGTACATCCTTCATTTATGCCCAAATGACGTCGCGTGATTATGTTCAAACGGTAATTTTAGGTAGAACGCTGGTCCTTTCACAAAGTTCCCATTTCTCAGCGACAACTGTCGTTTTCGTTATGCTTGTCTGACTCCCAATGTTTGAAACGTCTGAAATTTCGGGCCGATTTTCGATTTTTCTGCGTCAATCGACGAGTCAAGAAATGCCACAAAAGTAGCAGCAACCAGCTGCGATCCGTTCTCGAGATATTCAAGGAAAACAGGTGGGGCACAAAAAGACTCTTTCCAGTGAGCGTGTTAATACAGTCTTCTGGGAACTGTCGTCGTGTGCGGGCAAACCAAAAAGAGCTTCTCCACACGTAATTTTCCTAACGTGACACGAACTTTTTATCTCCTCTTTCCACCGGTATGTTCTAATCTGGACTGGTATGGTTTCTGCTACTGCGAGCAGTACGCTCTGATGCGGGACAGATATGACCTCTGATGTGACGGACTCTGTAGCCTTTTCACGGCAGAGAGAACGTGTGAGTCGGATTCAGCCGGTCTGCCAAGGCTAGAGGGCAAAATTCAGAGACATCCCTGCCAGCTACAACAGCCCATCTGGGCTTTATGTCTGACAAAGCCAGCCATAAAGCAGTATTTCTGGGTGGCGGTGACGCTTTCCGTGCGAAAGCCGTCTGAGTGCCGCCCGTGACTCGTGTATTCATCGACATTGGCCTGAAGCCGCCTGGATACCCTGTCTGAAGACAGCCAGACACGGCTGGTGGAGCCGTGCGTCAGAACACGCTCCGAACTACCGGGTAGACCACTGCGCTCCTCTGCAGTGCACAGGCATCAAGAGCCAAGGTCAGTGCCTTCAGTCCACTCCACTGGAAAAAGGATCCGACTCTTGGAGTCATATACCGTTCCCGTTTACAGCAGAAACTGCACGTAATGACTGTATTGCACTTAAATCACCTTATTTTCTTCTTGGAATGGTCCTGCTCGAGTGATGATTCCAGTCTGCATTATTATTATTTGGACGGCTTGCAACTAACAGTTTTCAAAAGTGTGTGGCAATATGTATTCGTGGGAACTCGATGATGGTTCTGTCCTCACGAGTGGGACAGCAGGCCGAGTTAATTGTCGTTAGTCCTATTCCGTGCTGGAAGGGAAAAGGGCAGATTCTGCCCCTCCCCCCTCAGCTCTTGTTTTTTGCTCGTCATTCCCGGGCTTTTGAGAGCTGTTTCACGAAACTCTGATGAATTTTCCCAAATATGTTTTTCATAACCTTGACAGAATTTCAGAAAGTTGTCTTGTCCAGAGGCGGTTCCAGGACACGTTTCTGGGAGGCATGTTTGAGGAATACCGCGCTTCCTGGGGATCACGTATTCAGACGTGGCCACGTACCATTCTGATGTCTTTTACGTCAAGGCCAGTTAAAATGATCGGAATGTTTTTAATCTGCATACTTCTGACTATTAAAAAATGTTGGTCAATGGCGAATCCAAACGCATGTAAAAGGGGCATAAATATTTTTCATTGCGGAAATTTATGACTAACTATATGAATGAAACAAAGCTAACGGGTAACATATTTATCTTAAATAACTATTTATCTTAAGTTACTCATATAATTTGCCTATATCTACTGCCAGGAGTGTCTTCAGGCATAGATTCTGGGGTCTGTAGTTGGTTTTGTCACTTCTGCATATATTACGATCAAACGTCATATATTTCAGTGGAAAAAGACCAAAGGTGGTTCCAGGGTAGTGTAAAAGGCGGCATTTCATTTCCTGTTATTTCTGAGCATCTATGACTCGATTTAACAAAACACAGCGACCACAATGTAGTTTTTGCCCATCCGTTTCTGGCATCTGGACAGCCTATGAGCATTTGCAACGTGCACAGAATAAACCATGTAGCACAATGTGGAACTGTCTCTTGGCACGTATAATCTCACCAGATTTCGAAAATATGGCAAAAAACTTAAGATTTTCCCCCAAAATTACCCCTTTGTATGCCCTGATCACGCCAATGACTTTATGATGTCAAAATGTGGTGGGTCTCTGATCTTATAAACCAAACTTTAATCACTAGACAAAATAGCGTTCACAATATGCTGGAAAATGATAGCCGGTTACCAATAGTTCATCTTGCAGAAAGTTACCCCCACTTTCCTGGTAGCTGGATCCCCCCATTTGTCATATGCATGTATAATGGCATGTGGAACATGTTAAATGTTTCCCGAACACAAATAAGCTCGCCAAATTCAAACCATGTGGTAAAATTAATTAACATTTCCCAAAAATGTGTACCCGTTTTTGTGTGCCATGGATACTCCTAAGAATTTTGAAAATTAACCTTTCTGTAGTACATATGATAGACCTTTCAATCGTCGGTAAATTGGCACGTACTGCAACAAAATCGGTCATAAAATATAGGCAGAAGTTCATATAAACAAACCCCTATTTATACACTCATTTTTACTCCCTATCTCTCTTTCCAGAATTTTCGGCTTTCCTTTCAAGAAATGTACATCTCGCTACAGATTACCGAACGCCTTTTTTCGCTAGGAAATCGGACCAACAGTTTTCGAGACCTCTGGGGGGGCAATCTGCCTCCCCAGCACGGAATCGCATGTGCCGGGCAAGAGCACAAAATACGGTTAAACTAGTAAAAAAATATCGACCTGAATAGCCGGCGCTGGCCTGTTAACATTTTTTTAACCCTTGCCCGACTGGGGGGCAGTTGACTGCCCCCCCCCTTGATGTTTTTCTGGGACTGCGAGAGAACCAACAAACACAGAGTCACCAAACCTTGCGTACCTTTTGCTTTTTTACATCTTTTATTTTTTAATTTTACATCTCGTGTCAAAATTTTGACCTCAGGTCAGGTCAGGTGCCTGACCTAGGTCAGGTCAAACAGACCTATGTCCAAAGAAGTTTAGCGCCCTCTAACTTTTTCGTAAAACAAGACATCTCAATCATACTTTCAGAAATTAATGAACGTGATAGATGCAGCAAATCTGCTATCTCAGATTTTTGGAATTTTCCGAGTCATTGACCTAAGGTCAAGCCCATTTTTAAGACATGTCGTCATTTTTTCGGAAATTGACGGAATATTTCATAACATTTTTAGTGTGGAGTCAAGCAGACATCTAGTTACCGTCATTGGGCAAAGTATCAATGACTTCCAGCCATTGACCTGGGGTCAGGTCACAAATAACTGTAGTGAGCCAAAATGTACCACCGCCAAAATCGGCGATAAATTACTCAGAATGGGTAGAAAATGGCAGAACTAGTTTGCACAGACGTAAGTAATACCAGGAACCTCAAAAAGTTTGTAAAAGTAGCATATTTTGCAAATAAACAGGCTCTCGCGAATAAAGCTCCGCCAGTTTTGTAGATTGGTAACTAATTAATTTTTTCCAAAATTTAAGCATGAAAAACATCAAAAGAACCTCTGAGATCAATAAAATATACATAGATTGTCTATTTTCGCGAAAATAAAGGAGCGCTAAAATTAGTTCTCGTCAATTTGTTACTGCATACGGCAGCAGCGCACGCTTACAGCTGCCGCGAGAAATGCCGTGTCTTTAACTCAACGTTTCGGCGTATATATTGAACAAATCTGGGAAATTAGACGTGTATCGGCATCCGCAGACCTTTACTTGTGCGCCGGTGCCGTTACCTATTTCTCGGTCTCATGCAGTCGGCTATCAGAAAAGATATATATAGGGCGTAAATTGCTTACATATTATCTAAAACAAAAAATGAGACCAGTTTCGAGCTCTACTCGTCACAAGCTTTCCAACGGTGTGCTTATTTTTATCGTGCGACCAACCGTTCGTGAGTTAGAGGGGGGCGGCCAACTGCCCCCCCCCAGTCGCGCATGTTCGAAACGGACCGACGGTCGTGCGCGGGTTAATATCTTCGTAATTTATCAATAATGAATAGTGCTGTCTTCATTCTCATCAGATATATGAATTGTTTGAGAGTTTTGTGTCTTCGCGTACAGGAGGTTAGTTCCCACGTTTTTGCCCACATAACTACGACTTATGCTCTTCGACTACGGTGTTTTCCAATACCTCATTAATGAGAGCGAACCATATCATGAACGCGCGGGACGTTTAAAATTGGAATACATTGGGTGAAAAAAACGGAATAGAGCAAACAATGTGTGTTGATATTGCGAAACACAACAAGGGAAACCAAATACGTCAAACAATGTTTAAAATTGCGCTTTCAGATACAAAAAGAAATGGAATAAGGTTCGTTTGGTATGCACCATACGACGCTTCTTTACACTTGTATTGCTTCGGAAATTTTTGGTAGGTTGGATCTGACTTAAAACAACAGTGAAAATTGAAACCAGAATACTGGTTTAATGCAAAGTATAAAAATGAGCCCCTTTTGAAGTCATTCGAACCGGTTTATTGGTGTCATCTGCACGGGAAAAATTGTACACAATAACTACTTGTTGCCCACAGGGGCGGATCCGGGATTTCGCCGGGGGTGGGGGAAGGGCCAAATGACCATTGCGGGCCCCCTGCCGGCCGGCCCGGCAGTGGGCCGGCCGACCTATATATTTTTTTGCTCTTCGGATATGAAAAAACGTTCATCTGCTCGGGTTTAGGGGGCAGTACTTGATTTGCGTTTTTTTGCCATAAAAGGTAACCGACAAAATTCAATCGCGCCACTTTACTTGAGAACATTTTGCGTCTTGTTCCCCTACAAAGTGGTCGAAACAACGGTGGGATTTTGGGCGTTTTTGTCCCTCCCTCTGCTTGAAATATGGTGCCTTTATCTGGTCCAGGAGCTCCTCTGCCCCCTCGTAGTTTCTGGAGACATTTTTGCCAACTGATGCCAGGTTCCCTCTTGCATTTGCAAAGGCACTTTTGTCAGTCTTGGGCTGTCTGCCGAGCCAGACCCTCTAGTGGTCTCAGGTTCCTTTTACAGTTTCACATGTCCCTCGGGACGTCTAAGGTGCTCCTCTGGCGGTTTCAGGGACATCTCGGGCAGTTTCATGGGGGCGGCGTAATGTAGTGGTTACCGTGCTCGCCTCGTGACCGAAAGGTCCCCGGTTCGAGTCCGGGCAATAGCGACATTTCGCCGTCTCTCGCTCACAGCCGGCATGAGAGGTTGCCACGGCAAATGATCCTGGCAGTCGAGAGCGTAGTTAAAGAACCCAATAACTAACCGAGCAGTTTTATGGACCCATCTTGCAGTTTCAGGGACACTTAAGCCATCATGGGTTCCCCTGTCGTCCCTGGGCAATTTTTGCCGTCTATGGAACCCCTCATGTAACAAATAACAAGAACCTTCTATAAGTATCTCTCTGCCGTGAGATACTGAGACGACCGAGCACAGAGGGCCTCTGAAAGGGGCCTCTGGCAATGATCTAGGTCCTTTGGCCTCTCAGGAGCTGTCAGGATGTCTCAAGGTTTAATAGTTTCAGGGGCCCCCGTATTGCTAGAGACTCCTAGGTTAGCAGTCCCAAAAGGCCTTTTCTAGCAGTCTCAGGAGCCCCTTTTTGTCCTAAGTGCCCCTCCTGTCATCTCTGGGAAGCATTTTTGCCGTCTCAGGGGCCCTCTGGCGTTTATAAAAGACCTTTTGGCGATTCCAGGGCCCCTGTGCAGTGCCACGGACCCTATGAACATCTTCGGTGGTCCTCATGAGTGTATCAGGGGTATTCCTCTGTTAGATGGGGTATATCTGGCAGTCTTATGGCCCCTCTAGCCGTATCAGAGACCGGTTCAGAGACTCAGTTGGCGCTGAAGGATCCTCACTGGCAGCCTCTGTCTCAAGGGGACCTTTTCCGTTCCAGGAGCCAGGCTAATACATTCGGTGGTCCTCTGGCCGCCAAGGGCCCCCATACCGTTTCAGAGGTCTTCTTATCTTCTTTACCTCGCAGGGGGCCATCCGATCTTTTTGACGGTCTCAGGGCCATCTGCCATTTAGGAGCCCATCTTGCCGTCTCAGGACCCATCTGACCTTCCTGGGACCTCTTGACTGCATCACGAACTCCACGGATTTTCAAAAAGATCACTGTAGCCTATTTGGGACCCCTCTCGTTGTTGAGAAGCTCACTAATGAATCCTTGTTTAGGGGACCCGCTGGCTTGTCAAGGTCTCCTTGTGCCGTGCTAGGCAACTTCTTAAGTTCTCGCCAACTCAGGGACCTCTGGCACTTTAAACGTCTTTTTTTTAACGTCTCATGGACCATTTCCGTGTTGGGGCTCCTCTTGCGGTCCCAAGGATCCTCGGAGAGTTTCAGGGGCCTTTCTTTCCATCTTAGGGGTCATCTTGCAGTCCCAAGGTCTCATCAACCCCCCCCTCCCGAGACCCTCTGACTGCATCAGGAACCTTCAGCTTTTCACATAGATCTGTGACACCCATTCGGGATCCCTATGACGTTCTGGGGCCCCTATGCCATCCTAGGGACGCAGTCCTCATCTTGGCCGTCTCAGGGGCCCTGTAATTCTTCTGGCGATTTCAGGAGCAATCTGCCGTGTTCGGGCCCTATTGTGGTCTCAGACGCCCTTTGAAATCTTCAGGGGCCCTTCTGCGCGTCTCAGGGCCCATCCAACCTTCCCAGAGACCTCCCTGACTGCATCAAGAACCGATCACGTTTTCACAGAGACCCCGTGAAGCTTACAGGGGCCCTTCAAGACCCCTTTTGAGTCTGGGACTCAAAAGGAGGCTCGTGGGGTTCTTTCTCAGGCCTCAGAGGGCGATCGCCGTTGTCGCCCCCTCCCCCTTGGATCCTTGGATCCGTTCCTGGTTGCACACCTCACACCCACAACACGACGCTCTGCTCACAAAATTCGCTCACCTGGCCCAAAAAATTAGCAAAATGTGCTCACCTGACACCCCAACATATGTTCAACTTACACCTCAAAGCTGAGTAACCTGAACCATGGCCAAAAAAATACAAAAATGAACCCGTTTTCTCGGGTACTTTGAACCCTACAAAAACAACCTGAAGTGGGACACTTGTTGACACATATGGGTAGAAGCGTTACCCCGTATGGGTTCAACTGATACTTGTTTGTGTCAATGCTGGAATAAGTCCCAAATGTGTCTCGAACGCATACGAAGTCTGCGACTATCACATTAAAGTCAAAAAGGTCAGCCAAGGCCAAGTCATGGGCTCCGTCACAGGGGGAATCGGGGGAATGCGTCACCTTCAGCCATCTGATCGGAGGGATTTTATCCCCCCCCCCAATAATTGCCGAAGTGAGGCTCCAATATTTATGCTCCAAAAGCCTATGCTGCGTTTGCTGGATATTGCAAGAAAAAACACCTACTCTATTGGCGTTTTTCCTTCCTGCCATTGAATCTGGCCGTTAATTGCAACTATATTGATATTCAAAAATGATCCAGTACGAGGCAGGACTAAGCATGGGCACCTGCATAATAGCGCTTGTGCGACGGCTACAGGATCACAATGGATATAAGAGATGTCTTCAGTAAGAACGTACTCGTATTTTGTGTGTTATCCAATAGTAATAAATTAAAATGCTGTAAAATACGGAAGCTCGTGTTCCTATTTTTATATCGTTTGCTAAAAAATGGAACAGGAAGGCACTGAAGGAGCCAAGGGACAGGTTTCGAGGTAATCTACGAGTTGAAACCTTCCTCACCATTCAAGATCATTGCCCGTGACGGCGGCGCCACAAGTAGCGACGGTGCAACCAATCTTGCACAGAACTACAGTAAACTCGTCTTGACAGTTAAGCTTCCCCATTTCCCAGTACGTAAGTTTGGGTGACGGAAAACTTAAGCGTAGGGACAGGAGTAGGTGTAGTAGTACATGCATGACATGTGAGTTTGGTCAGATAATGTATTGTTAGGTTTTGATATGCATTTACAAGCTGCCAACAGACTCCAACTGTACGTAATCTGGTTAGCGAGTGGTGGCTTTCTCAGCTGTCGTTGGCAGCGCTATCGTCAGGTGGCGTTTACAGATGATGATGATATAAGATGAAGATGAAGAGATCATAAGATATAAGATGAAGCCAGGCACGTCGCCAGGACTTTCCTAAAGGGGGGGGGGCAAATGTTGAATTTTGTCATATGTCACTGGCATATGACAAGATTTATAGAAAAAAGCAGCAATTTTATGTAACTGACTTCATATTTAACACACAGGAAAAACATATAATGTTTGTTTTTGCATACATCTAGTGCAGACCGCTTGGCTCGGGGGGAGAGGACATTGCCCCATGCCTTCCCCCCTTGGCTACGTGCCTGAGTGAAGCCATCCCATATGATTTGGTGATCTTGTCCCACAAAAGTTCAAAAATTTTAACATTGACGCTGTGTGACAGCATATTGCGAAAAATGAGTTGAAAATAAGCGTTCGCCTCACCCCCAGACTTTGACTATGACAGATTTGGATGATATCTCGCCGGGACAGTGGTAGAAAGGGTCAGCAGTCTGCAGCGGACGTACGAGATCTGGGGGCAGTTCTTGGCATTTCGTGGTGAGATAGAATTTTGTTTTGTTTTGATTTTTTGTCGTTTCTGTTGTTCAGATGATGCAGGGCGTATACATGCATGACAGTAGTAAACTCGCTTAACACGTAATTTCCAAAATCGGAGAGGGGAGGGCATCACATGTCGGAGTAACCTCCGAATCCACTTATCCTTTGGTGTCGGATTGGGGAAGCGCCATGGTAGCTTGATGGATGAGGAGCCGGACAAGAGATCTGGTGCGTGGCAGGAATGGGGTTCGAGACCCAGAGCGATCACCATTATTTAGTCAGAGACCGAAAGGTCAGGCAGACACCGCCGGCCGTGTCGTAGAATTGCACGACACGGTTAAGATCCTCCAGTGCCATCGGGTTCGGTGCCTGGTGCAAAATCACTCCATATTTGGTATATATATATATATATATATATATATATATATATATATTACGCCCTGATCCTTTCCAGTAGTGTATGATTCTGAAGCACAACGGAAGCTACAATGCATCTTTGTAGAAATATACCAGCATTTTATCCATGCAATACCGTAAAAGCGACCTGGAGCCTGTGGAAATACAAATCCGATGAGTTTTGGCCGAAATTCTATGCTTTTCTGGTTTGCTAGATTGATTCCTGGCTCCACTGGCGGATCGAGAGGGAACCATCTCGGCCATGCTTCCCCCAAACCGCGATAAGAGCAAACAGTCATTTGACCCTCCAAACATGACACTAATAAATTATTATTGGTTATATTAACCCGCGCACGACCGTCGGTCCGTTTCGAACATGGGCGACTGGGGGGAGTTGGCTGCCCCCCTCTAACTCACGAACGGTTGGTCGCACGATAAAAATAAGCATACCGTTGGAAAGCTTGTGACGAGTAGAGCTCGAAACTGGTCTCATTTTTAGTTTTAGATAACATGTAAGCCAATTTACGCCCTATATATGTTTTCTCATAGCCGACTGCATGAGACCGAGAAATGGCCTGAATCTCAAGGGCTGTGACTAATAACGCATAGGTAAAGGCACCAGCGCACAAGTAAAGGTCCGCGGATGCCGATACACGTCTAATTTCCCTAGATTTGTTCAATATATGCGCCGAAACGTTGAGTTAAAGACACGGTAATTCTCCCGCCGGCTGTCGGTGTGCGCCGCTGCCGTATGCGGTACCAAATTGACTGGAACTAATTTTGGCGTTATTTTATTTTTGCGAAAAAAAGACGATCTATGTATATTTTATTGATCTGTGTGGTTCTTGTGACGGTTTCTCATGCTTAAATTTTGGAAAAATTCATTAGTTACCGATCTACACAATTGGCGGAGCTTTTTTCGCGAGAGCCTGTTTATTTGCAAAATATGCTACTTTTACAAACTTTTTGAGGTTCCTGGTATTACTTACGTCTGTGCAAACTAGTTCTGCCATTTTCTACCCATTCTGAGTAATTCATCGTTGATTTTGACGGTGGTACATTTTGGCTCACTACAGTTATTCGTGACCTGACCTCAGGTCAATGGCTGGAAGTCATTGATACTTTGACCAATGACGGTAACTAGATGTCTGATTGACTCCACACTAAAAATGTTATGAAATATTCCGCCAATTTCCGAAAAAACGGCGACATGTCTTAAAAATGGGCTTAACCTTAGGTCAATGACCCGGAAAATTCCAAAAATCTGAGATAGCAGATTTGTTGCATCTATCACGATCACTAACCCCTGAAAGTATTATTGAGATATCTTATTTTGCGAAAAAGTTCGAGCGCGCTAAATTTTTTTGGACATAGGTCCGTTTGACCTGACTTAGGTCAAGCACCGGACTTGACCTGAGGTCAAAATTTTGACACGAGATGTAAAATTGACGAAGCAAAAGGTACACAAAGTTTCGTGACTCTGTGTTTGTTGGTTCGCTCGTAATCCCAGAAAAAGTTTCAGGGGGGCAGTCAACTGCCCCCCCCAGTCGGGGCCGGGTTAATTATTGTTTTGTTATTTATTAGTATTGAATATATTTTATTACTATTTATTATTACTGAATTTATAAAGTTATTATTATATATCAGTTATACATTGTTGTACCAAGGCGCTGAAATTGTGCCTGTCATATAGTGGTGGGATTGGAGGTGTAGTGCTGGGCAAAGAAAGCGTAAGACTTCTCGCAGCCGCACGGGCATATATCAATAAAACTTTTCATCCCTTCCTCGAAAAATTTTTTTTGTGCAAATAGTAGCTTCCTCAGACCAATGAGGCAGAAACAAAGAACCTCAAGAGAAATTCGGACTCCCTGTAAATTTTACCTCCTAGATCAGTCATCTGAAACACCAATTTGAAACGCAGGGACGCACGAACTCCACATTTGGGGGAGACGTTGTGGAGGGGTCAAAGAAGCATTTTGGGCCATTTTTCCCAGTCAGCGTTCGTATGGTCGACGTCCAGCTTCGAAAATTTGGGGGGGGGCAGCTTCGCCTGCTCCCCGCTTCCTGCGCCCTTGGCTGTATTGCTTGGAACCGCTGCTCAGTGCATGGTAAATTTATATGAACATGTTATATTATTCGCCAATGCATCAAGAATTGTGCTCTAGGCGCTCTGGGAGGGCGGCGGAGTCGTCTGTTCTTGAATAGCGTCCCCGGAGGGGGACGGCGGCGCGGTGCTCTTGCTCGGCCGGCAACGCGCGCGGGCCAAAAGGATACTCTTTTGAGACAGGAAAGCATACCGCGTATAGAAATACAATTTTCCGTGTAAGAAAATCCACTTTTGGCGTGCGCTTCTGACAGAAACGCTTCTTTTTCGGTTATCACCAAAGAGTCATTTATACATACCTCTCTCTCTCTCTCTCTCTCTCTCTCTCTCTCTCTCTCTCTCTCTCTCTCTCTCTCTCTCTCTCTCTCTCTCTCTCTCTCTCTCTCTCTCGCTCCCTCTCTCTCTTTCTCTCATCTCGGAAAGATGTATGGATGCAATAAAAAATAAGACGGAAACCTTTCGTCATTATTTTTTTCTTTTCTTGCTCCAGGTTGCAAAATGAAGTGGCCCAAATCCGATGAGAAATCAGCATTTAGGTAAAGTATGGGTTGCTTGTAGCTATGACTGCATCCCCAATCAATAACATAAGGTTGGTTGGTTATTGGGGCTTAGGGACGCACCGACTGCAGGGTCATTCGGCGCCCAATAACATAAGGCTCTGCCCCTCATGCGTGTGGCCACTGGAGCAGCAGTGACGGTGATTTTTTGTCTTGAGATTTTTTGATTGAGATTGATTTTGAGTCTTGAGAAGACTTTGGTGTCATGGTACTTTGTTGGCAGGGAAACTGAGTTACGTCAGTTGCATGGATTACAAGATCTGCTATGAAATCGGCTTTGGTGGGTGAAGTATCCCATATGGCAGGAATGACAGCTACCGCTCCATTTTGCATCATTTTAAGAGCAGCCGTATATGGTGTTCCATGGGAAAAGTAGTCTTTAAGTAGTAGTTCCAGCTAATCAGACCTGAAAATGACCCCGCACCTTGAACGATAAGAATGGCACTGTGCCAAACGGCTTCTCGTAGTGTTAAAATTTAAAGCAGGACACGTAGCGTCCTGCATATAAAGTTCACTTGTTAAGCATGTTAGATGTTATGTTAAGACAGTATGCTGTGGATCGCGTCTGAGGTTTTTGTCCAGAAAGTTAAACTTGGTATAGACGACGGGACAAAGATGCTCCCTATGTCCATGAGCTCGATGTGCTATCTCGAGCTGTAACGGGGCCGCCACGCCTCGAGCCTGAGCGGGGTAGGAAAGGGGAGTCCCTGTCGTCGAAACTGCAGTCTGAAGGAATGAAGATGAGCCCTTATTGCCTCGCCTTTTGCCCGTGAACATGACCGGAATGACTGGAATGACGGGAATGGCGGAATGAAGTTGCGGGAAGTCCAGATGTAGTCTCGACCAACTGCGGTGGCATGCGCAACTTGCGCTGTATGGAAAGCATTGTTCCAGCCGCCTGTAGAACACTCAGTGCTTCACTGGAGCGCGACGTTTTACATACAAGTGTCAGATGAACCCTCACGGGTTAATGTTACTAACCATGTGTGGGAACATAAAAGTCTCACTTGAGCCTGTTTTTATAGGGTTCAAATTAACCCCGAAAAAGGGTCCGTTTTTTTATTTTTGGGCTATGGCTCAGGTGACCCAGTTTTTAAGTCTAAGTTGAACAAATATTATGTTGTCAGGCGAGCACATTTTGAAATGTTTTAGTCAGTCGAGTGAATTGTGTAAGCACAGCGCTGCATTTGGGATGCAGGGTAAGCAACAAGCAGTTCTTGTGAACCGTCTTTCTGATTCAGATAATACCAATAGTCCGCTTCGACTGACTCCAGAAAAGGGCTCATTTTCGTACTTTCCGTCACACCAGTTTCCTGCTTCAAAATTTTTGTATGTGGCAGTTTCATGACAGACCACTTTCATGACAGATCCATGTACTTGGCAGTACTCAATATCCACGACAAAGGCAAAGGCAAAAATCACTGTCGCTGCTGCTCTAATCGCCAAGACACACAAAATCCGACGCCCGTGTCACCCTTTCCAGACTGCAGCTCACGCCACAAATACAAGATATTCTTAGCAAACGTTTTTGGTGTGTGCGAAGCATCTTCTCGAATGAACTCAACTTCTCGCCCAGCTCAACAGCTTTTATGACAGCGAGGAAAGCCTCACCGGTGCAAGATGAGCTGACGTGGTGCGACACAAGATGGCTCTCAGAGAGACATGCTCAAGTGGACCCAAGGGCGTCGATTTGCATTCTTTTGAGAGGCCCCTAGCCCATCCAGTGTTGATTTAGGCCCCCGCCAGGGACGTAGCCAAAAGGGGGGGCATGGGGGCCATGGACCCCTCTGGGCCAAGCGGTCTACGCTAGATATATAGTGATTTCGCGGGAATACATAATAGTGATCATATATATGTTGCAAAAACAAACATTATATGTTTTGCTGTGCATTGAATATGGGGTAAATTACATAATGTCTCTGCTTTTTTCTCATGAATTCCATCATATACAAGTGGCATATGGCAAAATTTGATATTTGCCCCCAAGGAAAATCCTCGCTACGTACCTGGCCCTACCAGTGTTTGTTCAGGCCCTCTCCCAATATTTTCTGTCGGTTTTAAAGGTAAATTAGTGATAATAAGGAAAAGAATGGCCGCAATAGAAAAGAGATGCGCAAAAAGTGAAGAATAAAGTGTTAAGCGATGTATCTATCTATCTATCTATCTTCTGTCTTCATATGTACCTAAGTACATGTGGATAAATGCAATTTTTTATTCGATAAATAATGACAAAAAGCTGATAAATCTCCGTTGGTGCAAATAAAGTAGGCTAAATCCGTTGAGAAGCCAAAATTTGGGGAGAGGTTAGGTTGTCGAGCCCTCGGCTCGTTCATCCCCACCCCCAATCATTTACAGAAATCGCCGCCTCTTAGTGGGCTCGTTGTTTTTTAATACCGTTCGGAGATAATGCGTTCACATCATTAGGTCTTGCAGGATTTAGCCGAGCCTGAAGATAATCAACTGAGACGCATTATTTTACATTAGGTTTGGCTGAGCCATTCACTCTCATAAAACTCAAACCATCGTGCGTAAAATGCTTCCATCAGACCGTTTCTCCTCAAGCAGCCTGAAAAAGGGTGTTGTATGACCCCAAAACATGCATGTTTGGTTCATAAAATCCCAATGGGCGTAATTTTATTCTGTGCAGTCAAATTTTTTTTTTCACTTTTACCATCAACGTTGATGACAACGGTCATTACGATGATAATGTATATTGGTATACATCAGCGGTCATTTTTAAGCCTTATACCATGGTATTTTGCGCAATGAACATTTATTGATGTAGATACGAACTTCTCTGGGAACCCGCGCACGACCGTCGGTCCGTCCCGAACACCGTCGACTGGGGGGGGGCAGTTGACTGCCCCCCCCTCTAACTCACGAACGGTTGATCGCACGATAAAAATAAGCATACCGTTGGAAAGCCCGTCACGAGTAGAGCTCGAAACTGGTCTCATTTTTAATTTTAGATAATATGTAAGCCAATTTACGCCCTATATATGTTTTCTCATAGCCGACTGCATGAGACCGAGAAATGGCCTGAATCTCAAGGGCTGTGACTAATAACGCATAGGTAAAGGCACCAGCGCACAAGTAAATGCCCGCGGATGCCGATACACGTCTAATTTCCTCAGATTTTTTCAATATATACGCCGAAACGTTGAGTTAAAGACACCGTAATTCTCCCGTCAGGCGTCACTGTGCGCCGCTGCCTTATGCGGTACCAAATTGACGGGAACTAATTTTAGCGTTCCTTTATTTTCGCGAAAAAAGACAATCTGTGTAAATTTTATTGATCTTTGTGGTTCTTGTGATGGTTTCTCATGCTTAAATTTTGGAAAAATTGATTAGTTGCCTATCTACAAAGTTGGCAGAGCTTTATTCGCGAGAGCCTGTTTATTTCCAAAATATGCTACTTTTTCAAACTTTTTGAGGTTCCTGGTATTAACTACGTCTGTGCAAGCTAGTTCTGCCATTTTCTACCCATTCTGAGTAATTCATCGTCGATTTTGACGGTAGTACATTTTGGCCCACTTCAGTTATTCGTGACCTGACCTCAGGTCAATGACTGGAAGTCACTGATACTTTGCCCAATGACGGTAACTAGATGTCTGCTTCACTCCACACTAAAAATGTGATGAAATATTCCGTCAATTTCAGAAAAAACGGCGATATGTCTTAAAAATGGGCTTGACCTTAGGTCAATGACCCGGAAAATTCCGAAAAATCCGAGATAGCAGATTTGTTGCATCTATCACGATCACTAATCCCTGAAAGTATTATTGAGATATCTTGTTTTGCGAAAAAGTTAGAGAGCGCTAAACTTTTTTGGACTTAGGTCTGTTTGACCTGGTCTAGGTCAGGCACCTGACCTGACCTGAGGTCAAAATTTTGACACGAGACGTAAAATTGATGGAGCAAAAGGTACACAAAGTTTTGTGACTCTGTGTTTGTTGGTTCTCTCGCAATGCCAGAAAAACCTCAGGGGGGGGCAGTCAACTGCCCCCCCCCAGTCGGGGACGGGTTAAAGGGATGCAAATGTTATTTGTAGTTGAGATCCAGTCTTTCCATGCAAAACCAAAAACTCAAAGTTTATTTTTCGTTAATGTGGGACGGCCGTGCGTCTCCTCTTGCATGGTAACTCCAACCACAGACTAACGCGATGCAGAAGCGTTACATTCGGCTGAGGTTTTGGTCCGGAATCGTAACCCCCCTGTCAAAGCCCAACTGCACACATCATCCGACTGGTCACAGCATCTCGGCCGGGACGAGAGCGTGCAGCGTGTGTTGGCTGTCACCGCAAGATGCGTCTTTAGGATCAAGACAGCCGCGTGTAAAAAGGTGTCATTTCAGCATTTCAGTATTTTGTCCCCGAAGAAGTGCAGACAAAAATACCACGCGCCTCCGTGCTATCGTTTTCTGTCATTAACCCGCTAGTTGCCGGGGGTTAAACGTATCCACTTTTTTGCTACTTTAGTTTGACGCGGCGCGGCGGCGCCAAATTTTCAGTACCCTTCGGTTTATCAGTTTTGCGCATTTGACGAAACAAAATTGGACAAAGCCATCTAAGGTCATGTCAAGATGACTTCGTAAAAACAACCATATTTTGCGATTTTGCCGATTCTTCGACTGACTGATCGTCGTCGATACTCTTGGACAGCAAGATGTCGGCAATTTGAAGTACGGACCACATTGTCGGAGAAGTCAGTGCAGACTACCCATGATCTCACTCGAGATCATCAAGAGTCGGATTTTACAAGTACGATTTCTTCAGATACGTTGTCAATGTGCACGTTGTGACAGCCATTTGAAGACTTTCTGGAGCACGTTTGAATAGTTAGTGGCACGTTAGTGTGATCACAGTGGTACTAATGTTACGAATCACGATTTTCAGACACGTTGGCAATATGCATATTAAGACAGGTATTCCAAGGCTTTTTGGCGCGCTTATAATTATTCAGGGCACCTTAGTGTGGTCACAATGTCATGAGAGGTCAAGGTGGACTACCTATGAATTCACCTCACGAAAGATCATCATAGGTCAGATTTTCCAATCACGACTTTTCGAACACGGTGTCCATATGCGCTTTGCGACAGTCATTTGAATGCTGACTGGTGCTGGTATAAGTGTTAAGTGCGTTTTATGGAGTTCTCAGCCCAGACTGACCCAGAAAACAAGTATGGTGGAATTTCCTGTTCAAAACCCCAATTCGGCCCGACTTCGACCTTGGCCTTGGATGGCCGTCAGTATTAATTGATCTAAATAGAAATCATAGCCTATCTACAGCATGCCAGTATAGGTGTAGTTGGCACTCCGATCGCTTTGCAGTTGCAATAAAGGGAACTTGAAAACTTTTCGAAATTTTGGGGACTGACCTTAACCTCTGACGTCGTCTGTGATCCCAATTTCAATTTTTTACGTTTATGCATATCATGCTTACATCATACCATCGCAAGCCATCGCTTGCCGTTTCGATAAGCATAATCGGCCTGTTGGTTCTGGTGTTATTGGATGGGGGCGTTTACCCTTTCCCCCCAGCAAGCGAAGGTGACACCACAGCCAAGCACCTGCCGGGTCAACGAGTGCATGAAAAATATAGGGGAGAAACGTCGAAGAGTAATGATTTCACTTCCGGAATAGTTAAATGAACAAAACATTTCGAGCTATCCCAATGTGGATGAAAACAAAAACTCTTAACTATACGGTTCACTGCTAAGTGGTCACGACGTTATAACTGTACAATTATTTTTGCTGTAGTTTAAGCAAAATTCATTCGACTCACGGCATCACTTGTCATAAACAGCCCATGACATGGATTTCAACATCTCATACATCTTACCACTGTCATCAAATGAAAGCCTTCAAATGCACAATTATCTGGGGAATAAGGCTCTTCTCCGACAAGTCTCTCTCTTATGGCGAACTGAACAGCCTTCCTGAGCCGTGCCCAGGAGGACGTCGTTTCTTTCATCCCCAGGGCGTGCGGCGCTCGGAACTTCCCGCCGGGCGCGCGCTAAAGCGCCCCGGGCGTCCGGCCGGACCTGATGAACTGCCCGCGAGAGCGCGTCACAATCCATCGGACACGGACCGGGCAGGCCCCGCGGGAGTCGGCGTCTTGCCATGCAAGGCGAATGGCGCGCCGAATGGTCGGGCTCGAACCCGCCGGGCCGCGGAGACCGGGGCCGCCCGGCCAATTACCACAAGTGCTGGCGGCCGGCCGGCGGCGGATCTCGCCGGCGGCCGGTAATGTGTGTGCTGACGGCCGCGTGTCCGTCTGATTGGCTGTCGCGGCCGCCGTTCGGACCGGTTCGACGGCCGTCATTAGGCTAATGGCCGGTTTGCGGCCCGGTCCGAGGCGTGATCGTCGCCCGGATTTTGCGGCTCAAAGGTCGCGCCGCCGATCACTGCGCCGCCGTGACAGGCACTTGAGACGGGGACGGCGCCGGCCGCGGTCGCAGCGCGCACCCGCCCTCGCCGCGAGCAGAAACAGACACTTTTATGGGTCGTATCCGTTCTGGTGGTGAATTTAGTGAGGCAGCTTGTTTGATCGTGATTGACAGCTCAGCTTGATTTGATGGGAGGGGCTGATCAAAGCTTGATGAGGACACACTGCTCGTCTGAACCAATCAAATAACTATGGAACTATATATGTCCACGTGATGTATGCACATTCATTATCATATATATACGCACACTCATTAATCATGATTGGTACAGCTGCAGAAAAGGACCAGGATGCCTTAAACAAACAAATCCCTGACAAGGTCGCTCGGGAGGTTTAGCCGACCCCAATGCCATGTACAATGCCCACTAGGTTGCCGATTTCGGCGGCGCGCATCCATACCTGAAACTTGATCGCATCCGCCACAAAACTGGAGACGGACGCATTATGGATAACTACGGATGCATTCATGCGTCCTTAAAACTGCAATGAGTCCGTGTGACGGAATATGAAACTGAGACAAATATGGGACTGGAAATGTGGCCGCCTAGAGCCGTTTTAGTCACGACTCGAGGCTCTGCAGGGCCGTGATCAGAGCAGAGCCTGGGCCCTCCCCAGAGCGGCGCCGCTCTGGCCGCCCCTCACACCCACCTGGAACCGGTTGACGGCGTTCACCTTGCCCTGGAACATGCCGGGCCCGAAGACGACGACGCCGTCCGGCCTGCGGCGGACGAGCTCGGCGGCGACGGCGGCCGCCTCCTCCGGCTGGTGCGCGAGCCGGCCGGAGGAGGCGAGCCGTCGGAGCCGGCGGGCCTGCTGCAGCAGGCTGCCGCCGCCGCCGCCGCTGCCGCCGGACTCGGCGCAGACCAGCGGCGAGCTGGCCGAGCGGCCGGGGCCGGCGGCCAGGTCCAGCTCCGGCGCCGGCCCGGGGAACACGCTGAACACGGAGGGCCGCGCGGCGCCGGCGTCCAGCCGCGGCAGCGAGCGGTGCCGCGCCGCCGCCGACGCGCCCGCCGGCTCCTGCAGCAGCTCCGCGTCGTCGCCGCCGACCGAGATGCGGCCGTCGCTCAGGCCCTCCAGGTAGCGCCGGATCACGTCCAGCCGCTCCTGCGCGTCGCCGGCCGAGAGCCGCTCCAGGGCGCGGGTCGACAGCGCGGAGCCGCCCAGGTCGACGCACTGCTCCGAGAGGTCGGCGGGCGGCGGCACTGAACAGGCCCGCCGCTGCACCGGCTCCCCCGGCTCCTCCGGCTCCTCCGACCCCAGCGCGGCGGCGCTGCTCCCGGCGAGATCGCCGCCGTCCGAGCTGGCCGCACCGGCGACCGGCCGCCGATCGGCGGGCAGCGGCCGGTCCCGGCCGGGAGCCGCCGCCGGAGCCTCGTCCCCGTCCTGCCGACTCAGCGCCGCTGTGCTGCGGCTGCGCTCCTTGGAGGCGGCCAGCGCGTCGGCGGCCGGCGCCGCCGGCCGCACGTTCACCATGCTCTTGAACTTGCGGCGCGAGTCGCGCAGGGCGCCGCCCCGCTCCGGGCCGCCGCGCGGCCGGCTCGCCTCGGTCATGTGCTCGAACATGGCCCGCAGCCTGTTGACCCGGCCCCGGTCGGCCACAGGTTCGGGGGGCGACGCTGCGGGCGCGGACCGGCGCGGTCAGTCCAGAGGTAGCGGCAGCAGCAGCACAGACGGCGATCACGGTTCAGCATTGGTAGGAATAGGGAGCTGAGCTGGATGCCGCAAGAAGCAGTATCACTGTCCTCGTGGTCAGATCGCAGAGCACTAGCAGCGTTGGTGCGAATGGGGTTAGAAGGAGAACCATCGGCACGGTTGGTATTCAGAATCGGACTTGACTGGTATTAGCACAAACGAGAATCACGTGGATCTACTTTTTAATGATGAGGCAAACTAAGACTGCCATGATCCTTGAAGTTGAGTGAGTGAGTGGGAGTGCCAAGAAGTCAAACCCACCAAGTCTAAGTCAGGACAAATCCGAAGCTTACATCAGCGTTCGGTAGCACAGACCGAATACGGCTCAAAACTTACTTTTTGTTTTGGCGTCTGACACAGTCGCCATTTTCAGCATCTCTTTGCGTTGTTCCAGGTATGCGTTGCGTGGCGGCGTTTCCCATTTCCTGGGACTTTCGGCGTCGGTCGGCGCAGGCCTGCGCAAATGAACTGCAGGCGCGCGCTTCATTTCTGAAACCTGACGCCCGCCATGATCACGGGAGTCGGTCACGGGAGTCTCAGAGCTCACCATCGGTCTGTCCGATTCCCTCCCGGAGTCGAGATGCTTGCAGGACCCGTGGCTGTCGTCATCTTCGGTGATTTCGGGCGTCAGGTCCTTCATCTCGGGCACGTACGTGAAACTCTTGTTGTCGGCGCTGCTCTGGACACACTTGAGAGCCACCAGCTCTTTCCTGGCGTTCGGCGGCGTCCTCGGAGCAAGGTAAACAGTGGTCTTGGATCCCACGGCCTCTTCCTCATCCGACGACTGCCTTGCCTTCGATGGAGACTTTTTGGGCGCAATGATGGTGTAGTTGTCCAAGTTGAGCCACTTTCTGTTTCTCTTAACAGGCGATGCAGTGTCCCGCTTCACAGCGCCGGGCACCTGCGCCTCGTTCGGTCGCAGGACGCACGTGATGTTGAACCTGCCCACCTGGAGGCTGCCACGTCTCCCGGCCGCCTCCGAGACGACGCTGTTCTCGAGCGAGGCCTCCCACGTGGCCTCGGCAACCTCGGCGCCCGGGGGCTCCCGCTGCCCGGGGCTGGGTTCGGAGCCCGGTGTCGTGAAGACGGGAGCGACGGGCTCCTCGCGGGAGCTGTCTGTTTCTGGCTCCGGTTGCGAGGTTGCCGACGCCCCGGGCTCGGCTCCGCTTTCCCCGCCCGAGCTGGGCTTCCTCGCCTCATCCTGAGCAAAGACACCCTCATACAGGAGAGGGTCCATGTTTGAGTCCTGCTGCTGAGGGCGTTTGGGGAATGATGGCTCATCTTTCAGCTTGGTCACCGCGTCAGCCTTAACGCTCATCGGCGTCGCGGCAAAGACGCTTTCCTCCTGAGGCGCACACTCTTTCTCCAGCTTGCTATCGCAGACCGCGAACGCGGGCATCGCTCGAACGGCCGGGGACAAGCTCCCGGCGTCACCGAGCGCTTCAGCCGGCCGCGCGCGCCACACTCCGGCCGGGTCGTCGTCGCCCGGACGCTCGCCTTGGGTGGAGCCGGCCGTTTCGGGCCCCGCTGCCGGCTCCGCCTGCTGGCCGAAACGGTCCGGCGCCGCCGGGGCCGGCTGGTGAGCGGGCCCCACCGGCAGCTGACTCAGCCTCTCCGACAGGTCGGACGTCGGGGTGGGGTAGAGTCCCGCCTCGATGGCGGCGTCCCACATCTGCGCCCGCTCCACCACGGACAGGTCCAGCGGTGAGTCCGCGGACGGCTGGTCCAGCGAGGCGGCGTCCGCTTCCAGAGGCCTGTCGACCGCCGCGTGCTCTTCGGCGCTGCGGGTTTCGTCCCATTTCGGCTGTTCGTCTTGGGTTGTTTGGCTTGTGAGGTTGGGAAGACACTGCGCAGACTCAGTGAAGAACCCCTCGTCTTCTCCCTCTTCCACATTCTTTGGCTGTTGTTCTGTGACCGGCTCGATGCATTCTGCCTCCGCAGCTTTCTTAGACTCGTCGATTGATCCTCCAGGGGCATTTGCGTCCTCTGTCAACGTTGGCGACGTTTCCAGGAAACTCATGAGATCCTGGTTAATGGGACGGTTCTCTGCAGTTTCCAGCTCTTGGTGGACAGGTTCAGAAACGCACTCGTCACCGTACGCAACCAGGAAGTCTTGAATCTCCAGTATCTCTTCGGCAACCGCAACCCTCTCGGGTGGCTTCGACTTCGGCATCAAATCTTTCGGGAGCTCAGACTCGGAAATTTCACTCCAGTCGCTAAAGGAGCTCGTCATTCTTTTCAATGTCAGCGGTTGTTTCTTCTGGCGCGGCTAGGGTCTTTGCATTCGTCGAGTCTCCGTTCGGCAGAGAAGCGGCCGGATGGCACTCACCTATGTCGATCAAGACGCCGACTATGACCGCCTGTTGATCCCCCCGCACTGTCGCTGTTGTCTGTTCGACGTCGGAAACGGCTGGATGCTGCCCTTCCCCGGCAGGTGGCGCTTCCTTTCCTGACAGGTCGCCCCGTGCCACATCGCTCGCGGCGTTGTCATCGGGTTCGGAAGGCCCGCTGGTGCTGGCGTCCGCGGTCGGAGGGCGCTGATCCGCCCGGCGCTGGTCGTCGCCTCCCGCGTCCGCCGTCAGCTCGTCATCAGTCGCCTTCGACTCGAACGTTGCTCTCGTGTCATGATCTTGCGACAGAGGCCTTGACTCGGTAACCGCGCTCGAGTTAGCAGCGGGAACGGGCTTCACCGTCCCTGAGAGCACTAGTTCCGCTTCGTCGAGGTCCGGCCTTCCAGGGCGCGGTTCCTCCTCGCGTCGTTCGGGCTCCGACTTCGCCGAGTCGAGGTCTGGCGCCGCCGCGCCGAAGTCCAGCCCGGCAAGATCGGACTCCGCCCCGACGTCCCCGGGGCCCGGCTCCAGCTGACGCCGCTCCCTGTCCGCCGGCGCGCTGCTCGCGGCGGGCGCGCTCGGAGCCGAGCCCCCCGCCTCCCCCCGCCGGCCGCCGTCCGCACCGCCGTCGTCGGAGCTCGAGCTGCCGGACTCGGCGGAGCGCCGCTCCGGCAGCTCCTCCGCAGCGAGCGCCCGGCACGGCAGCAGGCTGGAGAAGACGGCCGGCCGCGCGGGGTGGCGCCGGAGCTGCGGCAGGCCCAGGTACACCTTGCTGCGCGCCTGCGAGTCCGCCAGCCTGTACTTGGGCTCCCGCGGCGTCGAGAAGTGAGAGTAGTCGTCGCTGTACTTCCTGGTGTGAGGGGCGGCGGCCCGGGCGGGCGCGGCGCGCGGCGCGCTGCCCTGTTCCACGCCGGCTGGCGGCATTTCGCTGCTCTGAAGGGACTCGGGTGGCCGACTCTGTTGCTGGCTCGTTGCTGGGTATTCGATGGCGGAGGGCACGTCTTGGCCCCGGATGGGTGCGGCTTCAGTCATCTGAAGTCCGGCTTCGTCACCGAATTGCACGTCCGGCCGCGGCTCTTCTATGGGCTCTGGAGCAGCTACCTGTTTTTGCGCGGGTGGACGTGCGTCAGAACTTTCTACGTCATCGCGTATCGGCACATTGCTCTGCCTTGTTTCATCAGAAGATGCAATGCATTCCGGAAGTGGTTCTTCTCCCTGTTTAATTTCTGTTCCCTCCGAGATATCCCACTCCGGTGAACATGCGGAGATCAAGTGCTCGAGAACAGAGCAGTCCTGATCAGTGCTGGGAGACTCCGCACAATCCAGCAAGGTTTCACGAACGTCACCTTCATCGTCCTGCACCACTACGATCTCATCAGCTACGTGTGGACGCAGTTCGTTCAAAGTGCCTTCCGCTGAGTCAGGAGCATTCTCACGCTCTCCTGCGGAGGATGGCACGTTCGACTGTTTTTTTGGTTTTTGCTCGTCTGTGTCATGCTCTAATAGACGATGCTGCACGACCACGTCTAGTTTTGATGCCGACGTTTTCTGATCTGATGGAGTGATGGAATCAGCTTTCTGGGACTCCGTCTGGCTCGCGACACGGTCTTCGGTTACAAGCATTCGCACAGACTCCTCTTCGTCGGAGGTCGAGCTTGAAGAACTCGTGGTGGCTTCGAAAGGGTCGCGTTCGCCGACGCGGATCACGTTGTTTTCCGCCTGGGGCCTGTCGCTCGTCTGCTTTTGCTCCAGATCGCCTTCAGAGTCACTCGTCTCTGAGCTGCTGGATGAAATGGACAAAATTCTGTTGCCCTGCAGGTGCTTGCTTCTGTCCACTATTTCTGAGCTTTCCAGGACGTAGCATGTTGGTGTCTCCGTGGTGACGTGGTGATCTGTGGGCGGCGCCTCTCCATCGTATTCGGAATGCAGATCTGGTACTGTAGACATGGCTTCCAATGAACATTCGGCGGAATGTGGACGGGCTATCTCTCCCATTTCGGACTTCTCTTCCGGCTGAGGCGTCATCTGGCTTAGCTGGATGGCGTCACTCGCTTCCGAGAATGAGGAAATGCTTCTTTCCTCTCTTGGTATGATGTCTTCTGTCGAAATTTCTTCAACTTCTACCGCCTCGGGTTGAACGGAAATGGTTTCATTTGTGGACAGGCATGCGACAGAACCCTGCTCATCGTTCTGTGTGTCGATGTTCTGCTCGTCTTCCTCGCGGAGTTTGCTCAAAACACTCAGCTCCTTTTTAGACTCAGACAGAGGGGCATGCATCCAATCCAGAGGTTCGTCGACCGAGTCTTGCAGTACCAGCTTTGGGCGACGCTCAAATTTTCCCTCCTCTGGCACGAACTTGGGTGGTACCGTTACCACTTCCACTTCCGGAGCCCAGCTGATCTTTCGACTCTTTTCTTTCTTATGCGGAGCATCGTCAGGCTTTTTGTTGTCGGCATTACCTCCTTGGATAGCGTTGTTTTGTTCTGATTCTTTCTGGGGTGAGTCATCGCCTTCTTTCAGTGGCTCAACCACTTCCAAAGCTCCGGAATCCTCCCCCTGGTCAACAGACACTTCGTGCTCCTGTGCAAACCTAACATCAGGAAGGAGTTCTTGGAGACTTGCGTCATCAAGGCTGCCTTGGCTGCAAGTGCTATCAGCGCTGCTGGAAGATCGAGCAAATCTTCTGCCTTCCTTTCGGGACAGTTTCCGCTTTTGTTGCATGTCTACTTCTCTCTTTGAGTCGCAATTTGGAACGCCAATGACGCACTCAAGCTGCTCGAAGGTGTTCTTGCGTAAGAGCGGTGGCTTAAATGTGTACTCGGTTCCAGTCGTATCACTCGGTGGACTCTCTCCTACTTGGTAGAAGTCGTCTGCATCATCAAATGATTGGGCGACGTGTACACGTTCATGCCAGCTAATTTTCCGTCGGGAGGCCTGCATTTGCGGTCCCAGCTCCTCTCGTTTCTCGTTTTCTGGGGTAGCGACAGCCCGCTCAGAAGTGCCTGGCTTTCCAGGGAGAAGTGAGGTCTCCTCAGCGTCCTGCTCCTGGTGCTCCAGCGGCGCCGGCGGGATCACGCCGTCCAGGGGAGTCGCAGAGGATTCACTCCTGCGTTCGTCACACTCCTCTGGTGCCCTGGAGATGCGTGCCCCCTCGCGGTATGCTTCGGCACTGGCTGACTTCTGGATGAGCTCGTCACGGCTGTGCGTCTCTCGGAGCTCCACCGCCACCGCTCTCGGTATCGGTTTGTCTGCGGTCTCACCCCGGTGCGTGACGTCGCCCGGCATCCTGAGTATCGGGTCACAGGAGGCCGCCTCCACGCTGGCGGAGTCCCCGGACCCAGTCCCGGCTTCCCGCGCAATGGGTTCATTACGGAGGGCGTCCACGCGGCTCGTGGCCGTCGCTTCATTAGAATCATATCCGGCAGGCCCCTCCGATCGACGCTCGAATGGGGACGTCGGCGGCGCGGCGTCGTCGCCCGCGGCTGGGCGCTCCGCGGCCGCGACGTCGGGCGCCTCCGGCGTTCCGCTGCCGCCTGTCTGGCTGGCTGGGTCACTTCCAGCGTCCGCCGCAGGCCCCGCCGCTGGGCTGCGGTCCGGTGAGGTCACTTCCGATGCCTCGAGGCGTGGCTCGGGGCGGGCTGCCTGTGGAGGCTCCCCGGTGGTCGGCGGAGGCGCGCCCTCCGCCTCCAGGGATGTCTCCCTCAGCGTGGGCAGGGCTTCCAGCGGCCGCCTGCGGTCTGCCGACGTCTCGACCTCCTGCTCACACTCAGGGTCCAGCACGTCCACTTCGAACGGGCTGCCGGGCACGTGCTGTCCGCCGCAGACGACGCCGACCCGCAGCTGGCCGGCGCTCGGCGGCCGGTACCAGAGCGTCACCGCGTGGCCCGAGACCTGGTAGCCGACGGGGATCGTCGACGGCGGCCGGCCGCCGTCGGCGGCGGGCGGCGCCGTCGTCGGCGGCGGCGGCTCCTCCAGCGGCCGGCGCTGCGGCGAGCGGGCCGTCAGGCGCTGGCTGTAGTAGTCGCCGGCCGCCGAACGGATCTCGACCAGCAGGTCCAGCCGGGCGGCGCGGGGCAGCGAGACGGAGAACTGAGCGGGCCGGCCCCGCTCGGCCGCCCGCAGGCCGCCGCCGGCCGCCCAGACGGCGCCGCCGCTCCCCTGCCGGGCGGCGGGCGGCGGCGGCCCCTCTCCCGGGCGGAGGGCCTGAGCGTCCTGCCGGCGGGAGGCGGCCTCCCGCAGCGCGGCCACGTAGGCGGCCAGCTTCGCCTCCTCCCGGCCCGAGAGGACGTCCGTCACGGTCAGGGTCTGCCCACAGACAGCGCGACGGGTCAGAGTCTGCCCACAGACAGCGTGACGGGTCCTGGTCTGCCCGCAGACAGCGCGACGGGCGAGGGCCTGCCCACAGACAGCGTGACGGGTCAGAGTCTGCCCACAGACAGCGTGACAGGTCAGAGTCTGCCCACAGACAGCGTGACGGGTCAGAGTCTGCCCACAGACAGCGTGACGGGTCAGAGTCTGACTGCTGACAAGAGGACGTGTCAGAGTCAGCGTGACGTCAGTCTGCTCTCAGAATGGCGACGCCGGTGTCTGCCCGCAGGCAGTGTCACGTAAGACTCTGTCGGCAGACAGGGCTGACGAGAGGGTTTGCCCGCGGACAGCACGGCGTCCGATTCTGCTCACAGACGGTGTGACGTCACAAGATGCTTGAAGATAGCGTGGCAACAGAGACACCATGTTGGACTCTGCCCATAGGCAGGATGGCATTGAAGAAATAATATTTAGTCTGTCCACAGACAGCGCGGAGTCGGTGACGCCACGTCATCGTTTACTCAACACGTTTAACATCAATAGCATCTTATAATGTAAAAGTCTGCCCACACATGGTTTGACGGACTCTGGCGGCTCACTTTGTGGAATCGAAACTGCTGACATTGCGATATCGGCGCCCAGTGACACGCATACATGCAGTGCTGAAAATCTTCGGGGGTGGTGGCGTCTAGACCCCCAATATTAAGAGCATTGCACAGCAGTCTTTTACATATTAATTACATATATTACATATATAATTACATGCTTTGAGCATGTAACAAAGTTGCAGTCAAAACAGGAAAGTTACAGCGTATCGGACGATGAATCGTGTGGTTTCTCTTCAGATATTCAGATGAATGGAACAGACGCTTCTCTTGCGCGAACCGCAAAATTTATCTCAGTTATCTCTTCATCAGTAAGAAGGCTAATTAATTCTTTGCCACGATGTGGTACTCACAGGGCATCATGTTTCCAGACTAAGGTCGCAATTTTTATACACATGAGAGGTGTATCTCGAATTTCTATTTTTTGTGCATGATTCCAGGACTGCAAGATGTTCTAACCTCAACGTGTTGATGGCAGTATAACTGCGCCCAGTTGTCAAAATACGTGTACAGTAGCAAAAAAAGAAAAAAACACCAATTACCTAGACTTGTAACTCCTGAGTAAGTGGAGCTACAAAACAAGTGGAAACGCGCTGGAGTTAGTCGCATTCTGAGTTTAGTGACGTTTCTGAATTAATCTGCATTGATTGCATGTTCAGTTTTCTTTGACAACGATACCATACTCCGACTTTGGATCTGACGCTAAAACCAAAAGCCATAACCGTTTTGATGTTTTGCCCATCTGAGACGACACGATCTGTGCTCTTTTGCAAATGCAAACCGTTATGCGGTTTTTGTTCTTCTTCCACGACGCCTATTTCCAGTCGCGCCAACCCTCGGCTACCGACACGGTTTACTGAAATCGAGAACACTTTCAAGGTGAAAAAAGCCAATTTTTACAAAGCGGATACCACGTTTGCCCCACGTTTGCGACGTAGCGGTACTGAACATGAATCTATCCAGGGGCTGAAGCCAGGAATGTTGTTTTGATTTTCCAACAGCCTGCCTAAGAACAAACAGAATTTTAGGAAAATATGAATTACAGTCGAACCACAGAAGAACGCCATCAAGTTTTGGGTGGATATTGGTCGCAAAAGACTTCATCTATGTTGGTGTAATTTTGTTCCATAAAGACTGTCGCTGTACACTATCGTGGCCTAATCGTTAAGAGGCTCGAAAATGAGTGCATCATCTGCTTCCAAGGCGGCAGGGCGCCAAAATCCTGGGTCGCACGATATGGTCCTTGTGCAAACGAAAGACACCACACTGAGTCATGCAGTGGTGCCTGTTTCAGGTCGCTGTGATTCGGCGGTCGAAAGCACTCACCCAACCCATTCGCTAAGAACGAACCTTAAGAATCCACAGGATGTATCGACTTTTTTCGTCTCGTCACCGCTTGCGCGTGGCTCGCATCAGGCGTATTGAACCTTTGTGGACACTGGGCGATCGGTCGTTTAGATCTCACTCGAATCGGCGATGCACCGGTCGCGTGGGTGGCGCTTCGAACAGAGCGCTGATCGCGTCGATCCATCACTCCGTTCGTGCGCAAAATCAGACCGAAATTTTGACGACAGGCAAGCGAACAAAAATCCAGCGAAGAATGTGACCAAAAGAACTGGTCAAGAGTGACTGCATAAGTAAGCTGGGGAGACATGACGTTACGCAGCCGTTTCGAACACAGGAAGTTATTTCACGAGCAATGCAAACATCCGCTCGGAATACTGAACCAAGCGTTCAGCGTTATTTGTTTTATTTCAAGTCCAATGAAATCGTACGTTATAACTTCGAAAACCGAAATAATTTTCTTACCTCGTGAATAAACAATGTTGGTTCACCGCCACGTCACTATTTAACCCTATTCCCGGAGAGCAAGACGGTATGGTCGATTCCCGGCAGGGGGGCGGATTCGCCCCCCCCCCCCGAGATCTCGAGAGCTACACATCCAACTTCATCGCAACAAACGGTAATCGATTTGCAATGACGTGAACTGCATTTTTATAAAAAGAAATTTCAAAAATTTTGAAAGGTGTGGATAGAGGGTTGAACAAATGTCAAAATCAGGGGTATTTTTGGACTTCTTATAACCCTGTTGTTTATGGACCGATTTCAATGAAATTGACGTGAATCGAGAGATTATGGATTATGGAAAGGACTTTTACCATTGATACACACATTTAAATTTTGGAGAAAATTCATAGGCGTTCACAGAGTTTCAAAAATAAGAGGATTAGTTTTACAAAAACTGAATGAAGAAAAAAGCTAAAAACACTTTTTTGGCTTCTGCTAGTCATGCCATGCTAAACAAGTACAAATCGTATTATAATGTTTGCATAATGTTAGCATACGCGGTGCCAGGGACATGAAAAAGGGGGAGCAGTCATGGTCATATGCTCTTCAGGTCAACTTGTGACCTTTGGCCTTAAATGACCTCCAGTGACCTTGGAGTCACTTGGAATGACCTCGTGTGTATTTGATATTGTCCGTAAATGTTTTCAATCATTTAAATTCAGTTTATTTCAAAAATTTCATTTTATGGCTATTGTGATATAGGGCATGCGCACTGACATTTTATGTGATAGCTCTGTGACCCAACCTGACATCAAGCTGACACTTGATACACAGGTAGAGGGTATCCTTCTACGTCATATTGTTCCGGGTTTGGCATTTAAAAATATAGCGCCGAAGTTACTACTATAAGACCAAATTTTGACTTTTAACCTTGACCTGACCTTGTAAAGTGACCTCAGATAAACAAAACTGTATCTGCACATTGCCCAACTATTTAGCTATACATCCATTTAAAGTTTTAAGTCCTATCTTAAAAACGCTGTTTTTGGCCGACATTTTCCTTTTACCCTCAATATGGCTAAAAATGGCCTGAGGTGTCTCCCAAAAACGTTGCCTGGCTCCGCCCCTGAGCAAAATGGATTTTTGAAATTTTGTCACAGCACGTAGAAAGAATAGCTAGGAAGAGTCACCAAGTTTCGTGAAGCTGCGTTAAAAAGCCTGGAACTGGCAAGCAAAAAACTCGAGAGGGGCGGATTCAGCCCACCTGCCGGGAATAGGGTTAAGAAAAATTGGTGACTGACGGCGTGCGCATCACAGAGCAGTTTTACGTTTAGATCTGGCAGAAATTTCAAATACTTTCAGGCGATGAATGTTCTGAAAACAACCGTATACCACATAATGGAACAGTATGGCTAAAATATTCCACGGAAAAGAGATGTAGGTAGTAGTCATCAGTCAAGACGCCATTTAAAGTTCAGGTTCTTATGCCAGGGTACACAGGATGGGGTCAAGGTGTCACCGTCGCGCGTTGAAAGCAAATGCAACAACAATGAGTAAAGTGGGTTTTTCGAACTAAAGACAACAACATGCCCGAAAGGGTTGCTGTCAAAATGTATTGTTTTTGGAACGGGAAGAACGAACATCAAGCAATATATTTGGCTGTGCCGGTCATTTAAAACCTGGTATCACGTACATATGCTTGTTTATATGAAGCTTTGAGGTCTTCTGAAGAATCAAGTACACAAAGACAGATGGTAAGCTACTGACGCTGATCGGGTGAAGCGGAAGATTTCAGGATTAATCAGTTCGACCGGAACGTGGTTCGTGAAGAAGGGGTTTGGAAGAAAGTATTCCGTGCCTTGGACGGGGTCATCAGGTACTTCCGGACCTAAAAGCACCAGTGGATCAAAACGTGATTTCAGTAAGATGTTTTGAAGCACTCCTATGACATTTGCGCGGTTAACATATGCTTTTCATAATGTCGCGCTTTTTCCTGTGGCTCTTTACGCATTGTCCACACCTAAAACTATGCCAGAATCATACAAAATGAAGCTATGAAATAAAGCAGTCCATGTGAAGTGTTGCTTGCGCTATGCACTAGTGCGCCATTTAGAACAAGTAGACGGCACGTGACTCCACAAAGCGAAGGCCCAACAGACAGCTGGTCGCGAGCACCATCACCGCCAGGGCTCAGATGAACGCAATCAGCGGCTCTGCCTGCCTGGGCGGCCGGCCGGCGGCGGTCGCCGGGACTTCCCACTGACCGGCGTGACGCCAAGCAGGCAGCGCGCCCGCCGGAAGGCGGCGTTGACGTTGGCGACGGGGCGGCGGGCGTCGGCCGGCTCGGAGGGCTCGTCGGCCGGCGTGAGCGCGCTGACCAGGCGCAGCAGCGCCACGCCGTCGGCCCAGCCGGCTCCGAAGTCTGACGGGGCGGCGCTCTGCAGCTGGCCGTCGGTCCATTCCAGCAGCTCGCGCCGGTCCGGGCCGGGCAGCGCTGGCGGCAGCGCGGCAGGCGGTCGGGGTCGGTCTCGACGGCGCTTTCGTGCGGCGCGTGTCAGCTGCTCCGCACCGGTGCGCTCCACCATTTATCACGGGCGCCTGAGGGATGCTGAAGGTCTCCATTAACATTCACAGGGCAACCATGCTCGAGGGGCGCTGAAAAGGATTTTGATGACCATCCCGGTTCCGAGATGCTCCCAGGCTCCTTGCTTCGATGAAATAAAATGAAAAGCCTTTGCCTAGGAGAGGTGAGAAGTTTGCAAGTGAGAGGTCCCGGTACAAGGACACATGGAGTATCCAAGAAGTGTGTGTTGGGGGGGGGGAGTGGCAAAGACGTTTTTCCCCATAGGCTTAATGTTAAGTCTCCAAAACGTGGGATTCATGTCCCCCGTTCCTACGTCCATGTCCCGGTATGTTTCGGTAATGAGCGTTGCTCGGTATTTTGTCGGTGCTCAGGTCAAGCAGAAGAAAACCTGCGTAGCATATCCGACACTATGGCACCTCATCAGCATAATGGCGCGCTTAGAAAAACTCGAAACCCGGAGAAATTTGGACCTGCCTCGCAACGTGCACCATTCAGCAAAATTAAAAAAACAGGCCGCACGACGTACGTCATCGGGATGAACCATACGACCACGCAGACGGCGCAAAACACCGGAACGGAAATGAAATGAGTGGAACGAGCGACGTCCTGGGCAGTCTCGACCGTCCAGCACGGTTCTCGCACGTCGCCGAAATGAACATCTGCCGTCGGCAGCAGCACTGGATGGGACAATGGTGCCTGCATTCGAATTGCTTGATTTACAGCGGTGTCTTCCTACAAAGCTCAGGCAAACAGCGCACTGAAATATTTGGACAATGCCGGTTCTCTTCCGCGAAGAGACATTTCAAGCTTAGGTTGTTTTTAGGATGCAATTCGACAGCCTAGATCTCCACGAAACTGGTTACGGATGGCATGAAATTGTTAAGCACCTTAAACTCTCCGTCTGATTTCATATGACCACCCGATTTTTCCTTCTTCAAATCGAACTCAGTACTTCGCACACCACGGTGGCAATATAACGAACATCGCGCCAACTGGCTGTCGGCTGATTTATGACGGTTCGCGTCACGAAGCTCCACCGAGCGAATCTGCTCCGGAGGGAGGCGGCGTTCACCGCGGCCGAGCGGCCGACTGGCGATGTCCTCCTTACCCTCTACCCAGGGGCTGTGCTCCCGACTTCTTCCACTCATCGGACTGCTCAGGCCTTGCCGATTTTATTACTGGGCGCACCCAGATCGTCGGCGATCGCCGTTCCTGCTATCATCTCACCGTTTACGCTCAATCTCATGGTTTCCGTTCACGGCCTCACCTTTCCTGGATCTGGTTGCTGCAAATGTGGATCAAGCCTGAACATTCCTTGCAAAAAAATGCCTGTAATGACCACCAGAATTCCTTTTGCTAACTTTTACCAGCACGATGGCAAAATCGCAAACTCTGGTTGCACCCGGAATCCAACTTTTTAGGTGCACTCGGAGTGCCCGGTCATGCCTTATCTCGGGAACAGCAAATCATTGCTCGTAACTACTCATACGGCCCCACGTACAATTCGCAAGTCTCTGGGGATGCTCAATAAATGCGTGCCCGTCTATATTAACTAGTGCTTTCACAGTATGAAACCTCCTAGTGTAACGGAGATCCGAAGTCTTGATGCTGTGCTAAATTCTAAGCTTACCTTTGACTAATATGTCTCGCAAATTGTCAGTCGAGCCAACCGAGCTCCCACTCTCTTAATTAGCCCTTTGCAGACGTTCCAAGGACATCAAAATTCAGAAGGGGCGCTTGACTTGCAGCCTCCTTTGCATATGGCGAACCTGTTTTGGAACACTGCACCGTGATCTGGGCGGGGGCGGCCGATTCCCATATAATGCAGTGCTGTCATGGAAGGACGGGTCTGAAAATTACTGAATAGTTGAAACTAAGTGGTTTCAGAAAGCTTTGTGTTGGATTCATGCAGTCCTGCATGCAGTTTTTCAAGGTCGGACGGTAGACACGTCCGCATACGGCAGATAACGTACCCAATAAGCTAAATTTGCGAACTTATGTCTGTTATCGCGTCTTTGGAACGTCATTACATCAGTTTGCCAAATAATAATCCGCCTCTCGAGCAGAACGAAAACCTCGCCCATCTCAGCAAAACAGAAGCCAAGCATGAGAGCACACCATCTGCTTGTTATTCCCAACCGCCGGCCAGGCGCTGTCCCGACCGCCGTCCTGTACTCACCTGAGCGTTCTGCCTGATTTAAATAGCCTCCCCGCCTCGCCGCCGACACAGGGCAGCCCGCGGGCTCAATACGCGGTCCCTTATTGCGGGGACGAGCAAACACGGCAGGAGGAAGCAGCCGGTGGTGTTTACTCACCGGCAGGTCGTCCGCCACTTATGGACGCCGCGCCGTGATGGGCGGCAGCAAGAACAGGCAACCGAACGCGCCTGAAAACCTGAGGGATTTTTTGAAGCTGCTCGGAGCGGAACTAATTGCCGACAAACAGCTGAATATTTGGCACTCGTCGTGTCTTTGCGATATTTTCCTGTTCTGAACAATGCCAATTAGTCCTTCTTGGAATTCTCGCGGCTGTCTTCCAGTAACGGTGGCAACAGACGCACAATTTGGCGCCCTCATCGGTCGCAATCCTTCTTGCCTAAGCCTTACCTCGGTAATGGAAAAAGCAATTGCGCATTCCAGAGCATAGATGGCTCGTGTCTCTTCAAGGCTTTTACCACTCCAAAGCGCATTGCAGCATGTCCCAATGCAAGAAGACGTTTTGAAATATGACTTCTAACATCTTTTAAACCAAGACCATATCATCGTAACAAGCACCTGGTCGCCATGAGACCACTCGACATTCCAAATGTTCCTGTTCGAAAACGCAGAAAAAAACGCGTGACTCGCATACCGTGTTATATCATGAGTGTGGTAGGAAAACACACGCCATCTTCCTTTTTTTATGTTTTGCCTGGACTAAAACGAGCGCTTGATCTCTCATTACTTTTTTCGTTTTTATACAAACGCACGAGCAACAATTTAGGCGGTCACTGAAAAATTATCACCATGGAAAAACAATCAGAATGTATTTCATAATGTACTGAACGCGAATGGCGTCAAGGCACGATAACTGCTGTCAGTTTTATGTGTATTTTCACCGAGAACCTTACCCGATTAATGTTCAGACGTAAAGACGAAATTTGAATCATGCATGGCTGTTCTGATGTCGGAACAGGAGGTTTAAGCGCTTACCTGGCGCTTCAAAGCCAAACAAGATCCAGAGGTAGTTCCATATTTCCCAGGCCTTGTCCAGGATCCATTGAGCTGCGCCGCCCAACGAGCGGTTGAGGGCTCGCAGCTGCGTGCCGAGCAACATCACCCCACCATAGGCCTCGGCTGAAATATAAACAACATGCGACGGTCTCAAAGATCTGCGTTGTATACTTTTACAGCAATACATGACAAACAACGAGTTTTCACGAAGTATTGGATTGATTTGCTGTGTTCTTTTCCAGCGCTTTGTTATCAAACGAGTTTTTAACCCGCCCCCGACTGGGGGCAGTTGACTGCCCCTCCCTGAGGTTTTTCTGGGATTGCGAGAGAACGAACTAACACAGTCACGAAACTCTGTGTACCTTTTGCTTAATCATTTTTACACTTTGTGTCAAAGTTTTGACCTCAGGTCAGGTCAGGTGCCTAACCTATTGCATCTATTAGATCAGGTCAAACAGACCTACGTCAAAAAAAGTTTAGCGCCCTCTAACTTTTTCGCAAAACAAGATATCACAATAATACTTTCAGGGATTAGTGATCTCATAGATGCAACAAATTTTCCATCTCAGATTTCTCGGAATTTTCCGGGTCATTGATCTAAGGTCAAGCCCATTTTTAACACCTGTCGTCGTTTTTTCGGAAATTGACGGAATATTTCATAACATTTTTAGTGTGGATGGAAGCAGACATCTAGTTACCGTCATTGGGCAAAGTATCAATGACTTCCGGCCATTAACCTGAGGTTAGGTCACGAATAACTGTTGTGAGCCAAAATGTACCACCGTCAAAATCAGCGATGAATTACTCGGAATGGGTAAGAAAATGGCAGAACTGGCTTGCACAGACGTAAGTAATACCAGGAACCTCAAAAAGGTTTAAATAATTGCATATTTTGGAAATAAACAGGCTCTCGCGAATGAAGCTCCGCCAATTGTATAGATTGGTAATTAATGAATTTTTCCAAAATTTAAGCATGAAAAACCATCACAAGAACCACTAAGATCAATAAAATTTACATGGATACGCTTTTTTCGCGAAAATAAAGGCATACTAAAATTAGTTCTCGTTAATTTCTTACTGCGTACGGCTGCGGCGCACGCCGACAGCCGGCGCGAAAACTGCTGTCTTTAACTCAACGTTTCGGCTTATATATTGAACAAACCCGAAAAATTAGATGTCTATCGGCATTTGCGCACCTTTACTTGTGCGCTGGTGCCTTTACCTATGCGTTTTTAGTCACAGCCCTTGAGATTCAGGCCATTTCTCGGTCTCATGCAGTCGACTATGAGGGAACATTTATAGGCCGTAAATTGCTTACGTATTACCTAAAACTAAAAAACGAGACCAGTTGCGAGCTCTACTCGTCACAAGTTTTCCAACGGCGTGCTTATTTTTTCGTGCGACCAACCGTTCGTGAGTTAGAGGGGGGCGGCCAACTGCCCCCCCCCCCCCCCAGTCGGGCATAATCGTAACCGGCCGACGGTCGTGCGCTGGTTAAATAATGAAAATGGTGCGATTTAAGTGCGCACTTAGCAGCACGAATCAAAACATTTCGTATGAATGCCGAGAACCCTCGTAAATGAATGGGAGGGAAGGATTACTCCCTCTCTTCTTGACTAACGCATGCTCTGCGGTGCGTCTAATGGCATCAACTAAGGAGGGTCAAGCTGCACGTTCATAACAGCAATATAATGCGATTTAAGCCAGTTACGCGAATAGATGGCGACACTCTTCCGGTGATTTCGCTCTGCTCATTCAACACGTGGTCAAAATGCGACAGGCACTTCACGGAAATGGTCGACGGAAACGACCAGCATGCGATCGGTCGCGGCCTGTTTACCCTAATGTCTTGCTAACACCTTCCCGTAACTCTCGACATTCTCCCCTTTTCCCCACCTATCACATTGCTGCACCTCTCCAGCACCTGCACTACAGTGCACAAAATGGTTTTAGAGAGATGCAGTAGGAAAATAGGTTCCCAGTGGTGCATGGTAGGCGTGCAAGGCGTACATGATACGCTTCCGCTGGACCGGTGTTTACATTCCTTCGACATCACGTCGACTGGGTACCACACGACACCATCTGATACTTTATTATACTCCTTCGTCACCACAGGGTAACCTTCGACGCTCCCGCGCCCATCGGGCACACTACCCCCCCCCCGCCTCCGACACCGTGCTTACTGCTACACCTCCAGATACCTTCCTCCACCTGTTCAGCACCCCTTCTGAGCACTAAACCCTTCAGCCCCCGGCGTCCCCTAGCCGGAGGACCCCTGCCGGAGGTCCTCCGGTGCTCCTGTCCCGACACCCTTCGGCACCCCTCCTGCTCGCCTCCTGCACTCCGCTCACGAGTCAGTGCCACCGGCGACGCCGCCACCCGTCGGCGGCGAGATAAGGCACGATACAGACCTATCTGCCGGCCCAAGCCGGCGATATTTGGCCAGACAAAGCTCCAGGCAAACATGGCCGGCATGCGTGGGAGTGAGACGCTGCCGGCACAATGCTGCGCCGCCGCCGGCCTGGTGTCGCTGCAGCCTCCCGCGGCGCGAGATGGATGACAACCTGCCGACGGCTCGGTCGGGCGGGAAAATAACGGCTCCGCTGGGCTCGGCGCGCTATTGGCTCCGCTTCAGAGGTACTCAGTTGGTCGCTGGGCACGTGGCTGCACGGTCGCCGGCGGGAATTTCGCCCGCTGAAGGTATATTCCGTTGCCTGTCTTTCCCCCCAAAAAACGCAGCTAAAAATGTAACGCCGCGTGCCTCAGATGGGGTGCGTTTGTCTGAACTGTGTTTGGTATTGATCCGCTTACATACGTGCAGCGCGGAATTTACACCGTTACGCAAGGCGCGAACCGTCACTTTCATTCAAGTAGGTCTGCACAAAACAGACAAATATCCATTTGGTTACTACTCAGCCGCAAGTAACAAAAGTCGCCGTCCACCCGGCTGGAGAATCGAAATAATCCCGTCTCGATGCCAGCTCCATTGTTGCAGGAAAGCCGACGTTCGGCTCGCCACTCAGTTAGGAATCCTCTCTCTCGGCTGCTGGCGCCTTGTGAACGTCCAGTCCTTCCGTTTTTGCAGTGTCTGGACATTTTCCAGTCTCATGTTACAGAATGCGATATCCCACTGGGCACGCGTCGCCTTTTGCGCCGCACCGGCCGCTTCCGCCCACACTGATACGTGTAAGCATTTCGCGCATATTTTGCGTAACGGGCTCAGGCACGTAGCCAGGATTTTATTGGGGGAATGTCAAATTTCGTCATATGCCGACCGTATTCCTGCGAAATCGCTAAAATGTAGTGTAGAGCTTCGGCCTGGGGGAAGGGAACGTGGGCGCCGTGGTTTCCCCCTTGCCTATGTCCCTGAACGGGGTCATTTAAGCGCGACCTCCGGAAGGTGACGCAGCATATCAAAATCCCCACTTAGATCCTGCGCAGACCACTCACGGTTGTTCGTAATCATAAAATGGCATGGGATCCCAAATTTAATCATCCAAATAATGGAAATGTTGTTTTTATTTCTATCTGCGTGAGCGAAGCTAAGAGCAAGAACACCAAACAGTTGTCTAGGAGCACGGAACCTTAGGCCGTTTGAAGAAACTATACAAACGTATTTCTGGGCACAATCCAAACAGAAATTGCAATGTAAATGGGGTACACGTTTCTCTATTAAAAGTAATCATGTAATACGTCAAGGATTTAACCACGACTGGGAATTCATAAGTGCTTCACCAGTTTGACCACTTCTTCATCAAGCTGGCCATTACGCCACTGCCTGGAAGTATGGGGCAGTGACCCGATCACGGTGACCCGAATACTACCTTTATCGTCTGGTCCGGAAAGAGCCCGTTTTGAGGATTCCTGGAACTGATTCCTGGATTGATTTTCTGGAATGCTGCTGTTGAAAATGCATTTAATTCGTCTGCACTTCTGCTTCCCTTTCCTAAACAGCTGTCAACTAAAACGGCCGATCCAATGAAATGCAACATATCGTCACAATGTAAACCAGGGCCCAGGGAAATGTAGCTCGTAAAACACAAGACACAAGACGCGATGGGCAAGTGTGCACGCTTCACACAGCTGAACTATAATCGAGTTTGCATGCCGTAATTTGTGTCTGTCAAATTCATCCACACCACGTAAGTGGGTCAAACCCTTTCTTTCGCCATTCCCAAATCGTTGGCTTTTAGACTGACTTCTCTGCAGAGCCTGAATGGTGGCAGAGACCTGCAATGAGCTCTTTTTGTCGTCTCTCTTCCCTTACCCTTCTTTCTTTCGGCCCGTGTTCCTTACCACAGCACAGAGCCTTGCCGGAAGTCGTGTTCGGCTCCCTTTTCCGCATTGTCGTCCACCTTCGTACCCAGTTCTGATCAGGGAGAAGCCGGGATTTTCTCGTTGGAGCTCAGTGTGAACTAAAATCATACGAAAACCTCCTGCCGAAAAGACGATGTGCATTGGTTTTCGCCAAAAATGCGGGAAGGGGCGAGGGCGGCGCCAGTGGCCCCCTGACCGCGCCAGTGGTCCTTGTACCACATGCATCTTATCCGAGGTATGAATTTTACTTTTCCTTCGTGTAGAGCATTTTTCATGTGCGCAGCAGACTCTTTTCAACGACAACGCAGAAGTGCAGCAAATGCAAAACGTCTCAAAATAGACGGCTGTCGACACACCGAGAACGGCAAGAGATCCCCGCCGTGCACGAAGTCGCCCTCTCAGGCGACAGCAAATTACGAGCATTGCATCAGGAGCCCCGTTGTCGAGCTTCACAGGCGGCTGCGCCCGAATGAGACATCCAGCGCGACACCCCGGCAACGCCGCCCGGCCGGCGTCTCCGCGCCGCTGGCAGGTCGTCACGGCTCGTTGAGCAGGTCGGCACCACGTGGCCCATCGCCACCGCCTGCGCAACTCGGCCTGCGGGTCACAGCCCCGGCCGCGGCGCCTCGTCGCCGGCCGCCGCGCGCTCGCGCGGTGACGGACGGCGACAATGGGGGTGGCCAGCGCCGCCGCCCGGGGCGATGTACGGCGGCTGGCGGCTCGAGTAAGACGCCCCGGGGGCCTCCGGCCGGCCGGCACCAGATGGCTTTTAATCCGCCCACAATCAAGAGCGACGAGACCGTGTGGGCGCGCCAGCGCGCCGAGGGCACCTGCTGACACCGAGGAGGTATGAGCAGGTGGTTTGGACCTCGTGGGGTGAGGACTGGAAGCCAGCAGACGCCCGTCAATGACCTTGGCCATCACCATCAGCGCCTATTTCCGTCTGGCAGTCTTTGGAGACATAATTAAAAAAGAAAAAGACGCCGCAGTGCGTATTTTTAACTTTCAGCCCACGAGGAAATACATCAACATAACGCCTCTTTGCCTGCTTGTTTTTGCAACATTGCAGTTCTGGGTGCAGACTACACCTATAACTGGGTCCCCTCACCTGTTGATATTGCACCGTTTAATAATGTAAATCCGGATACTCTCTCTCTCTCTCTCTCTTTCTCTCTCTCTCTCTCTCTCTCTCTCTCTCTCGTCCCCGCCTGACCTTAATCCATGAGCAATAATGTTCCGTCCTCGGTAGCTCTATAGATAACACTCGCCTAACAGTAAATTCTAGCACCACCATCGCGACTGTAGGAGCCGTGCAATGAGCTCATCCTCGGAAAGCCTGTGAGTCATTTCTGTCGACCTACGAAACACGTGATACAAGTGCAACACAACCAGTCTTCACACCCTGCTCCTATTACCGTAAGTGGGAACTAGCCAGTCTCGCACCCTGGTCCCCGATTCAGATCCAAGGACCAGCTAGTCTGAGACTCTGGTCCCGGGCTCAGATTGGAGGACCATCGTTCCCAGACGCTGGTCTCAGACTCAAACTAGAGGACCAGCCAGTCTCAGAGCCTGGTCCCAGACTCAGGTCGGAAGACCAGCCGGTCTCAGCCCCTGATCCCAGTGGCTCGTATCGGAGGACCAGCAAGTCTCAGGCCCCCTGGTCCCAGACTCAGACCGGAGGACCAGCCGGTCTCGGACCAGGTCTCGGCCGGAACGGAGTTCAGTCCTCCCCTCCGCCCGCGCCCGGCCGCGGGCCTCGCCGCGTGACCACCGGGTCCAAGTGCAGCCCCTCGCTCTGACACGGCGCCGGTAACCGCCCGCCGGCCGCATGGCGTAATCAGCCCCGCTGAGCCGAGGGTTCCGGCCGTGCTCCTGCCGTCCTGAGGCCGATAGCGGCGCCGTGCTGTTGATAGCGAGCCCGGGGCGGCCGCCGGCAGAGCCGCTCAGCTCCGGCAGCCGAGGGTCGCCGTCAGGCTGAGCCTGCCCGGCAGGGAAGCGCCGAATATGTCCGTGGCTGTTATGTCCCCGCCTGTCAGCGCGGTTAGCTACACCTCTCTGAGCTGAGATTAACGCTCGCGCTAGAATTACACCAGCAGCACTTCGTCGCACGGAGCCAACCAGTGATGAACGCGGGCTGACTTGCGGTATTTAAAGAATATTTAGAAATTACGACGCGTTCATGCACGCCTGAACGCGTCGTCATGGTTTCGGAACAAACCACGTCTGTTGGTGTCAACGCCACTGTGTTGACACCAAACTTTTATTGGTGTGGTCCGGCGGCACCGCGGGAGGTGCAGCGAGACGGTGGCTGGTCACCGGCCTGTGCCGGCTCCTGGCGGATAAAGCGTGGGAAAGAGTAAGTACATGGAGATAAACCCCTTTCCAGTGTTATTTTTTCTCATCGCCCAGAAAACTTAGAAGCTGTCTCAGTTTACCATTATGTGCCATTCAAATGTAGCGAGAGATGACGGTACATGATCTTTGCAATTAAAGCAAATCTCCAAACCCGCAGTAAAAGGTAGCTTGCTTTGATTGGCCATCGCTGAGCACGCAAATTAACGATTATTATCGCGCAATATCGTGCGTGTTGTAGCAGAAAAGACTGCCTCTCAGGTTACGTGACTGCGAATATCTGCCCAACGAAGCGAGCCAGTGCAACCGGACTACGGGCCCGTCAGGACGCCAGCAGCGTCTACGCACGCCGACTTGGAACAGCCTGTGTGGATCAAGCTATGGCCGAGAGAGGATGGCTGTGGCTAGAAATCGAATACATGTCGACTTTCTTCCTCCGAACCATAAACATGACGTGATGTATATGAGATTCCGAACAATGAATATGTAAACATGTATATATATATATATATGTATATATGATATACAATATCCTGTATGTCACTATATATCACCAGAGTGGGGAAGAAGACTCCGATCCTTGGAGACTCGCAGGCTCTGGAGAATGGCGCCATAACTTGGCGGTTTGCCATGACCTTGTGAAAGTTTTTGGGGAGAAGATGCGGACAGACTGTAAGGTCAGCTTTCGTGAATTTCCTACTCTTGACGCGGACCGCTCGCCAATAGTCTGAGAGAATCCTCATAGGGCTGGTGACTCCCTCGTCTTGCACGATTAAATCTAACGCGTCGTGGATGAGACGGAGCAACATAGGAACACCATGATCATTCGCAGGCCGGCCGTCATTTCACCTCTGGGTATAATGTTATCCCGTTTCATTTGAATGGCATTGATGCCATGTCCACATAAAACGTAGTAAATTAGTAACTGGCCAACAATTTCAGCGCTTCTGAAAAAAAATCCCGAATATTTTCCGAGACAAGACGTAATTCAACGCATCTCAATTATCACAAAACGCAAGACAAGCATCGTCAAACGGTTTTCCGGCTGCTATCAAAAACGTTCAGACACGGCAATTCAGCGTCTCTCTGGACTCACAAAAAAATAATCCTCAGACAAACATCTTCTCCAATTACTAACAAAAGCAATCGAAGTCAAAGCAAGCAGGCCGACGAGACCCTAGGGAGATGAAAGCCTTGCTAAGCAATATCTACCCGGGGAGAAATAAATTGCCCAATCAGTAAAATAAGGATCCTCATTGTACACAGGGTTGGTAAGGATGCCAAACCCGGGACTTTTCCCCATTCCTGGGATCCCCGAACTGGGACTTCTCCAATCCCGGCATCCTGGGATTACATTTTGTTTGTGGATGAATGCGTTTTAATCGGCTTACATGATTTATAGACGCACAGACGTATTATACTGCGGGAAATATGTCGTGGTCAACATGTACGTGTATTTACAAACGCGTAAAAAACTGTGAATCGCATGGAAACAAAGTGGAATTGTTTCAAAGCGTCAGTAGCTTGGAGAACTAGTCTTTGTACATGCAGAGTTGAAGATATTAGCCAGTCGCACATGCCGGGATCGAATTAGGACGGAGCTGAATTCGGATGCCAGCTCTTTGCCAGGGGAAGAGGCAGGTCGGGAATCCCCAGTTGTTTTTCAAAGTCCACAGACGCTGCTCGCTCAATCCAGTCAATCCATGGGCACCCAATGTTTTCTATGTTCTTTTAAAGCCGAAACGAGGTTGGATAAGGCCTTGCTTGGTTAGTTTATCACTACTCACGTTCCTAATAGGTAAATATGCGTATGCATACACCGTTACTGTGCCGATCAAGTGCACCATGCTCGACGGGCAACTACTTAACGATGATGGCATTTCAAGAAATACAAGGCATCAACAGTTTCGTTGTCTAAACGAGTTCTGAACTTAGTGGCTATGTTTGTAACAGTGGAAAATAGCTGTTCCGACTCTTCACTTGTAGGGAGAGTTGCTTTACTCCACGTATGCACGACATCGGTAAGTTTATCTTTATCAGATACGGGCAAACACTCTGACTCTTTTCGGATAGTTTTTGAAAGCTGTTAGCTATCCAGGGGTTCTGGAGCATTAGGAACACGACTTCGCCTCTTCGTCGCCAGCTCAAGCGCATGTTGCAGCTGCTGTTGTTGAGGTTCCTCCGCAGACGCCGGCTAATCGCATTCTTCTGTCATTTCTTTTTCAACCTCATTTTGATGTGCAGTGACTGCCTTCGCTTCCCCATCCGCTCTATCATTGGCGCTACAGAGTCTTGGACATCTCTCCGGGCAGCGTGTGGAGGCACATAGTCATCCCCGCTGCACACCCGGTTAGTGTGCAGTGCCTGTATCACTGCAGGCGCTTTCGATCGTCGCTGACGCATTCTGGGGCCCAGCTTCCGCCTCGGAAAGTCCACTGTTCTTGCGGCATGAGACGTCTGCACCCAGTTTCATGATATTTAGACGACTGACCATTTCTCGCACCGTTCGAATTCCCAGTCTTCAGTCATCCTCATTTTAAGATGACCAGTAACAACGAGAGTTTTGTGTATGACAGATTTCATCTTCACAAACCTTTTAAGCATTGCCGATAAGTTGCTCCGTGTTGTTTCGCAATCTGCAATAAGAATTAGGTCTTTACCGTGTTCGTCTTTTACACATTTCTGGAGTCGCTCGTCCGAGCGGATGGTTTGCGGAACCATCTATCCTCGTGACGCTTTTGACCGCCTCTGACCTTAGGCCACGCAGTTCACCGCAGTCCGTGATGCCATTGAGTTCTCCGTCCTCGCCGACATCGCCATCGGATCCTCCCGGCGAGCTCCCTATCCCGGTAGACGCACCATCTTGGAAGTCCTCGTCTGCCGTCTTAGTTTGTACAAAACATCGATTACAGCCAGATGAATCTCATGGGCGAAGCAGAGCTGATGTTCGCAAGGCAGCTTCCTTCCGAACTTGACCATAAGTGAAGCTCCGTCAGTGGTGATGTAGGTCATGTGGGTGTCCAGGTCAAGGCCGACTCAGCCTGCTTGTCCTTGCGCGGTTCCGTACATTTTTTCCGCTGGCATTGAGCCATGACATCGAATGATACCCAGGCCGCGTACCTGTGCTCCAGAGGGGACGTTCACGCCCACATATCGCCGATTCCTTAGAGACTAGCACTCGTCGATTGCGAGGGAATCTCGCACCGCCCGCTGTTTCGTCCCTCATCTTTGAACTCATTTTGCATTTGATCCAGACAAAACGCCTCGTCACTCATTTTCAAATGGAACCGTGGTGGGTAAGTTTATCGAACATTATTATCTGTCTCAAATGCTCCCGTGCAAATGCATTAAGAGACAATATACTTCAAGGAACATACCTTAGAATTTGTACAGAATGTCTCTCAAGCCATATATTCAAGGCCTACCGAGGCGCTATAATGGCATTCTGCGTATTCTGAACCATTTGACTTTTGCCTACAGTTGGAGATTGTAAGCTCCGCTGTGATTGCTGTGTTCTTTGTGCATTATTTTTTACAGTGAAACAAGTGGGGGCTTCGCAGTAACTGAAAACGCTAGTGGGAAGGATTCACAAATTGTTAATATTGTCCGTTTAATATTTTTCACTTTTTCAGATCTTTCTTTTTCAGCTCAGTCTTTTTAATTTCAATTTTCAGCGAAAGCAGTGAATAAAAATAGGCAGCCATAATATCCGTTATCTGACAAGATATCCGGCCGGATATCCCGCACCCTCATCCGGCATATCCGGTATCCCTCCGGATAAAAAAATCCTGATCTGGCGCAACCATAAATATGGTGTGTCATACAAACAATAAATAATTAACAGAAAATCAATAACCATTATATAATACAATTGTCTTCGGGCCGCAGATCCCTGAAGTAACATCGTCCAACAAATGTCCTAATTACAGACAGATCATGAGCAGGCTTCTATTGAAAACAGTGATGTCAGAAGCATGTTCACAGCGCATCAACAACCAAAATTAGCAAGGTGCATCAAGTCTTAAATCGCCGCGCCCGCTCACAGTGTCACGAAAATGACCAAAAACTAATCGAAGCCAGGTGGCGAAATATTAGAAAGTAGTCTACTGTTTGACACTGTGAATGTCCACAGTGTATATTCCTGCAAAATGAGTTCGACATATTCATTATTTTCCGGTTTTGCAATGTACGGAACATTCGTGTCAAAGATCAGTTTTTGTCAGGCAGTTGTGTGACAGCCGACAATTACATCAGGAGCGTATTTGGAAACTGACCAAGGGGGGATGCCGTTGTGCTTCAGGGGGCGCAGTCAGTTTTAGGGGACGCCAATATATACGACAAGAGTATGGCAGGGGGCGGGGGCAGCAGCCGAGGCCCGAAAAAATATCGTCGTTTATTTCTGTTTTTTTTTTGCATTTTGACGCGTAAAGGCTACGCGAAGAGATGGCCCCGCGTTCCCTGAACTGGTGGGTAGCCGGGCATTTTTTGACGTAAGACTACGCCTTAGGTGCCATTTTTAGTCCCCAGGACACGTGATACTGCGGTGGCGGGGGAGGATCTCCACCACCGAACTACCGGAACACGGGACTGAGCGTGACACAAGGAAGCGAATCGTTGCATGCGCGTGGTTCGCAACGATGCTCAAGTGTAGGAGTTTCAGCCTTCCATGCACTCGACTTACTTGGACATGCTAGGCACTGCAGGCCCCCTAATTCTACACATTTTACACTCCACATTTAAAATACATTGAAGCGGTCCAAGTAACCATTAATCGTCGGTGATCCAATGACACCAATACGCTAGTCTAGCAGTGCTGCTGCAAAGACAGCACACTTTATCTTTCAGCTGTAATCAGAATAAATCGTAAAGGAAAGTTGCAATCGTCCCCCAAACATTTTGCACGGGAGAGTTTGAAACTTGAATGTCATTTGCTGTAGGGTGTGTGTATTTTTCAAACACCATGGGCGTCGTTTTAAAGCACGAAGGGCACCCAAACGGTGCCATGGGACCCATGAGGTGTTCTTTTATCTTTCAGGCGTCCCTGTAGCTCTCGGAACGTTTTCAGATATTAAGGACGCCCTTTGACCCCCCGGGCGTCTCTTCAGAATTTCGGGTTCCCTTTTATTTTCAGGGTTTTTAGCCCTTGGGGTCAGGGGTGCTCCTCCGAGGTCGTGGACGCCCTTCTCTTCTTTAAGGCGTTCGTCTAAACCTCGAGAATAATTTCAGGACACAGGGGCACATTTTGATCCCTCGTGGGCGCCCCTCAAGGCTTTGGGGAGCCCTGTTCCTTTTTAGGGCGTCTTTCTATCCACCGAGACACATTTTCAAATCTCAGGGGCGCCGCTGGAACCCTCGGGGTGACTCTCCAGGGGTCTTGGCGCCCTTCTGTTCTTTAGGGCGTTCTTCGAACCTTCGGGACATGTATTCATATGTCAGGTGCGCCCTTTGAGTCACCGGAGGCGCCCCTCTGGGTTTTGGGGCGCCAAGACTTTAGGGCGTCCTTCTAGTCCTCGAAACATGTTTTCAGACCACAGGGACGTCCTTTGAGTCTTCAGAGGCGCCTCCCCATGGTTTAGAGCATGTTTTTATTCTTTAGGGCGTTCTGCTAGACCTCGAGACATATTTTCAGACCACAGCGGCACCCTTTGAGCCCCGGGAGCACCCCTGCATGGCTTGGGGCACTCTTTTATTTTCTAGAACGTTCTTCTGGCCCTCGGGACGTATTTCCAAACCCCACGGGCGCCCTTTGAAGTCTTTGGGGCACCTCACCAGGGTGAGAGGCGCTTTTCATTTCTTAGGGCGTCCTGGCCCTCGGGCCACATCTTCAAACCTCAAAGACGCCCTTTGGAGCCGTCGGGGCACCAATCGAGCCATCGGACGCGCCCCTCCAGTGGTTGGAGCACCCTATTATTATTAAGGGCGCTCATCTAGCCCTCGGAACATAGATTACAGGGGCGCCCGAATGAACCCTCGGGGGCGTCTCCCTAGTCCGAAGGTTTGGGACGCTGTCTTATTCTTCAGGACGTCCTTCTAGACCTTACGGCGTATCTTCAGACCACCCGGGCGCCCTTTCAGCCCTCGGAGGAGGGGGCCCTCCTGGGCTTCCGGCGCCCTTTTATTCTTCCGAGCATCCTTCAAGTCATCGGGATGTTTCCAGGCGTCTGGGATGCCCGTTGAGCCCTCGGGGGAGGGGCCTCTCCGGATTTTGAGGAGGCGCCCTTGGGGCTCCATGATCATTAAGCTGAGTTGAATTGTTGATTCCCTTCTCGTTTTCGGAACATTTTTAGGCCTCATGAGTCGCCCTTCGAGGCCTGGAAAAGGCAATTTTAGGCCAAGTGAGCGCCATTCGCGCCCTTGAAGCCAGTGAACGGTATTCCCCACAGGGATACCTTCGGCGCCCAAGGGGGATGCCATGGCTTGATAACATTCCCCCCTATTTATGCTCCTGAATGACGCTCTCCAAAAGAAATGTAACACGCTTCTGTTTGTCTCATACCGCGTCCTGCTCACTGAAACACGCCAACTCCGCCATTGTCTAGACTTGGGGCAGCCACGTTAATGCTATTCCGTACTCCTGCCCGGTATGCACGATTCCGTGCGGGGGCGGATTCTGCCACCCCTGCGATCTCGAAAACTATAGGCCCGATTTCCTGGCGGAAAACGGCGTCCGATAGCCTATAGCGAGATCTACATTGCGATGAAAAATGTTGAAAATTTTGAAAGGGGGAATAGGTGTCAAAATGAAGGTATGAATAGGGATTTACCTATACGAGCTTTCTTGCCGTATTTTAGGACCGATTTTGTTTTGCCTCATGCCATTCTACTGACGAGGAAGAAGTCGATTTTCAGGATCCATAGATATGTCCAGGGCACTTAAAAGGGATACATTTTGGGGAAATGTCAATTCATTTTACAACATATTCCGCGTCTGGCAAGCTTGTTCGTGTTCAGAAAACATTTGCATGTGTGTCGCACGCCTCATTATATACATATGACAAATGTCCGTAGGGGGTCCAGTTACCAGAGAAAGTGGGGTTTGATAATGGGGTATCATATTCAGACATATTGTGAATGCTATTTTATATCGTGCCTTAGGTTCGGATTTTGACTTCATGAACGCCTCACATTTTGAAATAACAGAATAATAGCTGTAAACAGGGCACATAAAAGAGGGTAATTTGGGGGAAAATGTCAGGTATTTTGTAGTGTGTTTTAAATGTGGTGGGATTATGTGTGTCAAGAAAACATCAGCATACGTGTCACGTGCCATATTATGTATGCATTGCACGTGCTCATAGACGAACTCAAGTCCTATAAAAAGAGGAGTTCAGAACTACGTAGTAATAGTATTATTCCGTATATCGAGCCATAATTTGCCAGGATTAAGGAGAAACAAATTACCCATTTTACATTGCCCTGAAGGAGACCTTGGTTTTTATTTTCAGTGAAATATGTGGTATTTGATCTTAAGATATGTGGAACTAACAAAACTAATCAAACAGATCCAGATATCTGTTGGACTTATTGATGTTATTGGACGAAATATGCACCACGAAACATGCACAAAAAACCGATGGCTGGAGACACCCCTGGCAGTACCTATAGGCGAATTATATGAGTGAATTATGATGAAGATATCTTTATCATACGTTACCTTTGCTTTATTCATACGATGAGTCGTAAAATCTTGAGACTAAGAAAATACAAACATCCCTTTTGTATGCACCTCGATCAGCCATTGACGAACATCTTTTTAAAATGCTTGTAATTGGGCAGGACACAAATATTTGGATCACTTGAACTGTCCGCGACATTGCAGAGGACGTCATAATAGTACATGATTGTGTCGAAGTGCGTGATCTCCAGAAAGCGCGATATTCCTCAAACATGCCTCCCAAAAACGTGTCCTGAAACTACCACTGGAGGTGGTAAATTTCTGAAATTCTGATACAGTATGTCAAAAACGTATTTAGGAAAAGTCACTAAGTTTCGTGAAGCAGCTCCCAAAAGCCCGAGAATAGAGAGCAAAAGCCCAAGGGGGAAGGGTAGAATCCGCCCCCCTCCCCCTGCACGGAAGAAGGTTCGTAGTGTTTTTATTTATTCTAGAGACAGACGTCGGCCGGAAATCTTTTCGCTCAACGAACATACGCGCACATACACTACTTGCAAGGAAATGAAACATCCTGATTTATTATGGGTTGTGTCAGGTGCGTCAATGACCTTAGTTTTTGTTAAACGTAAATCTGCATTGTGTTATGAGATATATTTCTTACAGTTGTCTGCTCAAAATAAGCTACATTATGAGTCTGTTGCAAGTAATGACGAATCAGTCGTGTTGCCACCTAGTGGAAACATTCCCTAAGGGGTGCGCATGCATCCTCATCTTAGCTGACGTGTAAACGAAACTGACACCTATGGTATTCAATGGAGAGCGTGGAATTCAAAATGGCATCATTTGTTTCCAATTAATTCCGAGGACGTTCCTTCCTGATCCCATATTAAGGTAATGTGGCTCTCGTGGCAGGCCGTTTCTTTCTGGACAGGCAACACTGAATTCAGGCCACCATGTATTGAAGAAATTGAAGCAAAATTGTCACCAAAAAGCCAGGTTGAAATCTTTAAGAAATGACTCGAACTAACTCCGAACTGATTTAAAAATTTAGCATTTTATGTCGCAAATCAGAATCAGAGTTGATCCAGTGGAATCCCGCCGTGGACCAAAATCGGAACTGAGTCGGGTACTTATCTTATGAAAAAGATCGCTGTAGAACCGATTTTTTAAACGATTTTCTTGATGGTCGATGATATGATGGACGTTGGTGGTGATTTTTTTTAATGATGAAGTTACGATTTTTTTGTGAATCGTAAGAACCGGTTCACTAAAAAATGGACTTACCACAATGATAGATTGAAATGTTAGATATGTAAGCACATGTTGACGCATTTACTTCTTTGGATAAGACTAGCAAGTACGAGAAGCAAGTAACTCGTAATTGTTGCCGATATGATGTACCTATCATATGGAAATCATGTGCTCCTGAAACACTACTGTAACTGCAGTGCTAACCAGGAGTTGTGTTCCTCAGTGCTCTCCATCTCGCGTCAGATATTCAGGTATATTACTCCAATTCCCGTTAAAAGATGTCATGTTTAGATATTTTTCGCCATTTCCCCGTTTTACTCATGTTTCAGTACAATTTGACTAATAATTTGGATATTTCAGTTAAAAGGGATACTGTTCAAAAAGTGAATAAAAAATCGATTCTGTCGTCGAAGCGATTCACGTATGAATCTGAGATAATGTACAATTTAATCTTTTTTTTGCAAAACAGTGCCGTGAATTGGAATCAGAATCGATTACCGGCTTTCGAAATCGAACGATGAATCGATTCGATCTCGGTAAATCAGACACAGGTCTGGTTCTAAATCCCTTAGTCCGAGATGGTCTCCTGGGCATGTCGGGTCAATCCAGGCCGCACAAGTTCAGGTCAGGCGAGGTCACAGCCTTGTCGGCGGCCTGGCGCGGATGCGACGACACGAAGTAACGTACCTCACACAGTGACCGTTTCCAAGCGTGACACCGTCGCAGTTGGCCCCACGGCACCGCACGTGACTCAGTTCACTCTGCCACGCGAGCGTCAGCCTGCGTCGTGTCCCGTTGCTCCCGACACTGTGCCGAGATCGTCACAATCGGAATGACATCATGGTTTAAACGTCGCCTTCTGTTTGCCTTGTGATACGGCCCGTGCCGGACGATAAGGTGCGAATCCGATACGTAGCCTGGGGTAGCGGCAGCTACACGTCTGGTTGGCGATGTTCTTTAGACGGAATTTGAAATAACGCCGGGTGGACTTTTTGCAATTGTGTCGGCACTTGCAGACACAGGTAATCAAACGTGACCAGAATGTCATCTCTCGAGCCCAGCGGCAAAAGAATAGCATCGATCTTTCATTCACTGCCTTCCAGGACTCACGTTTCGGTTTTGCTTCTGCCGTGGCCAAGCGGATATGGGACCAGATGATGGATCTAGTCCGTGGCATGGGCTGAGTCTGAGTGCCAGAATGGACTCATCGCTCGGCTGGTAACTGAACGGGCCAGCTTATTACAGGGCGGCTGTTTGTGGTACTCCGGAGCAGAATGAAGGTTATCCGGCAACATCTGGCCCGTAGAGTTAAAATGACGTCATTTGGAAACCTTTCGATGGTGGGGAAGGGTAAATGCAACAACGTCGGCTTAAGATGAGCTCTGATCCATGGCGGTACACTTTAGATAGCTTTTGTCTCATTTTGCGTCATAGTTTGAATGTGCATAATAATAGCCATGGTGAAAAAAAAATATTGGAAGAGCAAAAATTGTCTGCGGGTTCAGCTTAAAACCATTGCCAACAGAGGAGGTGGACACTATCCCAGAGACACTTTTTAGTCCGCCATTGGCTGTCATATTTGGTGTAACGTCATTGACAGAAGGGAATAAATATTCCCCCTCCCCCTCCGGATATCTCCTGACCTACCGAACGGATCTGGGTGTGTTTATTACCTACCAATGGTCCTGCATCGTGCAACCTCAGAACTTAAAACAAATTAGGTTCGGGACAATAATGACGTCACAGGTCAAGCGTAAGCTCAAAATTAAGTATTAAGTAAGCGTAAGCTAAAAAACCTATGCTTTTAACGATCGTCGGGGCTAGGTATAATGTCGTTACATGTTCTTCGCACATGATTTCATTTGTCGAAACCAAGTCATGTGCTGTGAAATAAAAAAATCGCTGAGAGTCAAGCTAACTATATGGCTGATATGAGAAGGAAAAATGGAACGAAACCTACTTGGTATGCCTTCTTTGCTTGCCCTCATAAGAAGAGAATACGCCAGTGGTGACATTTCCCTCGACAAGTGCATTGCGGAAAATCGTTACATTTGGCGAGGGTTAACCTTCGCCCGCACATGCGGGGGTAGATACCACCCCAAACCTTTTTTTCTTTCATAAACGCCAAAGTATTAAAGACACAGGTCTGTTTTTTTCCAGTGGCTGCTTTTTTATCCTCTCTGCAAGTTCCCTAAAAATTTCAAGTTTCTCTGACCTTTGGTTTGTTATATATGACCTTGTTCTCGCGACCATGTGACACCCCTCAAAGCGCGGTGTACTGCAAAATGTGCAACCAAGGCGTCAAGTGCAACGCAGATGCCATATTTGCTGATTGCTCTGCAAGCGCCATCCCGCATGCGTCGAAAATGTGTTCTTAGATGCTACGAAATGTCAAGGTCAGGGTCAAGATCAAATAAGGTCGCGAATAACGTTTTATTTCGTGGAAAATCCCAGGTTCCTAAAGTCACCAAAAGCGGAATCATTCGTAAAAACCGATAACGTTAGCAGTTCCTCAGCGATGGAGACTGATCGTTCTGATGCGTAATAACCGATCGGATCGAGCGGTAATATTATGCCCGCCACAATCACGCGTGGCCTTCGAAACCGGACCTCCGCCGTGGCACGCGACATGTGAAAGCGCGGTACGTTCTTTCGACGCTAGAGGCGTAGTCCATCATTTACCACTTTTTTGGAACTGATAGTGTCAATGTCCAATTCACACGGTTCAGGCGAAATGAGGTATTTGACCTCGGATGACGTCGGTTGAACTTCCGTTGTTTTTCTGCTCTGCACACGAATCTGGTCAACGAATCACTTCAAACTGTTTGGATTTACAAACAGACATACATACGAATCAAATCGCCTTCAAAGTAGCTTCGGGAGCGAATTCTGCTGAAAACGGCATATGCTGACCTGACCTGGAATGCAAGCAACTGACCTCAGGCGGTAAATCTGCATGTCATAAGAACAACCAGAGGCTACTCTGTCTCATATAGCACCACAAAATGGCTGTGCCGTTGCCAGATGGGGACTGATGTGCAAGACATTCCATTCGTAGCGCAAAAGAAAAAAAATATTTTTCTTTGATGTAACCTGAAACGATTAGAATTTGTCCTAAGCAGGTCAAATCGGGCACCGTTAGATTCAGCAAATGAATGGCTGGGGGGGGGGGGCGATAACCACACCCCTCAGGTACGTTCTAGGATGGCGAAATAGCAAGTGCGGGTGAGGGTTAAAGATCTGAAAACTCTGGCACCGTGTATTGTTTTCGATACTAACCAATGTCACTTAACCCTATTACCGGAGGGTTAGACGGTATGGCCGATTCCCGACGGGGGAGGAGGGTGGCGAATTCGGCCCCCCTGAGATCTCAAGAACTACACAGCCGATTTCATCGCAACAAACGGCAGTCGATTTGCCATGTCGTTAACTACATTTTTATAAGAAGAAGTTTTTTTAATTTTGAAAGGAGCGGATTTAGGGGGCAAAGAATGTTAAAACGGAGGATATTTTTGGACTTCTTGTAACTCTGTTGTTCATGAACCGATTTTGGTAAAATTGGCATGAATAAAAAAATTACAGATGGGATTTTTACCACAAATTTGAAGTTTCGAAAAAATTAATATGTGTTCACAAAGTTTCAAAAATGGGAGGATTAGTTTTTCAAAAACTCAGTTAACAAAAAAGTCAAAAACACTTTTTTGGCTTCCGCTAGTCATGTTATGTTGTCATGATAGTCATGTTAATTTGCTGGTCATGTTGTCCTGAAGAAGTACAAAGCGTATTGCAATGTTTGTATAGTGTTATCATAGCCGGGGCCAGGGACATGAAAAGAGAGAACTGTCATGGTCACATGCTCTTCAGATCATCTCAAGACCTTTGACCTTAAATGACCCTCCAGTGACCTTAGAGTCACCTGGAATGATCTTGTACGGATTTCGTATTATTTTGAAACGTTTTCAGTCATTTGAATTTACTCTATTTCTACAATTTCATTTTACGGCTGTTGTGGTTACGGTCCACGCACTACCACTTTAGGTCATAGCTCCGTGACCCGATGTGATATCAAGCTGAAACTTGGTACACAAGTAGAGGACAGCTGTCTACGCCATATATACATTTCGGGTCTGGCATTTGGAAAAGTGCCAAAATTACTACTTTAAAACCAAATTTTGATTTCGACCTTGACCTTATCTTGTAAAGTGACCTCAGATAAACAAGACTGTATTTGTATGTTGCCCAACTTTTTAACTTACATCCAAATAAAGTTTTATTTTAAAAACGCTTTTCTTTGGCAGCCATTTTCTTTTTACCCTCAACAGGGCCAAAAAAGGCCTGAGGTGCCTCCCAAAAATGTTACCTGGCTCCGCCCCTGAGCAAAATGGAATTACGAAATTTTGTCGTAGTACGTAGAAATCATAGGTAGGAAAAGTCACTAAGTTTCGTGAAGTGGCGCTTAAAACCTTGGAATGGGCAACCAAAAAAAAATCCGAAGGGGACGGATTTACCCCCCTCCCCTCCCCGCCGGGAAATAGGGTTAATATCTACTCTACAAGTTTAAAACCACGCTCGTTTGTTGTAAACACCTGACATCCGTATCAAAATGCACGACCCTTTACCTAGTGGATTCTGACATGGGCCATTCCATTAGGAGGAGCCCCTTCGTGCAGTGTACCAGCGTTTATTTTATCGTTCGAATCTCCATGATTACGAATTAGGAAAAATCTTCTCAAGTCCGGCATAAGAACGGTGATGTCCCCGGGCTGGCACAAGCATCAGCCCGTTACCAGAGAGCTGCGTTCATACGCCGGTCGTTGAACCCTCTAAATGGCTTTTCACGATCGTTCACGAAATAGCTCGTCCCAGAACGTTCCGTTTCAGTCGGCCAACTGTACCGTACAGAACGCGCGATAGCCAGCATCCGCGTACGGTGACGAATGACCTTAATTGTTCTATCCCACTCGAATGCTATCATAGCCCAGCTAGGATTCATTAGAACGCAATATCGCGCACTCTTCCTGGCGGACCGCCGCCGAGCATATTGTACGTGGAAGGCAACGGAACGTCTGAGATTAAACGCCGCTGCTTTAAATGGGAACGTGTTACAGCTGACGTTGCCGTGTGGCGATAAGCCCTTGAGCGTTCTTGGAACCCTATGGTGACAGACGAGTTCACAGACGGCTGCGAGTGGCGTGAATGTAAATCGGAACTACTTGGAAGTGGAAAATAATGCAAATGCAAGATTGTCTTTGCAAATGAATCAGCACTACAAAAAAGTGCGACGCAGGCCAGTAAAGCCGATGCACGTGGGGCCATTTTTCAACGTCAGATATAAATCAAGATTTCTGTAATCCTGAATGGAACCTGACTTCAAACCCGTTATTTGATTTGGAGCCGTGAAAAGCATGACCAGAGGACAACGCGTCGCTGGTCCTCGTTTTTACTGACATGCTATAGGAAACAGCAATATCATGATTAAAGGCATGTGAAGAGAACTTGTATTTACGTACCAGATCAAGGTGGCATATTGTGTGCCAAACTGATTTGAGTAGCAGACTGTGAACATATGCATAGTCTGAGTAGCCGGAACAGAAGTGGAAGTTCTTAAATGCTGCATCAACATTGATGCAGCATTTAATGACGAGTACATGACGACATTACAGTACATGACGTACATACATATACAGTACATGACGAGTATTACACCAATACCCGAAGGCTAGAACTAAACGAATTTGGGAACATAGATCATTACTATGTCTGACTGCACTGTTATTTTTAAGCACCATGTTCTTCACCAGTTTCGCGCTTGGTGTCCTCTACGTTAGATCCAGTTTCTTTTGAAAGCTTTCTGTTGAAACCTCTTATGACTGTTCAGGGTAAGGAAGGATTGAGCGGGCAACTGCAGATTGTTGACTGAGTCCTGCATGGAGTTCAGTTGACATAAATGTGAAACGCCAATGCAAATACACTAAGCAGTTTTTGAGCGCTGGGTCCGAATATTTTGCAAAGGCATCCCCCCGTGGTGGCGAGGCATTTGGTTCCCGTGGCTGGGCCACTAAAGACTTCTCGTGTCTGCAGCCTTTTATTTCGCTCATATGAGGGAGCCCAAAGCCCAGGCCAGTCGTTCCACATTTCTGCAGCGCACTCGGTACCGTTGGTCTAGAGGACGCGTCCATGATCTAAGTTCAAAGTCATATCTTTATAGTCTCTCCCCAAAATATAATAAAAGCCGCCATACCGGTAAGCTCTTGATCTCTTGGCATTTAACCGTCTAGTCCGAGAGGATAAACACTTACGGTTGTGCCCCTTACGGCCACGCTACTTTGAAAACTTGTTTGAGTACTTTCTGTCATATCCTTTCGGCATTTCTTGTCCGCCAGTGTACAAACGTGCTATAATTCATCGTCTCTGCAAGTCCGCATCGGTAAGCTGGCTAATTCCTCTTCAGCAGCACGCTGTTGCTAATATATTTGAATTGATTTTGTGGACACACTATATTTTCTATGACATTCTGACGACTAGTGCCGTAAACCACTACGTATGCCGTGATACGCGTAAATACAAATTCAAATGCTGCGGAATATTTTGGGGTTTATCTCTATCACTCCATCAACGTCTGCACGCTCTTTTTTTCCTTTTGTCTTTTCCAGCTCTCTTTTCATTTTGTTGATAGCCTTCTTGTTCCTTTTGTATGTGTTTGCTGTTTTCGCTATTAATAGATTTTGGATCGCTGGCTGGGCCTGTTAGAAACAATGAAAAGCAGTTAAAAGCCAAACTGCATATTACCTAACATCTGGATCGGAAACTGCGCGTTTTTCCAATTGTTTTTTTTTGCGTCGGCCAGGATGCTCAGTCATCTAGCGGAAGAAAAAAAATCGACGAGGGGTGGAAGGTGTGGTCCAGTCCGTAACTGTCCCTATCAGAACAAGGTATTGGGGTGTCTCCAGTGACGCCAGGGTCTATGACCAATGGCGGACCAGTGGGAGCAAACATAGCCCGTTATGCCGGTTATGTTTGTTTATAACGGGCTCAACAGGGGCGAGGGTCGAACATTGCGTGCTCGCGCTTCGTATTTGAATATATCAGTACAAACAGTTTTATTTTCTCTTGAATCCGCTTTAGGTTGGCTACGGCGTGGGGTTAAAAATTAACGGAACTTTAGGGCTGGGACAGTTGCATGCAAGTTAGCGGGGTAGAGGGCCTTGCCAGACGATCGAGCCTTCGCAGAGTTGTTCAGGGGGTAGATTGTAAGTAGCCATCACTTTTAACCTTCGCCCGGCAGGGGGAATCCACCATCCATAGGGCTTCCCGAGCGTAGCGAAAAAACGGCGGCGCGCAGCGGCGCAAATTTTGAGTACCTTTTATCTTATCCATTTACGACCTGTGTGAAAATTTCAAGTTCTTAAGAGGTCAGGTCACTGATCGAGGTCAGGTCAAAGAGGTCAACCTTCAGAAAATTGTAACCCTTATACCTGTTTAGGGCTGGACAGATTTTATGAAACTTGCATGAATAACAGAATGTAATAGACGTAACAACTTGTATATTTCGGAAAATCGAACTCGAATGACCTCAGGTTAGTTCACTTTTTGGGCTCCTTTTGATATCTGGCCTAAATGATAGCGAATTTCTGCTGTGTTTTCATGCTCAGATGTTGTCGGAAACGTGCAATACAACATATGTTAACACCACGTTACCAGAATACGCGTGATCCTGGCTCAGGTGTAGGTAGGTACCTACCCCCGATATAGGTAACTGTTGCCCACAGCGTACGATTTCCATGAAACCAAAATTGTTTGCCTGGGAAAGATGTTTTTTTCTAGGATAGAAATAGACGATGAAATCAAATTCAACGCAAAAATAAGCTAATCTAAGCTCACTGGAGGTCGTCAAAGGTCAATGGCCTCTGATGACTTCACTTGACCCAAGCTGATCTTCAGGACAGCGAGAAATGTTGATCAAGTGTTTTACTATACTACGGACATCACCTGCAATCCATCTTGTTACCAAAACCACCGGGTAAGTCGAAGCGCGATACATCATTATGGTACAACAAACATGCATGAAATTAGGCCGTGGCTTGACCTGCCCTCTTTGGTTCATTGGGTCATTCGGTCTATGAACGTTTTCAACATGTTAATAGTCATCTTAGTACTCTACCAAAATGAAATCACAGCGTCAATTTTCTTGTTGTCTCACTTTCACTTTAGCTCAGTCTGACCTATCATGACCTCTGACGGTCTCAATATTGACACAAGTTGAAAAACTTACGCTCATTTGACTCGTCTTGACAAATTCTCTTTCCTGGCATTTTCTTTTGTACTGTGCAACGCACAAAACCTGAGATCCTGGAGAGGAGCGGATATCCCCCCCCTCTCCCCCTCCCGGTCGGGCGAAAGGCAGTTTGAGGCTCGGCCGGGCGCGGTTTAGCCCGCCACTGCTTGGAGGATGTCAAATACGGCACTCCACTTAGTTTTTCGTGAATATTTTCTGAACCGTCAGAGCCAGCCCAAGGAAAGTTTCAGTACCTGTAAACCAGACAATTTTACATATTTTCACATCAAGGTCATTTTCATGCTAAGTCAGGGCATACAGGTATGGCGTCATAAATAAACCCTTGCATGCATGTTTTCGTCTCTCCGGGCGTTGGCGTGAACATTCTTCGTTTTTTTCTTCTTATAAAATTCGTTAAGTACACGGTCTCCAAAAGGATATACACCTATGACACATCAAAATTATCAGTCATGCCAGGTCACATGCATGATGGCAATTGGGATGATTTACACTGCGAGTGATAAAAGTGGTTGCCGCTGAGCGTCTTCATCGTTTAAACCAGATATATCTATATGCGCCTCTTAGCAAGGTTCACCAAATACGAGTCATGTCAGGTCACGTCAAATGTAGATGCCGAAACGAAATTAAATGCAACGTTTTCTGCGGAAGATCGTTCAGTAACAGCAGAGAGCAATTATTGTTCCTGGCCAGAAGAAGAAAAATGGCAGCTTCACTTCCATCCTTTTTGACACGTGGATCAAAATGGCTGCGAGTAATTATCGATCTTAGCATGTAAAACAAGGCCAATATTTTACATGACCTAGACTGACCTTGACCCGACATTTTTCACTCCCTGGCATGATTCTGATGCAGGGGATTGTGGCCTTTGGTTTGATACCCAGTTGAAGGGTCTACGACCAGCATTGCCGATGATATGATGTGCATACCGGTCTCAGTTTTTCTGACGTCATGTTATGCGTTTCACGTGACCGGTGACGTCATCAGTGACGTGACCAGGGCCAACGTAGTATTTTCTGAATTGCAAGACTCGGAGCTATCGATTGGTGATAGACCGGCTCAGATCCGATGGTTAGACGCTGAGACAACAGAGGGGGAGGTATGTTATGACATAACATGTTATGACATACTTTATTATGGCATACCATATGTTATGACATGACATGACATTGCTGCTGTCCGCTATGACATCCTCCAGGCAGCCGCGGGTACAAAAACACGTCAGCCGGTACCAGATTACGTTAGGCTAATTTTCCATGTCTGGCTTCTCTTGTATTTATCATGGTCATTGTTGAAATAACGTAAAAGTGTTCGACTTAGCAATGCATGCATGTTGGATGAACGGCGACACGTCGCCTGTGACGTCACGCCGAACGGTCTTTTATGGGCTTTTAGGGCCCTGGGTGCGGTCGCCGAGTCATGTGACAGAAATGCCAGACATCCTCCGCAAAATGAGAATCACTGAGTCGAGCGACGCACCGCAAGACAGCTATTGAGGTCGGGGATGATTTTTCAGCACCAAAGGTCGCAATACTGTCCGCAACGACTCTAAACTTCCTGAAATGAAGATCAATGCATACGGATCATGCATGTAGAGGAAATTACGTTTCTCTCATCGTCGCCTGGGATATTCCGCCTGACGGAACTGTCTGAGAGCGGCAAAATCAAACCCCTAGTAACTAACGAACTAAGAGGCCGATGTAAGTGATTCTAAAATCCATGAAGGTTCTTTGCTCGTGTCGGGGTTTTTATTTGGTTCCACAAAGTCACAGGTCGAGAAATGTCGAAACTGATGGCTGATGATGTGTAGCGATTGTGATAAGATGTAGCAAGTGTAGTAAAGAGTGAGAACTTTGAACCTGATCTGAAGGTCTTAGTGCTATGTTAGTGACCCTCGTGAAGGCCTGAACGCCACTTGCCATGTTTTGGGGGCCCGGATCTCTATAAATGTTAAAACGTATTTTTGCCAAGTGGGCCCTCTGTCGAAACCACAGGGGTCCATCTAAAAAAGGCATAGCGCTTTGTCTCAAAATCCTAGCTGCTCACTTCGTGCCATTTAGCACCTATTGTTACCGGGGAGAAAGTCATTTTTTATTTCTTTTCCGTCACTACAAAGAGGTTTTTGCATTCAGCTACCAGGCTTGCTGGGACCAGTACGCAATACGATGCACAGATATTACCGCCATAACAAAATGCCGAACTAGCAGTTGGACCTAAAACCATATTATACACATTACTTCTCCCATCATTACTAATTATGTATCATTACAAGGGATACTTTAACAAGCAAACTCAAACGGGGAAAACCGATGGCGCAGGAAGTATGCTGAAATTGAGGGTGCATGATGCACCTGCCTCTTCCTACAACCAAAACTACTCTGATTTTGGGCGCTTTATGTTTGGCTTCTGGTTTCTTTTTAAGAATTAGCAATCCTTGTTAAATTTCTTGCCATTCCGGGAAGGCACTGCCCCAGCCCAAATGATGGCGGGGGCAGCGGCCCCTTACCGCGGCGTGCCCCGAGCATATCATATCACTGTAGTGTGGAATTCAAACGCAGTAATTGTGATCCCACCGCCTGTTGTATACGTCTACACTTCATGCTTCACCCAAGCGTAAAAAGTGGGGAGATGGAAGAGAAGGTATGAAAGAGCATGTGTGCTAGAGGAAAGCCTGAATCAGCCAGCGAACACAGCCAGTGATCAGGTCTTTAGAAACGATTTCATCATAGTGTAACATTTAATATATTCGCCTACCTACATGTTATCTACCTGCGCATCATCAGGTAAATAGAAAAAAAACACAAGTTCTGCGAAAACCATAAGTGCATATTTCTGCATCAGCAAATATTTTGTTAACACTTAGCAGTCTCAGGGAATAATAAGTCTTCATTTTGTCCTGCTCCCGCCCCAAAAAAGAATCTTTGACGCCTGATACAGAGTCCCACGTATGGTTCCCTCGAGCCCAAGTCCTGACCATGCAGGCAGTCAGCAGAAAAGCTGCAAAATCTTGTTTTCTACCCGTTTCTGTTTGGCGCCCCTGCACTTGTCCGTCGCATAACTGTGGCTCAGGTCAACCCAATGTCAGGCATATTTTATGGCATCGAATGCCTTTGCTCTTGGGCCATGAATGCGCCCAAGCAGCGAGGAGTTCAGCGTCTTCATCAACGAGGGATTTCGCATCGTTGTCCAATTGTCGTTCATGGCCGAAAATCCACGGTCGCACGAATGCGAACGTGGATGCCGGGCGGGTAGATTCCGGTTCCTGAACCGACCACTCCGCCCCGCCGCCGCTGCAACGTGACCCCCGGCCGGCGACGAGAGGTTTCACGGACGGCCGGGCTAGCAAACAAGCGTGAATCAAGTTTCGAAAAACATTTGAAGGGGGAGTTCCCCAGTTCCCCTTGCTCTTTCGGTACAATCTGAGGCGGAGAATGATAATTCTGAAGGGGGTTATCCTTCTTACCCCTTCAAAAGTATCGCTGCTTATTACTGTTACATACGGCCGAGTTTCGCGTGCAGGGGCTCCGCTCTTTGGGAACTTGAGAGTGACATGATAATGCGTGGCAACCAGTCAACGACGGTTAGAAGCATCCTGGCCTAAATCGCACTGCGCAGCGGATAGACGGCGTGCTTCCTAACGTTTCCTGAACCCCTGATTCTACAGAAGGCGCGGACGGCCGGGCGGATGTCACTGAAGATCACTGATTGAGTAGCGATCGGACGGCGACGTGCATGGCTGGCGAGAATGTGAGTCGCATTGAAATGATTCCCGCGTTATGCTGAAGACCTTACTTGGCTTGAAAATATACTGTGTTTGGCAGAATCCATTGCAGTATAAATAACGCAACCCGGACGAAAGAACATGTTTTTAAGATTACGTTCTGAACAAGCCATTAGACCCGAATTCAGACATCAATAAAACAATTCTTTTGCAGGTACAGTCAGCGACAGTGTGGCTTCGAATCTTCGGAAGCGGACAGGGTGGACAGCTTTTTGGTAATCCTGATTTCATCAATCCAAGGGGGCCAAATTGCCCCCCCCCCTCTCGGTTTTTTTTGCTAGCCAACTCCAGGGTTTTTTGACGTAACTTCATGAAACTTCGTTACTTTTACTACCTATTTTATTTACAACAGGTAGTAATATTATACCTATGTTATCACCTATTATACCTATAAACTTTTAATACCTATTCTTTCCACACACTAGAACAAAATTTCGCACTTTTTGTACTAGGGGTGTATCCAGGCAACGTTTTAGGAAGACATCTCAGACCATTTTTGGCCATGTTGAAGGTAAAGGGAAAATGGCTACCAAATACAGGGTTTTTTAGATTGAGCTTAAAACCTTAAATGGGTGTACAGGAAAATAACTCGACAAGCTTGAGAAATATTTGTATTAGTCTGGAGTGACTTGGCATGGTCATACCTAGGTCAAAAATCAAAATTCAATTTCATAGTGATAATTTTGGCGGCAGTTTTCGGAACTGAAAACCCAGAACATGTATAATGTACAATGGTACCCTCTACATTTTTTAGCAATTTTGGTATATTTTTGTTTATATTGTTAACCTGTAATGATGCAATAATAAAGAACCATAAATTTGGTACAAACTTTGCATCAAATTTAAAACTGAAATCAGGTCTGGTCACGGAGCTATGACCTGACATATCAGTGCGTGTGTCCTACATCACAACACTCGCAAAACGAAATTTAGAAATAAAGTCAATGTGAATTACTGGGAACGTTTCCAAACAACCTGACTTGCACTCAAGATCATATCATGACACTGAGGGCGTTGGAGATCATTTAAGGCCAAAGGTCGTAGGATGACCTGATGAACATGTGACCATGACAGTTTTCCTTTTCATGCCCCTGGCACCGCCTGTGCTAACACTACACAAGCAGTGTATTACGTTTCGTAGTTTTTCAGCTTTATTTGACTAGCAAAAGTTAACGGTGTTTTTAACTTTTTTGTCAGATCACATTTTGAGGAACTAACCCCCCATTTTAGAAGCCCCGTCATCGCCTATGAATGCTGTGAAAATGTCAGATGTATGGACCAGTGGTGAAAGTCCCATCCATAAACTCTCGATTTATGCCAAAGGCATCAAAATCGGCCCATACACAGCAGAGTTATGGTAAATAAAAAAACCCTTTTTGACTTTTTGCTCCCTTGTGTCCACCCCTTTCAAGATTTTAAAAAGCTTTTTTATAAACATGAGCTTACGTCATGGCAAATCGATTGCCGTTTGTTGCGATGAAATGGGATGTGTGGTTATTGAGACCTCGGGGGTAGGGGTCGAATTCACCCCCTCCCCTGCACCCCTTTTGCCGGGAATCAGATTCGTGTAATGTGTAATGTATAAAGCGGTACAGCCTATGGGCGCAGGCTTGAGCAGAGGCGTCGTTTTCCATAGGCTTGGTAGGGCCAGAGCGCTACTAGCGTTCATCTGGGCCTACCAATGCTTCTCTGGGCCCTACCAATGTTTTAGTCCTTTTCATGACAAATTTTGAGAGACAAAAATTGAAAACAAAGTCAAGAAGAACGATTTCTACAAGGAGATAAATAGCATGAATCAAAAGATGCGGTTGGCTTAGAGTCAAACGCAGAATTATGTAGGTTCAGGTGGTTTGGATAAATGCAAACCTCACTAAGTTGTTTAAGAGCACGCAAATGAATTTCCTTCCCCTAATAAGCTATTGCCCTTACGATTCAACCAATAGTACCTTTGGGTATGCTTGGTTAAGTTTAGACCTCACCTTTCTCTGATGCGTTCATATTTCGGACCGCGAAACAATTCTTAACCCGTCACCGTCTGGAGCGTCTGTGTGCCCGCCAACGCCTGCGGGTGTCAAGGGCACCCTCCTATTATCCCAGGATCTTACCGCCGGATCTGAATCGGTCTGCCACCGATCGATAGCCCTGAGTATTGCGATTCAGAAAACATTATGTTAGCCCTGGTCACGTGACTGATGACTTCAGAGGTCACGCAAGTGCATGGCACAACGACGGAAAAACTGACACTAGTTCGCAGGGGTGTGGTTTCCGATCTCTTTGTGGGTGTCCTGGCACCCACAATTCAAATCGGCCCAATTGTCATCATGCATGTGACCTAGCATGACCCCTTATGTTGACGTGTCACGATTGTACATCCTTTTGGAGGCCGTGTTCTATGTAAATCCAAATAACGCATGCATTATATTTGCCAATGCTATCAAAAAACGAAGCATGTTCGCGCCACCGCCCGAAAATGCGAAAACATGCATGGAAGAGTTCACTTATGAAGTCATACCCCATAACCTGACCTAGCATGGGAATGGTTTTGATGTGGAAATATGTAAAACTGGTTGATGAACAGGTACTGAAAGTTTGACTGGGCTGGCTTGAACAGTTTAGACGTTATCCAGGAAAACCGAGGGAGCGCCCTGCTTGACACCCCGCCTCCCAGGCGGTGCCGAGTTAAAAGAACCGGACGGCCCAGAAGCGAGTGTGACGTGCAATTGCAGTGCGTTGGTCGCGCAACGTTGCATTATTTTCCAGTATTTTGCAATATAGCGAGATGGAAGTGCTCTGGTGGATTTTGGTCTCGCGAACACGCTGGCGTCGCCTTTTTGGCGCTCCGACCGACCTAGCATGGGAATGGTTTTGATGTCAAAACATGTAAAACTGGTTGATGAAAAGGTACTGGAAGTTTGACTAGTCGACCGCTGGCGAGACATCGGCCCCTGCAACATTGCGCAACATCCTGCAACATCGCGCAGCGAGGGCCAAGCCGATGCGGGAAGCCACCGGAGCGCCTCCTGGACCCCGCCAGGCGCGCTTGGTTTCTCAAGGCAGTACCGTGTCTGCCAGACACAGCTATGGCCGCTCCCACTTCCGCCTAGGAGCCGTCGCCGCCGTGGCTTGGGGGCGCGTATAACGTCGGTCTGCAGGTGGCCAGCTCGTGTTGACAACACCAAAACGTATCGTTGGAGGCCTGCGAATGCCGGCCGACCATATGGACAGTTCATGCTGACGAAAAGGATTCATCCAATGATGGGTAAGTAAGCAAATCTTGGCTGCCGCGTGAATTGACGGATGGGTCCTTCTGCCTTTCTCAGATGTTCGGTCACTTGTGTGGTCAAAACAGTATCGGGCCGTTTTACCTTTGTCTAGACCTGACCTGTCCTTGTCGCCTTCCCTTTGCTCCTTACTTCGCGAGCAGGGACCATCGATCCTGACTGGGTCCTGTGCTCCCGCTGGGTGTCGCCATATCCCCACGCCCTCTGCTATGGTTCCAGCCCCCTGCTTTCAGGTGATTTCCCTTCCCCAAGGTGTCAATCTCGCCGAACCGGCGCCCCGGCCTACCTGCTCCGCAGGTGACTCTGATTTGGCATGTATCATAGGAACTTCATATCCCTCAAGACATTATGCTTTTCAGCCGACATTGGCGTGAGATCGTAATAAAAACCGGATGCTGCGATATCGACGCGCGTAAAGAAACCCGTTGTTTCAGGCTTAGGAGGTGCATTTAGTGGTTTATCAGCGTCAGTAGTGCGATGGATTGCTTGCAGAAGCCAACAACCTAGCTCTGTGAATGCATTCCAGCTTGACACCAGTATCCCAGACCGATGTGTTCAGCTCGTGAGGCCCTTCACGTTACTCGGCTGCAGCCAAAGCGCTTGCACTTCGACTGTTCCGTTATACTCGGCCTTCACTCCACAAGCAATTATGAGCCGTGCTTTAACCCGAGCAGTGGAGTGGGGTTTCACGCTAATCCGCACTAGAGAGGGGCACCTTTGTGCCCCCTCCGATCTCGCAAACAGATGGAGCTAGAGACATGAAATTTTATGGGTAGGGTAGGGTCATAAACATTTACATCGTGTGCAATTTTCGTGACCCTAGGTCAATACCTTTAACCCTATTCCCGGCAGGGGGGGCGGAATCCGCCCCCCCTCGGGTTTTTTGCTTGCCAATTCCAGGCTTTTTAACGCAGCTTCACGAAACTTGGTCACTTTTCCTAGCTATTCCTTCTACGCGCCGTGACAAAATTTCGAAATTCTATTTTGCTCAGGGGCGGAGTCAGGCAACGTTTTTGGGAGGCACCTCAGGTCATTTTTGGCCATGTTGAGGGTAAAAGGAAAATGTCTGCCAAAAACAGAGTTTTTAAGATAGAACTTAAAACTTTATATGAATGTATAGCTAAATAGTTGGGCAATGTGCGTATGTAATTTTGTTTATCTGAGGTCACTTTACAAGGTCAGGTCAAGGTCAAAAGTCAAAATTTGTTTTTTCGCAATAATTTCGGCGCCGTTTTTTCAAATGCCAAACCCGGAATATATATGACGTAGAAAGATGCCCTCTACTAGTGTACCAAGTTTCAGCTTGATATCAGGTCGGGTCACGGAGCTATGACCTAAAATGTCAGTGCGCGTACCCTATATCGCAAAAGCCAAAAAATAATTTTTTTGGAATAGAGTGAATTTAATCGATTAAAAACGTTTACAGATAATATTGAATGCACACGACATCATTCCAAGTGACCCCAAGGTCATTGGAGGTCATTTAAGGTCAAAGGTCACAAGTTGATCTGAAGAACGTGTGACCATGACAGTTCCCCCTTTTTCATGTCCCTGGCACCGCCTATGCTAACATTATACAAACATTGTAATGCGATTTGTACTTCTTTAGCATAACATGACTAGCAGAAGCTAAAAAAGTGTTTTGGCCTCTTTTGTTCATTCCGTTATTAGAAAACTAATCCCCCTATTTTTGAAACCCTGTGAACGCCCATGAATGTTCTCAAAATTTCAAATTTGCATACCCATGGCAAAAGCCCTATCCATAATCTCTCGATTGATGCCAGTTTCATCAAAATCGGTCCATAAACAACGGAGTTATAAGAAGTCCAAAAGTACCCCCCATTTTGACATTTTTTCCCCCCTGTATCCACAAATGTCAAAATTTTGAAAATTTCTTTTTATAAAAATGTAGTTCACGTCATGGCAAATCGATTGCCGTTTGTTGCGATGAAATCGGATAAGTAGTTCTCGAGATCTCAGGGGGGGGCCGAATCCGCCCCCCCCCCCCTGCCGGGAATCGGCCATACCGTCTAGCCCTCCGGGAATAGGGTTAAGAGGTCAAATTGGGTCGAAAGATTAACTTAAGACACTTTCTCGGGCCGTACAGGCCATTCCGCACTGCTTTGCAAACGAAACTGGAAAAGGGTGCGTGTTTGAGCGTTAAAATGTGGAATACGACAATATTCATTCATCTGACGTCTTGACTGAGAATTTCGGGTCGAGGTCATGTCATGCCATTGGCCTATGATGTCGCTTTTTCATTTTTTGCAGATCGGATTCCGAGGAACATGGGATACTGGTGTAGCGTAAGCGTAAATAAGGGCGCTAAACGCATCTTTTAGCGTTTTTTCAGTGAATATAGCCAACATCGGTACATTTGATCATTTCTAGCGTTTACTACCCCCGCAAAGTCAAAAGAAGTGAAGCGAGGTCATTGGCCTTGGATGAACTTCTTTACCCAAGGTAAGTTTTATGTGAACTGTCTGCGCTAAAGTTGTTTCGTTATAATGAACCCAATTACACGATTTGATTACTATAAAACATCAACCTGATGTGTATATACATATATATACATATATATATATATATGTGTGTGTGTGTGTGTATGTGTATGTGTATCAATGCACGAAACGTTTTTTACTAGGGTCTTCGAATGCATATTCCATACAAATCGGCATATTGCAAAGCAGATCTGAAGCAGGCCACAAAATGGTTAACCTTGACCTTTGATGTCCTTGACCTACGCTGAACCTAGTATATATGAGGATATTAATGTGCACACACGTGTTTTTATTAGGGTCTTTGGATGGATATTTCATACAAACCGACATCTTGCAAAGCAAATCCGGATCAGGTCACAAACTGGCTGACCTTGACCTCGGATGACCTTCACCCTTACTGAGGTTGGCTTTGGTCTTGATACATCCATCAGTCATGTCCGAATGATGTTGACTGATTATGTTCAAAGGGTAATCTTACGTAGAACCCTAGTCCTTTCGTAAAATTCCCATGTGTCAGCGACAACCGCTATTTTGTTATCTTTCTTTGACTTCAAATGCTTTAGACTTCAGAAACTTTCGGCCGATTTTCGATTTTTTTGCGTAAATTTACGAGTTATTCATCTGCCATAAATGTCACAAAGTAGCAGCGACTAGCTCCGGTCCGTTCTCGAGATTGTCAAGAAATAAATGGGGGGCACAAAAGTGCTCCTCTTCCAGCATGCTTGTTAAGGACGGCATGTCATCACTAGACACCTTTTCTTGTCTCCGATATAATCAAAGCTTCGTGCAAGAGTAACTGCTGGGTGGGACTCTCCTCATTCGGTCCTCCATATTGAGTACACCACCGCCACCTATAGGGGGCTTTATTCGTTATCCGGCCGACCCTCGCAAGGCGCGAACAACGAGCGTCACTACACTTCGTTTGTGAAGTTGAATCAATGATTCCTTCCGGGCCACACTCATTTGTTGCTCTCGTTAATGTCGGTGAACCTCATCAAAAGGATGTGTGCAGTAATCTCAAGCCAGCGCCAGTGCTCCGCGAGCCTAAACTTTATAATAATTTGCTCTGATGATTTTCGTAAATGCTAATTTGCTCAAGTTTTCCGTACCTTTTCGGTCCGCTGAATACAAGGGGAGCCTGTACTTGGGATCAGGGGCGTCGATTCCTGTAAATGATTGCAGGCAGCCGAGCCGAGGATCCGACAACCTAATCTCCCCCAAGTGTGGGTTTCCCAAGGGATTTGCCCATTTTACTTTGACTAATGGGAAATTATGAGTTTTTTGTTACTATTGATCAGATAAAAGTTGCACTTATCCCCATGCATATATATATATATATATATATATATATATATATATATATGTATATATAAACGATAGATAGATAGATACATCGCTTTAGACCTTATTCTTTACTTTCTGCCTGTTTCTTGTATCTTGCGGCCATTTTCCGCCTCTACTACTCATTTCCCTTTAAAAGCGGCAGAAAATATTGGATGGGCCCAAACCAACATTGGGTGGGCCCAAATCAACATTGGGTGGGCCAGGGCCTCTTAAAAGAATACAAATCGACATCCCTGCTTGAGATGATGAACCATTAATTTAAGGGCCCCCACCGTGCCGCCCCAACGTTTTCCAAACATTTTCAGAATTGGGACGCCCTACCCCGTCAAACAGGAAAAATTGTTCAAGTTCCGAACGTTTCTTTTCACCAGGCAATCTCCCAATTTATTTCATGATCTCTTTGTTGCCAGACGCGCCCCAGGAGTACTGAACAGTACGGTCGACTGGTTTCCATTGAACATGCTAAGCCTATGATTATGCCAGTTAAATTCGTACTAAGGCATCGATCTCCAAACATTATGCCGGCTGATCGCGCTCGGACAGAAATTCGTATCTCATTTCTCCGCATCGCAAGTCTTCGTACGCAAACCTTCGTACGCAAATCGTCGTACGCAAATCCTCGTACCGCTAATCCTCGTACGCAACTCTTCGTCCGCAAATATTCGCACGCGCAAAACTTCGCAGACGCGAAATTTCGAATACGCATTCCTTCGTAACCGCAAAAGTTTGTATACGTATTTCTTCGTGTACGCATTTCTTCGTATCGCATTACTTCTTATACGCAGAAATTCGTATGTCGTATTGTTTCGGGAGGGAAGGGGTACTCAGAAATTGCCGTTCTGTCAACGATCGTACGAAAGGCTTTATGTTAATTTTTTTCGCATTGCGGTTTCAAACATGAGATGCCTGCTCTGATGACGATCTGGAGGCTGCCAAAGGACTCAGCAATTTCTTACGTATAAGTCGGAATAATTATTGCATTCGTCATGATAACATATCTTAGACGCCAACTCAGCAATTTCTTACGTATAAGTCGGAATAATTATTGCATTCGTCATGATAACATATCTTAGACGCCAAGAATTTATCCGCCGTCCTCGTGGTCGAGGGGGTAAGAACGTTGACTCTGGTCCCGATGGCGCCGGGTTCGAGCTCCGGAAACATTGAACCGGGACGTGAACTGTTTAGCCCGACCATTCATGGTGTAGTCAATTGGTAACTGACCAGGGAAGGTAAACCCGGCCCGGAAGGTCGTGTCGTAAGATTGTGCGGCACGAAAATGATCCCTCCGCGGTCCTCTCTGGCTAAAACGTTGGACGAAAATTATCCGTGGAAGTAGAATTGTATAACTGGGTGGTGGGTTCAGGATACAGGCAACAAGCTCTGCTTAGCATATAGGTGTTCTGAGCTAAACCGTTCGGTCAAAATGTTTAAAAAAAAGAATAAATAAGAAGCGCATCTTAATCCGTGTGCAAAACGACGCGGAAAAATTTGCCTTTGCATCCACAAAAAATCGTGTACAGAGATATTCGTATCGCAGAGGGGAGGGAGGCAGAGACGTTTTCCCCCTAATGTTAAATCTCCTTAAAAGTGAGGCGCGTACCTCCCCCCTTCCCTGTTCCTATGCCTATGGTCTGGTGCATCATTGTCACGGAATGCAATCTACGCGCGTACACAAAAAGGTATCCTGCCAACCTGTAAAGCGGACCCTTGTTTTCTGAAACGGGAGCTCCGTGCAAGCATACAGAAGCCAGGATTTGTTTCATTGGATACATCTTCAGTCTGCCAAGGTATGACCCAGGTAATGCTTGGAAAAATGGCCTAAAAAGAATTTCGTTCATCCCTTACCATTCTGGGACATTCCTGCTCCCTTATGCCTCACCTGTGCCCATCGATCGAAATGTGCTTTCTCATTCGCAACATACGCATGACCAAGCCAGTTAATACAATTTACCTTGCTTAAAGGAAGGGAGACACGCATACGCCTTTGTGTGCAAAGTAGAAATGCGGCTGGCGCGAAGTGCATAAGTACAATAAAATATGATCCGAATATTTGCGTATACGAAGGAATGCGAAACGAAGATTTGCGTATACGAAGGCATGCGATACAAAGAATTGCGAGTACGAAGTTTTGCACTTACGAAGTTTCGCGATATGAAGATTTTCGTACGAAAAAATGCATTATGAAGATCTGCGAAACGAAGGTGCGCGTACGAAGTTTTGCGTACAAAGAAATGCGATACAAAGTTCTGTCATGGAACCGCCGGCTGGTTTAGTTGCTGACTTATTTTAGGCTTATAATGAACGTACCAAGTGAAAATTCCTGGAAACCCAACAGAGTATCATTTAGAAATCCTCCGTCTTTCCACTGACGATATTTTAGCGACCATAGGAAATGCCTAAGCTCCCTGGAACCTGGTGATATCTAACCATACTGTCTTTGGCCGTAAGAAGGCCCGAAATAAGTCCACTTTCTTGTGGCCTGCTGTAGATGAAATCCATCCCACCCGAGCAATATGTTCCCATCGAATTACAATTTACTCGGATGTAGACTGGCTGCGTAGACTGGAATGATCTTATAATCCTCCGTCCGTGAAAGTGTCCTATTTACAGAGAATCAGTGTTTTGCGACATCCGGATTCAGACACCGGCGAGACAGCGAAATAATGCATTCGCTGGAATAACCTGATCTGAATCCGCGATGGTAAAACCCCCCTGGAAATTCTGCTGCCCTGCGCCACGAAGAATTAGCTATTTGGTTACGCACCGGTGATGAAAATGAAAAAAAACATATTATGCCTGACCAAGTCGACTAGTTGCATCGATTTCCTGAAGCTTATGCTGATCTGCGGTAGAACAGGCGCGACATGATTTTGCAGACTTATCATTGGGCTGCCGCTAGCAGACGGGAGCGGATGCCGCCCACGGCTGATCGCACGTCTAAAAACGAACCTAAAAAAGGTAGGATGATTGATCTCAGACCGCTTCCGTCGGAAATCATCGCCGGATACCGGATCAGACCTCACGGCTCGAAAGATCTACTGGCCGAAGATGGTTCAGCCGGATGACTGCTACCCTGAATTCTACTTCGGCTCGTCTAATCCAAGGAACGAATAATACTGCTAAGGCGACGAATCTAAGCGATATGAACTCGATGAAAGTCAGACACCAGCCTAGAAGTCAACTGAACTCTAATCCAACATTATCTCAGTCGTTCCCCGCGTGCTCCTCTGTCATCACCGGTCTCTGGAGTCCATATCTTTCGAACATCCCGAAATTTAATGGAATAAAATAGGGATATCGCGTTTCCCTATCATTTATCGTTAACCCGTTAGTTAACCCGCGCACGACCGTCGGTCCGTCCCGAAAATCGGCGACTGGGGGGGGCCGTTGACTGCCCCCCTCTAACTCACGAACGATTGGTCGCACGATAAAAATAAGCATACCGTTGGAAAGCCTGTGACGAGTAGAGCTCGAAACTGGTCTCATTTTTAGTTTTAGATAATATGTAAGCCAATTTACGCCCTATATATGTTTTCTCATAGCCGACTGCATGAGACCGAGAAATGGCCTGAATCTCAAGGTCTGTGACTAATAACGCATAGGTAAAGGCACCAGCGCACAAGTAAATGTCCGCGGATGCCGATACACGTCTGATTTCCTCAGATTTGTTCAATATATAAGCCGAAACGTTGAGTTAAAGACACCGTAATTCTCACGTCAGACGTCAGTGTGCGCCGCTGCCGTATGCGGTACCAAATTGACGGGAACTAATTTTAGCGTCCCTTTATTTTCGCGAAAAAAGACGATCGAGGTCAACTTTATTGATCTTTGTGATTCTTGTGATGGCTTCTCATGCTTACATTTTGGAAAAATTGATTAGTTGCCAATCTACAAAGCTGGCGGAGCTTTATTCGCGAGGGCCTGTTTATTTCCAAAATATGCTACTTTTTCAAACTTTTTGAGGTTCCTGGTATTAATTACGGCTGTGCAAGCTAGTTCTGCCATTTTCTACCCATTCTGAGTAATTCATGGTCGATTTTGACGGTGGTACATTTTGGCCCACTACAGTTATTCGTGACCTGACCTCAGGTCAATGGCTGGAAGTCACTGATACTTTGCCCAATGACGGCAAGTAGATGTCTGCTTGCCTCCACACTAAAAATGTTATGGAATATTCCGTCAGTTTCCGAAAAAACGGCGATATGTCTTAATCCTATTCCCGGAGGGCTAGACGGTATGGCCGATTCCCGGCAGGGGGGGGCGGATTCGGCCGCCCCCCCGAGATCTCGAGAACTACTTGTCCAATTTCATCGCAACAAACGGCAATCGATTTTCCGTGACGTCAACTACACTTTTATAAAAAGAAATCTTCAAAATTTTGAAATTTGTGGATACAGGAGGGCAAAAATTTCAAAATGGGGGATGCTTTTGGACTTCTTATAACTCCGTTGTTTATCGACCGATTTCGATGAAAATGGCATGAATCGAGAGATTATGGACAGGGCTTTTACCATGGGTCCCCAAATTTGAAATTTTGAGAAAATTCATGGGCGTTCACAGGGTTGCAAAAATAGGAGGATTAGTTTTCTAACAACTGGATGAACGAAAAAGGCAAATACCCTTTTTTGGCTTCTGCTAGTCATGTTATACTAAAGAAGCACAAACTGCATTACAATGCTTGTATAATGTTAGCATAGGCGGTGCCAGGGACATGAAAAAGGGGGAACTGTCATGGTCACACGTTTCTCAGATCAACTTGTGACCTTTGACCTTAAATGACCTTCAGTGACATTGGGGTCACTTGGAATGATCTCCTGTGCATTTAATATTATCTGTAAACGTTTTCAATCATTTGAATTCAATCTATTTCAAAAATTTCGTTTTATGGCTATTGCGATATAGGGTATGTGCAGTGACATTTTAGGCCATAGCTCCGTGACCCGACCTGATGTCAAGCTGAAACTTGGTACACATGTAGAAAGCACCCGTCTACGTCATATTTATCCCGGGTTTGGCATTTGAGAAAACGGTCCCGAAATTATTTCGAAAAAAAAACAAATTTGGACTTTTGACCTTGACCTGACCTTGCAAAATGATCTCAGGAGAACAAAACTATATCTCCACATTGCCCAACTATTTAGCTATACATCCATATAAAGTTTTAAGTTCTATCTTAAAAACTCTGTTTTTGGCAGACATTTTTCTTCTACCCTTAACATGGCCAAAAATGGCATGAGGTGCCTCCCAAAAACGTTGCCTGGCTCCGCCCCTGTGCAAAATAGAATTTTGAAACTTTGTCACGGCACGTAGAAAAAATAGCTAGGAAAAGTCACCAAGTTTCGTGAAGCTGCGCTAAAAAGCCTAGAATTGGCAAGCAAAAAACCCGAGGGGGGCGGAATCCGCCCCCCCCCCTGCCGGGAATAGGGTTAAAAATGGGCTTGACCTTAGGTCAATGACCCGGAAAATTCCGAAAAATCTGAGATAGCAGATTTGTTGAATCTATCACGGTTACTAATCCCTGAAAGTATTATTGAGATATCTTGTTTTGCAAAAAAGTTGGAGGGCGCTAAACGTTTTTTGACATAGGTCTGTTTGGCCTGACCTAGGTAATGCACCTGACGTGACCTGAGGCCAAAATTTTGACACGAGACGTAAAATTGATGGAGCAAAAGGTACATAAAGTTTCGTGACTCTGTGTTTGTTGGTTCTCCCGCAATCCCAGAAAAACCTCGGGGGGGCAGTCAATTGCCCCTCCAGTCGGGGACGGGTTAAACTATGACACACCCTGCACCAACAAATAATCTGTCACCGTGCCGTCATCTGGAATAGCTGGCGGCTCGGAGGACCCTTCCCCGGGCATTTGAGAAAAATCCTGATGGGACTCATTGCATATCCTGGTGGCATAATCTCTACAGGGGTCTCCACGCATCTACAATAGGGCCGCCCATAAATCATGCCGATTGTCCAAACAATAGCTCAACTGGTCGCTACAACCTTTGCAACCGCCCCAACAAATTTACCGGTCATTGAAGGGAATCAGCTGTCAGTTATGTAACATCCGTTCGTCTAATGCTCTTATGCTCTAACTTTTTGCCTTCCTTTCCACGTGAACTGCACAGCGATAGCATATCTCGTAGTCCTGCAATATTGCCTAGAAGTTGGTAGGTAGGGGCCTCTCGCAGCCTAGATGGAGCTCGCGTCACCCGCGCTGCAGCCTGGCGAGCCTCTGGTCATGACCGGTACTGGTCATGACCAGAGGCAGCGTCTGGTCATTTCGTGCCTTATAAATTGGGAGATGGAAAAACAGGTGGACCTGGTTTGTGCCTACCATTGAAATTACTAGATACAAGTCTCGGCAAAGCTGCATCGGCCAACAAAGTTACTAAACGATTTTTTGAATGACAGCTATGGTTTCTTTTCACACAGTAAGAGGTCTTCTTTTAAGCAGTACACGTCAAGAACACGCGAAATAACGGCACGCCAAGTAGACAGTGCGGTTACCAGCGTACCGTCTCGGCCCCATCGCACGACTCACTGCAGTCTGCGCTTCTTGCGCTCACAAAACGCTCTTTTATTTCGAACCATGCCATCTCGGCGGACCGCACCGGTCACGACGGCAGCCGTCTCAGTGACTAACTTGATCACCCGCCTCTTGGACCGGGTGTGGCACGGTACGCCAGTCCCTAGCGGCGAGTACTGGTCCAGCTACTCCAACTGATCGCCGGTCAGCCGCTTCAAGGAGGGCAGCTCCACATCACCTGCCTGAGCGGCGCGCCGCACGGCCGCCAGATCCTGGTAGGTTTATATATTGCTGTGGTTGATTTCAGGGACCTTGAAGCTCCGGACTTGGCTGCTGGCTGGGCGCTGTCCTGCTGACCTTATCAGGTCGACGGTCTCGGCCCTGACCTGCTGGGTGTTGTCGCCAGCATCCCCATCACGCTACTCTCCAGGTGGGCCATCTGTGCGTTCCTCGCGGTGCTGTCTTAGACGACGGTGAGTGCGGGGCCACCCAGATACACATGCAGAGCCGTATACATCTCAGCGACCTGATATGTACGGTATATATCTCAGACGTCAACGACAACCACCTCATACATCGCAGCGACCTGATCTCGTTGTGTGGCTTTCGTATACATGCATGCGGTGGTCAAGATCCAGTACACGTGGGACGTGGTGCACGATCCACGCCACCTGGTGGAGCAGTTGTGGCGGCAGCGTATGCATCTGAGTGGACTCGCACTCACTGTCGAGCGCCGCGAGGAACGCACAGATTGTCCACCCGTAGAATATTGTGATGGGGATGCTGGACAACGTCCAGCAGGTCAGGGCCGAGACTGTCGACCTGATAAGGTCGGCAAGACAGCGCTCGGCCAGCAGCCAAGTCCGGCGCTTCAAAATCTCTGAAATCAGCCGCAGCAATACATAAATCTACCAGGATCTGGCGGCCGTGCGGCGCGCCGCCCAGGCAGGTAATGTGGAGCTGCCCTCGTTGAAGCGGCTGACCGGCGATCAGCTGGAGTAGCCTGATCAGCATTCGTCGCTAGGGACTGGCTTACCGTGCCACACCCAGTTCACGCAGCGGGTGGTCAAGTTGACCACTGAGGCGGCCGCTTTCGTGACCGGTGCAGCCCGCCAAGATGGCATGGTTCGAAATAAAAGAGCGTTCTGTGAGCGCAAAAAGCACATATTGCAGTGATTCGTGTGACGGGGACGACATGGTACGCTGGTAACCGCACTGTCTACTTGGCGTGCCGTTATTTCGCGTTTTCTTGACGTATACTGCTTGAAATAAGATCTCTTACTGTGTGAAAAGAAACCATAATTGGAACCATGAAAAGTCACCATTCCAGTGATCGTTTAGTAGCATTGTTGGCCGATACAGCTTTGGCGAGACTCGTATTTTGTGATTACGGTGGTAGGCGCAAACCGGGCTCACCTGTTTTTCCATCTCCCAATTTATAACGCACGAAATAACCAGACGCTGCCACAGTACCGGTCATGGCCAGAGGCTCGCCAGGCCGATGCGCGCGTGACGCTAGCTCCATCTAGGCCGTGGGAGATCCCCACTCATCAACTTCCAAGCAATATTGCAGGACTACTAAATACGATATCGTGGCGCAGTTCACGTGGAATGGAAGACAAGAAGCTCATTTTTATTTTTAATATTATCATGGCATTTTTAAAAAATGATATCACTTTAATCATATGATTTAATATCATTTGCCTGCCTCAGAGACATGACATGACGTTCAGAATCCCAAACACGTGAATTTTACATGGTGTCAAAAACTTCTTTGGGGCGGGGCGGCAAAATGCTCTTCGAAAATTGAATTTTTGAGGTCGTATTTGGACTCAGCGCATCAAAATGCATGGGACTAGCCCGCGGCCCCATGTATTTTCAGGAAAAGTTGAAAAAGGGCCACTCTATCTCTGCAGGCGGCAGCAAGTACCCCTGCATTTCAGCAGGGGTCCCTTCATGCCGACAGGGGACCAGCTACAGGCAGTCAGGAGACCCCTTCCGACCGGCAGCGGGCCCCTACGGCAGGAGCGCAGCTAGGATTTTCTTAAGGGGAAGGGCCTGGAGAAGAGAACTGACTCATATGAAAACTGCCTGCTGGGAAGACGATGTGCACTAGAGCAGTTTCTAGAGATTTCTTTAGAAAATGCGGGCCTTAGGGAACTCCCCCTCTAGCTGCCCCGGTGTCCTACAGGCCGGCAAGGTCCCACAGAACAGCAGAGGGTCCTCCACAGCCTAGGAGGAGTCATCCGAAGGCTGGCGGTGGCCCCACAGGCCGACAGGGTGGTGGGGCCGGCAGGGGGCCCCCTGCAGGCCGGCAGGGGGCCCCCTGCAGGCCGGCAGGAGGCCCCTGTACGTCGATAGCGGGTCCCCTATGGGCGAGCCGGGGGTCCTGCTGGCTGACATGGACCCTACAGGTCGACAGGGACCCCTACAGGCCAGCTGGGGGCCCTATAGCCTGGCAGGGAGTTCCCCACAGGCTGGCAGGGAGTTTCTTCAGGCCGGCAAGGGGTCCGCACAGGCCGATAGGGGTCCGTCTGTAGCCTTGGATCTATACATTTCACCTTTCGTCTTCTCTTACCTACCATTCTTAAAGCATTTTGCCGATAACTTCGGCCTATATAAGAGTAATTTCCTAACCTATGTGACCCCTCAAACATTCCGGGGTATCCTTGGACGTCTAGGATCCCTGGTTGTGCCACTGGCTGCGGCGATGAATGAAAAGAGAAAGCGTCACAGTCAGGGAACTTTAGATCGCTTCCTGAGGCCAGTGAATAGGCACTGAATTGAAAACGGATTCCTAGAAGAAAACTGTTAATACCCAGAATACCCGGACTATTCATCCTCTTCTAAGTCCTCATTTCCAACTCCACATCCAAGCCTACCATCCTAATCCTAGTCTTAATCCTTCCATCCCTGCCTACTGGCCTATCCCTAACCATGCTTTTAGTATCATTCAAACAGGGGTGTCAATTTGTATTATTTTCTGAGGGCCCCTCAAGTTGATTTTGGCCCCCAGTGTCGGTTTGCCACCCATATTTTCCGTCGGTTTTTACAATGGAAATGTGCATTAATAACGAAAAGAACGATCGCAGTAGAGAAGAGATGATCTAAAGTAATCTAAACCATTTGGAAAAGAAACAGTAATAAACCATTTAGAAAAGGAACAATAACAGATATTGTGGCGAAACGGGCACACTGTACAGGGGCGTTGGTTTGTATAGGATATATATATATATCCTGTTAAGACTAGGATATATATATATATATATATATATATATATATATATATGTAGGTAGGTAGATCAATAAATACACAGACAGAAAAATGGATAGGCAGATCGACAGATAGATATATAGATATATAGGTAGATAGGCAGATAGACAGATGTGGACAGATGTACACACGTCTTTCCTACCACTCTGTTGTATGAATTTCATGATTCTTCCTTTCAATTTTTGTTTCAATGACATTTTTTACAAGCCATTGCAATCTGAGATTTGTTGAACAAAAAACATTTGACAGGGCTTAAATCAGTATTGATAGGTCCATAGTACTACCAGGCCTATATATATATATATATATATATATATATATATATATATATATATATATATATATATATAGGCAGATACATATACATATATATTATATATATTATATATATATATATATATATATATATATATATATATATATCTGCCTATTTACCTATATATCTGTCTATCTGCCTTTCCACCTATCTGTCTATGTCTATGTATTTATTGATCCATTATTATTCTATGTCTATGTATTTATTGACCTATTATTATTAGTATATGTATTTATTGTCTATTATTTATTGATAGATAGATAGGTAGATAGGCAGATGGACAGATAGACAGATGTAGACAGAGATGTACACGATATGTCTTTACTACCACTCTGTTGTATGAATCTCATGATTATATATATATATATATATATATGTATATATATAATCATGAAATTCATATATGTATACATATATATTTCTATCTATCTGTTGATCCGTCTATCCATCCATCTACCCATCAATTTATCTCCCTTTCTACTCCCTTTCTACCTATATAACTTTATATATATATATATATATATATATATATATATATATATATATATATGTAAAGCGCGGATAGAAGGGGATAAAAGCGCACGTTTTTTATTTGACAAATGCTAACGAAGTCTTAAAATTTCCGTTGGTCAAAATAAGGGGCTCTAAACCCGTTGTGAAAACCATAGGTGGGCACTGGTCCGTTACTCCGTTACTCCGTTACTAACGAAGTTACTTTTTTGAGTAACGGAGTAACGGACCCGTTACTTTTATTTTACTGTAACGGACTGAGTAACGGAAGTTACTTTTGTGGTCCGTTACTCCGTTACTTTTTGGTCCGTTACTCCGTTACTCCGTTACTTTTTTAACTCCTCACAGACACCGCCCGGCTTTATTTGCATCGGCACACGCCATTGGCTACTTGAATAGCCAACACCCAACAGCGTGCGGCGATACAAGAGCGGCTGGGCGCGCACTCAGCTGACAATCGCGGAGTAGACTTGTTGGCAATATTCGTCAGCTGATAAACGTTGACGGCAAGCTGGCGGCAATGGTTCAGGATAAAGGCCAGCTGACTTTGGTCTCTTTTGGGATAAAAGTACTGAATTAGGCGTAAGTTTGATATGACTTAAAATTATAAATTAACCAATCGTCATTTTTCAGGCTAAAAGATATCAAAGTTATTGTCATTTATACTGGAACAGCCAGCTGACGGCAGTTTTCAATGTTGTCTCAAGTTAGTCACGGATTGCTTACCACCGCCACACGGTTCCCCGCCAAGATCACTTAAGGCTGTTGAGCACATGATTACTGCCGCCATGGCCTTGGATCTGTGATGTCCATGGGATGATGGAGTGTGATTGATTCTGGACTGTCCTGAAATTTTAACTACCTGACACTAAAATGTCCCATCCAGGCGTCTTTACGCCGCCACTGGAGGTCGAAAACCTTGACTCCGAGTTCGACGGTGCCTCAGCTTCGGAGGCAGAGGACGAGCCCGGTCTGGGTCACCCATGGCCACATCTAGAAACGTACTTTGAGTTTAAGGAGGAGGGGAAAAACGTCGTTTTTACGTATGTCCTGTGCCGACCGAAAGAGGTTATAATCAAGGGTCACAAGAGTAGCCTTTCAAACCTAAAGGCACATATCAAGAGGAAGCATTATTTACGGTATTTCCAGGTGAGAACAGAATGTGCACGATAAGTTGTCAGTAGTGAAGCATAATTATTAAGCTTGTCGACTATTGCTTGGACTATTTGCCTTAACCATATTCTCTGCAGGCAGTGAGGTTCACATTACCCGGGGGGGGGGCAGATCTGCGGTAATCTACCTTTCGGCCGACGCTTACGCGTAATTTTTGGAGACGCGGAAGTGGCAACACAAGTTGTGTGAACAATTTAGCCCATTCAAGTATTTTTCTAAGCACTGGCCTCTACTGGATGTGTAAACTGACTTGGTTAGGTAATTCTTGAATTTTGATTCAGTTGACACATGTTTGCCTTCAGCCGATACGAGCTAACCAAACCAAAAAAACAGGCAAATTGAACCTAACAAAAAATTAGTTTTACATGCCCATCTAGGGCAATCCCTGCAACCATACAGTAGGTTTTAGGTTAGGTTAGGTTAAATCATCTTTAACTTGGAGGACAGGCTACATTGTCCATGCGATTCGAGTTACCACTCCTGCGTTTCCGAAAAAAATATCAACTGGCCGAAACACCTTTCGGCTGACACATTATTTTTTGTAGACGCAGAAGTGAGGACCCAAACTCAAACATGATATGAGCCGTTGCCACTTTTGCACCTTCGAAAAATATGCATTGGCCGAAAGGTGAAGATTACCAATTCTGCCCCCTCCCCTCCCCGCCCTTTCAGAGATCTCGAGATGCATTCGTCCAATGTTGATGGGATGAATGCCATGTAATATGTTTCAACGAGATCTCCAATTCCGGACCCCAAAAATTCAAAAATTGAGAAAATAGGGCGTGGGGGCAAACAAACTCCAAAATTTGGGTTTTTTTGAAAGGTCACTGCGGCCGTGTTTACCAACCAATTTTCATGGGAATAACACGGTTCAGCTTGGAATGTCCAAGTCTTTTATATACCGAAAGCTGAAATTTGAAATAGAAAACCATAGGCAGTTCCAGGGAGGGCAAGAAGGGTGATTTTTGAAATAAGAAATTTCCTTTGTTTTTGTTTGTTTTGGGTGATATAAACATCAGATGTACAACTAGCAAGCCAGTTTAAGTTTATATGTAGCGCAGAGGTGGATCCAGGTAAACAAAATTGGGAGGGCACCATAAGCACAATAGTGTGCTCCCCCATTTTTTCAGTACCTGGGTGTGCGTTCGCCTGAAAATGTGTGTGCATACGCATTGTTTAGGATGTGTATGACTATATAAATGAGTCAGTGATCTTTATTTCTACTCAGAATGTCACGATAGTGAACCGCACAACTTTGCAGCTTCACGCACAGCACATTACCGCCGAAAACGGGGGCTTGGAACCGCCTCTGCGGGGCCGATTTTTTTAAAATGTTGACAAAACACTTGTGTATCAGTTCCATGAAATGCCAGAAAATCTTGTGGCGCTGCGGCAAACAGTGTGGGAGCGACAAGCAAAAAGACACGGGTAGCAGAATCTGCCCCCCAACAGGGAATAGGGTTAAATGAAGTGTTTTTAACCCGTCTCCGGCCGGGCTCAGAATGCCCTTTGCCCGGCCGGAGGGGGAGCGCGGATTTCCGCACCTCCCAGGATCTCGGCTCCCGTATATCGCACGGAAAAAAGGAAAACACCGGCGGAAAGGTTTTGTCAAACCGAGACGAAAACATTCAAGAGTTTTGACCTCAGGTCAATTTTGAGGCCACCAGACGCCATGAAAGGCCAAAACACGTCCTTGGAATTAGGTAAATAGACACAATACCTTGTCCCTGAAAAGCTGAACTTAAGCGACATATACTGAACCGTAAGACAATAGCAAGTTCATTGATATCAATTTTGGCCTTTCACAGGGGTCAGGTCAGGTCACGTCATCGTTCCAAAATGTTCCACTTGTGAACGGCTAACATCCTCCGTTGCATCTTACTTATGACCATGTTTTTATAGCTAATTTGTCTTTTCAAGGGTGCTGAAGAGGTACTAAAGCACCTTTTTCTAGTCTTTTATTTCACAATAATAAAATCCATATCAGTCATGTTTTTTTTGAGTCATTCGTCGTTTGGTATTAAAAAAACGTCAGGGGTATCAGAAATCTTACCTCCACGCACGCGCTCGTACACAAACTAATACATACACATAATTTCAAAACAAAACAAGAAGTTCGCGAGACCGAAACGAGCTTTGAACGGAGACCATTATGTTCAGGGCGGATACTTCGAGAGGCATTGTTGATCAAACCCAGTCGATAGATGTCCGCTGTTTGTCGCATTTTGCATGCGTCCGCTCCAGCGCCGGTTGTTCCCGCTCCGTCGGCGCCGCGGGCAATGAACAGGAATTCGTTGGTTTCAACATCGTGGCTAACACAGTGGTAGAATACCCGCCGCGACTGTTGTCCCGGCGCCGCCGACTCTACAACGGCTGGTGAGGGCAGTGGGCAGCTAGCGGAGGGTTTTGGTTAAGCGCTTTTTGTTTCTTCCCTTTGCATATGGAATGCGTTTTACAACCACAAAGCAGCATAAAAGACTTAAAACCCGCGTTCGCTTGGTTTTCACTGCATTTAAAAAAGTAACGGAATAACGGAGTAACGGTAACTTTCGTTACTTTTTAAAGCAGAGTAACGGAGTAACGAGTAACGGACTGGCTTTTTTGAGTAACGGAGTAACGAGTAACGAAGTTACATTTTTTAGTAACGATGCCCACCTATGGTGAAAACCACATTGGGGTGAGGCTGGCTTGTCGGGCTCTCAGCTCGGCCTTTCCCCAATTTCTACGTAAAACGACACCCTAGGGTCTAAACGGTAGTTGCATAAGTTTTTTGGGGAACTAGTAACCGTTCTGCAAATAAAGATAACAGTATACTGTCTCGAACACTGCCGAGAGTTTGACAATGAGCTTAAAGGCCATTTCCACCCTGAGGGGCCCGGCACAAGGCAACTAATGACAAGCAAAAAAAATGCTCGATTAGTTTACCTATTTTGGGCTTTATAGGCTCGTGCACTTTAGGAACGTACCCATTTTGGTGAAAAATGATAGGAAAGGATGTGTGTCGTCAATGGAAATAAATAGCATCATAGTCATCTGTTTTACAGCGCCACCTTTTGTCATCAGCTTACACCAATAATTACTCTGTGGAGCACTTGGTGGCTAGTTTCCCCGGGCCCGGTTTGTTATTGTTTCGTGCCAGTTCGTTCTACCTCTGACAAATACAGGGATGTAGCCAAGAGGGAGAGGGGAAGAACGCAAGGGCCATTCCTCCCGAGCCAAGCGGCCTTTATTAGATGTTCGGCGATTTTGCAGGAATATGGAATAGTTGTCATGTACCTATATGCTACAAAAACAAACATTATATGGTTTTCCTGTCCATTAAATGTGAAGCCAGTTACAGGCAATTGTTACTTTTACCTACAACCGTCGTAGTATGTCAGTGGCACAAGTCAAAACTTGACATTTGCCTTCTCCCCAGGAAAATTCTGGTCACGCGCATGAATAAAGACAGAATTATTCTGACAGTACCTACACTTTTAAATCGATATATTTAGGTGGCTCTCGTCAGGGACGCGGTCTGCCATCCATTGGTAAAAGTTAGCCTCGTGTCTGACAGAGGCAGATTTATCGGTCAAAATCCTTTCATCCGAGATGTGGGATTCAAAACAGGTGACTGCCCACGATCTCGAGAAAAAATTCCCCTGCTCCTTCAATATTTCCACAAAGTTCATTTTACACTAACTTCAGCAAAAGCATGTCATTGGTGGATGATGGCAAATAAAACGGCATTTCTGCTTTCACCCTCAAGAAACCTCTTAAAAGGCTGTAGGCGGGTGCTGATTGGTTAAAGTCTTGTTTTCTTGTGTTTCCGCTCCTATGGCAAAGGGCTGCATTTCCTGTTTGGCCCTTGGAAAAGTACAAACGTTGAAAAAATGGACATATGATGAAAAATAAACAGTGAACACGTGAAGAGTCCACTGATATTTGCCGAAAAGCAGGGGAGTAAAAATGAGTTACTGGAGCTGAAACCTAGATCTGCCAGCCTCCCCCCCCCCCTCCACCTCTCTCGAAGTCCTGGCAGCACCACCGGGCGGAACCTCCGTAGGAACTTGATGGCGGTTTTATTGGCTTCAGATAATTTTAGCAGGTCTGTAAGGCACGGTGTTGGGTACGTGGCGTGCCAGGACTACTTTACTTGTCTTCGAATTTGGAACGATATTTTTTGGTGAGCTCCGACATTATCGTACGTAGGCAAGTCACTAATTCATCTGTAGAGGTAGATTGTATCTGTTTCTGTGGCTTTCAGTTATTCTTGCCAAATCTGAAAGTTATCTATGGAAACAATTACTGACGGCTTTATTGGAAGAGCAACACTAAAGGTTAACAGTTAATTTATTCACTTTTTGACGCAGTCAGAGCATATTACCTTCGGTGAACATCACTAGCCTTCACTGGATACCAGCTGACGAAAAAGCCTAATGAGGCATGCCTTACGATTAGGGTTGCACCGAACAGTGGTTTTCACTCTCCAGCCAGATACTGAATATACCAGATAACAAATCTTACCTGGTCAGATAATCCAGCCGAGTTAGTAACAAGGTGATGCAGTGCGCAAAAAGAACGCAAGATTGTGTATCATTTACGGCTGAAAATCCGAATTCGAATGATTTGATTTGGCCAAATGTTCGGATTCGTCGAGCATTCAAATCTTCGATTATCAAGTCCATTTTAAGATTAAAATACCCAGCTAACACTCGGCTGGACATTTTTACATCCGAATATTTCCCGAATATGCAAATGCCAACCGAAGATTCGATTTTTTTCTTTGTGAAATGTAAAAAAAGTCTATCAACTTGCATACTCTATGTACCTGTCAGTTTGGTTGACATCAACGTGAGGCATTTCCACTGAGGTATGGTTTGCTCCCTTCCCACCGTGGCACTGGTCTTCCCCTCCAGGTTCTTTCGACGGTGCGTGACCCTTTGGATATGAAGGGCTGGTCTTTTTCCTCTGAAACAATGGTAACACATACAACGGTAATAAATAAAATGTCCGTTGCATTTCATATGTTCATGGTCCCGGAAGGCCCATATGCGATCTAGATCCTGGCCATTTGACTGACTCGGGGTAAAAAATGAAACTGAAAAAGAGACTGCACCTCGGAAAAACGCGTACAAGAAAACTGGAAGGCAAATAAAAGTCTTTTGAAATCGGCTCTGCAGCTACATCTGTTATCGTTTCTTGGAATCCGCCTGCGGATTTTTTTGCCAACATACTCTCCCTGCGCAGACCCCTCCTCAGCACATGCTTTTTTATATGGGTGGCGCTAGCAGGGGAGGACGCAGGACGTGTGCATTCCCTTAACTCGTGCTCAGTCGAACCTTATGTCCATGAAGGCTGCATCAAAGAAAACATTTAAAATTCATATTTCCTTCAGCTTTTTATCTATGCAAGGAAAACCTTGGTTAGGTGGGCATGTGTGTAGTTGGTCCATTTCCTACGAAAAAAATGCCTTTCCAAACACATTGTACATAGATCAAACAAGACAAGCAGGTCCTGCCTTATATGCAAACCAAGACATACGGCGCTTCAGAAGTGAAAAGAACAAATACAAAGCAATGCAGCATTCAGCAAATACAGTTTACTCGTCGGTTTATCAAACAAACTCAGTCAGTGCGGCACTGACGACAGGCTTAAACCCGGAATTTCCCCAGTTTAGTTCGCAGGCTACACGCCCACTATAGAGGCCATCGATAGTCTGTGGCCAGACAGTAAAAGTGCTTTGCTTCTCAGTGTACAAAACGTCTTTCCCTGGCTCCTGTGCACACGCTAAGGAGACGCATACGGCAAATGTACCTATTGCCACGTAACGCGTGACCGAGTCGCGTCTAGAACATAGCCTTTAATCTGACGGTCTCTGCTGTACATAAACTCAGTCGCTAGCGTGACTGTCTGGGAAGCAGCCAGGCTGGCAGCGTACAACCACCCAAGATGCCCAGTAAGGTAGCTACGAGGTCATCTTTTTTCGCCCTTCTATGGCTGGCCGAGACGGTCATGTTATTTTTCGCGGTCGAGTGGCGTTTTCCTTTGAACAGTTTCCGTAAATCGACAGACAATAGCTGACTTGGAACAAAAACACACAGCCAGGAGTATTTATGATTTTCACGGAGGGCTGCGTAAGATGGCCTTTAGCATGGGAAGGGCCGAGTCGTCACATGAGCTGTCCTGAGAGCGACTAAAATGCTTCCAATATCTTTATTTCGGATTTCTGCCTCATCTCTCCGTTAATGGACTAAACAGTGAAATTTTGAAGGGTCCACTAATTTCGCCAAGTTCCAAAAATACCCAGAACAGACATGCAGGCTTGGCTTTGAGAGAGTTCCCACGGAACCTCAGGACTCGTTCACCTTCTGAGAACGGAACAGAACTTCGCAAGGGTAGCTTAACACCGCACTTTTGGCTTTCACATGTTGACAGTTCAGGAGTTACACCTGGAACATATCTAAACATTTCCATCACCCCAATTTATTAATAGGCTCTAAAAAGCTGCATATCGGTATATTTTCCGAAGCGCTGGCAAAACTGTTTCCGGTGGCGTCTTCAGTGGACGGGCTGGATAGAACATCGAGAATGAAACCTTTTGTCCACATTGTGATGAAAGTCTATGCAAGTTTTTGAATTCGAGGAATCCGAATTTGCTAAAACTAATCAAGAAGTGTTGCCCGTTTTCGCAGGAGCGGCCTCAGAAAAGAAAAATGGGATATTTTTGGTAGTTGCGTCTCAATTTTTAACAACTCGCGCTTATACCACTTTGATCTTTCCTGCGATGTCCGACTATGGCTTTCAGTGTAGTTCCTTCCTTTCTAGTGATCATTTTGCCAGGGGCGAGACCAACAAAGAATGGAGAGGGCCAAATTAAGAATAAATGTTATATTTTCTGTCCCTGTATCAGTGGACGAGACCAGTTACTTCAGGACGAAGACGTATTTTCTCTGGCATGACACGAGTTTCTGAGGATTTTGGGGCCGGACAGCACAGTTTACAAAAATAATTGTATTATTACGGACCATAAAGGAAGGGCAGTTCCAGGGAGGAAAATTATGTATTTGTATGGCCAGTGACCCTCATAAATTCTGATGTCGGAAAACCTCGAATGGGTATCCTTCGTGTAATCTCCGCTCAGCGTCGTTGTGAAAATAAGGATATTTGGTTGTATGAGTGAATGTATTCGTGATTAAACTCGTAACACATGTTATGCGGGTTTCTATCGAGTGCAATGACCGACGGGCTTGCGGCAAATAGTATCGCCGCACCTCTGCCTGAGACACATCTACTGCACATATGCCATGTTTTCTCTCGGCAGGCGGTTAACATCCGCTCCATGTTGCTCTTGAATTTCCTGTACTCGCGGATGACCTTGTCCTTTGTCCGGCATGCCGTCAGTTTCTCACCGAACTCTTCGGACACTTTTCCCTCCTCTATCTGCCGTGCATCACGACCTTTACCCTGAAGACCGGATCCTTCCTGGGTAGCGTGGAGCTCGATGCCCTAACGCCTGACGGAAAGAGGAGAGAAAGTGTTCGGAAGAGTTTGACGAGAACTGACGACATACCTGTGAAAGGAGGACATGGCCGCCCTGGACTACGGAAAGTTCAGGAGCATCCAGAAGAAGACTCAACCGTCTGCTGAGAGTAAAGGTGATATATATATATATATATATATATATATATATATATATATATATATATATATATATATATATATATAGTGAATGTGTCTGTTGCAGAGGCGCGCCGATACTATTTGCTTCAAACCCGCCCATCACGACACTCGATGGGACCCCGCATAACATATGTTGTGAGTCTAATCACGAATACATTCATTCACATAGCCAAATATTTTTATTTTTGTAGCGGCGCTAAAAGGGGTTACACAGTGCTTGCCCAAAAGAGGTGTCCGATATGAGCCTCCCTGAGGATCATTGGCCACACAATAACGCAATATCTCCTCCTTGGGACCGCCCATTCCTGTGTGGTCCGCAGTGCCCGAGTTATTCCCATAAATTCTGCTGCCCGGGCCCCCGATCCCTAGACACCTATATTCCAAAGGAAATACGTCTTCTTTCTAATCAATTTGGGTCCACGCACTGAAACAGGGACAGAAATTATAACACTTATTCTCAATTAAGCCCTCTCCATTCCTTCTTTTGGCATCGCCTCTGACAAAATTATCACTAGAAAGGAATTTCATTAGAAGTCATAACTTAAAAACACTGGAAACATCAAAGGAATAGAAACACAATTTGTTAAATTCCGGTTTCTGTTGTGTATATCTAAATCTTGTGTATATCTAAACTCATATACTCATATGTCCATATTTATACATTCAAATTCATATACCCGTATTCGTATATCCATATCTACATATCCCGTTGTATAAATGCATATATCCATATCCCTTATACATATTAAGTCACATCTGCATGCATATCCATGCATCCATATTCCCGTTGCTATGTACTCGTATATCCATATCCACGTCACCATGACCATAATCACCATAATAACCACTGTCGAATGGAGCAGCATTATAATCATATGTGCATTGCATATGGGCGTAAAACATGCTGGATCTCAAAGGCCCAGCTAGGATCTTCTCAAGGGAAGTTCAATGGGAACTGAAATCATACGAAAACCGCCTGCTAGGAGACAATGTGCAATGGGTTCCCCTAAAAAACCTGGGCCTAGGGGGAAGGGACCGCCCCTCCCCCTCCCTTTGGCTGCGCCGATGCTGCAACAGTGACATAGTCAGTCGGGCGGAACGTCTTCCGGCCAGAGGGTTGGGAGCACCGGCAGCTTCTCCAGCCATTTCTTTCCGTGCAATGCCATAGGGTTAATGCTAAATTTCGCCAGTTAAGGATTAAGGGGGCCGGCCCTTTTCCGCCAACCCTGCTGCGGCATGTGGGCCATCAACCCACCTATAATTTCTCTGTACTGTGTTTGGCTTCTGAATCCCTCTATTATCGACTTTATATGTGTTACAAACGAAGATCGTTTATGTATAATATGGATGGATGGTGGCGTGCGGCGTTATCGTATTGCATGGCGAGGCAGAGTTGGTGGCCCTGGAAAGAGCTGGGTATTTTGCAGCCGTTTTGGCCGTGGACCGTCTGCGGTGTGTCAGGACGTCCAGTCGCGGCGGCTGCCATGAGTAGACGGTAGATACTGTCCGGACTGTAGCTGCGGTCCACTCTCCGCAGCCGCCGCGACTGGACGTCCTGACGCACTAAAAAGATCTACGGCCGAAGCGACAACAAAATACCCGGCTCTTTCCAGAGCCACCAACTTTGCTGCGCCGTACAATGCGATAATGCCGCACGCCACTATCCAACGGGCTCTGTGAGCAGTCCAGTTGCTTATAAAATGGAACATATCGATCAAGCATAATACATATCGTAATAAAACACAGAATCATCTGCGCTGTGCAGCCGGTGCTATATTCATCTGCCGCTCCTCAAATGTTGCACAGCTGCCGGCACCAGGCACCAGTGACGTCACCGCCCTGTACTGAACGTCTCGGAAACGGATTATTGTGACGTGTTATGACGGTACGCCCTGGTAACTGCCCATAGGCGGCTGTTCTTTCTACCTACTCCGCCATGGCGAGCCGTATGTGTCACGCGATCCGAGAGCAGCGACGGAGACAGCGTTTGCCATCGAATACTCAAGACCGTTATGTCTTCTCGAGACGTGCCTGCCTAGGGCCAGTGATTGTCGGAAACGGCGGATTCAGTCGTCATAAACAGAACAGCAAAGGCGACTGAACTTTTCCTGGATCATCATTGCATCGACATGTCACCAAAGGGGACATGGTAGTCCGGCGATGACCCATCCGTTTTCACGGTGATGCAATGTCATTCATCGCATTACATATACGCCATTAACATCCTTTGCAGAACTTACCAAATGATGTAAATGCGCTTAACAAGCAATGTCCTACCATCCCGACACTTCAAGTTTCCGCGTGACACAAACGACGACAATATCTGGTGCTATCTTCCTGTTTTGCCTGCTAATGCCAACGGAAACTTTAATGTCTCAGTGGCGCGAAACAAGGCCTTTTGAACAAAAAATTGGCACTCCAAAAATATTATTGGGAATTTTATTTCTACGTTCTCCATTGTTTAAAATTTCTAATGCAAGCTACGGTGCGTGGGAGAATGCTCCCAGGAACAAAAGTCTGAAATCGATCCGGCCTAGTATGCGGTGTGTACTGTTAAGTTCGCTGCACTCTTTAATTCTGGGTAACACAGTGCTGCGGTATAAACCTGTAAATGACGGAAAAACAAGTTTTTTTTTCAGAGTCACGTTCATCGAAACTGAAAATAAAGTGGTTCAGATGCGGTAAGAAAATAATCGGGGGGGGGTCAAAAACTGAAGATATGAGACTGACCAGGCTGACCTTTGCCATGCCAGCTTTCAGAAAATTATCCACCATTGTGTGTTCTTAGGCTTACGAATCACAGTCGCTGCGCTTGCGTTCCAACCGTCTGTATGTATGCATTATAGAGCAAGTACTGCAAACATCCGTTCTTTCTTACTTTAAGCTGTTTTGGTATGCCTACGAAACTATATAGGCAATATTTTTACCGAGTCTATTTATCCCGTTCTATTTTTACATTCTTCCCTCCGTGTAAACTCCAGTTTGTGCGCTTTTCACCGTTGGTGCATTCAGCAATGCAAATTTCAAAGAAGCTTCGGGCGGCATTGGAAGCACAGGTATCTCTCGCATCGGAATATGAATGAGCAGAATAGTATGACAGTTCAGCTTTGTAATGTTCCAAGCGCACCCGCGTCGGAAAAATCTGATTTATTTTCTAATGCGCAGTCATCGTCGTAGGTAGGAAAAGGCTTCCAGTTCCAGAAGCTTTGCCGTCACCCTGAGGCCCCCAGCACGTCCGCAGCCGCACCTGGATCACTCTTCGCGGTCCTTCAACGTTGCCTCTCGCGTCCACAGCCGGCTGACGTCACCACAGCCTTGCCCTTGCTCCGCCCGCCGTTGTGTGACGTCACGGCGGCGTTGGCGGCGGGCTCGGCGGCGGCGGGCGGCATTAGGCGCCCGGCGCGCACGGAGTGCGAGCGCTGCCTGGCCTCTCCGCCGGCCAGCCCTTCACGAGAGCGCAGCCGCCGCTCGCGGCTCGGGCGCGCGCCGGCCGCCTTCGGGGACCGTTTGCGAGCGGGGCCGCCGGCTGGTGGCGGCGCGGGGCCCTGCGCGGCCGGCCGCCGACGGAGGCGCCGCCGCGAGACGCAGCTGCACCAGCCGACCGGAGCTGCCGCCGACCAGCTGCGAGCCACGGTCAGTGCATGACGGCGCGGTCGGCCCGCGCCCGCCGCCGAGCCCGTGACCTGACCCCGCTACGCCGCTCCCCGTGGCCGCGATGACGTCGGCGCTGGCCTGGATGACGCTCTCGGCCGGCGGCTCCTGCTCGCGCGGCCGCCGAGCGCCGGTCTGGGAGCGGCCCGGCAGGCGGGACGTGCAGTGTGACGGGCGGCAACGCCGGCTGAATGACGATGGCGATGACGCGCAGACCGAGGAATGTTTCGCTCTGCTTTGTTTGACGCCGCAGACACGCGAGCGTCAAGCAAATATGGCAGAGTGACGAAGCGAAGTTTCGGTTTAGGGCCCAGGTGGCGTGCAACATATCCCAGTGCTGTCACTTGTCGTGCTCCAAGTTAGTTTTAAAGTTCCGAGCTCGTATGCAAAACTGAAAACGATTTTGGAATGTCTTAAAAATGATAAAATGCGTGTGGGTCCCATTTAAAATGCCGAACATCTAACCTGCTATGTGTTATCTGGGTACGCTATGGAGTACACCGGACGCTGCAGTGTACAAGGTTTAAGGAGCGTATGGTCGTTAAGTCCCGTTGGCCCCAGTGTGGAGGCCGAACTGGGAGGCAGGGGTGGCCGATGACCAAAGCATTGGAATGAGCATTTCCAGTACTCATAAAACATGCACGACTTGCTTGAACGGGCTTGGCTTCGTGGAGGCGTGTCTGTCGCGACTCGGGGAAACACCTTGCTAACGTCGCAAGATGTCCACCGACACGGGTCGGTGGCGAACGCCATACGCCATCTTGATCCCATCGTCTGATTTTCGTTGTCATTGTGGGGGGATAAAGCTGATGCTAGAGCCCTCCAACCTTCCTCGTCGCCTGGGATTCATTTTCACCAGGCGCCTAAACCCTGACAACAACGTGACACATCCTACCCGACCTGTCAGATCCGGAATCTCCGACGGGCCTCCTCGCACGCCGGGACGACCGGGGCGGGATTCCAATTTGGGCCGATTAGTCTCACGGTCTGAGGTGTCGGAGACCGCCCAGCGTGGCACCCGCCCTCAGCCCACGGTCCTCCTGCGGAGGTTCGGGTCACGGCATGGCGTCATTACTCGCGCTCAGCCGGCCTGCGATTCGGAGCCGCGATTCTGCTCACTGTGATGGTTAAGCGACGCCTGAATGTTCTCATCCAGAAGAACTTCGCATTGCAAAAGAACCTCGACCACTGAAGTCAAAATATATGTGCCTCAAAACCGTAGTATTACCCGACACTCAGCTGCAAATAGTATGTAATGCATGCCTACATTTTATCTGAGCATAAATATGTACTTCGTTAAATGTATTTTAAGCCCGGGGTTCATTGCGTTGTGGCATTCATGGCACGTACCGCACAACATATGCGATGTCTCGCATTAGGCGATGCAGACGTGCAGAGGCGACGGATAATCGGCTCCTCCAGTGACGTCCTGAGCTTGATGAACCGGCCCTGCACGCCGTCATGAACGCACGGAGCCCAGATGTGACCACTCTGCGCGCCTCAGGGGCATATACGGCCCAGGTGACGCGACCCTCCACGCCTCGGAAACGCGCGGGCCCGAGTGAGCCGGTCCTGCACGCCTTCATGACGTAGTCGCTGCCGGGACGTGCGGCCCTGCACGCCCGAGGGGCGTGCTGAGCCGGGATGCGGCGGCCTGCACGCCTCCAATGACATGCGGAACGGCGGCGGCGCGCCCGGCCCGGCCTCAGCCGCGGACCGTTAACGAGCGGGCGGCCCGAGCGCGGCTCGGCGCCGTCGGCTGCGGCGCGAAACGGGAGCGAGCCGCCCCCGACGGGGAGGCTGTGCGTCTGGCGGGCTCCGCAGGATCGTGCTGCTGGTCTGAGGTCCTGGCCAGGGCGGGCCGCCCGCGCGGGCGAAACAATGGGGCGGCGAGGCGGAGTCTGGAAACGGAAGGTGTGGGCTGCCGGGAGGCGGAGGTGTGTCGTATCAGCGGACTTGCAGTACCCACAGCTGAGAGTTGCGTCTTTTCACCAGCTGATTGTTCCAGATGAAATGGTATGGGGCGTCAACTAAAAGCTTTCTTTTCTTCTAAAGTAACTGGGTGTGTTTTTACATCACGTTTTTACATTGCAAGGCGCCTTGATGTGAAAAACTTACTGAATGTCATGTCTGATGTGCCCAAAGCCAAATCCCATTACTGCCTCCAACATATCCTGCGTCTGGTGGCTGTTCAGAAGCCACCATTTGTCGTGGTGCTGTCTTCATTGTCCTCCATGTCAATGCAGAATGTCGCCCATGTAGGTAGGATGTCGGCGTTTATGTCGGTGGCATTATGTTCCATCAAAGCCGTAAAAACGTTACCTGCATCTGCAGTAGATGCGTGCATTGTTGAGGCATGCCCATTTGTTAACGGTGTCATGTTGCGTCGGTGCTTTGAGTTCTTTCATGTATTCGCCGCGGCACGCGTTTGCACCCGCCTGCTTTGTCTTTCGCCCTGTCTCCGTCTCCCTCTCACTCGCCGCCGCCGTTGCCAGGCGTCCAGCCGAAAGGCGTCCAAGGCCGCACGCTCTTTCCCAGGTGCCCGACGCGACGGCGTCACCGGCCGGCCGGCGGCCACTCGCCGGGCGTGACGTGACGTGACGGCCGTGTGACGGCGCGGCGCCGGCTGCGGCCGCGGCCTGCAGGCCCGCGCCGGCGTCAGCGCCGGGGGTCGCGCCGGGGCAGACCTTGGCCCGGGCCGGGCCGGCTCTCGGAGTCCCTGCCTGGCCGCCGAGAGCCGACCCTGACCCTGTTTGGTGGCGACTCCGAGCCGCCGCCGCCGCCGCTGCTGCTGCTGCTGCTGCTGCTGCTGCTGCTGCTGCTGTTGCTGCTGCTGCTGCTGCTGCTGCTTGAGTAGCAGTGTTGACCGTGCTGGCCGTGCTGCTGGCCGTGCTGGCCGTACTGGCCGTGCTGGACGGACCACTGCTGAGGCTCGGCGGGCGGTTTTCCGGCGGCGGCGGCCGCCCGCCGGTCCGGCGGTACGGCCAGGTGCGGTGGCCGGGCCGGGCCCCGTGCCGCGCACGGCGCCGGCCGCCGTGGCGCCGCACGGGACTTATATGGCGGCTGGCTGCGGCCGTGGTGGCAGTGGGCAGCGGTCGGCAGCCGCCAGCACGCAGCAGCGGCGAGGCTCTCCGCTTCAGCCGGGCGCGGAACTGTGACGCCCCGCTCCTGATCCGCAGGAGAGTGGCAAGTTCCGCCCCCGAACTCTCCATCTTCCACGTCTGCATGATTCTTCATTCCCGCTGTCACGTGCTGTCGCGACCCAGTCACCCGTCGCCAGCTGTCTAGAGTCACAGGTGCGGGACTTCTCCCTCTCCGAAGCGGCGGCGTCTCCGGTGCTGGCCCAGCGGGCCGCCGACGGCCGGCCGGTCCGCTCGTACCCGGCCCGGCAGCGGAGGGCGTTCCCGACCGGGTCGCCCACACGGCATTCCGCCGCCTACCCTGAGCCGCCGGAGCCGACTCCAAAAAAGGCAGCCGGCCCGACCTTGCGGGCCGGTCAGCCGCGCAGCCGAGCGCCGGCGGGCGGCCGGCAGCCCGCAGCCCGCAGCGCTGCAGGAAAACAGGCCGGCCGGCGCGCTCACCCGAAACTGGTGCACGAGCCTGTCGTCATCGGCGAGCATCGCGGGAGCGGCCGCGGGTCCGGGTCCATTGATGAGCCCGCTGTCGTTCCGGGACCGGCCGGGGGTCGCGAGGGATCGAGACCACAGCCGGGCTCTGTGTGGGGACGGTGTGTCCTGGAGAGGGAATCGAAAGGGACGGAAGTCGTGTCCTGTGGGGGCCTGCTGCCACAGTCTCCCCCGTTGACGCCGCGGGAGGGTGCTATGGTAGCAGGTACGACCACGGCCTGCGGGCCAGAACTTCAGCCGACCTTTAGCGGAACCGTGCGGTAGCGCCGGCTGGCCGGGTTTGCAGATTTTGCTCGTGAGGTCCGTTTTCCAGTGATTCACATCACGCTTCGCCATGGCCTGGGTTTTTATTTCATTGTTTCCTTTTATAGTTTCGATTTGAACGATTTGCTGAAAGGTGTTTGAGGTCAGGGCGCGTGCAACGCAGAGTTTGTTGCATAATCTCTGAAGCCCACACTCGAGCGTGACTGTCCAGGTAACGACTGATTACGCATGCAACTCGCTGATTACGCAGCGAGTTGCATGTGCCGTTAAGAATGCCTCATTGCCATGTAATGGTCAATGTGACCATGCGTTGCAGTCGCCGAATGGCCCGCCTTCCAAAGTCGAGCTTCGAAGCGACTCAGACGCGTCTCGCTCGAACCGCCTCGCTGCAAAACGACCAGTCCGCATAACGTGACGCTACTCCGTGACGTGACGGTCGGCACCGGTGACCCCTACCGTAACGGTGCCACCTTGATGATAGCCATCCGTGTCGAGCAGACCAATCATCAGACGCTCGATGAGCCGCTCCGGCCGCCCGCCGCGGCCGGCCGGCCTCTCCGCTGACCCCTGTCCGCGGGTTCAAGGTCACAGGGCCGGTAACTGGGTCAGCCCGGCCGTGCGGAGGTCCCCGGCGACCCTCAGGATACTGGCCGTTCCGGGTCCAGTCGGGTTTGAGCAGAGTCGGTCGTTTCTGATCGCCGCGTCCGTTTGGCTTGTTCACAGGCCAACCATCTCCACGTCTGCCAGGGGTCTGAGCCTAAATGTAGGACTTTGGTTGGGTCGCCTTTTGGTATGGGTCGGACTCTGAGTGCAGCACCCCAAAGGGCAGCTAGGGAGGCCTGCTATCAGTTTCAGTAGTAGCCATATAACGTTGCATGGAAAGAAATGACCTGAAGAGCCTCTTGCTTGTCTACTTTAAAGACGCTCCTCCGTAAAACTGTGAACTTTAAAGTAGACTGAGAGGCGCAAGTGCATCCTTAAATTTGCTAGGGAATATAATTACAAATCAAACGTTGCATGAAGACAATGGGCTTTGAAACTAAATTTGTATCCCCAACAATTCTGGAAAAGTTCCGTTCATGCTTTTTTGGTTATGAACTTCAGGCGGGAGCGTTCTGCGTTTCTGACCTAGCCGCCAGGTGACAGTGCTAGATTAACACCCCGGATAAGTCTCCAAGGAGATAAAATGCAAGCCTGTTCTAAACTGGTGAGTAAGTAACTGAACACCCTATGTCTGATAAAAAGTAACATCTTCCCTAAAAAGTAGCAAATCATCACCCACGAAATCAGTCGTACCGTGTGAACATCCTTAGGGTCCAAACGATGTGCACGCTACGCTATGCTCTGCTCTGCTCTGCTGCGACTTGGTTCAAGATGTACATTGCTCGGGTGAGGCCTACGTTTGCCTGTCGCCGCCTTTAATCTTCTCGCTTGCCACAAATAGGATGGCCTTGTGATGGCCATGCGGTCCCTAGCTCTCTCTGAGTTCCGCCACATTTCTTCGATGACGCCACCTGCCGCGCATACAAGCAGGGCAGACGGACAAAGATCCGGGCCGGGAGGCGCCAGAGCACGCCCGCGGTGCCGGGCGGCCTTTTCCGGCGACGTCCGGCGACTCGCCGCCGCCGCCGTCGCCGCCGGTGAAGCGTGGCCGACGGCCGGCGATCGGCGTTGCGCTAGCGGCCGTCGGGCGGCGCCGGGGGCGTCTCGGCGCCGTGTGGCGGCCCGTGTCGGCGTCGGCGGCGCCGCGGACGCCGCGGCCGTCACGCGGCGGCGGCGCGGTGGCGAAACGCGCCGCACCTGACGTGTGCCGGCGCGCTAATTGTGGGAGACCGGCCGCTGTCGAGGCGAGGCACGCGGCCGCCGCCGAGCGCGGCTCACGGCGAGAGGAGGCGAGAACGGCGCGTCAGGCCGCAGACAGGCGGAAGAGGAGTCGCGCGCCCGGCAGCGCCGCTCGCCGCCGGAAGTCGGGCGGTTCCGGCGACCCGCGCGGCCGGGCGGCCGCCGCCGGGAGCGCGCCCGCGATCGGCCGACTCTCGGCGCGGTTTCTCCGCGCGGAGTCCGCCGCCGCGACGGAAAAACGCGCGGAGAAAGCCGCGGTCCGCCGGCGCTGCAGCGGCCGGCGACGGCCGCGGCCGGGCCGGGCCGAGCCGCGCCTCAGCGCCGGCCGCGCGGCGCTGTTGACTGGCGGCAGAGCGGACCCGGTCTGAGGCGGTGGAAACCCGTCACACCGGATCAGTCGATCGGCGCCGCTCGGCTGCGCCTGGCTGCGGCCTCCGGAGCTGGTGACCCCTGCATTAGTCTCAGGTCTCTGCGGAGAGGTGCTGACCCGCGCGTGGGACTGAAGTCTCTTTGGAGAGCTGGTGATCCCTAACGTTTCAGTGGAGAGTTGATGACCCCTGTACGGGTCTGAGGTCGCTGAGAAACGTTGGTGATCCATGCACGAGACTGAGGTCTCCGTGGAGAGTTGGTGATCCCTGGACGGCACTGAGCTTCCTGCCGAGGGAGAGCTTGGTGATCGATGCACAAGGCTGAGGTCTCCGCGGAGAGCTGATGATCCCCGCACGCGACTGAGGCTTCTTTTGAGGGCGTTGAACTCTGCACAGAAGTACGGCCTCAGTTTAGATCCAGTGACCTCCGCATAGGACTGGAAACCGAAGTCTCGGCCCAGATTTTGGTGGCGGCCAACCCACAGGTCCGCCGAGGAGCGTCATTCCAATGTGTTGACCGATGCCGTTCCGTTGGTCACCGAGCCCCAGGGCAGTGACGCTGTCGTCCTCTCGAGTGATCCAGACGGCAGCTGAGGTGCATCGCGCCAGTTGCGGACACCTAGCCTGCTGTTGGGCGGCTGTCGGACACCTAGCCTGCTGTTGGGTGGGTGTTGGACACCTAGCCTGCTGTCGGGCGGGTGTCGGACACCTAGCCTGCTGTCCGGTGGGTGTTGGACACCTAGCCTGCTGTTGGGCGGCTGTCGGACACCTAGCCTGCTGTTGGGCAAGTGTCTGGCATCTAGCCTGCTGTCGGGCGGGTGTCGGACACCTAGCCTGCTGTCCGGTGGGTGTTGGACACCTAGCCTGCTGTTGGGCAAGTGTCTGGCATCTAGCCTGCTGTCGGGCGGGTGTCGGACACCTAGCCTGCTGTCGGGCGGGTGTTGGACACCTAGCCTGCTGTCGGGCGGGTGTCGGACACCTAGCCTGCTGTCGGGCGGGTGTCGGACACCTAGCCTGCTGTCGGGCGGGTGTCGGACACCTAGCCTGCTGTTGGGCGGGTGTCGGACACCTAGCCTGCTGTTGGGCAAGTGTCTGGCATCTAGCCCGCTGTTGGGCAGGTGTCTGACACCTAGCCACCGGGCGGGTGCTCTGGCGAGGCCAGGATGTACTTACGCAGGATGTACCTAGGCCGTCTAGTCTAAGAAGTTATGCGCGACTGAGGCTGGTCATGGTAGTAAGCTTGGGGTATAGCACAGGAAATTCACGTTTTGTGCTTTTTGCGGTAAACATGCCGAAAGCACATCACAGAACACAAGCAATACTACACTCCCAAGAACAAAAAAGATTGACATAATGGAATGTCAATCCTACAGGAGATTACAAACGCGACTGGATGGAATTCAATGACGGAAAGGCATGACAGATGTTTCTAAGCTTCTCTGCCATTTCATTCATGTTTGAAGCAACAAAAAGTCGTTACGCTGGAACACGGTTTCCTGAGATGAAAGTGCATTGCTGTAATGACACACTATCAGGAATGACGCTGCAATGTGACATGGAAGATACATCTACACTTGCCATGTTGCACTGAGGCGGCGCCAGATTCTCATGCGGGCGCACCTCTGGGTAAAGCAGCGCCAGGTCAGTTGCATCAGGCACCAGACACCAGGTATTTATTCAGCATCAAATCAGACCGTGCCCAGGCTCAGTTTCCACGCCGTGTTCACTTCGCATGTGACGGGCGTTTGGCGGGACCTTCCTCCGCGTTCGGACTGGCGCGGCGTATTTGGCGCGGGTGGCGCGCCGTCGTCGCCGCTCTCCGCCTCCGCGGCGGTCCACCGCGGCCCTCCTCCGGCCGGCCGCTGCCGCTGGCCGCCCGGCCTCGGCCGCCGCCGTCCGGTGAGGCTGATCAGCATGTGACGAACGCCGGCGGAGCGCCGGCTGAAGTCAAAGTCGACCCCGGAAACAGGCACCGTTCAAACGGATGTGGTACAGCTGGGCCAGCAGCGGCAGCCGGGCGATTGACAACGGCAGTCGTTTTCTCTCCGACTTGTGAAGTGTGCAGATTATGTTCCTTCGTCGCGTTTGCTTTTTAAAGTCTGACATTGGTATGTCGTCGTCTGTTCTCAGCTTTGGGGATAATGGAAACGAAAGTGTTTTTAAGCGTGTTCAAATGAAAGGGCTCCGCAACATTCGTGACCAGTCACTGGCACTCTTAGCGCGACCACGATCTGGTCTTGTTTACAAGGTCCCGGCACAGTTTCTGCCAATAAATCTGCTATGGTCACACGGCCACCGCCCAGCCGCGGACCTGTCCGGCTGCGGTCGGTTTGGGCTCAGTTTGCTGGTGTCACACGACAGCTGTAGGCAGCTGCAGTCACACCCCTCCCCCGCGGCGGTCGGCACGGGCTCAGTTTGTCTCAGTCTTCGGTCACGTGACGGCCCCAGTTGTCGTTATCCACGGTTGCAACTCCCAGCGCCGGCGGGTAAAGCGTGCACGAAACTTTTCGTGGTTTTCGGGCACGAAATCGAAGGGCTGTGTCACGGCCGGATCACGAAATCATAGTCACATCACGGTCAAAAAATGCGCCGAATATTGATCCTTGTTTTGCAGTATTGTAGTCACCAGACTCTCACCATATTTTCCCTAGCTCAAGGCTGTGGCATGGAGAACCTTCGTTTCTCAATAAAGTCAAACATGGCCTTTATGGGCTACCGGGCTTCAGGCATGATTATGAAAATAAGCGGCCATCTCTATGCTGGAAACGACTTTGGTTTACACTCAAAAGATATTAACATGGACGTCACATTTCAGCCAAATTCCATCTTCAGAAGTGGCCGTACGACCATATGATCATGGGCCATTTCCTTGGAGATGGCCTATGGCTGAAACATTCAGTCCATGCTGTTATTTCTGTAGTTTGTGTGTAAACCCTAATTTCCCCGGGTGTAAAGACAGCCGTTTATTCCCGTACAATCTTACCTTAGTTTCGCCGTGACCTGATGGGACCCCGTGTTTCGCGGTCAGGGCGTCACCTGAACCCCGCTCTGTGTTTTCCGCAGCGTCAGACCAGACCAGACCAGACCAGACCAGACGCGGCCCAGGAGGGGCGACCATGCCGTCCACGCGCGGCGCAGACTCGGCCTCGGGGAAGGTGGCCGTCTACCACCGCAAGCCGACCGGCATCCACAACAGCAGCATCGCTATCCCATCGGTGAGTTGTCCGCCATCCTGCTGCGCCCGCTCTGCTGGAAGGTGAACCTGGAGTGGACGCCTGTCGCTGCAGACATCCCGGGGAGGAAAAGTGACCGGGAATGCTGACAAATGATCACCTACCACCAGCGATCATCAGCATTTTGACTTGAGGATTAGCAGTCCTTGATTGCAATCCGTTTATACGGACTGCAGGTAGAATGACATGTTTTCCAAAAAAGAGATTAGATTGCGGCCTATATTGTATTTTTTCCTCAACCCTTTTCGCAGTCCTTGTTCAGTGCTGCCTTTAATGTAAGCACCGACTATTCCGAGTGAATCATGACTACTACATGAACTTTCGGCAGTGAAGATGTACCCGAATAGCTCTCTACCGAAATACTTTGCAAAAAACGTCCGCTATGACTGAAAAAACGAAAACAAAAACAAGCACCGACGGCCTCCTGACTTCACTGCAATCTCGAGAACTAGCCACCAGATCGGGTTAACTGAGATGATATTCGATGGCGCTGGTCCGTGCGATCTAGTGACAAACCATTTGTTGTTTTATTTTTCTCATTGATGTAACAGGTGAGGTCATATACCAAAAGTGACTCTTTTTTTCACAGTCGGCTAATCACAGTGGGAAGAAACCCTCAGCAATGAAGTTTGCATGCAAAGGTGTCTCGAACATTCCAATTGTATTTTGAACGCTACATGATCCTAGGTCATCAGAGTTCAAACTTATCAAAGGCCATTGGCAAATACTTGATCGGTTTCAAGTCTGCACTATCGGTGTATGCAATACATGTTTCTTGGTCAAATTGACACGAAGACTAGACACGAATGCTAGGCTAATGAACGATTTAGTCGTTTTTATCTCCAAAATTAGGTTTATATAACCAGTGCAATCTGTTTGTATAAAACAAGATTACAGAGGGTGTTTTGCATGAGTTAAAAACAAAATGTGAAGATGTCAACCCAACCAGACGTTTACGTGTCAGTGCGTGCGTAAATGAAAAGGCAGTGAAAAGGCCAATGACTGTAAACTTGCCAATTCTTGCGCATGTGCATTTTGTGTACGTAGTGTACGCATACATATTTTCGGGCATATGTATATTTACGATGCGTGCATTTGCGTCTGCGTACATTTGCGTTTGTGTGCATTTACTATGCGTGCATTTGCCTTTACGCAGATTTGCGCATATGTATGTTTGCCATACGTACGTAGATTTGCGCTTATGTTCTTCTGCACATGCGTCATTTTGAATACATGCATTTGCGGAACGCACCTTTGCATTTACGCACCTTTGCGCTAATGTACATTTGCCTATGTTCATCTGCTTACATTCATGGTTCATCCGTGCATTCGCTCAGCTGTCCACTTACCGTAAAGTTAAGGAGCAAGTAATGGTCTTTTCGGCTAAGCATTTTGCTTTCTTGTTTCTTCACATGCGCAAGGGCACGCAAGATGGTTTTGAAATATATGCAGCTTTTTCAAGGATATTTACCCACACATCTTCGGGCAGGTGTGGCTGGAACCTTTTTATCGGCGCCCCTACGGAGTTTTTTTTAGCATAACTCGGAAAGAAAAAGAGATGAAGGCGCCAATTTTCCAGCAGCCATTTTGTATCATTTTTGCGTCGTCTTCCAAAGTCTCACGTCGAGATCATGTTGTCACTGACCTTTTCTGCCTTTAAACAGGCCATGTAATACATCTAAGCCCAAAGCATCGAGCTCTTTACGATGCAAATGGAACATGATGCTATACAAATAAGCTTTTTGTTATTGCCAGCTATACGACATCAAGAGTATAGGTCAATGGCCTGACCGTAGGTCATCTCCGTTGAGGTGCCTCTTTGCGATGTTGATATTGGTCCACAGGATTTTCTCAGATGCACATTCGGATATGGATCGCATTCGGAATGTGAAGGGTATTAAGCATTGTATTGGAAGCTCAGTGCCTGAGAGGCAGATTACATATAGTGAATGTGCAGTGCCAGATAGCGTAGAATGGTGCTACCATGTACTACTGGCAACCAAATAGGACCATGTATTCCACCTTTCACCATCACCACTATGTCAGGGCAAGACTTCACCTCATTTAGTCAAACCCTGTCATGTTGGTTACTGAACGCCTCCTCACCAAAGTGAGAAAAGTAGTCGAGCCAAAGTGTGCGATAAGATGGCAAGATGTGTTCAGCCCCGATCACAGTTTGATGGGGGTTGATTTGTCGCTCAACCGCCATCGCAAACAGTAAAGGGCCTTGGTACCTTGGTACCTACTGCTGTGGCTACTTAAACAAAAATTTACTCTTCGAAGAAAGAATTGCAAAGTGGATTGCGAACTGGATCGCAATCCTTTCGGTTTCTTTGGTTTGTGGATTGGATTTCGTTCATGTTGTTGCCAACGCATGAGGATTGGACTTGACTGGAATCATTTTGTTCCTTCCTTATCACTACACCACCACGCACCACTGCATGTCTGCATGTCTTATGATTAATACAAGATACCATAATCCTTTGGCTGATAATACTTTTGACAAGTTACTGACAAGCATGTAGGAATTGCGAGAAGACGCTGCCGGAACCGCATCCGAAACCGAGCCTCTGCTCGTAGTGACCTCATCAGCATTCATCCCCGGAAGACATGGCGACTTACTGCGCTGCTGGGAGAACGTTCCGGCTACGCGCATGAACGTCGAGCGACGTTTCGCACGTCTTGTTTCGAAGCCCCGCCACGCCCACGGAACCCGTAGAATGTGGCTAGTTTGGGCATGAGTGGGTGTGGTGAACGAAGCCGACATTGAGACCCTAATGAATTGAATGACAGTCATTCCTTAATTTCCCTGCAGGGAAAGTGAAATCCATTGTGCAGACGACATGCGACGTTGGAATCTAACCGGTATTCGACGATTGCGTTCTCGCCTATGTTCGGCACGGGCAGCAAGTGTACGTTGCCAGCCTTGGTAGTCCAGCTGCGCCATCCCGGGGCACTGGAGGACCTTGGAGATGACAGCACGCTTACGCCGATACTATCAGTGGCTAATGGTCTGTTCTGGCGACAGGATCGGGAAGCATCCTTAATTTTGGACAGATGGCCGTTAATCACGACATAGCAGTCCATCTTTGGTTTGTGAGAGGCCACAATGTTACAGCTTTCTGTTAGGCTCGGTCAGCGCTGTAGTCATGTGCGTAGGAGTCGTTTAAAGCTGATAGGTCAGAACTTTTTAGGTCAAATGCTACCATGAGATATCACTAAGCTTTTGTTAAAGTTTCCCAAAATTATTATTCCCGCCGCCCTTTGTCCGTCCTATGGGCTGCTGCACCGGTGTCTGCAGGAGGCGTGACCTTAGGATATTCACCGCCGTTTGAACCTGGGCGTCTTCTTTCGACACCGTGGCGCTCCCGGATTGACCACTGTCCCGTTAGAGACCCACGCGTACATCCGGGGTGCCGGCGACCAGGTGTTGTGAGTCGCGGCTGACGAACTGCGCAACTCAGGACCGGAACCCCACCGAGCGTGGCCCGGCCCGGTCAAACGCCGTCAACGCCCATCTGGCCGCTCAGTTGAACCGGCAGCGCCACTCGCAGACTCCAAAGCCGGACACGCCAAGGCCAGCCGGCCAGCGCGAGCTGTGCGGACTCCACCCGGCGCTGGCCGGTCGGGTCGGCGGCTGTTCCTGCTGGCCTGGCTTGTTCCTGGGGCCGCCGGGTCCGCCCGGCAGCTCGGCGGGTGGCCGGGCCCATCTGCCGTCTCGGCTGAGCCGCTGGCCCGCGTCGCAGAGGCTGGTCCGTGCACGGCGTGCCACGTAGTGCGCCGTCACCTGACCGGTAGAAGCGGCGGACATAGCGAGCTTCAGCTGCCTCAGCCCCGGCCGGCCGGGCCTGCTGGCCTGACCTCGGCTCGGCCACGGTCGCCCCAGCCCCGCTGGGACGCCCTCCAGCTGGCTCGCAGCACTCCCCGTGCCGTGGCGACACTCCGCTCGAGCAGCTGTGAGGCGCGGCGGAGGTCGCGGACGGCCGTCGGCGGCTGCTGGTCGTGACGCCCTCAGTGCCGGCCGACGCCCGGTCTCAATTCATATGATATGCGCCGTGATAGCGGGCCGCTGCCGGCGTCCAACCGACGCCCCGGCTGCCGCCTCTCTCTCTCTCTCTCCCTCTCTCTCTCTCTCTCTCTCTCTCTCTCTCTCTCTCTCTCTCTCTCTCTCTCTCTCTCTCTCTCTCTCTCTCTCTCTCTCCCTGTCTCTCTCTCTCATGTGGTGCCATGTAGCCCGTCAGCCATCTTGTCGTCTTTTCAAAGCGGTTTATCCGGCCCAGTGCCGTCCATAGCTGAGCCCGCCAGCGGTGGTCGTGTGCCGTCACTTAGCGCCTGTCACGTCACAAAAACGAGTCGAGGTCACGCCGTTCCGTGGCTTCCACCGGCAGCAGCTGACAATGGAGCCGGGAGTTGCCGTTTGACGTTAGAGGAACACCGGCACAACGATGACTGTGCCAGGTAAACCAGATCTGAGGGATTTGGCCCGTTTGGGCCACACCTAAGGGAGATGATCCTGGCTCGCCAGAGCTCACTAGAATACCTGTGCTAGGTTTCGGGGATGCTTCTCCATCTGCACCAGATCTGGGGAAGTTCTCCCGACTGTGCTAAGTCTAAGTGGCATTGTCCTAGCTCCGCTAGATCTGTGCGCCATTAGATCGTCCGAGCTGGGCTAGATCTGACGATTACGTGCATGACAGGCGGCGCGCGCCTACGCGGCCGCGTCTGTCGGTACATAACGCCTTCGTCTTTCCTGCTCTCATTACGACACGTCTGAACTCGGACACCGTCGTCCGGCGGTCGTCGCCGGCTGGGTGGCGCAACAGCGAGGTGGCCGGCGCCCGGCCGCCGTCGGCAGCGGCCCTTGCGTGTGGCGTCGGCGGAGGATGACGCGCAGCCGTGGCGGAGTCCGCCCGGGTCCGGTGGACGGCGGTCAGCGACGACGGCAGGGCGGCGTCCGGAGAGTGGAAAAGGGGGCGACGAGAGGCAGAGATGATTCCACGGGCGCGAAATTACGACGCAGATATCACAGAACAAACGACGGAGAATTACACTGGGGCCTTAAGCAGACAACGATGACTCATACAAATGCTGCAGTTTAGAGCCATTGTGAAGGCGAACGCTGCCTATTATGACTGTCCCAAACACTAAATGGCGCGATTTTCTGCCGGCCAGTCCGGCCCGGCAGAACCTGACCGGCTCGGGGCGTTCGGCCGGAAGTTCCGCGTCCTGTCGCGTCCGTGGAATCGGGCCGCCCGGTCTGCTCGTACCTGGCCGACCGACACGCCGCCTTTGTTCTGCAACTGATGGATGCGCTGCGGCACGGCTGGACAGCGGACGTGTTTCGCATTGTCTGCAGCCGAACTTGACCTCGCTTGCGTATTTTTTGAGATGTTGTGAACGAACAGCTCACTAGCTAACGGACCGTTTGCAAAATAGGGATCATTATGCCGTATTGGATTGGCCTCTTAGTCATCTCCGTCTAACCATCGAATGAAATAAAAATACAATATGTGATAGGGCTCGAATTAGGTGTTTTGTAGCTGTAAGAGGCTCGCTGGATGTACGTCTAACGATCATGTACCTTGGGTTTCAGGGAGATGTCATAGAGAAAACCAGTGAAGGTAAGTCAGCCAGTATTCGGTTGATCACGACGTGCATTGCAATATCGATTGCACGACTGGTAAACATTTATCTGCTCATTTTGCTGGTTTCGTCGTCGTGTTGACGCAACGGATGTTTTCTGTTTGCTTTGTCGGTTTTCATCTCATAACGCTTTGAAGCCAATGTGACCTAGTTGTGTTTTTGCGGCACGACATTGAGTCATCCGGGCTCTCACGAATCTGTTGTATCACGCAACGCTCCACACGGCCGTAATGAGGGGCTGGACCGTCATTACGGTCGCCGATGAGAGGCCGGCTGCCTATCGCAGATCCCGAGCGATGCTTTTCCTCGAACGGACTGTTGACGGTGGTGCGGCAGATGAGTGGATCACGCGTCGACGGGTGGAGGTCACCACCACCAAGAACATCGAGACACGCGTGCAGCGTCAGCTGCTGCTGGAGGACGGCAAGATCGTGGAGGACTCGGGCCCCATCATCAGCACGGACACCACTGTCGACACCACCGAGAAGAAGGACGAAAACACCGAGGTAAGCGTCCCGGACACCTTCTGCGTTGTGGAGGTCTGCTTGCATGTGACCTGAGCCCACACCTGCCTACTCGGAGGGTGTCCTGTGTGCCACATCCGGTGGATGTGCTGGGAAAACCGAAGAAAAATAACTAGAAACGGAGACGGAAATGTGGGCTATCAGTACCACCACCAGCGATGCGCCTCCACTCGTAAACCTACTTCCTCGAGGAAACGTAAAACCCCCAAAAGCCGATGGCGCTCGCCGCAGTAGTTTGCACGCAGGCTTGACGGCCATTAGCACTGATCCAGATACCATCGACCTTGGAGGAGCGCACCCAGGCGCCGGCCTGTCAGATCGCGTCGAGGCTGGGAGGCAGCGCTTCCTTGCCGCCAGTGGGGTTTCGAAAGGACCCCGACATACCGCGTCAAACATGTTCAGAGTTGGGTGCCCAGACGTCGGACCTCGTCTCGGCCAAAGCGCAATGGCGTACTCGTTTCCGAGGCCGCAGTGCACGGTGGCCGAAATGCACCTACCAGTGGCAACAGACGGTCGTCCCAAATGGTGCCACAGGTGTCCGAGCGGGCCATCAGAACACAGTTAATCTACTGGAGCCGCCAACACGGCCGACTTCACAATCCCCACCGCCGAGCGCAGCCGCCCCATCTCGTCCTATCGAGGCGGCCATCGGGCGCTGACGCCCGGGTGACGTCAGGCCCACGTCACCTTCTGACACAATCTCGCGCCGAGCGGGCCGGCGGTCGGGCCCGGCGGCGGGTCTGACTCGTGGAAGGCGCCGGACACCTGCCGAACGGACCCGGGTCTGGTCGGCTAGGACACCTGCCGAACGGACCTGGGTCTGGTCGGCTAGGACACCTGCCGAACGGACCCGGGTCTGGTCGGCTAGGACACCTGCCGAACGGACCCGGGTCTGGTCGGCTAGGACACCTGCTGAGGGAACCCGGGTCTGGTCGGGTGAGACACCTGATGCAGTGACCCGGGCCTGGTCGACTGAGGGAACACTTGCTGAAGGGACTCGGGGCCTGGTCGGCCAGGGGAACAACTGCTGAGGAGACTCGGGTCTGGTCGTTCTGGGGACACCTGCTGAGGGAACCCGGATCTGATCGGCCTATGCCCGGTTCACGGCACTGGCACCCGTCGGTCAGCCGCTAAACACCGTTCCTGTGCGCCTCGCTCTGAGCTTAAATCGCCGGACCATTCAGAGCCCTGGATACATAACAGATTGGACGCTCAAATACCGCTGGTCTCGAAATGGGCAGAATAGTGCCGAGGAGTAAGGTGCTCCTCCGATTCCACTGGATACGGTACAGGCTGGCGCTTAGCGACAGATTTTGCTCTGGGTAGGAGCCTGATATCAAATTTTGTCATATGTCACTGGCATATGACGGAATTTATAGCAAAAAAGCAGTAGTTTTATGCTAATTTGTCTCTTATTTAATGCACAGAAAAACATATATCGTTTGTTTTGCAACATATATATGATCACTATTACGTATTCCCGTGAAATTGTTATACGTCCAGTGTAGACACTAGACAGCCTGGCTCAAGGGAGGCATGGCCCCCATGCCCCCCCCCCCCCGGCTACGGCCTTGAATACAGGATGTTACGTATGTGTGCCTACTGCTGGGTGGTAGCGTTGGGTGCATAAGCTGGCTATTGGTGGAAAACCCAACGTGGTCCGGTTCAGTCGGGCTGCCTGGTTTCATGGACCATCTGCGTTGAATGTAAATATTGTTCATTGAGATTCAGGGGTCGAGATTCCAGTTTATATTCGACGTCTTGTCGTTTCGGGATACAATGCCGGCTGAACGCCGCTCTTTTCGCGGGAATGTTTGCTCGTGGATATCTGAAGGGTGGCGCCAGTAGTTTGTGTGATGCTAATTCACAGCTCCAGTTCTTTTTTTTAGGACTTGAGGTTTCTCGTAAATCATTCATGACGACGGGCCCCGCAGTGAAGATTTTTTATGAGACACCGCGGGCGCGCTCAGCACGGCCTGAAACTCCGACATCACAGTAAGCGCAGGTTGTATGCGAACCTTAACGTTAACCGTGCCCACGAGGAATACCAGATCAGATCGGACATCATGCATTTCAACTCTTGGAGGTGGTGGTACAAAAGGGAGTTTCATCGGAGTTAAAGAATACCCTTTAGGCCAAAGTGTCGTCACAGCAATGTTTCGAAAAGTCGAGCGTCCCCTAGAATACATTCGCGGAACAAAGGCAAACTTAATCAAACTCCGATGTGAAGCTTTTTGAGGCATATTGTCGGACACAGTCTAAGGAATACCTATTCATGCATGCCTCTGTCTTAAGGCTCTGCCATCAGCCATGGGCTTCACCAAAAAAAGAAAAGAAAAAACAATGGGGACGATGTGTCCCAACTTTCCGATGTTTTAACATCACGTTTTTGGGCGCTCAATGCAAAAAACAAAAAAAATTCGTATGTGCCGTCTTTCATTGTCAGGCTTACTGGACAGCAGCTAGGCCAATCCCATCAAAGCTGGTGGTCTCTTGGGAGATCATACTCAAGAATGATACGGTTGGTGTCAAAGTTATCAGTTAACTGTAAATTTCCTCACATTTGCCTTCAGAAGTTGAAGACAGCGAGATGGATTCGCCGCCAAACATGGGCGGTAGGAACAGGAGGGCCTGGGGGTCATGCCCCCGTTTTTGGGGAATTTAACACCAGCCCTATGGGGAAAACGCCTCTCGCCCCCCCCCCCCCATTTTTCTGGATGTTCCTATGTTCCTGCCACCAAAAAGATGTGGTACGGAAGTCCTCGGCACAGCAGCGCTACGGTGGTAAACAAAATAAGTAGTGTTTTCGGTCAGCGGGCAATAGATGGCGCTGGCAAAAGTACAGTCCGGCCAAACGCAATTTTCTCTGACAGTGTCACAGTGTGGTATATTATATGTGGACACATGGATTTGCGGGATGAGACATTTTTGCATGCATTTGGACGGAGAAGGTGGTGCAGCTTCTTCCAACATGACAAAATTGAGCATGGTCTCTGTCACATAGAAAGAAAAGACAAAGTTCTGTTGCCCACATTTGAGATTGGCGTTGGTGTGTTGGCATTTCTCGCGTATAGCGTTCTTGGCGAGTGATTCAGCCAGGTTTTTCGAAGCGATTCCAACAGCTGGCCACGTGGAAGAATTGTGTGGGATACATTCGATCAATATCCAAGAGTTAATGAAGTAAACGAGGTGTCCTGTGTTCTGGTGCAGTGAGACAAATTTTGCCCCGTCTTAGGACAGTTCAACGCCAAAGAGGAGCTCTTTTGTCAGTCTGGCTCTAATTCAAAGTCGCAGTGCCTCGCAGGGTTCCTGAACGGATTGGTCAAGCGCGATGCTTCATCGAAGGGCGTTATTACACTAGCATTTTATCGCCTGATCTGCTGACATTGTTCTTTGCGACACTGATTCCTGGAAAGGAAACGCTGACCTCGGCCCACTCACGTGATCGAAAGGTCCGCTTTGGGTGGCGCGTGCCTGACTATAGTGGCCTGACACCTGACGCCTGACGGGGGAAGATGCACTCGTAAAAAACCAGGCTCTGAATGATACCAGGTACACTATCGTGTCTGCCATTCGGGGCAACGGTACATCACAGTCATTGAGCAAATGAGCGTGCTAAGCTATTCATCGATGGTTATTGATGACTCCATGAAGGCACGCTTAATTGGCGCCGACCTGGTCTTCCCCATGCTGTGAAACACGCGCTTGTCTGCAAGGAAAAGCTAAACACTGGGTTCTCACTCTTGGGCATTTCCTTTCATTATGCCCGACCGGTAGCCAGGTGTCGGCGCCACGCTTGCAGCTGTTTTTTGTGCGCCCGCTGTGACGGTACGGCACCACGTCCGGCACCGCTACAAAGGCTGTCCCTCCGCCTCGAGGCACGATACACCCCTCCAGGAGCCGGCTGCGCCTGCCCCCCGCGACCGCGGCCGTGGAGCGACGTTCTCCGGCGACGTCGGAGTCCCAGCGGCGACTCCGGGGAGCAGACGGTGACTCACGGCGGCCGTGACTCACAGCCGGCGGCCACGCGGCGGAACTGGGCGGCGTCCGAGGGCCACGCGCTCCGGTCCCGGGACCCTGTCGCTGGCCTCGTGGCCTCGAGGGTGGCCCGGCTGCAGCGGCCCCGGCTGGGTGTCGCGGCCCTGGTCTGCGGGGACACGCGTTGGTCGGGGTGGTCCGGCGGCCAGGGCTGTGGAGCCGAGGACTTCCGAGAGGTGGCGGGTCGGTCTCAGAGAAGCATGGTGGCTGTGGACAACTGATTATAGATGATCTTGAGGCATTGGCACTTACACCATGAACGCAGAATTTCGCAGATGATTCGAGCGCTGCATAATTTGTAGTGTTGAGTCTCTTATTTATGATGGCTGCTGTGCTGGAAAAAGAATTGACGTGACGTATAGATATGCACATGTTATTGTTAAACTTCGCACTTCGAAGGATAGAAAGAACTGCACGCATGTTTCATGAGGACGCTAATTAAATGTTATCTGTTTCTCTGGAAACAACTAGTGCCGTTTCTTTATGATTTCCAACAAAGGAATCCGTTGGAAATGAGGTCAAGCCTAACAAGCTTGGCCATAATCACATTTTTGCAGTTTGCTAATGAACCACCGCGTGATTTGTTCGCCAGTACCCGTAGATGTCATGACGGACAATTAAAATGTACCTACCAGAACTGGGCAGAGGTGACATCGTTTGTCATGGACCACGTACGAAGCAGATTTGAACATCGCAAACTTTTCTGGGCGAAACACGTATTTCATTAGAGCCGCGGAATTCAGTTCCGCCTTCCTCAAAATAAGACGTTTGGCCTGTCCCTGCCTACCTGGAACTGGCGCAGTGCAGAATGGAAGTGAAGCGAAACGGTGACATCATCGGGCGTCCGGGCCTCTGCAGGGGTCAACGGCACCGATGTTTTTCTGTGCCGGCCGCCGACGCACGCTTTGCGCCGCGACTCCAGCCGACTCCGCGGCGGCCGTCCGGCCATGTTCTGCGGTCCACACGCGGCTCGGCGGCCGCTCATTGCAAGGCCGGCCGAGCAGAGCGCGGGGGCGAGAACACCGGGCAGAGAGAGGGAGAGGAACCCGATCGGCAGCGTTCAGGGCCATTGGGCACGGTGCCGACCGCGGTCCGGACCGCTGCGGCGCCGGCGGCCGCCGCAGCCAGGGCCGCCCTATTTGGCGAAGTCGACTTTCCGAGTCGCGGTCGGCCGGCGGCGGCGCCGCGTCGGCTCGACCAGCTGTGAAAGCCGGCGCCGGGGGCGGCGGGCGGCGCGTGCTGGGCCAGCGCCGGCGGCGGCAGGGCGCCGGCGTCACAACCGGCCGGCACCTGGGGCCGAGCCGGCGGCGGGCGGCGCTCGGGCGGCGGCGGCCTGGCGGCCGGCCGGCTCCTTATCAGGAGGGGCCGGCCGGTGACGTCAGAGGGGCCGCCGGCCGGTCCGGGGCGGCCGGCGCGGCGGCGCGGCGGCGGCGGCGCGCAGTGGCAGCCGGTCGGCCGGCCGCGCTGGAGAGCGAGCTCGCCGCGCCGCTCCGTGCCGGCGCGGGTTCGGCGGCCGACGGCGGCTCCGGCGGCGGCCGCTCGCGTGACCGCGCGACGCCGCCCGCCACCGACCGCGCCCGGCCGCAGTGCTCGGCTGGTGCGCGCAGCCCGTGTCAATGTGGCGGCGGGCGACGCCAGAGCCCATGGAAAACTCCAGCGGCTACGTGTCCAACACCAACTCGATGAACCCGCCGGTCAAGTACGCCACCATCGGCCGCAAGCAGCCGGGCGGCGTGAAACGCACCTCCTCGCTGATGGTGCCGCAGCCGCAGCTGCCGCCCGCGCACAAGGCCAACCCCATCCCGAAGCCGAAGCGCAGCTACCCGCCGAAGGACGCGCGCAAGACGCTGAAGAACGACCTCAGCAGGCCGTCGTCGCGCGCCTCCAAGAGCAGCGTCAACTCGGGGTCCGGCCTGCGCCGGCCGTCGCCGCGCGGCGAGGCGTCCGGCGGCAAGTCGACGCCTCGCCGCGGCGGCCTGCGCGCCTCGCACTCCAAGATCCGGCGGCCCGACTCGCGCGCCTCGTCCAAGGCGCTGATCCTGCGCCGGCGCGAGTCGACGCGGCGCGCCAAGCCGGCGGCGCGCGCGGCACCGTCGCGCCCGGCCGGCGGCCGCTCCGGCAGCCGGCCCGGCTCGCGCTCCTCGCAGGGCGCGCCGCCGGCCGCCAAGCCGAGCTCCTCCAAGTCCTTCTTCAGCTGGAAGCCGAAGCTGATGCTGAAGCGGTCCAAGTCGCTGCACGCGAAGAAGGATGCGCCCAAGGCGCGCGAGATCCGCTTCGGCGACGAGGGCCAGCCGGGGGTGATCCTGATGAGTGGCGTGGAGCACCGGCGGGCCGGCGGCGGCGCGCCGGACCACCGGCCTGGTCCCGGCCTCCGTGGCGAGCCTTACGTCACGGCGCCGGCCGGCGGCGGCGGCGGCTGGGTCTCTCAGACGTTGCCGCGGCCGCCGCGACTGCCCGGGAGCCCAAGCCGCGCCAAGCGCGCGGCCAGCGTCGACGCGCTCGAGCGGCGCGGCCCGGCCGGCGACGCGCCGCCGTCGTCGCCGTCGCCGCCGCAGAGCAGCCCGCGTCGGCCGCGCGCCAAGGAACCGCTGCGGCCGACGCGCAGCGTGTCGCCGTTCAAGGGCCGGCCGCCGTCGGAGCTGTCGAGCTCGCCGGCGCCGCGCGCGCCCGTGTGGCGCGCCTCTTCCGACGGCTCGCTCACGGAGACCATCACCAACCTGTCCACCATCTCGGTCAGCAAGGACAGGGCCAAGCAGGGCGGCGCCTGGCAGCAGCGACAGCCGCCCAGGCGGACCGCCAAGCCGGCCAAGGGCCGCGACAGTGATAAACCCTCTGTGATAGACTTCATCAAGCGCAAGCTGTCGATAAAGCCCCGGGAAAAGCCGCGGCCGACGCCGGTCAAGCGGACCGGGCGCGCCTCGTCGTCGTCGACGTCGTCGCCGGAGCGGGCCGTGCGGCGCGGTCACATGAAGGCGGCCAAGTCGCACGACGTGCTGTCCGCGGAGCAGCGGCCCGGCCCGGCCGTCGCCGGCGACGCGGACGAGCAGCGCTACCGCTCCCTGCCCCGCAGCAAGCAGCGCGCCGGCGGCACGACGCTGTCGCGCAAGATCTCCAGCATGGGCTGGGGCACGTTCGGGCGGGCGCAGGGCGAGCGCGGCCGCGGCCCGCCGGCCGGGCCGAGCCGGCCGCCGCCGGAGCGCCGCTCGCCGCCGCCACAGGCTGCGCCGCTCGCCGCGCGCGCGCCGGACTCGCCGCGGCCGCGACCGCCGCCGAAGCAGCCGGTCGACTCGCTGCGCGGCCGGCCGGGCCCGTCGCCCGACGACGAGGAGCCGATCCAGCCCATCATTCAGGAGCGGCGCGCGCTGTCGCAGCCGTCGCTGTTCTTCCCGCACGACGAGCCGCCGTCGGCCGAGGAGCCGTTCACGCTGTACGCCAACATCCCGTTCCAGCTGCCGGCGCGGCGACCCGCCTCGCCGAGTGCGGCCGCCGTCGCCAGCTCGCTCAAGGCCAAGCGGGCCATGTCGCAGCCGAGTCTGCTGGAGCCGCGGCCGCCCAGCCCGCCGTCGCGCTCGTCCGCCGACCGCTCCGACACCATCTACGCGTACAGCCCGCACCAGCGCGGCCAGCGGCCGGCCGGGCCGCGGCCGGCGCCCGTCACGCGCACCGTCTGGCGGCCCAGCATCACCGTCAAGCACAAGAGCATCCTGAAGCGGCGCAAGTCGACCGAGCCGCGCCCCGGCGACGCGCCGCCGGCGGCCGACGGCCGGCGCCGCGCCGAGCCGCCGCGCCAGGGCGTCCTGCACGGCATCGCCCACAACATCAGGAGCGTGTTCAAGGTGAGCGCCGCGGCCGGCGCGGCCGCCGCTCCGCCCCGACCGGTCAGTCGCGCCGCGCCGCCGCGCAACGGTCTCCAAGGCCAGCGGCCGGCCGCCGTTCTCGGGCGCTAATCGTCGCCCGGACGGGATGAGGTCGCCTCCCGCCGCCGCCGGAGCTGGTGCGGGTCTTGCGGTGTCTCGCGGCAGCTCGGTCACCGGTAGCGTCGTTCACGGCTCGGTTGGGTGGCGTCGGGTCCGGTTGCCTCTCACGGACGCTGACCGCTTCCCGGAAAGTCGGGGGTGTTGGTTTAATGCCCGTCTCGCCGTGCGTTTGCGCGGATATCCGTTGGTTTGCGCCTTTAATGCGCTGGCCTCCGACCGTCGAAGCAGTGGTCACTCGTAGCTTCGAACAGCCTCGGCGCCTTTCGTGGCCGGTAAACAGGAAAACCCTTTGCGGCGGGCAAAGTTGCCTCTGCCGCGGCTCCGACGGGCATTGTTCGGCGCTGCGGTCGTGGCGCCAGAGAACTCAGACACCTGTTACGTCACTGGTGGTGCGCTGGAGGCCGCTGCAAGCGGTGACGTCACCCGCTGTTCCGGGGCCACTGCGGCTTGCGGGATCACAGACAGATTCCGGGGTCACTCTGTCATGGAAACTCGGCGGTTGCATGGCACCGTGGATATCGGCACATGCCGATCTCGGCGGCGCCTCGTCCGGGGGCGCCCGTCGGTCGTCTCCAGCTGTTCTGACGTCACCGGTGTCCGGCCGACCGTCTCCGTCAGCCAGCTGTCGCGGCCGGCCGGGCCCGGCAGCCGTCCATTCCGCACACGTACCGCGCGGCAAACACACGCCTACGCCGCCGCCATCGCGTATGCAACGAGGAAAGAGCATTAAAGAGCTGTCGCCGGCTATCGGGAGGGGCGATCGGAGCCGCGGCCGGTCTCCCGGTCACGCGATCAGGCCGCGCCGGACCGCCGCCGCCGCCGGCCGGTCCCGCCGGCGCCCGCGGCCCGCGGAGCCGCCGGCCGGCGCCGCCGTCGGTGCAGGACGCGTTATCCGGGACGGCTGGAACGACGGCAGACGGCTGGGGGTTTGGTCGTGAAGACGACGACGGCAACGACGTGAGCCCAGCCGCGGAGCCTCGCTGTCAGGGTGATCGCTCGGCGATGAACTATGCAGTGATCTGCTGGTGGGGCCGGTGAAGCTGCGGACCCGTGTGGGGACCGTCTGGAAGGCGTAGGTAGAGCGGCTCTCGGCCGGCCCGTTGCGGGGCCTCGTCAGGCGCCGGCGTGCTCTCCGCTCATGCAGTTCTGCAGTCACCGGATGGCGCAAGGTCACGGCAGGGTTCGGCCGGGGCCGGCCGGTCGGCCAGCTGGCCCGGGCGGCTTATCTGACGTCGCCGCAATCGGCTGACCACTGCAAGCCGGCGAGGGGGCGGACGGCGCCGTCTTGACCGGTTCTGACCCGGCTCGCCCACGGTCGGAGTCCCGCTCCTCTACCCGGCGCTCGGCCCGCACCCGAGGCGCTCTGCGATAGATTGCGGTGGTGTGGGTGGGGTTCGGCCCGCCCGGTTGTTACGCCCACCGTGGCCGAATCGGGCCGGATCTGATTTCTCTCGGCCATGGCTGCCGCGTCTGGGAGCTGCAGCCGGCTGCGGTCTGCGCCGCAGGGCATCGCGGTGGGGTCACGGCCTGGCGAGGCAGGAAACAGACGGCCGCTGAGAAGAAAAAAGAGAAGTGAGAAAAGAGAAGCGTCGAGACGAAAAAACGATGTGAACGGGTAGGGCTCACGACGCGCCAGCAGGCTGGTTTTCGATCTCTTCGCTGAGGACGTCGACTCCAGACGTTGGCCAAACGAAGCGACCGAAGACCGCTGATTCTTTGCCTGGCATTCACTGAAGGGAAAAGAACTGACGCCGACGCGAGGCGTCGGACTGAGATTGCTCCGAGACTGCGGCGCAGGCTCCGAGACTGCGGCTGCTTTGTCGCAGTGTCTGACGCCGCGGGCTGAACCGGCGGCCCGGCTGTCCGTGCCTTCCAACTCACGTGACGGCTGAGAGGTCGTGCAACAGCTGGAAGAAACGTCTTGTAACTCCACGGTGAAGGAGTGGCGGGGGAACGGGGCCACGACAAAAGCAGACAAAAGCAGACGCCCGGGGTTGGAGCACCGCAAAACACGATGGTGCATCCTTTTCAAAAAGGTAGCGTGACGAGTTTACCGCGGGCTGGTGTTGTATAGATCCGTGATGACTGATTGGTTACTGGGTCTTCAGAACGTACCGACTATGAGATCATATGGCGCCCAGTACAATTTCGTGACAATATGTCAGCATTATTCGCCTGATAACCTCGAACTGTTCGTTTTGCCGCTCCAAATCAAGCCCTTTTTGGGGTTTCAAGGCGCCTTGGCACGCAGAAACGCGTAGGGGCCTGTTTCCTAACGGTGTCGATTCAGGATTTTGTGACGGCTATTTACTGCTGTGTGTAAGGTCTTGAAAGCCATATTTCAGCCTCTGATGAAGGTTCCTCAAATGTGCTCTCCTGCGTCCACAAAATTTCCCCCTCCTGCACACATCGGGCTTTTCTAAACGTAGAATCGGAAGCCAGTGTCACTTAAGAGAGCATTCACACCGTTCACATTCACTGGATAACGGTGAACGTATCCACTTATCAGTAGGTTAATATGCCAGCTCCGCCTTAGTATTTCCCATCCTAATAAACAGCGCAAATGATGCAGATAGTTTAATGGCAATGACTGCATAAATGATGCAAATAATTTAGCAGTCCAAATGGTGCGTTTCCGGTCATCCGTAATTTAGCGTTACTTTGATACAATTACCGTTGCTTCATTACGTCGATTTGGGTCCTGCACGACATTCTGTTTCGGAAGAGGGCGTATATTTCTCGCCACCTGGGTATCTGGGGACAGACCACCCGGTCTCCACCTTCACTGGCTCGGTCAAAAC